>CM057343.1:369591476-370791476 GCA_030015575.1 Agapanthus africanus | reverse complement strand
AAAAGTACTCTAGCAGGTGCAACTAATACATGAAGCAATGCATATAAAATAAGAGTATGTAAGTGCAACAGTCATGGAAGGTACTCTATCAGGTACTTCTAATACATAAAGTAGTGCATAAACAATAAATGCGAAGTATGGGATGAAACATGTCATTTCCATGGAATCCTGACATCGTGGTAGGACCAAAGTCCATCAAGACAATCCAAATCCCAATTTCCTCAAATCAGCTCCCAAATTGGCTCTCATATCATGTAAGTCTCACAAATCCTGAATGTACAATATCAAGTAAATCTCATATATCCCGAATGTAAAAAATCAAGTAAATCTCATATATCCTGTATCCAATATCAAGTGAATCTCATATATCCTGAATGTACAAAATCAAGTAAATCTCATATATCCTGTATCCAATATCAAGTGAATCTCATATATCCTGAATCCGATACCAAGTGAATCTCATATATCCTGAATAAGTATATTTGCATGAATAATTATGATGATGTATATAAATTGATATGTATACATATATATTAGCGTCCCATTCCACTAATATATATATATATATATATATATGCATATATAACAGCGTCCCATTCCACTGTTATATATACTTAGGAGTAAAAATATCATGAAAACCAATGTGTCAAGCATCGACACAAAAATACTGATCTATCAGGTGCCGTCACCATGACTGGCCCCTGATAGGTACGTAGCATACACTGTTCTGAAAACCCGAGTGCCCAGTTTCGACCCTCGTCTTTCGACGTATCCATACGTACATGACTCCCGTCGGTATCCCCACGATAATCACCGAGTTATTGGTACTGTCACCGGAAGGTATGGTTCCCCCACTAACTCATCGTCTAGCTCCACGAATTTCTTGCCCCGGGGTACCTCCGGGCCCCACCATGTACCCGCACACGGCCCCCTCCTTTCCTTGCGTGGGGTATGCTAAAATATCATTAATGAGAAACCGGGTTTTTCAAATAATGCATAATTTCATGGTGGATGCTGAAATATCATATCAAGAGAAACCGGGTTTTTCAAATAATGCATAATTTCATGAAACTACCACGGTCCTCAAATCCAGAAAACATCATGAAAAATCCATAACTCAATGCGAAAATCCATGAATATAATATACGCAACATAATGCATAATTTCATGATGGATGCTGAAATATCATATCAAGAGAAACCGGGTTTTTCAAATAATGCATAATTTCATGGTGGATGCGTCGAATATAATATACGCAACATAATGCGAAAATCCATGAATATAATATACGCAACATAATGCAAGGTATACTACATAAAACTGAAATGCGAGCATATAAAGGAAAAGCCGCTATTTAACTGCAACAAGTTAATATAAATGTCATGCGGTTCCTAATTTCTCCAAGTCTATATAACATCAAATAAAGATAAACATGTAGCTATAGCCAGATATATGTGTAAATATAAAGGTATAGCAAGATATATGTATCTACCTATCATTAATGATGTAATATACCCTCCAGGTATAAGTGAAGTATGTATGCAAGGTATACATGTAGCTATGTCATTATATGCGTATGTACCTATCGCTAATGGTACAATACCCTATAGGTATACAGGTAACTAGCATGTAAGCATGTCAAGGCATATATGTAAGCATATAGTATACAGGTATGCTATATGTCATACGCATAAAGAAATATGATCAATGTCTCAATGTCCCTAACCAAGAAATATCATATCTATATGTGTGTTATACGTGTCATGACAATTATTGACGGTGTGTGGCATACAATCGGTGCTCGTGCAACATGAGCCGTCAATAATAATGTAGTGTTTTAAGGGTACTAGTCCAAGCACAACAAGTAACTAAGCAATAAGGTGTATGCGCAACTCTATATATGAAATAGAATATGCGACAATATTATAACATCTCTAGCCCAGACGCATAACGCCATGCGGGCGATTCCCCTGTAGATGTTAAATCTACTCACCAACGCTCCTGGCTAAGTAAAGCCAACCACCTGTTTCCCTTCTTCGCAGCGTTCGAAGTCCCCGTCTGCGAACCTAAAGCATAAAACAATAAAACAAGTATATATTAGTAATAGACCCAAAACATGTACAAACTACACTGACCAACGCGACAACATAAACGTACTCTCAAGTGTTCGTATTGTAGCTAACGTGCATAGCGACACTACGAAACCAACTCAAGAGCAACAGAACACAGAGTGCACGATCCGTGTCGTATAACGTATCGCGTGCAAACGTAACACAATAAACTACCCATGTGATCCTAGATTTTGTATACAGAGAAAACTCAACAACCAAACAAGACCAAACACACCTAAACCATTGCAGATACCTACCCACAAAAACCCACACCCAAACTCCCACGCAAATCCGGCGTCGCCGGAAATCGCCTTCATGTCACCGGCCATGGTTCGAGCAGGGGTGTTCGTGCTTGAGGTGAAGTCGTATGGTCTCAGGTACAACACAACTACATTGTTTGGTTTTCTAGTAAACTCCCGGGGTCACAGCAGATCATAGATGTCATATATTGGCACTAAAAATACGATATTTGCATAAAAACTTAACTTTACGCTATTTAAACAGAAACTACAAGACTACACAACACTAAAAAGACTTAACTAACAGATAGAGATCATTACTTAACCAAAAGAACTCAAAGATCCTAGCTTCCCAAGCTCCAAGGCATCCAAGAGGCAAAACCAAGCCAAAGATGTGATTTTTGTGAGATTTGTGAAGGATTTGATGAAGTTTTGTGCAGGGAAAGCAAGTGTTCAGTTTGATATGAGAGAGGGATGAGAAAATGAGAAGGAAATGAGTGTGAGAGAAAGAGAGAAGGAAAAGATAAAGGGAAAGAGAGAGGTGAGAGTAAGAGGTGAGTGCAACCTTGCATTAATGCACCATCAATGCATTCACATTGCCTCATCATGCTACCTCCTCTCTCCAAAACAAATATATCTCTCCCACAAACAAAAATCCAGATATTTAGGGTTAAGGTTTAAAACAAAGGATTAGATTAAAGCAAAGGTTAGGTTAAGGGTTAAGTTATCATGGTTACTAAGAACAAGATTACACAAACACACCCTCACATTAACGTGCACACGTGCGTGCATACCATAACAAATAATAATAAATTATTAATTAAATGTTATAAAATATGAGGAACCCAAATTGGTAAACTTTTTACAGTAAACCCGCATTAGCGTCTAAAGTAACACTAACCGAAATCTAAGGCGTTACAAATACTCCAACAGTGGGTGATGATCATATCAAGCACCCCTAAGCCGCAAGAGGTCAGCTAAACGTAATGGCCACCCGGGTATTGAGCGATCAGAAGAAAACAAGCGAACCTGTCAAAACTCCCGTCGAGTTAACTGGTAACACTACCGTACAGTCCGGTCTCTTCGTCAGATATGCCGCATATCAAGTTTAGGGATGGCATCGTCGACCCCAATAACTCTATAAGTCATGCTGATGTATGGCCTATAATCAGTTCGAGAAACTACTGATAACACTTATCAGTAAATCTCATCAGCCCTGGCCAGGGATTTGCTGATATAGCCAATCGAGCATAGCGCAATATCAACCCCCAATACCGGGAGAGACGAAACCCCTCCTATCGCTCATTGCCTCCACGTGTCTCGGAACTGTATCCAAAAGCCACCTGTTTGCATGATTCAGTAGAGCTGTGGTAGGGTGGTAATCAAAGTACAGTGGGAGAACACACAAGACTCTATGACGATCTCGGGTCTACAGACTAACCTGTACCAGTGTCACCTGAGAACTGCTATCCAACGATAGATATAATACCATATAGGAGTTCTCGGCGAGTCCGTCCAGTGTGTAGGGTTCTTAGGCACAACCACAAGGTTTCACAAGGCATCAAACATGCTATATTTAAAAATTTAGTGTGCCAAACAACCCTAACCAAGGATCTAACTAGAGTTTTAGGAGCTAAACTAGAAAGTAAACATCTTTACTTCTAAGTGATAACGGAATACAACCTTTGTAGACCGGTCCTTCACTTCAATGGCTCCTTGTAGTGGTCCCTTCACTGCGATCATGGAACTCCCGGACTCATGCATGGCTTCTCAAGGTGAAAGGAACGATCTTACTTGAAGTCTTTGAGGACAAAGATGATCTACGTCGAGGAGACACTAACTCAAGCTACTACTTCACTAATGAGAGATTAGTGAAGTTAACACCCTATACTAAAGTGCTAATCTAGTAGATGATGATGAAGTAGGAAGTTGACTCACTTTAGTTTTATTTTTCTCAAAATATTTTCTCACTTTGTAAAAAGCTAGTAAGCTTTTTCTCAAGATTGAAGAAGATGAAGTAAAAAAAATGAGAATGAACTAATGAGGTGAGAGAATCAACCATGGTTGAGTTTCTATCATATAGCTAACTCATGTAGAGACATAACCATGGCTAAATTATAATGGTTAGGTTAATAAATATCTTAAGTAAAACAAAATTAGTGGACCAAGTCAATGCATCCACAAGATTCTACAAGCTTCATGCATGTGACCATTTATCCACTAATTTGGATTTACTTTAAATAATTAAACCCCGCATTATAATTAGTATGTTGTAAGTCTCATACACCCATGTAGTGTGTATTAACAACCATGACACAAAAATAACACAATTAATATATATCACATATATATTAAGTGTGCACATGTGAGAAAAATAAATGCTTAAGTGAGCTAATATTAGTTAATGTAAACTAGTATATCAAATATACAATTATACACTAAATTATCAAATCAACACTTGATTTAATAATCCGGTTATATCACATATAACCGACTAATATCATATGTACCATCTTATCGAATCAACACTTGATTCGATAACCCGGCTATATCACATATAACCGACCGATACAAAAATCGTGAGAATAGAATATGGTATCGCATACTCGTATTATTCTCGGTCCCGCACATATCACATATATGCTCCTACTTTGCTTTGCCTGAGCCAGTAAAACCTCTATGTAGGACTCTAAAGACTCGTCAATACGCCGGCAGTAGGTGATGATCACATCAAACACCCACAAGCCGTCAGCGGTACTAGCTGGACGTAACGGCTACCCGGGTATTGAGCGATCAGAAGATCAACAAGCAAGCCCGCTCTAGCTCCTATAAAGCCTGTCAGTAACACTACCGTACAGTCCGGTCTCTTCATCTAAGATGTCGCATATCAAGTCTAGGGATGGTAAACGTCAGACCCCAATAACTCGATAAGTCATGCCGATACGAGGCTCATAACGGGTCAAGAAACTACTGGTAACACTTACCTGTAAATCTCTAAATCAGCCCTGGCCAGGGAATTCCCTGTTATGGCCAATCAAGCATAGCATGACATCTACCCCCAATACCGAGAGAGACGAAATCCCCTCCTATCGCTCATTGCCTCCATGTGACTCCGGACTGTACCCAAAAACCACCGTTTTGTATGTCCTTTTGAACGTGGTAAGGTGGAAATCAAAGCATACTGGGAATCACACAAGACTCTATGACGATCTCAGGTCTACAGACTAACCTGTACCAGTGTCACTAGAGAACTGCTATCTGACATCAGGTATAATACCATCTAGGAGTTCTCGGCGGGTCCGTCCAGTGTACCCAGTCATCACTGAGCATCCGTATACCATCTCTGATGTCAAACACCAATGGATATAGGATCATCCATCGCCCATCACATGGGTTGAGAAGCGTAAACGCTAGTGTACTCTGGTATATCGATGCCCCGTCTCGATACACCCTGTAGGGTTCCTAGGCACACACTAGAGGTCTCACATGGCATCAACCATGCCAAATTCAAATTTTACATGTGCCGAGAGACCCTAATACGGATCGTTAACTAGAGATTAGGCGAAAACAATACCTAGTAAACTGCTTTACTAATAAGTGAACGTAAATACAACCTTTGTAGATCCGGTCCTCCACCTCCATAGCTCCGTGATGATGTCTCCTCGCTGCGATCATCGGATCCCGGGCTCTAGCGTCGGCTTCATCGGAGAAATGGACGGGCTAGGTCATCGACTTCGATGCCGAAGATGATCTACGTCGAGGCATCACAAAATCAAGCTCCCACTTCACCAAGTCATGAAACTTGTGAAGAAAACACCCTATACTACTTGGCAAGAGGTAAAGGATGAAGAAATAGGAAGTGGGTTCACTTTAGAATTGGATTTCTCACTCTTTTTCTCAAGTTGCCATTGATGGAGGCAAGCTTTTCTTCTTGTTGAAGATGAAGAAGAAGAAGAAAGAATATAATAAGTCTTATTCAAAAAAGAAAATAATATGAATACTTATCATATACCAACCATGGTTAGGTATAGAGAATAGACTATGGTTAGTTTGAATGGTTAGGGTTAAGCATGAAGACAAAATGGTCACTTAGTCAAAGCTTCATGAAGCTTCAACAACAAACAAAGAAAGCCACCATTTTCTCTTTATCTTTTCCAAAATAAATAAACAAAATAAATAAATGAATAAGTAAACAAAACCCTAACCATTCATATAACCATGGTTTAATCATACACACAAACTCAAGTTAGCATGTATCATCAAACATGATACAAACAAGTGCACAAAAGTATATCACATATACAACTTGTGAACTTCAAGTGAGAAAATCCATTTAAAGTGAACCAATACTAGTTAATGCAAAGTAATATATCAAATATATAATTATACATTAAATCATTAAATCAACACTTGATTTAACGATCCGGTCATATCGCATATAACCGACTAATATCCAATGTATCGGCTTATCGAATCAATCCTTGATTCGATAACTAGGTTATATCGCATACAACCATTCGACACATTCATCGCGAGAATGAAATACGGTATCACATACACGCATTATTCTCGGTCCCGCACATATCTCATATGCGCTCCTATTTCGTTTCGCTTGAGCCAGGAAACCTCTGTGTAGGACTCTAAAGACTCGTCAATACGCCGGCAGCAGGTGATGATCATATCAAACACCCACAAGCCGCAAGCGGTCTGCTAAACGTAACGGCCACCCGGGTATTGAGCGATCAGAAGATCGACGAGCAAGCCTGCTCACACTCCTGTGAATCCAACCAGTAACACTTACCGTACAGTCCGGTCTCGTCGTCTGATATGTCGCATATCTCGCCTAGGGGTGGTAAACGTCAGACCCCAATAGCTCGATAAGTCGTGTCGATATGAGGTCTATAACAGTTCGAGGAACTACTGGTAACACTTACCAGTAAATCTCAGCAACCCTGGCCAGGGATTTCCGGTTATAGCCAATCGAACACAGCGCAACATCAACTCCCTATACTGGGAGAGACGAATCCCCTCCTATCGCTCATTGCCTCCATATGATTCGGGACTGTACCCAAAAACCACCGTTTTGCATGCCCTCTTGGACGTGGTAAGGTGGAAATCAAAGCACAGTGGGAACCACACAAGACTCTATGACGATCTTGGGTCAACAGACTAACCTGTACCAGTGTCACCAGAGAACTGCCATCTGACGTAAGGTATAATACCATCTGGGAGTTCTCGGCGAGTCCGTCCAGTGTACCCAGTCTCCACTGAGCACCCGTATATCATCTCTGATGTTAAACACCAATGGATATGGGATCATCCATCGCCCATCTGTATGGGTCGAGAAGGTATACGCTAGTCTACTCTGGTATATCGATGCCCTGTCTCGATACACCCACGACTAGAGACCTTGAAGGATGTACTTATGGACTACCATGTCCCCACTAGTATGATCCGCATCATAGTCCAGTTAGTCAAGTACACATCCTAAGGGCTTTACCAATATGTAACAGAGAGACAATCAGTGTACACGTTAAGGTAAAGAGTAACCAGATAGTATACTATCATGTCGAGCAAGAAAGTCCTCCCTATATATGTCCAAGCATCCACTACAATATACATCCTATGTATAGTAATGGCCTCTAGGGCATACATATAACTAACAATCTCCCACTTGCACTAGGGCCATCTGATAGCAGTGGTTGTAGTATCTCATACTCAACCATCCCATAAAAGTCTCTCTCTGGGAAAAGGCCTTTGTGAGTGGATCCGCCGTGTTGTCCTCTGAGTTTACTCTCCTAACCTCGATCACCCTGGAGATCAACCATCTCCATGATCAGGTGATACTGCCTTAGAATATGTCTGAATCACTGATGGGACGGACGTTCCTTGGCATAAGCCACAACTCCATTGTCACACAATGGGAGGAACTAAATTCATCTCATGAACTAATATACACCCAGACTTCCTCTTTGGTAGCATCTTAAGTAGCGATGTATCCAGCCTTTATCGTCTAGTATGCCACGGTATCTAGCTTGGAACTCTTCCAACATACCGTCCCTTTACCAAGGGTAAAGACAATGCCTGTGACTGACATTCAGTCGTCCTTATCATCCTGGAACACTTCCAGTGATTCTCCCCAGGATCGATTGATACCATCTCACTACAACTAGTGAGTATCCTAACATCCATTTAGATCTATCTCATAGATCCAAAACCCAGGATTTAGTAGGTATCACTTTGATCCTATGTGGAGAATCATTGTGATAAGCGGAGATTGATCGAGCGTAGCATAGGAAACTCCTTCCCTATCAAGAGTATGTTATCCACGTACTCTACGAGGATCGTCACAACACTCCCTACTACCTTTTTGTTTATACAAGGTTCATCTACCATTTTGATGATATCAAACTCTTTGACTAATCCATCAAAACAGATGTTCCAACTCCGCGATGCCTGCTTTATCACATAAAACATCTTGCACACGTTTCCGCTGCTCCCACTGTCTACGAGGCACTCTGGCTGTGTACTTATAGACGCTCTATTCTAAAACATCATTTAGAAAAGCTGTCATGACACCCAACCACCAGATATCGTAGTCATGGTATGTAGCCGTGGCAAGTAGGATCTGGATGGATGAAGTATGAAGAACCATTCTTGGTATGTGTAGACATGGGACCACATACATCACTCTGTATCAATCTCAAGAGTTCCATAACTCTTTCTCCGTGTCCACTAAATGGAGTTTTGGTCATCTTTCCTTTGAGACATGATTGGCAAGTGTCATAAGATGAAAATTTGAACGGATTCAAATATCCATCCTTATGTAGCTTAGCTAGTCGTGTCGTATTGATATGACCTAGCCTACAATGCCACAATAAGAATTCGTTCATTTCTGAACTCTTCCTCTTGTGTGTGTTTTGTACGTTGAGAACTGTGGTTTGATTTAGAATATATATGTCATTATTTAACGAGCCTGATCCAATCAACTTTTGATCCAGGAAGATGTTCATAACATTATCCTGTACTACAAAATTATATTCTTCTTTACTTAATAAAGAAATGGATATAAGATTGCATATCAGGGTCGGTATGTAATAGCATTCGTTCAGAATCAATGTATTACCGTTTGGTAATATAAAGTAATATTCGCCAACTGCTTTGGCTACAACATTTTCACCATTCCCTACTCTTACGGAATGATCACCTATTCCCAGTTCTCTACCTTTCTTAAGCCCATGTAACATATTACATATGTGGGATTCCGATCTGGTATCTAATACTCAGGACGTAGAGTGAACTGAGAAACAGTTCTCAGTAACCAACACACCTGAAGAAGATGCATCGACATACTTATTCTTCGTTTGGGTGGCGTGGAAATCAGGATATTTTCCTATTTCCTGCTCGGACTTATAACAATTTGTTAGTTATATATATGCCCTAGAGGCCATTGTTGTACATATGATGTATATTATAGTGGATGCTTGGATATATAGAGAGAGGACTTTCTTGCTCGACATGATAGTATGCTATTTGGTTTCACTTTGTCTTAACATGTTAACATGTATTGGTTTACTGTCTTGCTCTCACATGTTGATAAAGCCCTTGGGATATGTACTTGACTATGGGACTATGATGCAGATCATACTAGTGGGGCCAGGGTAGTCCAAGAGTACATCCTATAACTGTTCCTAGTCAAGGGAGTATCGAAACAAGGCATCGATACTCCAGAGTAGACTAGCGTATACGCATCTTGACCTATATGATGGGCGATGGATGATCCCATATCCATCGGTATTTGACATCAATGATGGTGTACGGGTGCTCAGTGGAGACTGGGTACACTGAACGGACGAGAACTCCTAGATGGTATTATACTTATCGTCAGATAGCAGTTCTCTGGTGACACTGGTACAGGTTAGTCTGTAGACCCGAGATCGTCATAGAGTCTTGTGTGATTCCCACTGTGTTTTGATTTCCACCTTACCATGTTCACGAGAGCGTGCAAAACGGTAGCTTTTGGATACAGTTCCGAATCACATGGAGGCAATGAGCGATAGGAGGGGTTTCGTCTCTCCCGGTATTGGGAGTTGATGTTGCACTGTGTTCGATTGGCTATAACTGGAAGTCCCTGGCCAGGGATGATTTGGAGATCTACTTGTAAGTGTTATCAGTAGTTTCTCGACCCGTTATGAGTCTTACATCGACACGACTTATCGATTACTGGGGTCTGACGTTTACCACCCCAAGACTGGATATGCGACATATCAGACGAAGAGACCGGACTGTACGAGAGTGTTACTGATTGGATTCACAGGAGAATGTACAGGCTTGCTTGTTGATCTTCTGATCGCTCAATACCTGGGTAGCTATTACGTTTAGCTGACCGCTTGCAGCTTGTGGGTGTTTGATATGATCATCATCTACTGCCGGCGTATTGACGATTCTTTAGAGTCCTACACAGAGGTTTTCTGGCTCCGGCAAAACGGAGTAGGAGCACATATGTGATATGTGCGGGACCGAGAATAATACATGTATGTGATACCGTATTCGATTCTTGCGATATGTGATATCGGCCGGGTATATGTGATATAGCCGGGTCATCGGATCAAGTGTTGATTCAATGAACTGATAAAGATTATATCAGTCGGTTATTTGCAAAATAGCCGGATTATCGGATCAAGTGTTGATTCGATAATTTAATGTATAATTATATATTTGATATATTACATTACATTAACTAATATAAGCTTACTTAAATATTCTTTTTCTCACTTGATGATACATTGATATATATGTGATATATGTTAATTGTATTATTTTCTTTTGTTACAAAATATTGTATATGTGATATATAATATTGTAACATGTTAGGGTTACAAATACAACTAGGGTTAAAACCATGCTAGGGTTTAAACTTGGGTTAACATTTTCTTTTTGGTTAATTCTTTTTGGATGGATAATGTTTTGGATGAGCTTTGAGGAAGCTTCTTGATCCTTTGACAAAGTTCACCCTCTTTATTTTATCCTTGATATTTGTTAACCTAACTTTAACCCTAGCCTATGGTTTTTCTCTACATGAGTTAGCCATGACACATACTTAACCTTGGTTGCAATTCTAAGCTCAACAATAATTCATTCATCACTTGTAATTCTTCTTCTTCTTTTTGATAAAAAAGCTTGCTTGATTTTTGCAAGTGATGATTGTTTGTGAGAAACAGAAAACAAAAGAGAGCAAAATTCCTACTTCATCATCCTCATCTATTCTAGCCACTTAGATTAGGCTGTTCACTTCACTAATACCTCATTAGAGAAATGTGAGTTTGGGTTAGTGTTTCTTCAAGGTAGATCATCTTAGAAAGTGAAGACTTCAAGCAAGATGCCTCATTCACCTCATGGAGCCTCTCTAGAGTCCAGGTACTTGATGATCGCAGCGAAAGGACCTCAACTCGGAGATTATGAAGCAAAGGAACGGACTACAAAGGTTGTAATCCCAAACTCTTAGAAGTAAAGATGTTTACTTGTTGGTTTTTGTTTGATTCTTTAGTTAAGATACTAGGTTTAGGGTTATCTATAATGGCAAAATTTGAAATTGGCATGTGAGATGCCACCCGAAACCTTGCTGCCGTTATAGGTATCCCAATACAATTATAAGTTGGAGCGGAACCAACGTTCCCCTGCTCAGCATAAAAAGCGGGTTCGGTCAATACATCCATATTATTATCTTGATTAAGGCCTGATATGGTCACTACCTGGAGAGAGAGAGAAGAAAACACTTAGCGTATGCTCTTGCAAAAATTAGATTGGTTATTTATCTTATCTAATCGATGTCTCCCACTGCTATTCTCAAATTTTCCTTCAAACCTTTAAAAAGAAAATTCAGCCAGGATTAATTGCATTCAACAACTTCGCTAACCGTTCAACCAGGCCAGTGCCGGTACTTCTGAGGGAGGTTCCCCGTGCTTTCGCACGGACCTAATTAAAATAAACCTCATTTTTCCAGAGGCATAGCCCCGTTGACACCTTTCTAGACACCTAATGAGTTAGCTAATTGTAAAATGCAAAACTCTCCCGGGAGCAACTTTTGCTCACAGTGGGATCGGGATCCTACTATCACATGGAAGGTATGCAATCTCATTGCAAATTTCAATACTTGAAATTCCCGAATATTTTGCCCCTAACAACTTATGACCTTAACATAGTCAACAAATTATAAGCGCTGGCCAAGTTCAACCCGTCATTTCCTGATTGAATTAAACCCACCCGCACGACCCTTAACATAGTAAACAAAGTCGTATGACTACCCTAATCCAATCGCATCTCATGCTTTAGCAGATAAGCATTAATTAGCTACCGCACACAACATCTTAACATAGTCAACAAACGTAAAACGAATACTAAGTAGTACTTATCTGAAATGAAAGAAGGCTACGTCAGGTTTTTAAGAAAACCTTTTGCGTAAAGAACTTAATATAGTTGTAGAAACAAGTGATTTTTGAAAAGGAGTGTTTTTGAGACTTTTTACTAGTTTTGCTAAAGAGGTCACTCCCGGTGAAGAGATCTCGGCTCTTTCCTTATCGAATAAGGTGTAGGATATTTCATAAATACCGCTATGCAAAGCAAGAACTAAAAGAAGCAATCAAAAGCAAAACCGAGTGGGTTGTAGCATCTGCTAGCTTTTGCTAAAGAGGTCACTTCCGGTGAAAGGATCTCGGCTCTTTCCTCATCGAATGAAGTGCTGGATATTCTACAAAGAATACCTCTATGCAAAGCAAAAACTAGAGCTACCCTTTTTGAAAATATGATTCTACAACATCTTTTAGGTTTCTTTTCTTTTCATTAATCTTATTAATGAAATCTTATAATTTATGCTTCCTAAGCATCACAGAAGAAACGAAAATACAACGTACGCTTATGCCATCCGCATTCGCCACAGTGTCCCGTTATGCACCGTAAGGTTACTTAACTAACGGTATACCGGGACGGGACTAGCACGGGTGCAAAACATAAGCAAAGTCTGTTATATAACTCATATATAATATATAGCCAATCGTCTCAAAATCCACAGTGATCACATCACATCACAGAATATTGTTAGTTGTATGTATGCCCTAGAGGCTATTATTGTATATGAGATGTATATTATAGTGGATGCTGGGTCATATATAGGGAGGACTTTCTCGCTCAACATGATAGTATGCTATCTGGTTGCTCTTTATCTTAACATGTACACCTACTGTCTCTCTGTTACATGTTGATAAAGCCCATAGGATGTGTACTTGACTTCCAGGATTATGATGCAGATCATACTGGTGGGGCCTGGGTAGTCCATGAGTTCATCCTTCAATGTTTCTAGTCGTGGGAATATCGAGACGGGGCATCGTTATTCCAGAGTAGACTAGCGTATATCTTCTCGACCTATGTGATGGGCGATGGATGATCCCTTATCCATTGGTGTTTGACATCAGAGATGGTATACGGGTGCTCAGTGGAGACTGGGTACACTGAACGGACTCGCCGAGAACTCCTAGATGGTATTATACCTCACGTCAGATAGCAGTTCTCTGGTGACACTGGTACAGGTTAGTCTGTCGACCCGAGATCGTCATAGAGTCTTGTGTGTCTCCCACTGTGCTTTGATTTCCACACTACCACGGCTCTACTGAGTTGTACAAATATGCGGTTTTTGGGTACAGTCCCAAGTCACATGGAGGCAATGAGAAATAGGAGGGGACTCGTCTCTCCTGGTATTGGGGTTTGATGTTGCGCTATGCCCGACTGGCCATAACTGAAAATCCCTGGCCAGGGTAGATAAGATTTACTGGTAAGTGTTATCAGTAGTTTCTCGACCCGTTGTGGACTTTGCATCGGCATGACTTATCAAGCTATTGGGGTCTGACGTTTACCACCCCTAGGCGAGATATGCGACATATCAGACGAAGAGACCGGACTGTACGGTAGTGTTACTGATTGGATTCGCAGGAGTATGAGCAGACTTGCTTGTTGATTTTCTGATCGCTCAATACCCGGATAGCCGTTACGTTTAGCAGGCCTCTTATGACTTGTGGGTGTTTGATATGATCATCACTCACTGCCAGCGTATTGACGAGTCTTTAGAGTCCTACACAGAGGTTTCCTGGTTCATGTGAAACGAAATAGGAGCACATATGTGATATGTGCGGGACCGAGATTAATGCGCATATATGATACCGCATTCTATTCTCGCGGTATGTGATATCGGTCGGTTATATGTAATATAGCCGGGTTATCATTTCAAGTGTTGATTCGATAGATTGTTACATTTGATATTAGCCGGTTGTATGTGATATAGCCGGATTATTAAATCAAGTATTGATTTAATAATTTAATGTATAATTATATATGTGATATATTAATTTACATTAACTAATATTAGCTCACTTAAACTTTTCTTTTTCTCACTTGTGTACAATTAGTATATATGTGATATATATTAATGTACATTATTTTGTGTCATGCTAGATGCCACATGCAACATGGGTGTATGAGACTCACACCATGCTTATAATAATGATAAGATTTTATTTATTTAAAGTAAATCAAATTAGTTGGTATTTAGTCACATGCTTGGAAGCTTGGAGATGCTTGAAGCATGTTTCACTAAGTCCACTCTTTTTGTTTTACTTATAGATATTTATTAACCTAACCATTATTGTTAGCCATGGTTTATTCTCTACATGAGTTAGTATATAACACTAACTCACCCATGGTTGCTATTCTCACTTCATGAGTTCATTTTCTCATCTTCACAAACTTCATCTTCTTCTTCATGTGAAAAAGCTTGCTAGCTTTTTTCTAAGTGAGAAAATATTGTGAGAAAATTAAATCTAAAGCGAGCCCATTTCCTATTTCATCATTCTCTACTATTAGCCATTTAGTTTAGGGTGTTTGCTTCACTAATTCACATATTAGTGAAGAGGTAGCATGAGCTTGAGTGTCCTCTACGTAGATCATCTTCGGCCTCGAAGACTTTGAGCAAGCTTGTTCATTTCTTCATGTGAACCCTTGATAGAATTCGGATGTTCACTACTTAGAGCAAAGGGACTACTACACGGAACTTTAGAAGTGAAGGACCGGTATACAAAGGTTGTATTCCTCATTCACTTTCTATGTAAAGTTGTTTACATTTTAGTTTAGCTCCTAAAACTCTAGTTAGATCCTAAGTTAGGTTGTTTGGCACACTATAAATTTTAAAATATGGCATGTTAGATGCCTTGTGAAACCTTATGGTCGTGCCAAATAATCCTATAGTGGAATCAGAGCCATGCTAGAGCATTAGGAGTTGTCTAGGCGAAGTTAGAAGTTCGAATGAACTCCGAAAACCCGATCTTGCCCATTCTCTGGAAAATTTTCAAGATATTGGAATTTTTCACATTAAAAATATTCAGAAAAATATGCAGGTAAATCTATGGACCCTCTAAAAGAACGAAACCCTAACTCGACAACATGAGGGCGGAACCGCGGCCAAACCATGCTTTTGGCGGCGGTTCCGCGGCGCCTTGTGTGAGGCTTGGGCCGAGCCTTCTACGGTAGGTCAGTAGCTACTGTGGCATGATTCTGGGTATTTTTGAAACTGCTCAAGTGTTGAGCTTTCTGGAAAATTTAGGAAATTTGTTGATTCGATCGAAAAGTTTAACGTCGTCCGGATATTTGTGAAGTAATATAATACTTAGAATTCACAACATTTGAATTTTATAAATCTAGCAATTTAGTCTCATTTGATCGGTTGCCACGGGATTTTGATGTGATCAAAAGTCCGTCGCAATCACGTAGCGTACACGGATACTCGCCGGGTAACACTAATAGATAGCCACGCCCCAAAGCCCCGACTAAGTGACTGTAGGAGAACTCCATTGCCAAAAGCATCCGTCCGGGTGCTCACGGCCGCGGTGTTCCGCCTAATCGTCAGTATTGGGGGGTGCGGCCGTCTACTAAAGTTTCCGACGAGTATTCGATCAGGATGTCGGGAATCTTGTTGAAATACCCGACTTCATATTGAAAAGTGTTTTCGATATCGAGACTGAAATGCGGGGTTTATAATTGTTAGGCATGTGATGTCTAAGGAATTCAAATGGTTGGGCATGAAATCTCGAGTATGTGATATATTGGGTTTATGATGTCTAAGTTGGTTGCGGATTCCAATTGTTGTAGTTTTTCACTTTCTTTTCTGCATCCGTAAGTGTAATATGTGGTGTATCACCGGTTTCGTTGCTATATGTCAACGACAATTGGGATACGCATATTTATTTATGTTGATGACATGTGATGTTATGTGTTGCTGGGATATGTTATATTGGATCGTCGTGTTTGAATAGCCGGGTTTTTTTTATGTGAGATGAGAGTTTTTCATTTTCATTCATGTAAAAACTTGTATGTAATATTCTTTTATTGGGGCACTTCAAGGTTGAGGAAGATGTCACCGTTGATATATATTATTTACTTTTCTGCATTAGGATAGACCCAAGGAGGGGAGCACAAGTAACCGAGTTCTAGAGTCCAGTGGGAGACCATCTCGAGGCGTCGAGTCCGGGTCTCCTAACTCTAGAATTGGTAGGGTTGCTTGTCGCTCTCGTAGGGGTCTTGTGATGTGGGTTTGGCTATTCATCACGACCGTGGAATCCGTATTTTATACAGGCTTAAATTAAAACCCGGAAATCCTAGTATATCCAATATTTCATATGTTGTCTTCTGATACTGATATTCTGTGATGTGATCATTTTATATTCTGAGATAGATACTTTACGTATAATATATATGATATATTATAGACGTTGCTTATGTTTTTCACCTGCGCTAGCCCTGCCCCGCTCTGCCATTAGTTACCTAACCTAACGGTGCATGACGGGACTTCGTGGCAAATGCGGATGGTATAAGCATACGTTGTATTTATCTGTGATGTTTAGGTAACTTAAATGATGGGACATTCATTAATGAGAATAATGAAGGAAAATAAACCTAAAGATGTTGTGGAATCGAATTTTCAAAAAGAGGTAGCTCTAGTTGTTGCTTTGCATAACGGTATTTCTTGTAGAATATCCTGCACCTTATTCGATGAGGAAAGAGCCGAGATCCCTTCACCGGGAGTGACTTCTTTATCAATAACTAGCAGATACTACAACCCTCGGTTTTGTCTTTTGATTGCTTTTCTAGTTCTTGCTTTGCATAGTGGTATTGTGAATATCCTGCATCTCATTCGACGAGGAAAGAGCCGATATCCCTTCACCGGGAGTGATCTCTTTAGCGAAACTAGCAAAAGCCTCAAAGACACTCCATTTTAAATCATTTGATTCTGCAACGAGATCAAGTTCAAAGCGTTAAAGGTTTTCACAAAAACCATCCGCAACCCTCCGTCATTTTAGGAAGTAGAATACTTAGTATTCGTACTGCGTAGCGTAGTGTACGGTAGCTAAGTGATGTCTTTCTACACAGCATATGATGCGATTAATTAGGACATTCATGTGATTATGTTGATTATAGTCAAGGGTCATGTGGGTGGGTCTGATTAATCACGAAATGACGGGTAGAACTTGACTAGTGCTTATGATATGTTGATTATAGTCAAGGTCATAAGTGCTAGGGGTAAAAACCATTATCGGGAGTTTCAAGTGTTGAAATTTGCAGTGAGATTGCATACCTTCTATGAGATAGTTGGATCCCGATACCCACTGCGAGTAATTGTTACTCCTGGGAGAGTTTTTCATTTTACAATTAGCCGATCAAGTAGGTGTCTAGAAAGATGTCAACAAGATTACGCCCCTGGAAAAACGAGGTTTATTTTAATTAGGTCCGTGCGAAAGCACGGGGAACCTCCCTCAAAGTACCAGCACTGGCCTGGCTGAAAGATTGGCGAACTTGTAGGGTGTAAGTAATCCCAGCTAGTCTTTCCTTTTAAGGTTTGAAAGAAGATTTGATAAAAACAGTGAGAGCCATCCTGATTAGATAAAATATATAACCAATCTAATCTTGCAAGAGCGCACGGAGAGTGTTTTCTTCTCTCTCTCTCTCCAGGTAACAACCATGTCACGCCTTAATCAAGATAATAATATGGATGTATTGACCGAACCCGCTTGTTATACTGAGCTAGGGAACGTTACCGAGCAGGAAATAGGGGAATACTAGGATTCACATGCCGCCCAAACGAAGAAAGTGCATGATTGATGCATCTTCTTCGGGTGTATTCGTTACAGAGAACTGTTTCTCAGTATCCTCTACGTGCTGGGTATTTGATACCGGATCAGGATCCCGCATATGTAATCTTTTACATGGGCTATGTATAGGTAGAGAACTGAGAATAGGGTGATATGTCTCTAAGTATAGAGATTGGTGCAATTGTTGCAGCCAAATCAGTTGGCAAATATCACCTTGTATTACCAAATACATTGATTCTGAATGAATGTTATTAGATACCGAACCTGATATACAACATTATATCAGTCTCTTTATTTACTAAAGAAGGATATAATTTTGTATTGTTGGATAATATTTTGAACATTTCCTATATCAAGAGTTGATCAGTTCAGGCACGTTATCTAATAACATATACATTCTAAATCAAACCACAGTTCTTAACGTACAGAACACATATAAGAGGAAGAGTTCAGAAATGAATAAATCTATGACATTGTAGACTAGGTCATATCAATGCGACCCGACTAGCTAAGTTACATTAAGATGCATATTTAAATCAGTTTGAATTTATATCTTGTGAAACTTGCCAGTCATGTCATAAAGATAAGATGACCATAACTCCGTTTACTTGAAACAGAGAAAGGGTTAGTGAACTCTTGGGACTGATATATGATGTGGTCCCCTGTCTACAGATGCCAGGACTGGTTCTTTGTACTTCATTATATTCACTGATGATCTCTCAGGATTCGTACATGTGTTCCTGTTGAAACACATGCCTGAAGCTTTTGAGAAATTCAATGAATATAAATCCGAAGTAGAGATCCAAAACGGGTATAAGTATTATGTCCTTTGATGGGATCAGGGAGGAGAATGCCTGTGCATAGAATTCTTGGACTATTCTAAAGGAGAATAAGATTCTCTCTCAGCATTACTCCTCTGTATACACCACAGCACAACGATGTATCGGGGCGGAGCAATCGCACTCTATTAGATATGGTGCACTCCATGATGAGTACTGCTGAGTTGCATGTTTCCTTTTTGGGGTTACGCTCTTAAAGAAGCAGCATACCTATTGAATTGGGTTCCAATCAAATCAGTGCCTACCACTCCATATGAGATATGGTATGGGAAGAGCCCATCTCTTAAGCATGTTAAGATTTAGGTTGTCCAGCCTAGGTCTAAAAATAAAATTCGAACAAGCTCGAGCCAAGGTCAGTTCTGTGTAGGTTTGTTGGATATCCCAAGCATTTGCAAGGAAATATCTTCTACCACACTGAGAAACGGAAGGTGTTTTGTTTCTCGGCATGCTACCTTTTTAGGAAAAAGGAATTTTTTAAAGGAAGAAATTTGTGGTCATGAGGTAGAACTGGAATTGGTTCCAGCTATACAAACTGCAACTGATGATTTGGTAAAACCAAAGGATTCAATGGTTCCCAACGAACTTCAACCTCTCCGCCGACCTGGTAGGGTTCCTCATCTGCCTGAGAGATACTTAGGTTTCTCGATGACAGTGGGAGCGAGGATTGCATCATGGAGATGATGACCCAACTAGTATCGAGCAAGCCATCAAGAGTGGGAACACTATAAGAATGGCTGGATGCTAAGTAATCTGAGAAGGAATCCATATACACCAACAAAGTATGGACTTTGGCTGCTAAATCTGAAGGGTTAAATCCTTATCAGAAGCAAGTATATCTTGAGAAGATTACTTGGTGTAGATGGAAAGGTTGAGACTTTCAAAGCTAGGCTTGTTGTAAAAGGTTCTCGTCATCGACCAGGATAATGATGAAACCTTTTCTCCAGTGCCTATGCTTAAGTCCATCCGGATCCTACTTGCCATTGCTACATACCATGACTATGATATCTGGTGGTTGGGTGTCATGACTGCTTTTCTGAATACTGATTTAGAAGACACCGTCTATAAATACACAGCCAGAGGGCTCATAGACAGTGGGAGCAGCGGAAATGTGTGCAAGTTGCTTTATGCATTAAAGCAGGCATCGCGGAGTTGGGACATCTATTTTGATGTGGTAGTCAAAGCGTTTGACTTCATCAAAATGGTATATGAACCTTGTATACACAAAAAGGGTAGTAGAGAGTAAGGTGGTCTTCCTCGTATTGTACGTGGACGACATACTCTTGATAAGAAAGGAGTTTCCTATACTACATTCGGTCAATCTCCTCTTATCACATTGATTCTCCATATACGATCAAGGTGATACCTCCTAAATCCTGGGTTTTGGATCTATGAGATAGATCTAAGTGGATGTTAGGATTCTCGCTAGGTGTAGTGAGATAGTATCAATCAATCCTGAGGAGAATCACTGGATAGCTTCCAAAGTGGTAGGACGACTGAAAGTCAGTCACAGGCATTGTCTTTACCCTCAGTGGAGGGACGGTGTGTTGGAAGAGTTCTAAGCTAGATACCAGGACAAACTAGACGATAAAGGCTGGATATATTGCTATCAACGATACTACCAAAGAGGCAGTCTGGGTATATATTTGCTCATAAGATGAACTAGGTTCCCACCATTGTGTGACAATGGAGGTGTGGCTTTGGCCTAGGAACCCTGGTCCCATCAGTGACCCAGACATATTCTAAGGCAGTATCATCTGATCATGAAGATGGTTGATCTCCAAGAGATCGAGGTTAGGAGAGTAGAGTCAGAGGTTAACACGGCGGATCCACTCACTGAAGCCTTTCCTGCGAGAGACTTTTATAGGACGTTGGGTATGCTATACTACAACAACTGGCCTTAGTGCAGGTGGGAGATTGTTGGTTGTATGTATGCCCTAGAGGCCATTATAGTACATGAGATGTATATTATAGTGGATGCTGGGTCATATATAGGGAGGACTTTCTCGCTCGACATGATAGTATGCTATCTGGTTGCTCTTTATCTTAACATGTACACCTACTGTCTCTCTGTTACATGTTGATAAAGCCCATAGAATGTGTACTTGACTTCCAGGATTATGATGCAGATCATACTAGTGAGGCCTGAGTAGTCCATGAGTTCATTCTTCAATGTTCCTAGTCGTGGGAATATCGAGACGGGGCATCGTTATTCTAGAGTAGACTAGCGTATATCTTCTCGACCCATGTGATGGGTGATGGATGATCCCATATCGACATCAGAGATGGTATACGGGTGCTCAGTGGAGACTGGGTACACTGAACAGACTTGCCGAGAACTCCTAGATGGTATTATACCTCACGTCAGATAGCAATTTTCTGGTGACACTGGTACAGGTTAGTCTGTCAACCCGAGATCGTCATAGAGTCTTGTGTGTCTTCCACTGTGCTTTGAATTACACCCTACCATGGCTCTACTGAGGCGTGCAAACAGGTGGTTTTTGGTTACAGTCCCGAGTCACATGGAGGCAATGAGCGATAGGAGGGGATTCGTCTCTCCCGATATTAGGGGTTGAAGTTGCGCTATACCCGACTGGCCATAACTAGAAATCCCTGGCCAGGGTAGATGAGATTTACTGGTAAGTGTTATCAATAGTTTCTCGACCCGTTATGGACCTTGCATCGGCATGACTTATCAAGCTATTAGGGTCTGACGTTTACCACCCCTAGGCGAGATATGCGACATATCAGACGAAGAGACCAGACTGTACGGTAGTGTTACTGATTGGATTCACAGGAGTATGAGCAGTCTTTCTTGTTGATCTTCTGATCGCTCAATACCCGGGTAGCCGTTACGTTTAGCAGGCCTCTTGCGGCTTGTGGGTGTTTGATATGATCATTACCCACTACCGGCATATTGACGAGTCTTTAGAGTCCTACACAAAGGTTTCCTGGTTCATGCAAAATGAAGTAGGAGCACATATGTGATATGTGCGGGACCGAGATTAATGCGTGTATGTGATACCGCATTCTATTCTCGTGATATGTGATATCGGTCGGTTATATGTAATATAGCCGGGTTATCGGATCAAGTGTTGATTCGATAGATTGTTACATTTGATATTAGCCGGTTGTATGTGATATAGCCGGATTATTAAATCAAGTATTGATTTAATAATTTAATGTATAATTATATATGTGATATATTAATTTACATTAACTAATTTTAGCTCACTTAAACTTTTCTTTTTCTCACTTGTGTACAATTAGTATATATGTGATATATATTAATGTACATTATTTTGTGTCGTGCTAGATGCCATATGCAACATGGGTGTATGACACTCACACCATACTTATAATAATGATAAGGTTTTATTTATTTAAAGTAAATCAAATTAGTTGGTATTTAGTCACATGCTTGGAAGCTTGGAGATGCTTGAAGCATGTTTGACTAAGTCCACTCTTTTTGTTTTACTTGTAGATATTTATTAACCTAACCATTATTGTTAGCCATGGTTTATTCTCTACATGAGTTAGTGTATGACACTAACTCACCCATGGTTGCTTTTCTCACTTCATGAGTTCATTCTCTCATCTTCAAAAACTTCATCTTCTTCTTCATGTGAAAAAGCTTGCTAGCTTTTTTCTAAGTGAGAAAATATTATGAGAAAATTAAATCTAATGTGAGCCCATTTCCTACTTCATCATCCTCTACTATTAGCCATTTAGTTTTGGGTGTTTGCTTCACTAATTCACATATTAGTGAAGAAGTAGCATGAGCTTGAATCTTCTCGATGTAGATCTTTTTCGGGCTCGAAGACTTCGAGCAAGCTTGTTCATTTCTTCATGTGAACCCTTACTAGAGTTCGGATGTTCATTACTTGGAGTGAAAGGACTACTGCTCGGAGCTTTAGAGGTGAAGGACCGGTCTACAAAGGTTGTATTCCTTATTCACTTTCTATGTAAAGTTGTTTACATTTTAGTTTAGCTCCTAAAAATCTAGTTAGATCCTAGGTTAGGTTGTTTGGCACACTAGAAATTTTAAAATACGGCATGTTAGATGCCTTGTGAAACCTTGTAGTCGTGCCAAATAACCCTACAAATATCAGCAGCAGAAGATAACATATGAAATATTGGATATAATAGGAATTTCGTGTTTTAATTTAAGCCAGTATAAAACACGGGTTCCACAGTCGCCATGAATAGCCAAACCCACATCCTGTTAGTGTATATGCCCTAGAGGCCATTACTGTATCATACTGGTTTGTATATTACTTAATGGATGCTTGGGATATTCACCTTGTATATACAATCTTGCTCAAAATAGTAGTATGCTACTTGGTTTGTTTCTACTTCAATGTGTACATGTGTTTATTTTTGTATATCGCCTATACACATTAGTAGAGCCCTTAGGATCTTTGCTTGATTACCAGCGATGTGATGGCCGTCACACTAGTGGGGCTGGGTAATCTATAAGCACATCCTTATGCAGGTCCCTGGTCGCAGGACTATCGAGACAGGGCATCGATACTCCGGAGTAGACCAGCGCATGCGCTTCTCATCCCAGTGTGGGAGACGGTCTGTCCCACAGCCGTCAGTACGTCGTACTTGAGATAGTATGCGGGTGCTCGTTAGGTTACGGGTACACTGGACAGGACTCGTCGGGAACTGACTAGTTGGTATTATACCTATCGTCAGTTATCAGTTCCCAGGTGACATGAGTACAGCTTAGTCCGCTGACTTGACACTGCCATTCCGCCTCGAGTGTGTTCCCACTGTACTTTGATCACTACCCTACCACGGCTCAAAGGAGTCGTGCAAACAGGTAGTGGTTGGGTGCAGTCCCGAAGCACTTGGAGGCAGTGACGGTTAGACAGGATTCGTCTCTCCCGGTATTGGGGGTCGACATCGCGCTGTGTCTAGGAGAGCCATTACACGAGTAGTCCCTGGCCAGGGCAATCGAGATATACTGGTAGGTTTCCAGTGTTATCTCAGGGTGTTTTGGGCTTCGCTCCGGCACGACTTGTACCGCTATTGGGGGACTGACGCTTACCACCCCTTAGGCCCGCCATGCGATGTATCAGACGAACAGATCGGACTGTACGGAGAATGTCACACTCAGGCTCAGTAGGAGTTCAGATGGGTTTCGCCTCGTCGGTCTTCTTGTCGGCATTACCTGGGGACCGTTACGCACAGCTAGTGCCGCTTGCGGTCTGTGGTTAAACCCACTGCCAGCGTAGTGTCGAGTCTTTAGAGTCCCACACAGAAAGCTTTTCGCCTTTAGGCAAAAGAGTAGAGGTCGCATGGTATTGCGACAGGTCGCATGGTTTTGCGACAGGGTTCGGTCACATCCGTGCACTTGTGCACGTACAGTGTCCGGACAGTTTACACTAGCGGGCTTTGGTTTAAGCCAGATCCTAGTGTACCTTATGGGATTGGATTTATCCAGTTTGCATTCGTGTTCCTCGGAACGCGGATGCGGGTGTGTATGCACAGTTGACAGGGAGGCAGAGGCAGCGGATTCTCATTAGGGTTGTTGACAGTTGACCGTTGACTATTTGATTTTATGCTCAACCCTAATGAGAATATGATATGTGATTAACTATTATATTAATTAAGTATTATGGTGATATGGTTGTTGACTTGTTGACTTTTGTTGACTTGTTGACTTTGTTGACTTTTGTTGACTTGTTGACCGGTTGACTAGGCTTGACTAGTTGACCATCATGATAACCATAGCCATCATTTCATGGCAAAGACTTTTGTTTACTTGCTCATTTGTGTAAAATGAGTGCATGAAATGATATGGTTGTGGTTGCTTCTAACCATCACATAAGACTTTTTTTGATATGATGAGTTATGATCACTTTGGATTATGAGAGGGTGAAAGACAAAAGAGAGCCTCATTCTTTCTTGCTCATTCTCTCTCTTGTTCTTGAGCTCTCCTCTTGCTCTCACCCTCAACCTCTTGCTCCCTCTCTTGATCTATGGTTCTCTTGTCTCATGAGTTGAGAATCAAGAACCATAGATAAAATCCCATTCTATTTCCTCTCTACTCATTCTAGTTCACTAGGTTTAGCAAACCAAGTGAACTAGTTTCTTCAAAGAACGAAGAAGGAGCTAAAGGTTGGAGCTTTCAAATGGATCTATCTTCGGCGTACGGAGACGACGAGAAGGAGCCATCGGACCACCATCGGAGCTTGAAGAGAAGGAGTTCAAGACAAGCTAGGTATAACCCCCTAACCGAGTAGCTAGAATCTCTTAGTTAGGATGTTAGATAGATGTTTAACCAAGATCCGGGTTATAGGTCCATGTTACCATCTTTAAGAAAATCGTTTTTTTACCAAATTCCGCATTCCCGAAAGTACCGGGAGAGGTAGCATGGACTTACAGTGGTATCAGAGCCTAGTTAAACTCTATCTAGCATCTTAGCAAGTAACTAGAAGATCGATCAACGAAAAAGTCCCGAAACAAACCCCAAAAAAAAAAAATTTGCAGTTTCTGTCGATTTTTCCACTGTTCAAAAGTTGATTATTTTAACACCTAAAATCGGCTCAGGCTTTTTTATGAATAACCACCAAAAATTGTCCAACGTTCGAGTCAAAGAGCCGCGGATCCGCGGCCGAGTCGACTCGGCCGAGGAAAATTTTTAGTGCAGTGTTTTCATGGGGGTATTTTGGGATTTTTAGCATATATATTTTCAACCCAGATTTTCCAGAACGAAAATTTCATTTTGGGGTCCCGAAAATCCGTATTTTTGATCGAACTTCTAAAAGACTTAAGCTAACGGGTTTTCTGTAATGTGATATTTGTATTGAACGTCTACTAATCGCTATATGTCGATTAGTGGGGGTAATACAAATCTGTGATCTGTAATGTGCTGGAATGTGTATATAAATATGTTGGATTGTCGCGGGTGAATAGCCGGGGGTTGTGAGACGAGAGTTTTCTTTTCTTGCAATTCATGTAAATTTGTAAATTGATGTAATAATTATTTGTATGGCCGCACAACCGGGTCGGGGTTGTAGCCGTCATTGTATAATTTCTTTTTACTGTTTTTGCTCCTAGGATAGACCCATGGAGGGGTGCACAAACTACCGGGTATGCCGAAGTGTCGAGTGGCCTACTCATGGAGATGAGGGAGGTTGCTACGCTTCGGGTACTTGGCGGGTAGTTTGCCGCACCCGTAGGGGTCTTGGGTGGGGTATTGGCTATTCACCGTGACCGTGTAATCTGTTTTTGTTACAGGCTCGTACAAATTACAGATTCCTAGTATATCCAATGTATTTATCTGTGATCTGAAATGTTTATCATTGCAGTATATCTATATATGATATTATTTAGGCGTTGCTTATGTTTTACAGACGCGCTAGCCCAGCCCCCGCTCTGTCGTTAGTTAAGTAACCTAACGGGTAATGACGGGGCCCCGTGGCGAATGCGAATGGCATAAGCGTACGTCATATTTTGGTTGTTTTCTGCAATGGTAGGATTAAATGATGGGACGCATTAAAAGAACTAATGCAAGAATATCACGCATTAAAAGAACTAATGCAAGATAATAAACCAAGTTAAAGTCGTTGGAACACTTTCGAAAAACCACTCGGTTCTTTTCAAAACCAACTTTTAAATGCGGAGCTTGAGCCACTCCTTTTAAAAGCTATCTCGTTCCATCGACCAAATCAAGTTCACTACGTTCACGGTTTTGCCAAAACCATTCGTAGCCCTCCGTCGTTTCGTATGAATATTCAATAGTATTCAAGCTGTGTTTGTTGACCTTCGTCAAGGCATAGTGATTGGTAGCTATTGGGTATTCATATGTAGCATAGATAGATGCGTTGGTTTGGGACATTCGCATTACCTTGTTGACCTTCGTCAAGGGTATATACGGATGGATTCAAATTAACCTGGATAATGACGGGCAGAACTTGACATGTGACTTATGATTTGTTGACCTTCGTCAAGGTCATAAGAGCATGGGGCAAAAATCCACATCGGGAGTTTCATAAGTACTGAAACTTGCTAGATTTGCATACCATTTGGAGTGTGATGATTCTGGTAGGATTCCTTCAGTTTCGTCACGCGATGATATTTGGATCCCGATCCTACTGTGAGTATATGCTACTCCTCGGGAAATTTCTCACTTAACGATCAATGCTATAAACCTAGTAGGTGCCTAGAAAGGTGTTAGCGGGGCTACGCCCCCAGGGAAAAGAGGTTCTTTAATTAAGGAACTTCGCGAAAGCGTTGGAAAACCTCCCTCGAAGTACCGACACCGGCCTGGCTGAACGGTTAAGCAAGTATTGTACGGTGGGATTGATCCTGACTAATTCTTCCTTTATGGTTTGAGGAGGGATTCGAGAAACAGTGGGAGCCATCCTGTTTAGACAAACTAAAAACCACTCTAAACTTGCAAGAGCATCATGCTGAGTGTTTCTTCTTCTCTCTCCTAATTGCAGCGACCAAATCAACATGACTGGACTTAAGTTACTCCTAGATAAAAACAAACTGACAGGGCCAAACTACAAAGATTGGCTCAGGAATGTCAAGATAGCAATCACTTATGACAAGCTGGGGTATCTTCTTACCACCAAAGCTCCCCCTGTCCCTGGTCCAACTTCCAGTGTCGCGGATAAGGAAATCCGCAAGACTTGGGAGATTGATAGCGCGAAGGCCAAGTGCCTCCTGCTTGCCTCGATGGACAACGAACATCAGAGGAGGCATGAGAATATGGACATGGAATCCATATTGCTTCATACAAAAGAACTGTATGGAGAGCAATCTCGTATCGCAAGATACGAAGCGTCGAAGAAGTTATTTTCGACAAGAATAGCCGTCGGATCATCAGTAGCCGAGCACGTGCTAAAGATGATCGGCTACATTGAGGAGCTCGCTGACCTAGGGATCACATTGGAGAGTGAGCTATATACGGATATAGTTCTCCAGTCCCTTCCTTCCACTTACGCCCAGTTTATACTGAACTTCAACTTACAAGAAAAAGAGGTTGAACTTTCAGAGCTCCTCAACATGCTGAGGAGCGCAGAGGGCATCCTACAGAAAGGTAGGGAAACATCCACTTTGTTTGTAGGAGGATCATCTTCTTCTAGGTCCAAGGCGAAAGCCAAGGGAAAGAAGAAGAAGGCCCCCGCCAAACCAAGGGGCGGTGTTAGTAAAGTGGATACGAAGGGAAAAGCAAAAGCAACAAAGATAGCGGGGAAGCTTGTGGATAAGGAAGAATGCTTCTATTGTCATAAGAAAGGACACTGGAAGAATGATTGCAGGGCTTGGAAGGCCAGAACACAGGAATTGAAGCAGGTTGCAGCTTCAGGTGTGTATGTTATTGAAAACTGTCTTTCAATAAACTTTACTTCCTGGGTATTGGATACCGGATCAGGATCTCATATCTGTAATTCTTTGCAGGCGTTGAGAAACCGTAGGGTTTTGAAGGCAGGTGACATGACCCTCAGAGTTGCGAACGGAGCTAGCATGGATGCTAAAGCCGTGGGGGACTATCACCTGGGAATGTCAGATGGACATGTTTTGGTTTTGCGTAATTGCTTTTTTGTACCCAACGCAACTTGTAATATCATTTCTGTATCTTTAGTTTCTAAAGAAGGTTATGAATTTGCGTTTGTAAGTAATGTTGTAAACATTCACCTTAATCAAGTTTTGATTGGGTCAGGTACATTGAGTAATGGTATATACGTGTTAAACCAACCACAGATTTTCAACGTCCAGAATACACACAAAAGAAAGTCTCCGGAAATGAATCAGACTTTCTTATGGCATTGTAGATTGGGTCACATCAATGAGAGAAGGTTGACTAAGTTACATACAGAAGGATATTTGAATGCGTTCGAATATCAATCGTATGCCACTTGTCAATCTTGTCTCAAAGGAAAGATGACAAAGACTCCGTTTACTGGACAAGGAGTAAGAGCGAGCGAGCTCTTGGGACTCGTACACAGTGACGTGTGCGGTCCAATGTCTACACATGCCCGAAGCGGACATTCTTACTTCATTACTTTTACGGATGACTTCTCAAGGTACGGCTATGTCTTCTTAATGAAACATAAGTCCGAGGCCTTTGGAAAATTCCAGGAGTATAAGAATGAAGTAGAGAAACAGACCGGAAAAAGTATTAAGATTCTAAGATCGGATCGAGGTGGAGAATACTTAAGTGCCGAATTCCTGAATTACTTAAAAGAGAATGGTATTCTCTCTCAGCTTACTCCTCCATACACTCCGCAACATAATGGTGTATCGGAGAGACGGAACCGAACCCTATTGGATATGGTTCGGTCCATGATGAGTAACGCTGAGTTACCGCGATCATTCTGGGGATATGCACTAGAAGCAGCTGCGTATCTCTTGAACAAGGCTCCCACCAAGACTGTGCCTACCACCCCATATGAGATGTGGACTGGGAAGAAACCCTGTCTTAAGTATCTTAAGGTATGGGGATGTCCAACTTTTGTAAAAAAGCAGCATGCGGACAAGCTTGAGGCACGTTCAGTACAGTGTAAGTTTGTGGGATACCCAAGGAACTCCAGGGGGTATCTTTTCTATTCAGCTGAGGAACAAAAGGTTTTTGTTTCTCAGCATGCCCGCTTCTTGGAAACTGAGTTTTTGGAAACCCAGATAAGTGGGAACACAATAGAACTGGAAGAGGTTCCAGAACCACAGACTGTTACTGAAAGCTTAGTGGAACCAGAGGGTTCAACAGAACAGGACATTCCTACGCCGCTCCGCAGGAGTAGTAGGCAGTCCCATCCGCCCGAGAGATACTACGGTTTTCTCATAGACGGGGATAGAGAGGATTGCATCATAGAATATGATGAGCCTACTAGCTTCCAGCAGGCCGTTCAGAGCGTTGACTCAGTGAAATGGCTGGATGCAATGCGGACCGAAATGGAGTCCATGTACACCAACAAGGTATGGACGTTGGACATTGCTCCAGACGGGGTAAAACCCGTAGGATGCAAGTGGATCTTCAAAAGGAAGATTGGTGTAGATGGACAGGTTGAGACCTATAAAGCTAGGCTGGTAGCAAAGGGTTTTCGTCAAAGACCTGGCTTGGACTATGACGAAACCTTTTCTCCAGTAGCCATGCTGAAATCCATTCGGATCCTTCTTGCCATTGCTGCCTTCCACGATTATGAGATCTGGCAAATGGACGTAAAGACAGCTTTTCTAAATGGAAATTTAGAGGAGTGTGTCTATATGGACCGACCAGAGGGTTTCATTCAGAGTGGGAGCAGCGGAAAGGTGTGCAAGTTGCTTAAGTCCATCTATGGACTAAAGCAGGCATCGCGGAGTTGGAACATCTGCTTTGATGAGACGGTCAAAGAATTTGGCTTTATCAAAAATCCAGATGAACCATGCATCTATAGTAGATTTGTAGCGAGAACTGTAGTATTCCTCGTTTTATACGTGGATGACATTCTCTTAATAGGAAATGACATTCCTATGCTACAATCTGTCAAGGGGTTCTTGTCACACAGGTTCTCCATGAAAGACCTGGGTGATGCCTCGTACATTCTGGGTATCCGGATCTACCGTGACATATCCAAGAGGATATTAGGACTTTCACAGTCCAGGTACATCGACACCATACTGAAGAGATTCAGTATGGAAGATTCCAAGCGCGGTAACCTACCGGCTTGTCACGGGATCACCCTCTCTAAAGAGATGTCTCCCAAGACTGATTTGGAGAGGGATCGCATGTCTATTATACCCTACGCTTCTGCGGTAGGCTCTATAATGTATGCGATGTTGTGTACCAGACCGGATGTAGCTTATGCACTTAGTGTGGTAAGCCGGTATCAGTCAAACCCTGGGGAGAAACACTGGATAGCGGTAAAGAACATTCTCAAGTACCTGAGAAGGACTAAGGAGATGTTCTTGGTGTATGGCGGAAAAGACCTCCAGATCGAGGCCTTTGCTGACTCCAGCTTCCAGAGTGACAAGGATGATTCCAAGTCCATGTCGGGTTTTGTCTTTACCCTCAATGGAGGGGCGGTGTGTTGGAAGAGTTCCAAACAAGAAACCGTTGCAGACTCGACGATGGAAGAGGAATACATCGCTGCATCTGATGCCGCAAAAGAAGCTGTCTGGATGAGGAAGTTCTTGAAAGAACTTCAGGTGGTTCCGTCCATTGTTGATCCAATACCTCTGTATTGCGACAACAACGGGGCTATAGCTTTAGCGAAGGAACCCAGGTCCCATCAGAAATCCAGGCACATCTTAAGGCGGTATCACCTGATCAGGGAGATCGTAGATCGCCAGGAGATCGAGGTTCGGAGAGTCGCTTCAGAAGATAACACTGCAGATCCATTCACCAAGGCCCTGCCCCAGACTCAGTTCGAGCGGCTGATCGAGATGATAGGTCTTCGATACGCCAGTACATGGCCTTAGTGCAAGTGGGAGATTGTTAGTGTATATGCCCTAGAGGCCATTACTGTATCATACTGGTTTGTATATTACTTAATGGATGCTTGGGATATTCACCTTGTATATACAATCTTGCTCAAAATAGTAGTATGCTACTTGGTTTGTTTCTACTTCAATGTGTACATGTGTTTATTTTTGTATATCGCCTATACACATTAGTAGAGCCCTTAGGATCTTTGCTTGATTACCAGCGATGTGATGGCCGTCACACTAGTGGGGCTGGGTAATCTATAAGCACATCCTTATGCAGGTCCCTGGTCGCAGGACTATCGAGACAGGGCATCGATACTCCGGAGTAGACCAGCGCATGCGCTTCTCATCCCAGTGTGGGAGACGGTCTGTCCCACAGCCGTCAGTACGTCGTACTTGAGATAGTATGCGGGTGCTCGTTAGGTTACGGGTACACTGGACAGGACTCGTCGGGAACTGACTAGTTGGTATTATACCTATCGTCAGTTATCAGTTCCCAGGTGACATGAGTACAGCTTAGTCCGCTGACTTGACACTGTCATTCCACCTCGAGTGTGTTCCCACTGTACTTTGATCACTACCCTACCACGGCTCAAAGGAGTCGTGCAAACAGGTAGTGGTTGGGTGCAGTCCCGAAGCACTTGGAGGCAGTGACGGTTAGACAGGATTCGTCTCTCCCGGTATTGGGGGTCGACATCGCGCTGTGTCTAGGAGAGCCATTACACGAGTAGTCCCTGGCCAGGGCAATCGAGATATACTGGTAGGTTTCCAGTGTTATCTCAGGGTGTTTTGGGCTTCGCTCCGGCACGACTTGTACCGCTATTGGGGGACTGACGCTTACCACCCCCTAGGCCCGCCATGCGATGTATCAGACGAACAGACCGGACTGTACGGAGAATGTCACACTCAGGCTCAGTAGGAGTTCAGATGGATTTCGCCTCGTCGGTCTTCTTGTCGGCATTACCTGGGGACCGTTACGCACAGCTAGTGCCGCTTGCGGTCTGTGGTTAAACCCACTGCCAGCGTAGTGTCGAGTCTTTAGAGTCCCACACAGAAAGCTTTTCGCCTTTAGGCAAAAGAGTAGAGGTCGCATGGTATTGCGACAGGTCGCATGGTTTTGCGACAGGGTTCGGTCACATCCGTGCACTTGTGCACGTACAGTGTCCGGACAGTTTACACTAGCGGGCTTTGGTTTAAGCCAGATCCTAGTGTACCTTATGGGATTGGATTTATCCAGTTTGCATTCGTGTTCCTCGGAACGCGGATGCGGGTGTGTATGCACAGTTGACAGGGAGGCAGAGGCAGCGGATTCTCATTAGGGTTGTTGACAGTTGACCGTTGACTATTTGACTTTATGCTCAACCCTAATGAGAATATGATATGTGATTAACTATTATATTAACTAAGTATTATGGTGATATGGTTGTTGACTTGTTGACTTTTGTTGACTTGTTGACTTTGTTGACTTTTGTTGACTTGTTGACCGGTTGACTAGGCTTGACTAGTTGACCATCATGATAACCATAGCCATCATTTCATGGCAAAGACTTTTGTTTACTTGCTCATTTGTGTAAAATGAGTGCATGAAATGATATGGTTGTGGTTGCTTCTAACCATCACATAAGACTTTTTTTGATATGATGAGTTATGATCACTTTGGATTATGAGAGGGTGAAAGACAAAAGAGAGCCTCATTCTTTCTTGCTCATTCTCTCTCTTGTTCTTGAGCTCTCCTCTTGCTCTCACCCTCAACCTCTTGCTCCCTCTCTTGATCTATGGTTCTCTTGTCTCATGAGTTGAGAATCAAGAACCATAGATAAAATCCCATTCTATTTCCTCTCTACTCATTCTAGTTCACTAGGTTTAGCAAACCAAGTGAACTAGTTTCTTCAAAGAACGAAGAAGGAGCTAAAGGTTGGAGCTTTCAAGTGGATCTATCTTCGGCGTACGGAGACGACGAGAAGGAGCTATCGGACCACCATCGGAGCTTGAAGAGAAGGAGTTCAAGACAAGCTAGGTATAACCCCCTAACCGAGTAGCTAGAATCTCTTAGTTAGGATGTTAGATAGATGTTTAACCAAGATCCGGGTTATAGGTCCATGTTACCATCTTTAAGAAAATCGTTTTTTTACCAAATTCCGCATTCCCGAAAGTACCGGGAGAGGTAGCATGGACTTACACATCCCTAGACCCTTATGAGAGCGGCAAGCAACCCTACCAATTCTAGAGTTAGGAGACCCGGTCTCGACTCATCGAGATGGTCTCCCACTAGACTCTAGAACCCGGTTACTTGTGCCCCCACCTTGGGTCTATCCTAATGCGGAAAAGTAAATAATATACAACAATGGTGATATCATCCTCAACCCGAAAGTGCCTCAATAAAAGAATATTACATACAATGAATTTTACATGAATGAAAATAGAAACTCTCATCTCACATAAAAATCCCGGCTATTCAAAACACGACGATCCAATATAACATATCACAACAACACATAACATCACATGCCATCAACGTAAGTAAATATGCGTATCACAATCGTCATTGACATATAGCAACGAAAATAGTGGTACCCCATATATTACACTTATGGTCGCAGAAAAGAAAACGTCAAACTACAACATTTGAAATCCACAATCACTTTAGATATCATAAACCCAAAATATCACATACTTTGGATTTCATGCCTAACGATATGAATTCCACATATTGTAACACATTCTAGAAAAAGCTAGATGGCGTTAAACATTCCGATCGAATCAACAAACACCCAAAATTTCCTAAAAAGCTCAACACTTGAGCGTAGTTTAAAAATACTCAGTACATGCCACAGCTTCTATGAACCAGCCGTAGAAGGGTCAACCAATGCCTCACATATGGCACCGCTGAACTACCACAAACCCTAGGGTTTAGTGGCGGTTCTGATGGTCATATGATCGAGTTAAGGTTTTGTTCTTCTAGAGGGTCCACGGTATCGCTTGCATGATTTTCTGAAAGTTTTAAACTAAGGAAAAATCCAACACTTAGAAAATTTTCCGGCAAGGGTTAAAGTGGGTATTTGATATCCGATCGATCTTTTCTTACTTGTTTTTAAATTTCTCTCAAAACCTAGAGAGCTCTCTTGAGCTTTGAGGAAGAAGAAGCAAATAATAGATGTGAGAGAGAATGGCAAACATGGGTGAGAAAATATCTAATATATCTCATATAGAGACTTAACCATGAGTTTAGATAATGGTTAGATTAACAAATATCTAATATAAGACAAAACTAGTGGACTAAGTCAATGGGTCTCCAAGCTTCATGAAGCTTCATGCCATGTGAAAAATTTCCAACTAATAATTGTTTTATTCTAAATAAATAAACCCTTCATTATCATTATCATGGTGTAGGTCTCATACACCCATGTTGCATGTATCATCAACCATGACACATAAATAAAACACAATTAATATATATCACATATATATCAAGTGTGCACATATGAGAAAAAGAAATGTTTAAGTGAGCTAATATTAGTTAATATAAATTAATATATCATATATATAATTATACATTAAATCATTAAATCAACACTTGATTTAATAATCCGGTTATATCTCATATGACCAACTAATATAATTTGTATCAACTTATCGAACCAACACTTGATTCGATAACCCGGCTATCTCTCATATAACCGACCGATACTGTATCGACTTATCGAATCAACACTTGATTCGATAACCCGGCTATATCTCATATAACCGATCGATACTTTATATCGCGAGAATAGAATACGGTATCATATACTCGTATTAATCTCGGTCCCGCACATATCACATATGTGCTCCTATTTCGTTTTTCCTGAGCCAGTGAAACCTCTGTGTAGGACTCTAAAGACTCGCCAATACACCGGCAGTAGGTGATGATCACATCAAGAACCCACAAGTCAGCGGTACTAGCTGGACATAACGGCTACCCGGGTATTGAACGATCAGAAGATCAGAAAGCTAGCCCACTCTAACTCCTGAAAAAGCCTGTCAATAACACTACCGTACAGTCCGGTCTTTTCGTCTGATATGTCGCATATCTAGTTTAGGGGTGGTAAACGTCAGACCCCAATAACTGATAAGTCGTGCCGATGTGAGGCTCATAGCGGGTCGAGAAACTACTGATAACACTTATCAGTAAATCTCTGTAGCAGCCCTGGCCAGGGACTTATCGTTATGGCCAATCGAGCACAGTGCAACATCAACCCCGAATACCGGGAGAAACAAATCCCCTCCTATCGCTCATTGCCTCCATGTGATTCGGGACTGTACCCAAAAGTTACAGTTTTGCACGTTATATTGAACGTGGTAAGGTGGAAATCAAAGCACAGTGGGAATCACACAATACTCTATGACGATCTCGGGTCTATAGACTAACATGTACCAGTGTCACCGGAGAACTGCTATCTGACGATAGGTATAATACCAACTAGGAGTTCTCGGCGAGTCCGTTCAGTGTACCCAGTCTCCACCGAGCACCCGTATACCATCTTTGACGTCAAACACCAATGGATGTAGGATCATCCATCGCCCATCATATAGGTCAAGATGTGTATATGCTAGTCTACTCCGGAATATCGATGCCCTGTCTCGATACACCCTCGACTAGGAACAATTTTAGGGTGTACTTGCGGACTACCCTTGGCCCCACTAGTATGATCTCCATCATAGTCCTGGTAGTCAAGTACACATCCTAAGAGCTTTATCAACATGTGAGAGCAAGACAACATCACATATACAAGTCAACATATTAAGATAAAGATCAACCAGATAGCATACTATCATGTTGAGCAAGAAAGTCCGCTCTATATATATCAAAGCATCCACTATGATATACATCACATGTACAATAATGGCCTCTGGAGCATACATATAACTAACAGTCCTGAGCCACATCAGCACGACTTATCGGGTTATTAAGGTCTGACGTTTACCACCCCCTAGACCCGTTATACGATACACTTAGACGAAGAGACCAGGTTGTACGGAGATTGTCACGGTTAAGCTCAGTAGGAGTTCGGACGAGTTTGCTCATCGGCCTTTCTTTTCAACAGGTACCTGGGTAGCCGTTACGTACAGCTAGTGCCGCTGACGTGCTTGTGGTTAAACCCACTGCCAGCATACTGTTGAGTCTTTAGAATCCCACACAGCGGGTTTCCCTGCTTCGGGCGAAACGATGTAAAGGCCGTATGGTTTTACGGCAGGGTTCGATCACATACATACACTTGTGCACGTATGATGTTCGGACGGATAATACTAGTGGGCTTTGGTTTAAGCAGGGTCCTAGTATTATATTCTTGGATTATTTTGTCTCTTTGTATTCGTATTTTTCGGAATACGAATACGGGTATGTATATACGATGAGGGGCATTCTTGTAATTGTATAAGATGCTTCTAGAAGAAGACACCTCATTATTTAGATTTACCATTTTTGATAATGGATTAATGAAGTGGAGAAATGAGGTGTACATTTTCATTAAATGAAGCATGGCTAGCTTGATGACTCATTACATGACTCATGGTTTACTATTCTTCCATGGTTGATATTTTGTGGAGATATTTTTGCTTGCATTATTATCTCATTCACTTAGCCATTCTTCATTTTGATTCTAGCTCACTCTACACTCTCATCTTCTCTTTCCTCTCTTCTTCTAACACTAACCCTAATTGTCTCATGAGTTAAGAAAGCTAGGGTTAGTGAGACAAAGCATTCCATAATCATTCTCTACACACTCTAGTCTACTTAGATCAGCAAGCTAAGTATTCTAGTTACCTCAATTAGAAGGTAGGAGCTCTTAGTTGGCACTTTCGGGTGGATCATCATTGACGCGAGGAGGCCGAAGTTCAAGCACTATCCATACTTCCATCGAGGAGCTTAAGGAGAGGATCAAAGACCCAAAGGACTTGGTTTCTTTAGGTATACTTTCTATCATTGTAAATAGAACTCTTTTTGCTTAGGCTTATGGTTAAGATCCGGGTTAAGGGTTATTCTAGCGTCATATTCTAATCGTCAGAAAAAAATTTGTTCCGCATTTGGCCACGGAAGTTGGCCGGGGCGCTAGCATAACCTTTCATTGTTGATCTTTTGATATCTCAATACCTGGGTAGCCGTTATGTCCAGCTAGTACCGCTGACAGCTTATGGGTGACTGATAAAATCATTATCTACTGCTGGCGTATTGACGAGTCTTTAGAGTCCTACACAGAGATTTTCTAGCTCAAGTGAAACGAAGTAGGGCACATATGTGATATGTGCGGGACCGAGATTAATACGTGTATATGATACAGTATTCTAATCTCGCGATATAGGTTATATGTGATATAACCGGATTATTGAATCGTGTTGATTCAATAATTTGTTATATGTATATTTGATATACATATAGATAATATTAGTCAGTTTTATGTGATATGGCCGGATTATTAAATCAAGTGTTGATTTAATAATTTAATATATAATTATATATTTGATATGTTAATATATATTAACTAATATTAGCTCACTTAAGAATTTCTTTTCTACAAATACATTTAAATATATATGAGATATATATTAATTTATTTACTATTGTGTCATGCTAGATGATACATTGGATATGGGTGTATGAGACTCACACCAAACTAAAGATTATTTGGATAATTTAATTATTAAGGGATAAACTAAAATTAGGTAGAAAATGTCATGGCTTAAGATGCTTGTGGAAGCATGTAGAAGTCTTGACTTAGTCCACTAATTTTGTTTTACTCTAGATGTTTATTCAACCATTATCTTTAGCCATGGTTAACTCTCTACTAATAACTCTTGAGATATTTTCTCACCCAATGGTTCACATTAGTTCATCTTCTTCATCTCCTTCTTTCCTCTCTAGCTTTTGATGAGGTGAAGAAAGAAAGAGAGAAAATTAATTCTAAAATGAGCAAAATTCCTATTTCATCAAACTATACCAAACTAGCCATTTAGTATAGGTTCTTTACTTCATTAATTACTCAATTAGTGAAGAGGTAGATTGAGTTAGAGATTTCTCAAGGTAGATCATCTTCGGCCTCGAAGATCCTTAAGCAATCTCGTTCCTTTCGCCTAGTAGAGCCTAAGAAGAGTTCGGGGACCACTACTTGGAGCTAAGGGACTACTACACGGAGCTTTAGAAGTGAAGGACTGGTCTACAAAGGTTGTATTCCTTGTTCACTTAGTATAAAGCTTGTTTACTAGTTTAAAAACCCTAATTCTCTAGTTCAATTCTAGATTAGTATAGCTTAGCACACTAGATTTTTTTAAATTGCATACTTGATACCTCTAAAAATCTAGTAGTGGTGCTAAAGCAATGCATACTTTCATGGTATCAGAGCCAAGCTAGAGTATTAGGAGTGGCCTAAACGATGTTAAAGTGTTCGATCGAATTTCAAAAACCCGGAAAACCCTAGTTTCTGTTCGAATTTTCAAAAGTTGGATTTTTGCAAATTAAAAATATTCAGAAAATCGTGCAGGTTAAATTATGGAGCCCTAAGAAATTCAAGCTCCCAAATCCAACAATGAGCCAAACCGCGGCCCAAACGCTTGTTTGGCTGCGGTTCCGCCGCAACATTGTGGAATTGTGGGAAGAATTTTCTTCTGCTGCTCCATTTCCTTATTCTGTGTTTCCTGGGCATTTTAAGTGAGACTCAAGTTGTTGAGGTCTCTGTGGTTTCTGGGTATTTGATGAATCGATCGAAATATTTATCATCGTCTAGATATCTGTGATATGTGATACAATATTTAGAATCCACAATAATTGGTTTTGTGAAAACTAGTTTGTAAATTGTAAATCTAGCAATTTAGTTTCATCGATCAGTTGCCACGGGGTTTTGATTCGGATCAAAACTCCGTCGCAATCGCGTATAGTATGCGAACACTCGCCGGGTAACACTAATAGATAGCCATGCCCTATCGTCCCGACTAAGTGACTGTAGGAGAATCCCGTTGCCAAAAGCATCCGCTCGGGTGCCCGCAGCCGCGGTGTTCTGCCTAAGTGCACTTCGTCGACGGTATCGGGGATACGACCGTCTACTAATGTTTCCGACGAGTATTCGATCAGTTGTCGGGAATCTTTTTGAATTGCCCGACTATATATTGAAAAATGTTTTCAATTTGAGACTTAAATGCCGGGTTTATAACGTTAGGCATGAAATTCGGAATATGTGATATTTCGGGTTTATGATGTCTAAGGAATTTATATGGTTAGGCATGAAATCCGAGGTATGTGATATTTCGGATTTATGATGTCTAAAGAGGTTGCGGATTCTAATTTTTATAGTTTTCATTTCTTTTCTTCGACCGTAAGTGCAATATGTGGTGTATCGCCGGTTTCGTTGCTATACGTCAACGACAACTGGAATACGCATATTTACTTACGTTGATGACATGTGATGTTATGTGTTGCTGTGATATATTTTATTGGATCGTCGTGATTGAATAACTGGAGGTTTTTGCGTGAGATGAGAGTTTTCCAATTTTCATTCATGTAAAAATTTGTATGTAATATTCTTTTATTGGGACACTTCCGGGTTGAGGATGATGTCACCATTGATGTATATTATTTACTTTTCCGCATTAGGATAGACCCAAGGCAGGGAGCATAAGTAACCGGGTTCTAGAGTCTAGTGGGAGACCATCTCGAGGAGACGAGACCGTGTCTCCTAACTCTAGAATTGGTAGGGTTGCTTGCCACTATCATAAGGGTCTAGGGATGTGGGTTTGGATATTCATCAAGACCGTGGAATCCGTGTTTTTTACTGGCATGATTTAAAACACGAACCTCCTAATATATCATATATTTCATATGTTAGCTTCTGCTGCAATGTTCTATGATGAGATCATATAACTGTGTGAGACAAATGCTTTATATTATATATATGATATATAATAAACGTTGCTTATGTTTTGCACCCGCGCTAGTCCTGCCCCCGCTCTGCCGTTAGTTAAGTAACCTAACGATGGATGACGGGACCTCATTGCGAATGCGGATGGCATAAGCGTACGTTGTATTTTTGTTTCTTTATCTGTGATTTTTAGCAAAAATAAATGATGGGACTTCATTAATGAGATTAATGAAAGGAAAGAAAGCTAAAGATGTTGTAGAATCAAATTTTCAAAAAGGTAGCTCTAAATCTTGCTTTGCATAGCGGTATTTTTTATGAATATCCAGCACCTCATTCTATGAGGAAAGAGCCGAGATCCCTTCACCGGGAATGACCTCTTTAGCAAAAGCTAGCAAATACTACAACCCAATCGGTTTGTTTTGAAAACTATAAAAAATTTAAAAAGCGGAGCTTAAACCAATCATTTTCAAATCACTCGATTCTACAACAATATCAAGTTCATTACGCAAAAGGTTTTCTTAAAAACCTGTCGTAGCCCTCCATTATTTCAAATAAGGACTATTTTAGTATTCGGGCTGCGTTTGTTGGCCTTCATCAAGGCGTAGCGTACGGTGGCTAATTAGTGCTTATCTGCCGCATATGATGCGATTGGATTGGGGTAGTCGTACGACTTTGTTGGCCTTCGTCAAGGGTCATACGGGTGGGTTTAATTCAATCACAAAATGTACGGGTTGAACTTGACTAGCGGTCTATGGTTTATTGGCCTTGGTCAAGGTCATAGGACGTTAGGGGAAAAAATATTATTGGGAATTTCAAGTGTAGAAATTTACAATGAGATTGCATACCTTCTATGAGATAGTTGGATCCCGATACCCACTGCGAGTAAGAGTTACTCCTGAGAGAGTTTTACACTTTACAATTAGCTGATCCAATAGCTGTCTAAGAAAGGTGTTAACGGGTTATGCCCCTGTGGAAACGAGGTTATTTAATTAGTTCTATGCGAAAGCAAGGGAGACTCTCTCAGAGTACCAATACCTGCCTGGCTGAACGATTGGCGAACTTGTAGGGTGTAATTAATCCCGGTTAGTCATACCTTTTAGGGTCTGAAGGAAGATTTGATAAAAACAGTGGGAGCCATCCTGATTAGATAAAATAATAACCAATCTAATCTTGCAACAGCACACGTAATGTTTTCTTCTCTCTCTATCCTGGTAGCAACTATGACACACCTTAATCAAGATAATAATATTGATGTATTGACCGAACCTGCTTGTTATATTGAGCTGGGGAACGTTGGTTCCGCTCTATATTATAACTCTTATAAGTCTGAGCAAGATTTAGGGGAATAACCGGATTCCCACATGACCCGAACGAAGAATGAGCATGATGATGCATCTTCTTCGGGTGTGTTCATTACCAAGAATTGTTTCTCAGTTTGTTCTACATCCTGGGTATTAGATACCGGATTAGGATCCTACATTTGTAATATGTTACATGGGCTAAAGAAAGGTAAAGAACTGGGAATAGGTGATCATTCTCTCGGAGTAGGGAATGGTGCAATAGCTGCAGCCAAAGCTTTTGACGTATATCACTTAGTATTACCAAGTGGTAATACATTGGTTCTGAACGACTGTTATTACATAACGAACCTGATATGCAATATTATATCAATCTCTTTATTATGTAAAGAAGGATATAATTTTGTATTGCGGGATAATGTTATGAACATTTTCCTAAATCAAAAGTTAATTGGATCAGGCACATTATGTAATGACATATACGTTCTAAATCAAACCACAGTTCTAAGCATACAAAACACACACAAGAGAAAAAGTTCAGAAATGAATGAAGCCTTCTTGTGGCATTATAGACTAGGTCATATCAATGCGACACGACTAGCTAAGTTACATAAGGATGGATATTTGAATCCGTTCGAATTTACATCTTATGAAACTTGCCAGTCATGTCTCAAAGGCAAAATGACCAAAACTCCGTTTACTGGACACAGAAAAAGAGCTACTGAACTCTTAGGACTGATGCATAGTGATGTATGCGGTCCTATGTCTACACATGCCAGGAATGGTTCCTCGTACTTTATCATATTCACCGATGATCTTTCAAGATTCAGACATGTGTTCCTGTTGAAAGACAAGTCTGAAGCTTTTGAGAAATTCAAGGAATACAAGTACGAAGTAGAGAAGCAAACGGTTAAAAGTATTAAAATCCTTCGATTTGATCGGGGAGAAGCAAACGGGTAAAAGTATTAAAATCCTTAAATTTGATCGGGGAGAAGAATACTTAAGCACGGAGTTCCTGGATTATTTAAAAGAGAATAGGATTCTCTCTCAGCTTACTCCTCCGTATACACCATAGCACAACGGTGTATCAGAGAGGAGGAACCGCACCCTATTTGATATGGTGCGCTCTATGATGAGTACTGCTGAGTTACCTATTTCCTTTTAGGACTAAACAGTTGCATACCTATTGAATAGAGTTCCAACCAAATGAGTGCCTGCCACTCCATATGAGATATGGGAGGGGAAGAGACCATATCTTAATTTCATTAAGATATGGGGTTGTCCGGCCTATATTAAAAAGTAAAATCCGGACAAGCTTGAGGTAAGGTCGGTTCTGTGCAAGTTTGTAAGATATCCCAAGCATTCGCGAGGGTATATCTTCTGCCACACTGAGGAACAAAAGGTGTTTGTTTCTCGGAATTCCACCGTTTTAGAAAAGGAATTTCTTATGAAAGAAATTAGTGGTCATGAGGTAGAACTGGAAGAAGTTCCAGCTATACAAACTACAGCTGATGATTTGGTAGAACCAAAAGATTCGATAGTCTCCAACGAACCTCAACCACTCCACAGATCTAGAAGGGTTTCTCATCTACCTGAGAGATACTACGGTTTTCTCGTAGACGGTAGGAGCGAAGATTGCATCATGGAAGATGATGACCCAACTTGTTTCGAGCAGGCCATCACAAGTGGGGACTCTGTGAAAGGGCTGGATGCAATGCGATCTGAGATAGAATCCATGTACATAAACAAAGTATGGACTTTGGAAGTTGCTCCTGAAGAGGTAAAACCCATCGGGAGCAAGTGGATCTCGAGAAGATAATTAGTGTACATGGAAAAGTTGAGACTTTCAAAGCTAGACTTGTAGCAAAAGGTTTTCGTCATTGACCAGGTGTCGACTATGATGAAACCTTTTCTCCAGTGGCTATGCTTAAGTCCATCAGGATCCTACTTTCTATTGTTGCATACCATGACTATGAAATCTGGCAGCTGGACATCAAGACCGCTTTTCTAAATGGTGATTTAGAAGAGAGCGAGTACATGACACAGCCAGAGAGCTTCGTAGATAGTGAGAACAGTGGAAAAGTGTGCAAGATGCTTAAATCAATATACGGATTAAAGCAGGCATCGCGGAGTTGGAACATCTTTTTTGATGTGGCAGTCAAAGAGTTTGAATTCATCAAAATATGTTAGTGATATATGCCCTAGAGGCCATTATTGTATCATACTGGCTTGTATATTACTTAATGGAAGTTTGGGATATTCACAGTTGTATTAACAATCTTGCTCAAAATGGTAGTATGCTACCTGGTTTGTTTCTATCTCAATATGTGCATATGTTTCATTTAGCTTATCGATTATACATATTGGTAGCCCTTAGGATTTTTTGCTTGATTACCAGCATTGTGATGGCAGTCACACTAGTGGGGGCTGGTTAGTCTATAATTGCATCCTTATACAAGTCTCTAGTCGTAGGATTATTGAGACAGGGCATCGATACTCCAGAGTAGACTAGTGTATAAGCTTCTTATCCCAGCAGGGGAGATGGTCTGTCCCACAGCCATTAGTATGTCATACAGGAGATAGTATGCAGGTGCTCAATGGGTTATGAGTATACTGGATAGGACTCATTGGGATCCGCAGGTGGGTATTATACCTATCGTCGAGTAGCAGTTCCCAGGTGACATGAGTACAGCTTAGTCCGTCGACTGGACACTGCTACTTCGCCTCGAGTGTGTTCCCACTGTACTTTGATTACTACCCTATCACGACTCAAAGGATTCACGCAAACAGGTAGTAGTTGGGTGCAGTCCCGAATCACTTGGAGGCAGTGGTGGTTAGATAGGATTCGTCTCTCCCAGTATTGTGGGTTGATATCGCGCTGTGTTCGAAAAGACATTACACAAAGTCCTGGCCAGGGCAAGCGATATCTACTAGTAGGTACTTTAGTAGTTTCTCAGGGTGTTTTAGGGTACACTCCAGCATGACTTATTATGCTATTAAGGGTCTGACGATTACCGCCCCCTAGGACCGATATGCGATACTCTTAGACGAACATAACGGACTGTACGGAGATTGTCACAGGCAGGTTCAGTAGGAGTTCGGATGAGTTATTCTCATCGTCCTTCTTATTGACATATACCTGGGTAGCCGTTACGTGCAGCTAGTACCGCTTGCGGCTTGTGGTTAAACCCACTGCCAGCGTAGTGTCGAGTCTTTAAAGTCCCACACAGAGGGTTTCCCTGCATTGGGCAAAAGATATAGAGGTCGTGTGGTTTTACGACAGGGTTCGATCACGTACGTGTACTTGTACACGGATGATGATTCGGACAGATAATACTAGTGGGCTTTGGTTTAAGCCAAATCCTAGTATTGTATTGATATATTATTTTCGTCTCTTTTGTATTCATATTTTTCGGAATACGGATTGGGGAATGTATGTACACTTGAGGAGCATTTTTGTAATTTAGTCAAAGATGTTTCTAGAAGATTAATCGTCATATTATCTATTAATCATTTTATGTTAAATGGTTATTGTATTATGAGGTGGAGGAAATGAGGTGGAATTATGCATGATTTTGAGCATGGCTCTTAATGACACATGGAGTATTTTCAACCCATGACTCCCTTAGGTGATTATTGAACCTTTCTCATTTTGTTAATAGGTTTTATTCTATGAGAAAGAGAGTGAGAGTTCAGATTGTTAGTTATATGTATGTCCTAGAGAGCATTACTGTACATGGAGTGTATATTGTAGTGGATACTTGGACATATATAGGGAGGACTTTCTTGCTCGACATGATAGCATGATATCTAGTTGCACTTTATCTTATATGTTGACTTGTATAAGTGATGCTGTCTTGCTCTCACATGTTCATAAAGCCCTTAGGATGTGTACTTGACTACCAGGACTATAATGGAGATCATACTAGTGGGGCCAAGGGTAGTCCACAAGTACACCCTATAACTGTTTCTAGTCGTGGATGTATCGAGACAGGGCATCGATATTCCAGAGTAGACTAGCGTATACGCATCTTGACCTATATGATGGGCGATGGATGATCCCACATGCATTAGTGTTTGACATCAAAGATGGTATGCGGGTCCTCAGTGGAGACTGGGTACACCGAACGGACTCGTCGAGAACTCCTATATGGTATTATACCTCACGTCAGATGGCAGTTCTCTGGTGACACTGGTACAGGTTAGTCTGTCGACCCGAGATCATCATAGAGTCTTATGTGATTACCACTGTGCTTTGATTTCCACCTTACCACGGTCAAGAGATCGTGCAAAATGGTGGTTTTTGGGTACAGTCCCGAGTCACATAGAAGCAATGAGCGATAGGAGGGGATTCTTCTCTCCTGGTATTGGGAGTTGATGTTACGCTATGCTCGATCGACCATAACATGAAATTCCTGGCCAGGGTTGTTGAGATTTACTGGTAAGTGTTATCAGTAGTTTCTCGAACCATTATGGACCATGCATCGGCATGACTTATCAGGCTATTAGGGTCTGACGTTATACCACCCCCAGGCTGTGATATGCGACATATCTGACGAAGAGACCGGACTGTACGGTAGTGTTACTGATTGGATTCGCAGGAGTACGAGCAGGCTTGCTTGTTGATCTTTTGATTGCTCAATATCCGGGTGGCCGTTACGTTTAGCAGACCGCTTGCGGCTTGTGGGTGTTTGATATGATCATCACCTACTGCCGGCATATTGACGAGTCTTTAGAGTCCTACACAAAGGTTTCCTGGTTCATGCGAAACGAAGTAGGAGCACATATGTGATATGTGCGGGATCGAGATTAATACGAGTATGTGATACCGTATTCTATTCTCGCAATATGTGAAATCGGACGGTTGTATGATATATAGTCGGGTTATCGGATCAAGTGTTGATTTGATAAGATGATTCATTTGATATTAGTCGGTTATATGAGATATAGCCGGATTATTAAATCAAGTGTTGGTTTAATAATCTAATGTATAATTATATATTTGATATATTAATGTACATTAACTAATATTAGCTCACTTATAATTTCTTTTCTCACTTGATTGTGCACATAATATATATGTGATATATATTAGTGTACATAGTTTTGTGGCATGCTTGATGATACATGATACATGGGTATATGAGACTTACACTATGCTTGATATAATATAGGGTTTATATTTATCTAAGTAATTCAAAAATGGATGGATATTTGGCATGGCTACAAGCTTGTAGAAGCTTGTAGAAACATTGACCAAGTCCACCATTTTTTTCACTTGTAGATATTTATTAACCCAACCATTATACTAACCATGGTAAACTCTCTGCATGAGTTAGTGCATGACACTAACTCACCCATGGTTCATATTCTCACCTCACTTGAGTTCATTCTCTCATTCTTCACTTGAGCTTCTTCTTCCTCATGAAAAAAGCTCACTAGCTTTTTCCAATGTGAGAAAATTTGTGAGAAAAAGAAAACTAAAAAGAGCCCAATACCTACTTCATCATCCTCTACTATTAGCCATTTAGTTTAGGGTATTTGATTCACTAAACCATAATTTAGTGAAGAGGTAGCATGAGCTTGAGTCTCCTCGACGTAGATCATCTTCAGCCTCGAAGACTTCGAGCAACTTTGCATCTTTCACCTTGTGGAGCCTCTCAAGAGTTCGGGAGATTCTTACTCGCAGCGAAGGGACTTCTACGCGGAGCATTTGAAATGAAGGACCGGTCTACAAAGGTTGTATTCCTCACTCACTAGACTTGCAAAGTTGTTTGCATGATGTTTTGTTTATATCTCTAGTTAACATTCTTGGTTAGGGTTGTTTAGAACGGCAAATTTTTAAAAACGGCATGGACGATACCACCCGAAACCTTGCTGCCTTGCTAAGTAACCCTACAGTGGTATCATAGACAAGCTAGAGATTTAAACAATGTTTGTTAGATTACGAAACTGAAACGACTCCGAAACTTGCAACACCAATACCTAGTTTCTGTCGAATTTTAAAGGGCTCTAAAAATTTTTTAAACAACTGCAGAATGTTGTATGAGATATAACATGAACACTGTGAAAATTTGACGGCATTTGGCCTCAAAGTGGCCGGCCACATCACCCCAAAAACCAACGAGCTCGGCCCAATTTGGGAGTTTTGGCTTCAAATTTTCAGGGTGTTCCGGTCTCTGGATTTTGGTGTTTCGGGTGTTGTTTGATTTTGCTAAATTTGCATGTGATGTTAACTTTCTGCAAAGGCAACTCGGAGTGTTTCGTAATCGTAATCCAAACATGTATTCGGGTTATTTAGACGATATTAAAATTTTGAACGGATATCAATAACCCAATTTTTCCCCGCTGGAAATTTTCCAAGTGTTGGATTTTTTCCGAGTTTAAAATCTTCAGAAAATCATGCAAGCGATTCTGTGGACCCTCTAGAAGAACGGTACCCAAACTCGACTTTTTGGATCGCGGAACCGCGGTGATACCCTAGGGTTTGCCGCAGTTCCGTGGCGACATGAGTGAGGCATGGGTTGACCCTTCTACGGATGATTCATAGGAGCTGTGGCAGTTTCTGGGTATTTTTTGAATCCGCTCAAGTGTTGAGCTCTTCGGGAAAGTTTGGGTGTTTGTGTTGGAGATAGTGCCTTCAGAGTCAATTATTGGATCACAGGCACGTGATTGCAATGATTGAGGGAGGACCTATCCCGGTAGGACAGTCTTACTCAAGATGATAGTTTGCTATCTGGTTTATCTTTATCATCGTGTACTGCTTTAGGTGACCTGACAGGTCACTATTGCACGTTGATAGAGCCCCTAGGATTCTTGCTTGACCACCAGCAGTATGAGGGCGATCATATAAGTGGGAGCTGGGATCTATAAGCACATCCTTAAAAGGTCCCTAGTCGTGGGAGTTTCGAGACAGGGCATCGATTCTCCAGAGTAGACTAGTGTATACAGTCGAGACCCCGACGAGGGGCGGTGGCCGGTCTCACAAGCCACTGGTGTCAGTTGGATCACCTAAGATGTATACAAGTGCTCATTGGGTTATGAGTACACCGGACAGGACTCGCCGGGAACATGCTAGTTGGTCTTATACCTGACGTCAGATAGCAGTTCCCTGGTGACATGTGTACAGGTTAGTTCATCGACCTGGGGATCGTCATTTGTCTCGTGTGAGTTCCCACTGTACTTTGATTACTACCCTACCACGGCTCAAAGGAGTCGTGCAAACAGGTTTTAGTTGGGTACAGTCCCGAGCCACATGGAGGCAGTGAGCGGATCTTCGGGGGTTCGTCTCTCCCGGTATTGGGGGTGAGGTCGCGTTGTGTCTAGGAGAGCCATTACACAAAGTCCTTGGCCAAGGCAAGAGATTTACTGGTAGGTATTCCAGTAGTATCTCAGGGTGTTCTGGGCTACACTCCGACACGACTTGTACCGCTTTTGGGGGTCTGACTTTTACCAACCCCCTAGGCCCGACATGCGATGCTCATAGACGAACGGATCGGACTGTACGGATATTGTCACTGACAGGCTCAGTAGGGTGTCAGGATGAGTTCGCTCATCGACGTCCCTTTTGGTCAATAGCTGGTGGCCCGTCACGTATTGGCTTATACCTCTGACGCGCTAGTGGTTAAATCCACAGCCATAGTATTGACGAGTCTTTAGAGTCCTCCACACTTACAGTTACTCAAGCTTTTGGGCGAAACGCTGTAGAGGCCGTATGGAGATATGGCAGGGTCCGATCAGATACGTGCGGTATTGCACGGATCAGGATCGGACGGTTAGTACTAGAGGCCGTATAGATATATGGCAAGGTTCGATCGGATACGTGCGGTATTGCACGGATCAGAATCGAACGGATATTACTAGCCGGCTTTAGTTTAAGCCGGATCCTAGTATAGTACAGTGTAGATTTTGTCTCATTGCATTTGTATCCGGTCGGAATACAGATGCGGGTGTGTATGCACAGTATCGGGGTTTTCCTGTAATTTATTACGGGACCAGTTTTCTGAGGTTGCCAGTTTGCATTCCGTTCCGGCCGGTTTTCCTTTGTTCTTTCCCGGCCGGACTTTTCCGATGGAGGGGGGTTATTTGCAATTGTGCAAATAACATTTGTGGAGGGGGTTTCTTGCAAATGTATTCATTATGATATGTTAAGCATCTTTGCTTTTTCATCCATGATGGTGCATTTATGTGATTGGAAAGGGTTATTGTTTGGATGTAAGTTTGTTATCATGATGTTTTGTTTGTAGTCACCCTTCACCTTTTCCTACACTCACCTCCCTTCTTGTTATGTATATGTTTTTGATTCCTCCACCATTCTCACATGGGAAGAGGGCCGGCCACATTTAGATGAGAGGAGGAAAAATGAGAGATTTCATTTTTGGTGAGGAAAATTTATCATCTCATTCCATGCTTGATAAATGAGAGTTCCACTTGAAAATTCCATTCCTCCATCAAGGCAACATAACCCCAAAGAGACAAAGCACTACACATTCTACAGCAAACCTTGGGCACGTCGACTAGCCAGCTTCGTGCCCGAGTTGCCTCGGTATTGAGGTGGGAGCCCGTAAAAGATGCAGACGATGTGGTGCCCTTCCGGCAAGGATGCGACGACCGGACATTCCGCGAGAGATCGGGACGACAACGAGAAGACCGGAGGACTCGGATCACTCGGTATATCTCTAACCCGTCTTGTTGTTAGCTAGATCTAGTTTAATGGCCCGATCCGGGGTTTAGTGCGCGGTGGTGCCGGTTTGCTAAGTTCGCAAAATTAAAGTTTATCACCGCTTCCGCATTTGGCCGTCGGATTGACGGCCGGGGCGCCGCCGTGCACTTACAGTTTGCTTATTTGATCGAAAAGTTTAACTTCGTCTAGCTATCTATGATTGTGATACAATATTTGGAATCCACATAATTGGTTATGTGATAACTAGTTTGAATTTTATAAATCTAGCAAGTTAGTCTCGATTGATTGGTTGCCACGGGATTTTGATGTGATAAAAAGTCCGTCGCAATTACGTAGTGTACGCGGATACTCGCCAGGTAACCTTACTAGATAGCCACGCCCCATAGCCCCGACCAAGTGACTGTAGGAGAACCCCGTCGCCAAAAGCATCCATTCGGGTGCTCGCGGCAGCGGTGTTCCGCCTTAGTGCACTTCGTCGACGCCATCGGGGGTGCGGCCGTCTACTAAAGTTTCCGACGAGCGTTCAATCAGGTTATCAGGAATTTTGTTGAATTACCCGACTGGTTATTGAAAAGTGTTTTCAATATTTAAGACTAAAATGCGGGGTTTATAATGTTAGGCATCTGATGTCTAAGGAATTCATTTGTTAGGCATGAAATCCAAAGTATGAGATACATTGGGTTTATGATGTCTAAGGTGGTTGCGGATTCCAATTGTTGTAGTTTTTCACTTTCTTTTCTACGACCGTAAGTGTAATATGTGGTGTATCGCCGGTTTCGTTGTTATACGTCAACGACAACTGGGATACGCATATTTACTTACGTTGATGACAGGTGATGTTATGTGTTGCTGTGATATGTTATATTGGATCGTCGTGTTTTGAATAGCCGGGGGGTTTTATGTAAGATGAGAGTTTTTCATTTTCATTCATGTAAAAGCTTAAACCCACCGTTGCTGGTCTCAAGTCCGGATGAGAAAGGATGAGGGTTGTGGTAGGCTTGTGACAGCCAACGTAAAACTTTGTCACATTCTATGACATGAACCATAATAAGTATTCAGATCCCGGATGTAGTGTTAAGTATGCAAGGGCTTCTAGGTCGTCGTCTAGAAACGGCACGCTACATCGGACCCCGGGTGTAGTGACAAATAAGCAAGGGTCATCGTCCAGAAACGGCGCGCTACATCGGACCCCGGGTGTGGTGATAAATAAGCAAGGGTCGTCGTCCAGAAATGGCATGCTACATCAGACCCCGGGCGTAGTGACAAATAAGAAAGGGTTTCATAGGATCCGTCTAGCTTCCTGGAACATAGGTTTCCTTACGGGTAGACTAATAGAATTAGTGGAGGTGATAATTAGGAGGAGAGTTGGTATTATGTGTTTGCAAGAAACTAAGTGGGTAGGTGAAAAGAGTAGAGTCATAGAGCCTTGGGGTTATAAGGTTTGGTATACGGGTAGAGATAAAAATCGTAATGGGGTAGGCATAATTATAGATAGACGGTTGCTTGAGGATATAGTTGAGATTAGGAGAAAAGGTGATAGAATTTTACTGGTTAAGCTTATTCTAGGTGGAGAGATCCTTAATATTATTAGTGCTTATGCACCATAAATAGGTCTTGATGACGCTAGTAAGTGTCTATTCTGGGAGGATTTAGACAAGATGGTGTAAAGTATACCTAGTGGAGAGAAGTTATTTATTGGTGGTGATCTTAATGTACATGTACGTACTAGTCGTAGTGGGTTTGATACTATCCATGGAGGTTTTGGTTTTGGACAAAGGAATGAAGTAGGCGACTCGATTCTAGATTTTGCCTTATCTTATGACTTGATCTTAGCAAACATCTGGTTTAGGAAAAGAGAGTCCCACCTTATCACTTTTAGGAGTAGATCAAGTGCTAGTCAAATAGACTTTTTCTGACGAGAAGAATAGATAGAGGTTGTTGTATCGACTGTAAGATAGTGCCAGGTGAGAGTGTAACCACTCAACATAGACTTTTAATTCTAAATTTTCAATTTATAAGAGGACCTAGGAAGATTTGACGTAAGGTAGAGCCTAGAATTAAATGGTGGCGACTGAAAGAAGGTAATCAAAAGGCTTTTATAGATCGTGTAGTCCAAGAAGCGGATTGGCAGTCAGAAGATGATTCAGACAGAACATGGAACAAAATGGCTAGTTGTATTAAGAAGGTAGCTAGAGATCTACTTGGTGAGTCGAGAGATGGTGCTCCACCATCTAAGGACACATCATAGTGGAATGAAGAAGTAAAGGCTGCTATTAAAATTAAAAGGGATTCTTATAAAGATTTGAAGAAAGGTAGAAATGTGGAGAGATTTGAGAAGTATAAAATGGCTAAAAAGGAAGTTAAGAAAGCTATTCGGTAAGCTAAATCTAAGGTCTATAAGGAGGTGTATAAGAAATTAGACACTAAAGAGGCTGAAAATGATATATACCGAATTGCTCGGATGCGGGAAAGGAAGACTAGAGACTTATGTGCGGTGAAGTGTGTCAAAAATGAAAATCAAAAGGCCTTGGTTCGAGATGAGGATATCAAGGAAAGATGGAGAGATTATTTTGACAAATTGTTCAATGAGAGCTTTACTAAGAATTTAGATGGACTTGTCATTCAATCTCAAGATATAAACCGTGATTTCATGCGTAAAATAAGACTACCTGAGGTTAAAAAAGCTTTGAACAGAATGAGTTTAAGAAAAGCGGTTGGTCCTGACGGGATTCCTATCGAGATTTGGAGATGCTTAGGAGAAATAGGTGTTAAATGGCTGACATATCTGTTTAATAAGATTTGGCAGATAAAAAAGATGCCAAATGAATGGAGGAAAAGTATCCTTGTACCTATCTACAAGAACAAGGGTGACATTCAAAGTTGCTCAAACTACCGTGGAATAAAACTTATGTGTCACACTATGAAACTTTGGGAGAGAGTGATTGAACACAGGCTAAGGAAGGATATTAAGATAACAGAGAACCAGTTTGGGTTCATGCCTGGACGATCGACGACAGAGGCTATTCATTTGCTTCGTCAACTTGTCGAGCATTTTCGAGAGAGGAGAAGAGATTTGCATATGATATTTATTGATTTAGAAAAAGCGTATGACAAGGTACCTAGAGAGGTATTATGGGGGACAAAGATAAAGAAGGGGGTCCCCGTCAAGTATATTGACATAATTAAGGATACGTACAATGGAGTAGTGGCAAATGTCAGAACTTGCAGCGGCTTAACGGGTGATTTTCCGATTACAATTGGTTTACATCAAGGATCTGCATTAAGTCCATTCCTGTTTACCATCGTGATGGATGAGCTTACTAGAACAATCTAAGATGAGGTACCTTGGTGTATGCTATTCGCTGATGATAATGTTCTAGTAAATGAGACGAAAGCAGGGGTTAATGCCAAATTGGAATTATGGAGGCAAACATTGGAATCTCAGGGATTCAGATTGAGCAGGTCCAAGACAGCATTGTTCAGTTGATAAAACTGCACATTTAATATGACATTTTTCCTACTATTTCTATATAATAAAAGGTGTTTATTATAATATATAACACATATGAGGGTTTATCTGTAAAAATACTATTTTCATGTGTTTATATATTATAATTAAACATTCGGTAGGAAAAAGTAATTATATAATATCCATATAACATTTGGCCCATTTAAATATGCTTACCATATAATACCTTTGACCAATACTTAATGGTTAAGTTAATATCTCAATAAAACAAACGCTACTAAATATTATTTGTTGAGTTTGTTGTGCAGAATTTTCAGGGCTGAAATCAAGGAAATCAAAGTTGTTAGAACAAACCTGTCTAATTAAGAAATTAAACTAAAGAAATCAAGGATTGCAGTGACGAAGAGAAGATTTTCAGTTTCCAAAGATGTTAAAAGATCACCACGTGTCAGATAAACAAGCCCCAGAGAAACAAAGCAATGATCTCATCATAAGGCCGCGGATCCGCGGCCAAACCCTCCTATTGGCCGCGGATCTGCCGCGGTTTAGATGAGTTGGGAGTTAAGATTGCTCTGTTAGGATCATAACCTCTGGTTTCCAAATTAGGAGACTAGGGTTCTGAGTTTGGGACTATAAATAAGGACCGAGAGCCTCTTGGAAAAATTATCAAGCTGAAGAGATCACGAAGTCCACGACAGGCTCACACATCCAGGCTAATCATCAACGGTTCATCTACCTCCTTAGAAGAGATCGAGAAGTAAACTAGCATTTTGTAATCATTTTCTAAGGAAACAAAGTGTAAATGAATTTTGTTGATTAATAAAGCTAGTTGTTTTTCTTATTCTATTTCTTTGTAGTTTTAATATGATTTCCCTCTCCATCTCTTCTTCTCCTAACATGCACGAGTAATTCTTCGCTTGTCAGGGTTCATGGGATTAGGGTAGGTTAATGGATGATGAAGATCCTTAAACTCATTTTAAGTCCTATAAAGTTTATAAACTCTATCAAAAGAATAGTTAACATCCTAATTGGGCGCGCTACCAATTCATTGATAATCGCGACCACGATTAGAGATTAGATTAACAATTGTTTTGGTAAAGGCTAGATATGAACGGAGTTCCATGTCGAGATAGGAGTTAAGAGTGGGAACCCTTTTCCCTCCAGAAACCCTAATCTACATGCATCACTGTCGATCTAGTTTCAAATCTATTAAAGGATAAAAAGAGTAATCTTTAATTAATCATCCATGACTACTAAATCCTAATGAACCCTTCAAACCCCCTTCTACTATAAAACCTATATCCGTAGTTAATCTAGATCTATATTTTGCATCCGTGTTTAACGTAGATCTAGATCCTACAGCCATTCTTCACCATTCTTTATTCTTCCTCCTTTCTTTCTCAACACGCCTAAAGTAAGAATAAAATATTCAACGTTTCCCAGAGGACGACCCGTACTCATCTCGGTCTAGCTACACGCAACACCGTTATTGATTGCGGTTACTACATAAATCTAGATCAATCAAATGGCGCCGTTGCCGGGGATACGTGCGTAATATTTTTTTTCTTACTATTCGTGTTGAATTCTTATTCGATCTATATCATAAAAATAAACAAAACTGCAAATTGTATATTTAACGATTATTGTGTGAATTTTGCGAGGGAATCTGGAATCACAGACTTGAGGAAACAGAGATTAAGAGACATTCATCAAAATCCAGAGGAGAAAGGGAAGCCACGTAGCAAAAATATTCATCAGATATTCCTAGTCGGCGGCGGAACCGTGGCACAAAGAGCCTATTGGCGGCAGAACTGCGGCTTATTAGGGGATTTAGGGTTGCAAACTTCTTTGGTATTTTTTCTATATCTTTCTCTCTCCTCTGAAATCTAATAAAATATCTTTTCTGCAGGATTCTTTGCAAAATTTTGCCGCTCAAAAATCTTTTTGCAAAGTTTTGTAATTGGTTTGTTTTGCATATTTTAATACGGACTTTAAGGGGCAAAGACCAAATTCAGATTAGGTGGGGATTTTATCACTCTTTCTAAGCCCCACAAATCACAAACCGAGTATCTGCATCAACCCTATATTAATTTAAAAAATATCTAGACAAGACTCTAAGGACTGTCGCGCTCAATAAAGACAGAGAAAGGTCGTGGGTAATCTATTGCTTATCCGCATTACTTTTGTGGTGTCTAGGCAAGTGTGTCTAAGGCAAGTGGTTACTTAATTAGGCCCACTACTTACGTAGTGGATACCTCCCACTTACCTGGCACTTACCTGGCCACAAGAGTAGTAAAGAGGCGGTAGAGGATTGATCCTGCGGCTTATCCTTTGGAAGTCTAGGAGCGGTCTGGAGACTTGACCTAGGTAACCTTAGTTCTTGGGTTGTTTGTGCATTTTTGTGTGATTTGTCTTAAGTCCCACTTTTTCAAAATAGACCAATTTTAAATCACACACATGCTGCCACTTGCGCTAAACCCGCTTAGTGCATGCTTGGCTGGACACGGGATTCTAGTGCCCGTCTTGTCCGCGTTCCTTCTATCGACTCCGAAGTCGGTGCTTCTTCATCTTCTTTTCCCCTACCACACACCACATCAACCGAGATGGACGGTACTTCATCAGATTATAACACCATGCTGCCACTGCCCGTAGGTGCGCAGAATCCACCGCGCATCTCTCTCCAAGAGAGATGCTATCCTATCCGTGGTCCACTTCCCACTTGTCTATCTATTCCACCAGCTAACGGGGATAATTTTGAAATTAAACCCCACTACATCAATCTGTTGCCCAAATTTCACGGGCTTGAGTCTGAAGACGCGTACGTTTTCATCACTAAATTCGAAAACGTATGCGCAATGATGGGTACTTCACAACTGACTGTGGATGTTATGCACTTGCATCTTCTCCCATTCACTCTGTGCGACTTGGCAGAAAAATAGCTTTATAATATTGCCGCACACTCTATCACTAATTGGGATGAATTCGTAATAGCATTTCTTAAGAAGTTTTACCCAAACCATAAGACCGCCCATATTAGGAGCGAGATCAACCAGTTCACCCAGCTTCCCAATGAACCATTTTGGAAGTGATTTGAACGTTTCAAGGATCTGCTTGTCCAATGTCCTCATCATGGAATACAAAGATGGGATTTATGCCGAATTATATATGAGAGCATTAATCCAGCGACAAAGCAGATGCTTGAAACAATGTGTCGATGCAATTTCATATCCAAAGACGATGGTGAAGCTTGGAAATATCTGGAAGACCTCGCTGAAAACACTTTGCAGTGAGAAAGCGTAAGACCACCTTCATCTATGGGAGGTATTCATCAACTCGATGTTTCCATCGCAGTAAAAGCCGAAATGGCAGCGATGCAGAAGAAACTCGACGCTATTGAGAACAAATTCTCATCAGTCTCCCTAAATCAAGTAACGCTTCCCAAGACCGTGTGTGGTTGCTGTTCAGATCCTTCACACTTGACGGAAGAATGTCCTATGAATGCACCGTTTCAAGGTCACGAGCAAACTAATGCTGATTTTCAGCAGCGACCTAGAAACGATCCTTATTCTTCCATGTACAATCAAGAATGGAGGAATCATCCTAACTTTGCTTGGAACTAAAACCAACCCCAAAATCAAAACCAGTTCCAAAGCAATTATCAAAGACCTCCTCCACAGCAACCACAACCACAAAGTCAGCATCCCTTTCAGTCACAAAATTTTCAAAATCCGACCAACACTTCTGCGCCGCAATTGGCCGGTACTGATAACTCTTCACTCGCACAAACTTTGGATTTGTTTATGAAACATACCATTCAAATGTCGGCTGATATGAAGTCTTCTATTGATACCATAAAGAAAGACTCCGCCTCCCACGGTGAGAATATTAAATCAATAGAAAACCAAATTGCACAGTTGAACGCCGCAATGAGTGCGACAGAGAAAGGGAAACTTCCATCTCAACCTATACCTAACCCTGGCCACTCACAAAGTCATAACGTGAGTGCCGTTACTACGTTGAGATCGGGAAGAGTGCTGGATAACCAAGTGGGTGAGCAATTTGATGATGTTAGTGATACCAATGAAACCCCAGCTTCTACTTCTTCACCTAATTCGTCTAATCTCCCACCTTCTTCCGAGCCTATTCTCCATTTTCCCTAAGGCTCGAACCCTCAGCCCACTTCCATAAATCTATCTAAAACGATCCCCACTTCAATTTTGGGATTCATTCCATCCCCATAATCCTCTCCAATTTTGGACCCAAACCTTATTGATAAAGCACCTTATCCAAACAGGTTAAGGGGAAACAGACCAAGTCCACAAATGGAGAAGATTGTGGAAATTTTTAAGCAAGTTAACATAAACATTCCTCTCTTAGATGTTATTCAACAAGTTTCGTCTTATGCGAAAATCCTAAAGGACTTGTGCACTAGGAAGAGAAAAGTTCAAGTACCTAAAAAAGTTTTCCTTGCGAGTAATGTGAGCATTGTTTTTACACAACAACTACCCAAGAAACGAAAGGACCCCGGAAGTCCTACAATTTCTATTTCTATTGGGGGTAAAAATATCAACGTGCTCTACTCGATTTAGGTGCTAGTGTTAACTTGCTTCCGTATTCTGTTTATGAGCAATTAGGGATCGAAGAGTTAAAACCTGCGCATTGCACTCTTCAGATGGCCGATCGATCTATCACCCAACCTAGGGGTGAGCTAGAGGATGTGTTAATCAAAGTCAGGGAATTTATATTTCCTGTGGACTTTATCGTTATTGATACACAACCTGTAGCGAACCCACGAAACCAAATTCCGGTAATTTTAGGTCGACCTTTTCTTGCGACTTCCAACGCTGTAATCAATTGCCGAAACGGCTCTATGACCCTATCCTTTGGAAAGAAGTCAATTGAGCTTAACATTTATAAGTTGGGAAGTGAACCCTCCGAACCCTATGCTCATGTATGTTCTGTCGAAACAATAGATTCTGACAGTAGCGAAATTGAAGAGCTTCACGATACTGATCTCGACTCCGCTATTACATTGTTGTCCGGGTCAACATCTAACGCTGAATATGGACCTTTTATGGAGTCCGAGTATCATCCCGTTCTTTCCGGTGAGATTATTATTCGGGATATCGATGAAAGTTTTGAAGAAATTTTCGCTGATGAACTCGCATTCTCAGAAAATATGGGTGTTGTGATGAATCAACCTCAACACAAGGAAGTTGAACCATCACCACTTCTTCCTATCAACAACAAGAATGCGAGTAATCCACCTTCATTGTTTCGTCTCTATCAATCGAGACGTAAACTTTTTCCATTACACCTCTTATATCCTCCCCACTGTTGCGCCACGGCAGCGCCCCGGCCGTCTTACTCGAGGCCAAAATGCGGAATCAAAATTTTTTCCTTACTCGGAAACCGGCGCTACCGCGGACAAAGAAAACCCGGATCGTAAACCATTAACCTAATGCTAGCTAACTAGAGAGGGGGTGAGAAGTATACCGAGTGATCCGAGTCCTCCGGTCTTCTCGTCATCGTCCCGATCTCCCGCGGAAAGTGTTGCCTCCACATCGTCGCCTCCTCACCGGAAAGGGCACCACATCGCCTTCTTCTTTTACGGGCTCCCGCCTCAATACCGAGGCAACTCGCGCATGAAGTCGGCAACTCGACATGCTCAAGATGTGCTGTAGAATGTGTAGTAGATTGTCTCACTTGGGTTTTGTTGCCATTTGAAGATGATGGAGGAAATGAGATTAGAAAAATGGTGCTTGCATTTTTCTAGCATGAATGAGATCAAAAATGAAACTCTCAAGAAGAAGATCTCTTCTTCTTCTTCTCTCCTTTTTTTTTCTCTCATGAAAACTTATCATATTATCAAGTGAGAAGAAGAATGGTGGAGGAAAACAATATCAAGCATGAAGGGAGGTGATGGTAGGAGCATAAGTGGTGACCATAGCCAAACAAAATCATTACAAACTTACATCCACCATTCTTATCATTTCTAATCAAGATAAAGCATGAAAAGATCAAGGAAAAGAATGGCATCTAAAAAAGCTATCATGATAAATACTTTTGCAAGAAAATCCTCCACAAAGTGTTATTTGCAAAACTGCAAATAACCCCCTCCATCGGAAAAGTCCGGCCGGGAAAGAACAAAGGAAAACCGGCCGGAACGGAATGCAAACTGGCAACTCCAGAAAACTGGTCCCGTAATAAATTACAGGAAAACCCCAATACTGTGCATACACATCCGCATCTGTATTCCGTCCGGATACAAATGCAATGAGACAAAATCTACACTGTACTAAACTAGGACCGGCTTAAGCCAAAGCCGGCTAGTAAAAAACCGTTCGATCCTGATCCGTGCAATACCGCACGTATCAGATCAAACCCTGCCATATAACTATACGGCCACTAGTACAAAACTGTCCGATCCTGATCCGTGCAATACCGCACGTATCTGATCGGACCCTGCCATATCTCCATACGGCGTCTACAGCGTTTCGCCCGAAAGCTTGAGTAACTGTAAGTGTGGTGGACTCTAAAGACTCGTCAATACTATGGCTGTGGATTTAACCACTAGTACGTCAGAGGTATTAGCCAATACGTGACGGGCCACTAGCTATTGACCAAAAGGGACGTCGATGAGCGAACTCATCCTGACACCCTACTGAGCCTGTCAGTGACAATATCCGTACAGTCCGGTCCGTTCGTCTATGAGTATCGCATGGCGGGCCTAGGGGGTTGGTAAAAGTCAGACCCCCAAAAGCGGTACAAGTCGTGTCGGAGTGTAGCCCAGAACGCCCTGAGATACTACTGGAATACCTACCAGTAAATCTCCTGCCTCGGCCGAGGGCTTTGCGTAATGGCTCTCCTAGACACAGCGCGACCTCACCCCCAATACCGGGAGAGACGAACCCCTGAAGATCCGCTCACTGCCTCCATGTGGCTCGGGACTGTACCCAACTAAAACCTGTTTGCACGACTCCTTTGAGCCGTGGTAGGGTAGTAATCAAAGCACAGTGGGAACTCACACGAGACAAATGACGATCCTCAGGTCGATGAACTAACCTGTACACATGTCACCAGGGAACTGCTATCTGACGTCTGGTATAAGACCAACTAGCAGGTTCCCGGCGAGTCCCGTCCGGTGTACTCATAACCCAATGAGCACCTGTATACATCTTAGGTGAACAAACTGACACCAGTGGCTTGTGAGACCGGCCACCGCCCCTCGTCGGGGTCTCGACTGTATACACTAGTCTACTAATGGAGTATCGATGCCCTGTCTCGAAACTCCTACGACTAGGGACGTTTTAAGGATGTGCTTATAGACTACCAGCTCCCACGTATATGATCGCCATCATACTGCTGGTAGTCAAGCAAGAATCCTAGGGGCTCTATCAACGTGTAATAGCGACATGTCAGGTCACCTAAAGCAGTACACGATGATAAAGATAAACCAGATAGCATACTATCATCTCGAGTAAGACTGTCCTACCGGGATAGGTCCTCCCTCAATCATTGCAATCACGTGCCTGTGATCCAATAATTGACTCTGAGGGCACTATCTCCAACAATCTCCCACTTGCACTCAAGGCTAATTATTGCGATGCCGCATACTCACAGCCCGTGTGATACCGAACACCCAACTCCTCTACTAGTCAGTCTCACAAAGCTCGTTTGCGAAACTATTGCGTTCGAGGAATAGCCTCAGTGAGTGGATCCGCTGTGATGTTTCTTTCTATGTCTCTCTATATCTCAAGTTCGCGGAGAAAGTCATCTCCCGAAATGAGCAATACCTGTCTTAGAATGTCTGGATGTCTGATGGGACCTAGCTCATAAATGAACTCCAAATCCAAACTTCTTAGACTGTATCGATAACTGAACTTAATCAGTATCCTGTGCCATGCCACCCTCAGTATTGCCTTGGACCACCTGTCCAAAATACTGCCTCTCGTCAGAAGGAGAACTATAACTCTGACAACCTCCTTGTCGTCCATGTCACCTTGGAAGCCTGGAGTGACAACCGTCTCCTAAAGGAGGCAGCCGTTATCATATCCCTAGAACATCAACTTATGTTCTAAGACTGCTTCCGACTGTTTCTCCAGGATTGGATCAATATCAACTTATTGCATCTAGTGCAAGAACAACATCTGGTGCGGTACTTGACATCTCATGATTGACTCAATTGCCTAAGCAAGTGATCTGCCAATCATGAGTATCCCTCTCCTCTTTAGTCTATAAGACACCTTTAGAGAGGGTGACTCCATCAACTGCAGGTGCACTACCGTGTCAGGAGTCGTCCATTCTAAATACTCATAGAATGCTGTCAAGTTACCCAGATTGGGAAACCACCCAAATCTAGATCTAAAACCATAGATCTAGTAACCAGTATGTCTGATATAATATCCAAGTCCTTTATGGAGAAAACACTGTGTGACGACCAAAGTATAACCGATCGTAGTATAGGAATATCACTTCCTACTACCTTCTCAACAGATCCATCCCCTATTCTGATGACGTCAAACCCATGACTGTCACATCAGAAATAGATGATCTATCTCCGCTACATCTGCTTTAGTCTATAAATAGACATAAGCCTGATGTCCACCAATGCTTCCGTTGCTCCCACTGATTACGACAACCCTCTGCCAGAGTCATATAGACGTGCACTTCTAAAGCTAGTTTAGAACGACGCTATTCTCATCCTCCTGCCGGGTCTCGCAGCCTGGAACAACAACAATGGCAAGTGTGGGTAAACAAGAACTTCTCTGTCACCGTCCTTGAGGCTACCGGAGTACCTCTCGGGTGCCTGAAGTTACCCACCGTATCTGCGGAGTGGCCAATGGAATGTCAAATCAGATTGAATCTTTAGGTTCCTTATTAAATCTTCAGTAATCGTTTGCGGTTCTGGAATTACTTCCAGTTCTACCATACTCCCACTACTGTTTTCTGAAAAAATCCATTTTTAATAAAACTGTGGCGAGTCTAGAACAATATTGCTATTGTTCATCCAGATGGTAGAAAATCAACCCTCGTCATAGCCTGGGTCAACCCGCAAAACAGCCATTACAGAAACATGCCTTGAGTTGTCCGGAGTCTGGTTTTAAGCATAAGCCGGACAACTCCCCGTACCTTAACATCGTTAAGATATGAACTGTTCTATATCCAATATAGAACCAGAGGCACTGATTTAATTGAACCAGATTCAAATCATGCAGCTATATCTAGTGCATGTAAACTAAATGGAAGGAGGCCGATCAGCGTTACTCAACTTAGGAATGCTTCCAATTATGAGTAACCTGAAAGAGAAGCAATCTCTCTTTATCATTACTATCAACTGAATACCATACACAAGTATCTACATCTTCGATCACTTTGAAGAATCCCGATACTTGCTATACCTGGTTCTCTACTCTATTCAAATACCTATAACTCCTCAAAACTTAGACCATGTGTTTCTACGAAACACATGTCTAAGAACTAGAGAAGTTAAAAGTAAACAGAATATAGTATGAGGACCAACCCCTCTGTCCTAATGGACACTGGACAACATACAATACTCTGTATAAGTCCGCTGAGTCTAACAACTCTTTCACTGTGTGTCGTAGGTTGAAAACTGTACTTATGGTTAAGAAGAATTACACCGCTGTTTAATGCTCCTTACCTAACCATCCACTGATATAGGTAAATGTCATCGACATAATATCAAAAGGTATATCTCACTCTATGAAAATAGACGTACAGATATATCAATTTGAAATTGGTGCACAACAGCGGATATTCAAAACCAAATATTTGCCGACCGGCAAACAGCCCAGATGATCTCCTCAAATATCACCGATTACAACGAATCCCGATATAATGAGGATGATTACCCTATTCCCAATAACTTACTCCCACTCATCATCTGTAAAACCATACAGATGTGAGAATCATACCTGGTAAATACATACCCTGGAGTAGGTGTCTAATCGGGAAATCAGTTTTCTATTAACAGTACACAGTGAAACTGAAACATTGAAATGTTTTGTTTGGGGTATCCTGGTATTCTTAGTAATGCCTCTTCCATTATCCAGATTCACAACTATAACCGTATAATTCTTTGCCATCTTTCTAAATCCCTTTCCATGTCTTTAGTCATTACCTTCTGTACACCCCTTTAGGCCAAATGGTTTTCTTCCTTCCCTACCGTTCGGCACCAGCCTATGGTTTGGAAGAAGACTATCCAAAAAGCATAAAGGGTGTACTGTCCTAATCCTAGGAACGCTCGCAATGCGAGAGAAGGTGAAGATAAAAGACATCTGAATGTACTTTATTCCTATTTCTCCTGAACCAGAATCCATCCCCGAACTGGAACAAGTTCCTTTCGAGTTCGTATATAACCATACGATGGAGTATCCAATAAACTGTGGATCTTCGTAGTGATACGGAGTGTCCTGGAGAAATACAAAGGTGATTTAGGATTGGCGAAGAAATACTTGGTTTGGTCGTGAATAACAGTCGCAATTTACTTTGCCCTCCTACTAATCCCTTGCTTTGTCTTAACTTAATACCTTCTGCACACCATCGTTATGCTAATTGGTTTTCTTCATTCCCCACCGTTCGGCACCAGCCTAAGGTTTGGAAGAAGACTATCCAATTTGCGTAATAGGTGTACTATCTCCTAAACCAAGGAGTACTCGCAACCTGAGAGAAGGTGAAAAGAAAAGACAACTGAATAATCCTATTCGTTTTCTCCAGAACCAGAAACCATCCTCGAAGTCCTTCGAGTTCGTATATAACCATACGATGGTTTTGTCCAATGGAAGTGGACGTTCGTAGTAATACGGGGTGTCCTGGAGAAAAGGGTAAAAGTAGGAGTGGCAAAGAGGTCTGCAACTCAGACAATCCAAAAGCCAGTGTTAAGAAGGTTCGGTCAACTTGGTCACTGAGTCATAGTCCAGGGTCGGGTCAATGGTCGCTGCCAAAGAGAGAGAGAAAAGAAACACTCAGCGTGCACTCTAACCTAGATCAGAATGGTTACAAATTTATCCAATCAGGAAACCTCCCACTGTACCTCAAATTCTCCTCCAAACCTGAAAGAAGAATTAGTCGGGATCACCCGAGGAGTAAACCAACTCATCAGTGGGAATCGGGATCCAACTATCATCGCATGATAACGTGATGGAATCCACTCACGTCACCACACTCCAGAAGGTATGCGCATGCCTGGCAAGTTTCAGTTCTTTTGAAACTCCCGATGTGATTTTTACCCCTAGGACCCAAGTGACCTTGACTGAGCCAACATATCAAAGGATCCTAGTCAAGTTCAACCCGTCATTATCTTGATTGCATTAGACCCACCCGTACGAATCCTTGACTGAGCCAAAATGACCGCACGACTGTCCTAACCAATCTCATATCCATGCAACAGAAAAGCACTACATAGCTACCGAACACTACGCCTCGGCTAAGCACGACATACGCAGCACGAATACTAAGTAATACTAATCTGAAATGACGGAGGGCTACGACTGGTTTTTGGCGAAAAACCTTTAACGTAATGAACTTGATATCGTTGAAGGAACTGCATAACCTTTTGTAAAAATATAGTGACGAAAACCTTTGCTAAAGAGGTCACTCCCGGTGAAGGGATCTCGGCTCTTTCCCCGTAGAATGAGGTGCAGGATATTCCAACTGAATACCACGATGCAAAGCAAAAGTAATCGGCTATAGTGAAGTTAATGCCCTGACGCAAACTTCTGTCCAAGGGGTCACTCCCGGTGAAGGGATCTCGGCCCTTGCCTCGTCGACTGAGGAGCAGGATATTCCAAATGAATACCACGATGCAAAACAAAAGTGAACGTCCTTGCAATAACAGCTTTTTGAAAAGTGTTCCAACAACATCAGATTAGGTTTGTTTATCTTGCATTGATCCGAATCAACGCAGTCCCATCAATTAATCACACCACAAAGAACGAAAATATACTGACGTACGTATATGCCATCCGCATTCGCCACTGGGTCCCGTCATCACCCGTTAGGTTAGCTAACTAACGGCAGAGCGGGGACTGGACTAGCGCGGATGTAAAACATATACAACATCTACTAATATATATACCAATATATAGTATTTCGCTCAAGGCGTGAATAAAATGCAACATCACAGAAATGTACAGCATCACAGAACAATACAGATATCTGGAAGCCCCGGGTTTCACAGAGCCGCTGCTGAAACCCGACGTTCCCTTGGTCGTATGGATAGCCTGTGCAATGAAATCCTAGACCCCTACGGGCGCGGCAAGTCACCCGCCAAAACCTGAAGCGAGGCAGCCCCCTTCAGTACCGTGAATGGACCACCCAGCACTTCACGGAATCCGGTAACTTGGGCACCCCTCCTGGGTCAACCTGTACCCCCTACGAGTGCGGCGAATAGCCCGCCAATCCTGGACTGAAGCCCCCTCCGTCTCAATGCCCTGAGATGCGGGCCCGTTGCCCTCCAGAACTCGGCTATCCGTGCACCCCACCGCAGGGTAACCCTAGTACAGAAAGTAAAATATACATACAACGGGTACATCGACCGCAACCAGGTCATGCCCCAAAAGAATAATACAAACTGGCAGTGACGGCAGTCCACATGTCAGACGCTCGCCCCGCAATAACAAATGTACATAATACAACAAAACTGTACTAGCATTGCATCCAGGCTATCCCCCACGACCGATCCGCAACATCACAGCATAAACATAGAACATCAACGTGAAAGTCACGTTCGCAAATCCGTCTAACCGGGCTATAGCAGTTAGACCGGATTTACCGATCGAGTGACATTCACGGTCGCAGATATAATGTAAACACTGTGAACTAATGTGTTTAAAATTATCCGATCGATCAAAATTACCAAGTGGGCCCCCAAGCAATACTGTAGCACGCACAGAAATACTGGGCCCAGAATTAACATTCCAAAAACCAGATTTTCAACACAGGAACATTCTGGAAAAATTTGGGTGATTGAACAGTAGAACACGCGGCGGAAGCGCGGCCAAAGCATGGCTTTGGCCGCTCTTCCGCGGTGACTTTTACTGTTCATGAGTCCAAATTTTCCCAGAGCTCTTGTTCTGTCCTACACATCATTCTGAAACAACCTGAAAAATTTTTAGACTTCAAAAAATTTCGACAGAAAACTGATGTGAAGGAATGTGTGGTTTTTGGGATTTCGGTCGATCGGAAACGCAAAACACATCAAACGAAAGCTAGACGAAGGTTAATGGCGTGGCTCTGATACCATGTTGCGCCACGGCAGCGCCCCGGCCGTCTTACTCGAGGCCAAAATGCGGAATCAAAATTTTTTCCTTACTCGGAAACCGGCGCTACCGCGGACAAAGAAAACCCGGATCGTAAACCATTAACCTAATGCTAGCTAACTAGAGAGGGGGTGAGAAGTATACCGAGTGATCCGAGTCCTCCGGTCTTCTCGTCATCGTCCCGATCTCCCGCGGAAAGTGTTGCCTCCACATCGTCGCCTCCTCACCGGAAAGGGCACCACATCGCCTTCTTCTTTTACGAGCTCCCGCCTCAATACCGAGGCAACTCGCGCATGAAGCCGGCAACTCGACATGCTCAAGATGTGCTGTAGAATGTGTAGTAGATTGTCTCACTTGGGTTTTTTTGCCATTTGAAGATGATGGAGGAAATGAGATTAGAAAAATGGTGCTTGCATTTTTCTAGCATGAATGAGATCAAAAATGAAACTCTCAAGAAGAAGATCTCTTCTTCTTCTTCTCTCCTTTTTTTTTCTCTCATGAAAACTTATCATATTATCAAGTGAGAAGAAGAATGGTGGAGGAAAACAATATCAAGCATGAAGGGAGGTGATGGTAGGAGCATAAGTGGTGACCATAGCCAAACAAAATCATTACAAACTTACATCCACCATTCTTATCATTTCTAATCAAGATAAAGCATGAAAAGATCAAGGAAAAGAATGGCATCTAAAAAAGCTATCATGATAAATACTTTTGCAAGAAAATCCTCCACAAAGTGTTATTTGCAAAACTGCAAATAACCCCCTCCATCGGAAAAGTCCGGCCGGGAAAGAACAAAGGAAAACCGGCCGGAACGGAATGCAAACTGGCAACTCCAGAAAACTGGTCCCGTAATAAATTACAGGAAAACCCCAATACTGTGCATACACATCCGCATCTGTATTCCGTCCGGATACAAATGCAATGAGACAAAATCTACACTGTACTAAACTAGGACCGGCTTAAGCCAAAGCCGGCTAGTAAAAAACCGTTCGATCCTGATCCGTGCAATACCGCACGTATCAGATCAAACCCTGCCATATAACTATACGGCCACTAGTACAAAACTGTCCGATCCTGATCCGTGCAATACCGCACGTATCTGATCGGACCCTGCCATATCTCCATACGGCGTCTACAGCGTTTCGCCCGAAAGCTTGAGTAACTGTAAGTGTGGTGGACTCTAAAGACTCGTCAATACTATGGCTGTGGATTTAACCACTAGTACGTCAGAGGTATTAGCCAATACGTGACGGGCCACTAGCTATTGACCAAAAGGGACGTCGATGAGCGAACTCATCCTGACACCCTACTGAGCCTGTCAGTGACAATATCCGTACAGTCCGGTCCGTTCGTCTATGAGTATCGCATGGCGGGCCTAGGGGGTTGGTAAAAGTCAGACCTCCAAAAGCGGTACAAGTCGTGTCGGAGTGTAGCCCAGAACGCCCTGAGATACTACTGGAATACCTACCAGTAAATCTCCTGCCTCGGCCGAGGGCTTTGCGTAATGGCTCTCCTAGACACAGCGCGACCTCACCCCCAATACCGGGAGAGACGAACCCCTGAAGATCCGCTCACTGCCTCCATGTGGCTCGGGACTGTACCCAACTAAAACCTGTTTGCACGACTCCTTTGAGCCGTGGTAGGGTAGTAATCAAAGCACAGTGGGAACTCACACGAGACAAATGACGATCCTCAGGTCGATGAACTAACCTGTACACATGTCACCAGGGAACTGCTATCTGACGTCTGGTATAAGACCAACTAGCAGGTTCCCGGCGAGTCCCGTCCGGTGTACTCATAACCCAATGAGCACCTGTATACATCTTAGGTGAACAAACTGACACCAGTGGCTTGTGAGACCGGCCACCGCCCCTCGTCGGGGTCTCGACTGTATACACTAGTCTACTAATGGAGTATCGATGCCCTGTCTCGAAACTCCTACGACTAGGGACGTTTTAAGGATGTGCTTATAGACTACCAGCTCCCACGTATATGATCGCCATCATACTGCTGGTAGTCAAGCAAGAATCCTAGGGGCTCTATCAACGTGTAATAGCGACATGTCAGGTCACCTAAAGCAGTACACGATGATAAAGATAAACCAGATAGCATACTATCATCTCGAGTAAGACTGTCCTACCGGGATAGGTCCTCCCTCAATCATTGCAATCACGTGCCTGTGATCCAATAATTGACTCTGAGGGCACTATCTCCAACACCCACTTCTTTACGTCAATTGGCGACATGTTCTTCCACCAACCTTGGTGCTTTATCGATAAAATTTTTGAATGGTTGGTTTTAACTTTTGGTCTTTGCAAGGCTTTATTTTGACCAATAACTTTTACCCTCCCCAATGATTTTAATTGCTTAAAACTATTTTACTCAAGTTTGGGGAGGGGGATATTTTGGCTCTTGAAAGAAAATGATTTTTACAAAATTGTGAGCCAAAAATAAGTTTGGGGGAGGATTTTTACTTTCAATTTTTGTTGCCTCCGTTAATAACCTTTCCTCCCAAGTCTACAGATTTTTGAGATTTAAAAGAAACAAGTGAGGACACTGCTGCAAACAGGTTTGGGGGAGGGTTGTACTTATTTACGCATTACTTTGCATTATACCATATATAAGCACACAAAAAAAATTTATAACAAAAGAGTAGAAAGTGAAAAAATATATTTAAAAGATAGGAATAGTTCAAGAAAAACAAGAAAGTTAGATATTTTCTTAAATGAAACCAGTAATAAATAGTTATGAGCTGTTGTCCCAAGGGTTAGTAAGATGAAAGAAGTCGCTAATCTGAGGATAAAAATAAGTCTGAAAAATAGTTCCTATTCTGGAAACCAAACATTTGAATGTTGATACCCTACTATACGCACTTACACACGTCTTGAAACTTGGGATAGTAAAGGATACCTTGAAATGCTCTTGTCTAAAAGCCAAAGTATGAAGGAAGTAAAAAAATGAATAAATGATAAAATGGTGAAGAAAAATGAACACTGATTTTGTTATCACCGAGGCAGCAATAAAAAAAATATAGCGAGAATGCTTCATCACCTAGTGCCTTAGACCAACTGGTTTGGGAGTCACTGCTAAGCCTTAGGTGGTGCAAGACGAGGAAAATACTAATACACCTAATCAGCAAGCACATGAGTAATCGGCCGGTTAGTACCTCAAGAAGTATTAACGGTTGCATGAAAAATGTGCAAGCAAATCCATCCAAATATTCATCAAATTAAAAAGTACTGAGGTAGATGGACAAGAGTATGATAGCTTGAATTGAATTCTCCGAGTATAGGGATGTTCTATACACACACATAGGGGTATATGATCGATGTTTGGATGAAAGGTAGGAATGAAGAATAAAGACGATGTTTTATTGAGGGATGATGTGATTTCTAACATCTTTTCATGACTTTTAAGATAGGGCTCATGACAACTGAAAAGCTAGTGTAGTTGGAAACTCTAAGTTTTCAAAGTCTTTCTTTTATAGTTCTTATCTTTATATGCAACTTTCACCATCTCTCTTTTATTATAGGATTTTGTGGGTGTAATCCGCTGAAAACCCTCAGGAGACAACACTCCTCCTACTAGGGACACCTAGAGGTTTAACGGCTTGTTGCACGTGCTTAGTGCAATCGTGTTACCTACGAAAGTGTGCTTAGCTTTCTCCTTTCTTTTTCTCCTTCTCTTGAATAAACTAGTTTGCTCGGGACGATCAAAGATAAGTTTGGGGGTATTTGTTCAGTTGATAAAACTGCACATTTAATATGACATTTTTCCTACTATTTCTATATAATAAAAGGTGTTTATTATAATATATAACACATATGAGGGTTTATCTGTAAAAATACTATTTTCATGTGTTTATATATATTATAATTAAATATCTGGTAGGAAAAAGTAAGCATATAATATCCATGTAACATTTGGCCCATTTAAATATGCTTACCATATTATACCTTTGACCAATACTTAATGGTTAAGTTAATATCTCAATAAAACAAACGCTACTAAATATTATTTGTTGAGTCCGTCAAGGTCATAGGACGCTAGGGGTAAAAACTATTATCGGGAATTTCAAGTGTTGAAATTTGCAATGAGATTGCATACCTTCTATGAGATAATTGGATCCCGATACCCACTGTGAGTAAGAGTTACTCTTGGGAGAGTTTTACACATTATAATTAGCCGATCAAGTAGGTGTCTAGAAAGGTGTTAACGAGGTTACGCCCCTGGAAAAATGAGGTTTATTAATTAGGTCCCTGCGAAAGCACAGGGAACCTCCCTCAAAGTACCGACACTGGCCTGGCTGAAAGATTGGCAAACTTGTAAAGTGTAATTAATCCCGGCTGGTCTTACCTTCAAGAGTTTGAAGGAAGATTTGATAAAAAAAGGGGGAACCATCCTGATTAGATAAAATAATAACCAATCTAATCTTGCAAGAGCGCACGCAGAGTGTTTTCTTCTCTCTCTCTCCTGGTAGCGACCATGTCACGCCTTAATCAAGATAATAATATGGATGCATTGACCGAACCTGCTTGTTATACTGTGTTAGGGAACGTTGGTTCCGTTCTTTCTTATAATTGTTATAAGTCTGAACAGGAAATAAGTGAATTTCCGGATTCCCATGCCACCCAATCGAAGAAAGTGCGTGTTGATGCATCTTCTTCAGGTGTGTTCATTACCGAGAACTGTCAGTATCCTCTACGTCCTGGGTATGTGATACCGGATCAAGATCCCGTATATGTCATATGTTACATAGGCTACAGATAGGTAGAGAACTGGGAATGGGTGATATGTCTCTAAGTGTAGATAATGGTGTCAGTTGGCAAATATCACCATGTATTAATACATTGATTCTGAACGAATGTTATTACATACTGAACGTGATATACAACATTACATCAGTTTCTTTAATGAGTTAAAGAAGGATATAATTCTGTATTGGAGGATAATGTTGTGAACATTTTCCTGAATCAAGAGTTGATTGGATCAGGCACGTTATATAATAGCATATACGTTCTAAATCAAACCACGGTTCAAAGTATATAGAACACACATAAGAAAAGTAGTTCAGAAATGAATGAATCTTTCTTGTGGTATTGTAGACTAGGTCGTATCATTGTGACACGACCATCTATGTTACATAAGGATGAATATGAGAATCTTTTCGAATTTTCATCTTATACTACTTGCCAGTCTTGTCTCAAAGGTAAAATGACCAATACTCCATTTACTCGAAACAGAGAAAGAGTTACTGAACTCTTGGGACGGATACATGATGATGTATATGGTCCTATGTCTACTAATGCCAGGGTTAGTTCTTTGTACTTCATTATATTCACTGATCATCTCTCAGGATTCGGACATATGTTCCTGTTGAAACACAAGTCTGAAACTTTTGAGAAATTCAAGGAATACAAGCTTGAAGTTAAAGAACCAAACGGGTAGAAGTATTAAGTCCTACGATGTGATCGAGGACGAGAATACTTGGGCATGGAGTTCCTGGATTTTCTAGATAGAGAATAAGACTCTCTCTCGGCTTACTCCTTCGTATACAACACAGCACAACGGTGTATTGGGACGGAGGTATCGCACCCCATGAGATATGGCGTGCTTTATGATGAGTATTGCTGAGTTACCTGTTTCCTTTTTGGTATTATGCACTTGAGAAACTGCATACCTATTGAATAGGGTTCCAACCAAATCAATGCCTACCACTACATATGAGATATGGAATGGGAAGAGACCATATCTTAAACGAGTTAAGATATTGGGTTGTCCGGCCTATGTTGAAAGGCGGAATCCGGACAAGCTCGAGGCAAGGTCAGTTCTGTAAGTTTGTTAGGATATCCCAAACATTCATGAGGGAATATCTTCTACCACTCTGAGGAGCAAAATGTGTTTTGTTTCTCAGCATGCCACCATTTTAGAAAAGGAATTTCTTGTGAAGAAATTAGTGGTCATGAGATAGAACTGGAAGGAGTTCCGGCTTGACAAACTAACAGCTGATGATTTGGTGAAACCAAAGGATTCAATAGTCTCCGACGAACCTCAGCCTCTCCGCGAATCTGGTAGAGTTCCTCATCCACTTGAGAGATACTACGGTCTTCTCGGTGACAGTGGGAGCGAGGATTGCATCATGGTTGATGATGGCCCAACTAGGTTCAGGCAGACCATCACGAGTGGGGACTCTGTGAAAAGACCGGATGCTATGCGATCAAAGATGGAATCCATGTACACCAACAAAGTATGACTTTGCATGTTGCACCTGAAAAGGTAAAACCTATTGGGAGAAAATGGATCTTGAGAAGATTCTTGATGTAGATGGAAAAGTTGAGACTTTCAAAGCTATGCTTAAGTCCATCAGGATTAAAGCAAGCATCGTGGAGTTGGAACATCTGTTTTGATGTGGCAGTCAAAGAGTTTGACTTCATCAAAATAGTAGATGAACTTTGTATATAAAAGAAGGTTGTAGAGAGTGAGGTTGTATTACACGTATTGTACGTAGATGACATACTCTTGATAGGAAATGGTTTCCTATGCTACACTCGGTCAAGCTTCTCTTATCATGAGGATTCTCAATATAAGATCTGGATGATACCTACTACATCTTGTGGATTATGATCTATGGTGATAGATCTAAGTGGATGTTGGGAGTGTCCCAAATCCAGGTACATTAACACTATACTAAAGGAGTTTAGTATGGAGGATTCTAAGCGTGGTGGTTTGTCCACTTACTTAGGAATCACTCTCTCCAAAAAGATGACTCCCAAGACTGATTTAGGGAGAGCTCGCATACAAGGGATATCCTATACTTCGGCAGTAGGCTCTATCATGTATGCGATGTTATGTACCAGACCAAATGTAGCTAACTCACTAGGTATAGTGATCAGGAATCAATCGAATCTTGGGAGAATCACTGGACAGCTGTGGAGGACATTCTTAAGTACTTGAGAAGCACTAAATGAATGTTCTTGGTTCGAGCTTCCAGAGTGATAAGGTCGATTAAGAGTCAGTCATAGGCATTGTCTTTACCCTCAGTGAAGGGACGGTATGTTGGAAGAGTTCCAAGCTAGATACCGTGGTATACTAGATGATAAAGGATGAATACATTGCTACCAACGATACTACTAAAGTTGTTGTCTGGACATTTCTTGTTCATGAGATGAACAAGGATCCTACCATTGAGTGTCCAATAACTGTTATTATGACAACAATGGAGTTGTGGCTTTAGCCTAGGAACGCAGGTCAGCGTTCCAGACATATTCTGAGGCAAGTATCACCTGATCAAGGAGATGGTTGATCTCCAAGGGATCGAGGTTAGGAGAGTTGACACGAAGGATAACACGGCGGATCCACTCACCAAAGCCTGCTTCCCCAAATACTATTTAAGAGATTTTGGGATGGTTGAATATGGGATACTACAACCACTGCTAAACTGTTGGGTATTGGATACTACAACAGATGGCCTTAGTGCAAGTGGGAGATTGTTAGTTATATGTATGCCCTATAGGCCATTACTGGACATGGGATGTATATTGTAGTGGATGCTTGGACATATATAGGGAGGACTTTCTTGCTCGATATGATAGTATGCTATCTGGTTGCACTTTATCTTAACATGTTGACTTGTATAAGTGATGTTGTCTTGCTCTCACATGTTGATAAAGCCCTTAGGATGTGTACTTGACTACCAGGACTATGATGGAAATCATACTAGTGGGGCCAAGGGTAGTCCACAAGTACACCCTATAATTGTTCCTAGTCATGGGTGTATTGAGACAGAGTCTCGATATTCCAGAGTAGACTAGCGTACACGCATCTTGACCCATATGATGGGCGATGGATGATCCCACATCCATTGGTGTTTGACATCAAAGATGGTACGCGGGTGCTCGGTGAAGACTGGGTACACTAAACGGACTCGCCGAGAACTCTTAGATGGTATTATACCTATCGTCAGATAGCAGTTCTCTGGTGACACTGGTACAGGTTAGTCTATCGACCTGAGATCGTCATAGAGTCTTGTGTGATTCCCACTGTGCTTTAATTTCCACCTTACCACGGTCAAGAGATCGTGCAAAATGGTGGTTTTTGGGTACAGTCCCGAGTCACATAGAGGCAATGAGCGATAGGAGGGGATTCGTCTCTCCCGGTATTGGGAGTTGATGTTGCACTATGCTCGATTGGCCATAACATGAAATCCCTGACCAAGGTTGTTGAGATTTACTGATAAGTGTTATCAATAGTTTCTCGAACCGTTATGGACCTTGCATCGGCATGACTTATCAGGCTATTGGGGTCTGACGTTATACCACCCCCAGGCTGTGATATGCGACATATCTGAAAAAGAGACCGGACTGTACGGTAGTGTTACTGATTGGATTCGCAGGAGTACGAGCAGGCTTTCTTGTTGATCTTCTGATCGCTCAATACCCGGTGGCCGTTATGTTTAGAAGACTGCTTGCGGCTTGTGGGTGTTTGATATGATCATCACCTACTGCCGGCATATTGACAAGTCTTTAGAGTCCTACACAGAGGTTTCCAGGTTCATGTGAAACGAAGTAGGAGCACATATGTGATATGTGCGAACCGAGATTAATACGAGTATGTGATACCGTATTCTATTCTCGCGATATGTGATATCGGACGGTTGTATGAGATATAGCCGGGTTATCGGATCAAGTGTTGATTCGATAAGATGATTCATTTGATATTAGTCGGTTGTATGAGATATAGCCGGATTATTAAATCAAGTGTTGGTTTAATAATCTAATGTATAATTATATATTTGATATATTGATGTGCATTAACTAATATTAGCTCACTTATGATTTCTTTTCTCACTTGATTGTGCACATAGTATATATGTGATATATATTAGTGTACATAGTTTTGTGTCATGCTTAATGATACATGATACATAGGTGTATAAGACTTACACCATATAATATAGGGTTTATATTTATCTAAGTAATTCAAAAATGGATGGATATTTGGCATGGCTACAAGCTTGTAGAAGCTTGTAGAAACATTGATCAAGTCCATAATTTTTGTTTCACTTGTAGATATTTATTAACCCAACCATTATACAAACCATTGTAAACTCTCTACATGAGCTAATGCATGACACTAACTCACCTATGGTTCATATTATCACCTCACTTGTGTTCATTCTCTCATTCTTCACTTGAGCTTCTTCTTCCTCGTGAAAAAAGATCACTAGCTTTTTCCAAGGGAGAAAATATTGTGAGAAAAAGAAAACTAAAGAGAGCCCAATACCTACTTCATCATCGTCTACTATTAGCCATTTATTTTAGGGTGTTTGCTTCACTAAACCCTAATTTAGTGAAGAGATAGCATGAGCTTGAGTCTCCTCGACGTAGATCATCTTCGGCCTCGAAGACTTCGAGAAACTTTACATCCTTCACCTTGTGGAGCATCTCAAGAGTTCGGGAGATTCTTACTCGCGGTGAAGGGACTTCTACGCGGAGCATTTAAAGTGAAGGATCGGTCTACAAAGGTTATATTCCTCGTTCACTAGACTTGCAAAGTTGTTTGCATGATATTTTGTTTATATCTCTAGTTAAGATTATTGGTTAGGGTTGTTTAGAACGACAAATTTTTGAAAACGGCATGGACGATGCAACCCGAAACCTTGCTGCCTTGCTAAGTAACCCTACAGTTTAGAACCAGGAGTACATTCTCCATTTTCATGCAAAGTTCTCACTATCTTTTCCTCATATAGTTCTTCTTCTACCTCTAGCTTTTCTTGTCTCATGTGTTAAGAATCATAAAGCTAAAAGAGACTTACTTATCCATCTCTATACTCTACATCACCTACATCATCTAGTGTAGAGAACTATGTGCCCTAGTTACTTCGGATTTGAAGTAGGAGCTCGATCTACAAACTCTCGGGCGGATCGTCTTCGACTCGAGGAGGCCAACGAGGAAGCGCCGATCCGATACGATCCTTGGATCTTGTGACGAGGAGGAGGACAGCAACAAGAAGACCCGAATGACTTGAAATCATGAGGTATAACATTCTTTCCATGTTACTTACCTCATTGTTGAAGGGTTCCGGCAGCACCCCGGCTATTGAAACACGACCAAATGCGGAACAAAAATTTTCTAAAACCGGCGCTACCGTTACCCGATTCCCGGATCAACCTTAAACCCTAAACTAGCAAACTAACTGAGAGTTAGAATCATTATACCGAGTTGATCCGTGTCTTTCGGTCTTCATTCCAAGCTCCTAGCGGCTCCTTGATGTGGTTTAGTTTCCGGTCTTCCTCCATCTCCGATGATCCACCCGAGGGAAACGGCGCAAGCTCCAGCCTCGTCGAATGAGACAACCGATGCTCCAAAGTTGCTAGCGATGGAGAGTGGAGGTGTATGAATGTGTCACTATAATTTTCTCTTAACCCAAAACTCAAATAAGCAATGCAAGAAGAAGATGAAAGAGGTGATCTTTGGCATGAGCAAAATGGCCAAGTGTTTTTCTTGAGAGCATGAGAGAGTGAGAGAGAGGGCTAATGTAAAAAAATCAATCACCAAAAGAATAAGCCCCTTCCTCAAAAATATTGGCCAGCCCCTTCTCTCTCTCAAAAAAAAAGTCTCCACCATTTTTCATTAAACAAATCAACCATACTTTGCTACATACACAAAACCATGCCATGAACTATGCTCATGCCACATTACACCCTCCACCTCATTATGAAACAAATGAATTTCCATAAATGAAAAATTAATAATGAGGTGGCAAAACTTCTAGAAGCTATTCCGTATAAAATACGGAATACTTCCCGATACATGTATCAAAATACATATACGCGTATTCATACAAAAATACGAATAGCCAAGAGAGAAAATGAATAGTGAACAATAATACTAGAATACATATATATAAATACATATGTAAATTATTAAATTAAAAACCTGATTTAATAATCTGGCTTAATCCTAAGTCGATAGTATTATCAACCGTCCGATTAAAATCTGCGCAGCATGCACATATTTAATCGGACACCTGTATGTACCAGCATACGCCATGTACACTATATCGCCTGAACCGTGAAAACCCTCTGTATGGGACTCTAAAGACTCGTCAATACGCTGGCAGTGGGTTTAACTACAAGCACGTCAGCGGCACTAGCTGTACGTAACAACTACCCAGGTATTGAGCGAAAGGGAGGCCGACGAGCAAACTCATCCTGAACCCCTACTGAGCCTAACAGTGACAATATCCGTACAATCCGGTCTGTTCATCTACGAGTATCGCATATCGAGTCTAAGGGGGTGGATAAAGTCAGACCCCTAACAACGCGACATTTAGTGTCAGCATGAAACCCATCACCACCTGAGAAACTATCGATCCTGGATCGGTAGTTCTCATCCACCGTGGCCACGGATTTATGGCGATGGCCATCCGTACACAACGCGACATCAACCCCCAATACCGGGAGAGACGAATCCCCGACAATCCGATCACTGCCTCCATGTGGCTTGGGACTGTCCCCGACTAAAACCTGTTTGCACGCCTCCTTTGAGCCGTGGTAGGGTAGTAATCAAAGCACAGTGGGAACTCACACGAGACAAATGACGATCTCAGGTCGACAGACTAACCTGTACACATGTCACCTGGAAATTGCTATCTGACAATAGGTATAATACCAACTAGCAGGTTCCCGACGAGTCCTTCCAGTGTACTCATAACCCAATGAGCACCTGTATACTATCTTAGGTGAACAAACTAACACCAATGGCTTATGAGACTTGGCCACCGCCCCTCGTCGGGGTCTCGATCAGTATACACTAGTCTATACTGGAGTATCGATGCCCGGTCTCGATACTCCCACGACTAGGGACATTTAAGGATGTGCTTATAGACCCCCAGCTCCTACGTATGTGATCGCCATCACATTGCTGGCAGTCAAGCAAGAATCTTACGGGCTCTATCAACATGTATATGATGATAAAGACAAACCAGATAGCATACTATCATCTTGAGTAAGACTGTTTTATCGGTATAGGTCCTCACTCAATCATCATAATCACAAGTCCGCGACTATGATAATTGCCTTGAGGGCACTATAGCCAACAATCTCCCACTTGCACTTAAGGCCAATTATTGCGATGTCGCATATTCACAGCCCGTGTGATACCGAACACCCAACTTCTCTACTAATCAGTTTTGCAAAGCCCGTTTGCGAAAAACGATTGCGTTCGAGAAATAGCCTCAGTGAGTGGATCCGCTCCAAAGTTTCTTTCTGTATCTCTCTTGATCTCAACTTCGCGGAGAAAACTATCTCCCGAAATGAGCAATACCTGTCTTAGAATTTGTCTGGATATCTGATGGGACCCAGTTCTAAAATGAACTCCAAATCCAGCAAACTACTTAGACTGTATCGTCCACTAAATTTAATCAGTATCCTGCACCATGCCTTTCCTCAGTATTCGCTTGGACCACCTGTCCAACATACTGTCCCTCAAAATAGGGAAAACTATAACTCTGATAGTTATTCTGTCATCCAGGTCACCTAGGAAGCCTGAAATGATAACCGTCTCCTCAAGGAGGCTGCCATTACCATATCGAAAGAACATCCATTTATGTTCAGCAACTGCTTCCTAATGTTTCTCCAGGATTAGATTAATATATCTGCTTATTTTATCTAGTGCAAAAGCAATATCTGGTGTGGTACTCGACATTTCATGATTAACTCAATTGCCTAAGCAAGTGATATGTTAATCATGCAGATCCCTTTCCCCTTTAGTCTGTAAGACACCTTTAGAGAGGGTGACTCCATCACCTGCAGGTACACCACCATGCCAGGAGTCGTCCATTCTAAAATACCTTTAGAATAATGTCAAAATACCCAGATTGGGATACTTCCCAAATCTAGATCTAAAACCATAGATCTAGTAACCAGAAACCTTGATATTATATCCATATCCTATGTGGAAAAACAACTTGTGACAACAACAGTATAACCAATCGTAGTATAGGAATAACTCTTCCTACCAAGTGCATGTCATCCCAACACCTGGACATCACTCTCTACTACCTTCTTACCAGATCCATCTCTTATTCTGATGAGGTCAAGGCCTATGACTGTCACATCAAAAATAGATGATCTATTTCCGCTATACCAGCTTTAGTCTATAAATAGACATAAGATACCTGCCCACTATGCTTCCGCTGCTCCCACTGACTACAACAACCCTCCGGCAGAGTCATATACACGTACACTTCCAAAACTAGTTTAGAACGACGCTATACTCATCCTCCTGCCGGGTTTTATAGTCTAGAACAGCAGCAATGGCAAGTCTGGGTAAACAAGAACCTCCCTGTCACCGTCTCTGAGAAGACCAAAGTACCTTTCGGGTGCCTGAGGTTACCCACCAAATCTGCGGAGTGGCTAATGGAACATCAAATCCAATTGAATCCTTAGGTTTTATTAAATTTCCAGTAATCATTTGTGGTTCTGGAATAACTTCCAGTTCTACCATACTTCCACTTCTGTTTTCTGAAAAAATCCATTTTATTAAAATTGTGGCGAGTCAAGAATAATATAAATATTGATCTTCCTAATGGTAGAAAGTTAACCCTCGTCAAAGCCCGGGATAACCCACAAACAACCATTACTGAAACGTGCCTTGAGTTTATCCGGATTCTGGTTTTAAGCATCATCCGGACAACTCCCTATACCTTAACATCGTCAAGATATAAATTGATTCTATATATATCTGATATAGAAACAAAAGCACTAATTTTTATCAGAACCAGATTCAAAATCATGCAGCTGTCTCCATTGCATATCAACCAGATGGAAAAAGGATAATCAGCATTACTCATCTAGGAGTGCATCCTATATGAGTAACCTGAAAAAGAAGTAAGTTCTCAAAACCATTACTATTAACTGAATACCAAACACAAGTATCTACATCTTCGACTTCCTCGAAGAATCCTGATACTTACAACAAATGGTTCTCTACTTTATTCTTATACCTATAACTTCTGAATATCTGGACCTTGCATTTCAACGAAATACATGTCCAGAACTGGAGAAGTCATAAGTAAACAGAATATAGTACGTGTAGGGTTGCTAGGCACGCGCACAAGGGTCTACGAGGCATCAACCATGCCCGATTGAAATTTTAGCCATGCCGAACAACTTTAATACGGATCTTTAAACTAGGGTTTAGGCGAAAACTTGCATGTTAACAACTTTAACACTAAGTGAAAGAGATTACAACCTTTGTAGATCCGGTCCTTCACTTCAATAGCTCCGTGTAGATGTCCCCTTCGCTGCGATCGTGAACTTCGGACTCTGGAGAAGATCCACAAGAAGAACGAACGTGCTTGCTTCATTGACTTCGAGGCCGAAGATGATCTACGTCGGGGAGACACTAACTCAAGCTATTCCTTCACTAGGTCATAAACTTTGTGAAGAGAACACACTCTACTACATGGCAAGTGGTAGAGGATAAAGAAGTAGGAAGTGGGCTCACTTTAGAATTGATTTTCTCACTCTTTTTCTCATGGCACCATTGGAGCTAGTAAGCTTTTGGATGGAGCTTGATGAAGAAGAAGAAGAAAGAAAAAGGAATAATCCATCCAAATGAAAACTTATCCAAATGAATTATTGCACCATGGTTGAGTTAAGCCCTCATGCTTAACTCATGTAGAGAATTAACCAAAGCATTAGGTTAAAGGTTAGGTTAAAGAATATCAAAAGAAATGACAAAAGAGTGGACTTTGTCAAAGCATCTCCAAGCTTCTTCAAGCTTGATTACTTTGACTAAGTTAAACCCTTTTGTTAAATCTTAAGATAAAACAATAACCCTAATCTTTACCCTAATCTTGGTATAAGTCTCATACACCCAACTTTGATGTATCATCAAGCATAATACAAACATGTACACTTGCATATATCACATATAAACAATGTGCACAAACTAGTGAGAAAATAAATCATAAGTGAGCTAATACTAGTTAATGCAATGCAATATATCAAATATATAATTATGCATTAAATTATTAAATCAACTCTTGATTTAATAACCCGGCTATAACCGACTAATATCAAAAGTAACAACTTATCGAATCAACACTTGATCCGATAACCCGGCTATATCGCATACAACCGATCAATGTCACAAATCGCGAGAATAGAATACGGTATCTCATATCGAATCAATCTCGGTCCTGCACATATCTCATATGCGCTCCTACTCCGTTTCGCTTGAGCCAGGAAACCCCTGTGTAGGACTCTAAAGACTCGTCAATACGCCGGCAGTAGGTGATGATCATATCAAACACCCACAAGCCGCAAGCGGTGTGCTAAACGTAACAGCCACCCGGGTATTGAGCGATCAGAAGATCAACAAGCAAGCCTGCTAGTACTCCTGTGAATCCAATCGGTAACACTCCCGTACAGTCCGGTCTCGTCGTCTGATATGTCGCATATCTCGCCTAGGGGTGGTAAACGTCAGACCCCAGTAGCTCGATAAGTCGTGTCGATATGAGGTCTATAAAAGTTCGAGAAACTACTGATAACACTTACCAGTAAATCTCAGCAACCCTGGCCAGGGATTTCCAGCTATATCCAATCGAACACAGCGCAACATCAACTCCCTATACCGGGAGAGACGAATCCCCTCCTATCGCTCATTGCCTCCATGTGATTCGGGACTGTACCCAAAAGCCACCTTTTTGCACGCCCTCTTGGACGTGGTATGATGAAAATCAAAGCACAGTGGGAATCACACAAGACTCTATGACGATCTCGGGTCAACAGACTATTCTATACCAGTGTCACCAGAGAACCGCCATCTGACGTAAGGTATAATACCATCTGGAAGTTCTCGGCAAGTCCGTTCAGTGTACCCAGTCTCCACTGAGCACCCATACACCATCCTTGATGTCAAACACCGACGGATATAGGATCATCCATCGCCCATCATATGGGTCAAGATGCGTATACGCTAGTCTACTCTGGTGCATCGATGCCCTGTCTCGATACACCCACGACTAGGGACCTTGAAGGATGTACTTATGGACTACCATGTCCCCACTAGTATGATCCGCATCATAGTCCAGGTAGTCAAGTACACATCCTAAGGGCTTTACCAACATGTAACAGAGAGACAATCAGTATACACGTTAAAGTAAAGAGTAACCAGATAGCATACTATCATGTCGAGCAAGAAAGTCCTCCCTATATATGTCCAAGCATCCACTACAATATACATCGTATGTACAGTAATGGCCTCTAGGGCATACATATAACTAACAATCTCCCACTTGCATTAGGGCCATCTGTTGTGGTATCACATACCCAACAATTAGCTGTGGTCGAAGTATCTCATACTCAACCATCCCATAAAAGTCTCTACTGGGAAAAAGGCCTTTGTGAGTGGATCCGCGCTGTCGCCCTCTGTGTCTACTCTCCTAACCTTGATCTCCCTGGAGATCAACCATCTCCATGATCAGGTGATTCTGCCTAAGAATTATATCTGGATTTCTGATGGGACGGGGTTTCCTTGGCATAAGCCACAACTCCATTGTCACACAATGGTAGGAACGAAGTTCATCTTATGAACTTATATATCCAGACTGCCTCTTTGGTAGCATCTTTGGTAACGATGTATCTTGCCTTTAATCGTCTAGTAAGTCACGGTATCTAGCTTGGAACTCTTCCAACATACCGTCCCTCCACTGAGGGTAAAGACAACGCCTGCGACTGACATTCAGTCGTCCTTATCACTCTGGAACCTTTCCAGTGTTTCTCCCCAGGATCGATTGATACCATCTCACTACAACTAGTGAGAATCCTAACATCCAATTAGATCTATCTCATAGATCCAAAACCCAGGATTTAGGAGGTATCACTTTGATCCTATATGGAGAGCCCTTGTGATAAGCGGAGATTAACCGAGCGTAGCATAGGAAACTCCTTCCCTATCAAGAGTATGTCATCCACGTACTCTACGAGGATCACCACCATACTCCCTACTACCTTTTTGTATATACAAGGTTCATCTACCATTTTGATGAAGTCAAACTCTTTGACTTCCTCATCAAAACAGATGTTCCAACTCCGCGATGCCTGTTTTATCACATAAAACAACTTGCACACGTTTCCGCTGCTCCCACTGTCTACGAAGCCCTCTGGCTGTGTACTTATAGACGCTCTCTTCTAAATCATCATTTAGAAAAGTAGTCATAACACCCAACCGCCAGATATCGTAGTCATGGTATGTAGCCGTGGCAAGTAGGATCTGGATGGACTTAAGCATAGCTTTGAAAGTCTCAACTTTTCCATGTACACCGAGTAATCTTCTCAAGATATACTTGCTCCTGATGGGGATTTAACCCTTCAGATAAAGCAACCAAAGTCCATACTTTGTTGGTGTATAAGGATTCCATCTCAGATCGATAAGCATCCAGCCATTCTTACAGAGTCTCACTCCTGATAGCCAGCTCGAAACTAGTTGGGTCATCATCTCATGATGCAATCCTTGCTCCCACTGTCATAGAGAAACCGAAGTATCTCTCAGGTGGGTGAGGAACCCTACTAGATCGGCGGAGAGGCTGAGGTTCATTGGAAATATTGAATCTTTTGGTTCTACCAAATCATCAGCTGCAGTTTGTATAGCTGGAACCTTTCCAGTTCTACATAACAGACCTTGCCTCGAGCTTGTCCGGATTTTGCTTTTAGACATAGGCCGGACAACCCCAAATCTTAACAAACTTAAGAAATGGGCTCTTCCCTTTCCATATCACATATGAAGTGGTAGGCAACTGATTTGATTTGAACCCTACTCAATAGGTATGCAGCTTCTCAAGCGCATAACTCGCAAAAGGAAATAGGAAACTCAGTAGTACTCATCATAGAGCACACCATATCACATAGGGTGTGATTGCTCCGCCCCGATATACCATCGTGCTATGGTGTATACGGAGGAGTAATGCTGAGAGAGAATCTCATTCTCCTTTAGAATAGTCCAGGAATTCCGTGCTCAAGTATTCTCCTCCTTGATCTCATCAAAGGACATAATACTTATACCCGTATTTTGGTTCTCTACTTCTAACTTATATTCCGTGAATATCTCAAAAGGTTCGGACTTGCGTTTCAACAGGAACATATGTCTGAATCTTGAGAGATTATCAGAGAATGTAATGAAGTACAAAGAACCGGTCTTGGCATGTGTAGACTGGGGATCTTCATACATCAACATGTATCAATCCCAAGAGTTCACTAACTCTTTCTCTGTTTCCAATAAACAGAGCTATGGTCATCTTATCTTTGTGACATGACCGGCAAGTTTCACAAGATGTAAATTCAAACAGATTTAAATATGTATCTAAATGTAACTTAGCTTGTCGGGTCGCATTGATATGACCTAGTCTACAATGCCTCAAGAAGGATTCGTTCATTTCTGAACTATTCCTCTTGTGTATGTTCTGTATACTAAGAACTGTAGTTTGATTTAGAACGTCAATGCTTTTAGATAACGTGCCTGAACCGATCAACTCTTGATATAGGAAATGTTCAAAACATTATCCAACAATACAAAATTATATCCTTTCTTTACTAATAAAGAGACTGATATGATGTTGTATATCAGGTTCGGTATCTAATAACATTTGTTCAGAATCAATGTATTCTGGTAATACAGGGTGATAGTGACCAACAGACTTGGCTGCAACACTTGCACCGTTTTCTGTCTCATGAAACTTATCACCCGTTCTCAGTTCTCTACCTTTCTATAGCCCATGTAACAGATTACATATGCGGGATCCTGATCCGGTATCTCATACCCAGGACGTAAAGGATACTGAGAAACAGTTCTATGTAATGAACACACCCGAAGATGATGCATCAGCATGCACTTTCTTCGTTTGGGCGGCACCGGAAATCTGGTATTCCCCAATTTCCTGCTCTGTCTTATAACAATTATAAGTTGGAGCGGGACCAACGTTCCCCAGCTCAGTGTAACAAGCGGGTTCGGTTAATATATCCATTTTATTATCTTGATTAAGGCGTAATATGGTCGCTACCTAGAGAGAGAGAGAAGAAAACACTCAGCGTATGCTCTTGTAAAATTAGATTGGTTATCTAATATATCTAATCAGGATGTCTCCTACTGTTTTAATCAAATCTTCCTTCAAACCCTAAAAGGAAAGACTAACCGGGATTAATTACACGCTACAAGTTCGTCAATCTTTCAGCCAGGCCAGTGTCGATACTTTGAGGGAGGTCCCCCGTGCTTTCGCACGAACCTAATTAAAGTAAACCTCGTTTTCCCAGAGGCATAACCTCATTAACACCTTTCTAGACACCTACTTGATCGGCTAATTGTAATGTGTAAAACTCTCCCAGGAGTAACTCTTACTCGCAACGGGTATCGGGATCCAACTATCTCATAGAAGGTATGCAATCTCATTGCAAATTTCAACACTTGAAATTCCCGATATTTTTTCCCCTAACGTGGTATGACCTTGACGAAAGCCAACAAACCATAGCCCGCTAGTCAAGTTCAACCCGTACATTTCTTGACTGAATTAAACCCACCCGCACGACCCTTGACGAAAGCCAACAAAGCCGTACGACTACCCTAATCCAATCGCATCGTATGCAGCAGATAAGCAGTATATTGCTACCGCACACTACACCTTGACGAAAGCCAACAAATGTAGCACGAATACTATATACAACTTATCTGAAATGATGGAGGGCTACGACGGGTTTTTCAGAAAACCTATTGCGTAATGAACTTGATATCGTTGTAGAATCAAATGATTTTAAAATGGAGCGTTTTTGAGACTTTTACTAGTTTTGATAAAGAGGTCACTCCCGGTGAAGGGATCGTCGGCCCTTTCCTCATCGAATAAGGTGCAGGATATTTCCATAAATATCACTATGCAAAGCAAAAACTCTAAAAGTAATCAAAAGACAAATCAAGTGTTGTAGCATCTGCCAGTTATTGCTAAAGGGGTCACTCCCGGTGAAGGGATCTCGGCCCTTTCCTTATCGAATAAGGTGCAGGATGTTCTACAAGGAACACCGCGATGCAACGCAAGAACTGTAGCTACCTGTTTTTGAAAATTCGATTCCACAACATCTTTTAGGTTTCTTTTATTTCATTAATCTCATTAATGAAGTCCCATCATTTAAGTCACCTAAACATCACAGATAAATATGACGTACACTTATGCCATCCGCATTCGCCTCGATGTCCCCTCGTGCACCGTTAGGTTAGGTAACTAACGGCAGAGCAGGGCAGGGCTAGCGCGGGTGTAAAACATAAGTAACGTCTATATAATATATCATATATACTATATACAGTATCTATCACAACATATCAAATGATCACATCACAGAACATTGCAGCAGAAGAACATATATGAAATATTGGATATACTAGGACGTCCGTGTTTTAATACGAGCCTGTATAAAACACGGATTCCACGGTCGTGATGAATAGCCAAACCCACATCCCTAGACCCCTACGAGAGCGGCAAGCAACTCTGCCAATTCTAGGGTTAGGAGACCCGGTCTCGACTCCTCGAGATGGTCTCCCACTGGACCCCAGAACCCGATTACTTGTGCTCCCCGCCTTGGGTCTACCTAATGCGGAAAAGTAAATAATATACAATGGTGACATCATCCTCAGCCCGGAAGTGCCCCAATAAAAGAATATTACATACAAATGAATTTTACATGAATGAAAAAGAAAAATTCTCATCTCACATAAAACCCCCGGCTATTCAAACGCGACGGTCCAATATAACAAATCACAGCAACACATAATATCTCATATCATCAACGTAAGCAAGTATACGTATCCCGATTGTCGTTGATATATAGCAACGAAGCCGACGATACACTACATACTACGCTTACAGTCACAGAAAAGAAAGTGTAAAACTACAACAGTTGGAATCCGCAACCTCTTTAGACATCGCATGCCTAACCAAATGAATTCCTTAGACATCGCATGCCTAACATTTATAAACCCCACATTTTAGTCTCATTACCGAAAACTCTTTTCAATATCAAGTCGGGCAATTCAACAAGATTCCCGACAACCTGATCGAATGCTCGTCGCAAACTTTAGTAGACGGCCGCACCCCCGATGCCGTCGACGAAGTGCACTAAGGCGGAACACCACTGCCGCGAGCACCCGAACGGATGCTTTTGGCTACGGAGTTCTCCTACAGTCACTTGGTCGGAGCTATGGGGCGTGGCTGTCTATTAAGTTTACCGGCGAGTATCCGCGTATGCTACGTGATTGCGACGGTGTAACATTTCCAAAATAATAAAATATTATTTTCGGGAATTTTTATAATTTAATATTATTTTAATGAATATTTTAATATTCTGGTATAATTAAATACAAATAAATGGGGGGAAATTTTGGAAAATTTTAGAAAATTCTAAAATAGGGTATTTCATGAAATTATGCCATTTTAAAGTTTTTAAGATTTGTTATATGCTAATTTAGTGCTAATCGCGATTAAAAATCGCTAATTGGATTTTTAGCATTTTTGTGCAAAAATGTGCACATATCATTTTTCCGCACTTGTTACACTTGTGTTACATTTTGTTGCCATGGTTCTTTTGGATGCACTATTGGGGTGAGAAGGATAAGAAAAGGAAAAGAAAAGAAAAGGAAAAAGTAAGTATGATGAGAGAGAGAAAGGGGGCAAGTCAACCTTCACCTTTTGAGCCATACCCCATCATTCCCTTCTCATTTTTCTCTCCCCTCCCCCATTGAGCTGCTGCTGCCCTCTCTTCCCTCACTCTCCCTCTTCACAAAAACCCTAGATCCACCATGAAAATAAAGCCAAAACCCCATTCACACTTCACAAAACTCACCCCCAAGCTCACTAGCTACCCTTTGACCCTAGCAAGATTGGATTTGGAGGACTTTGAGCAACTCAAGAAAATTCTTGAGTTGCCAAAGGAGGTAATTTCTGCACCTATTAGAGTAGCATTTCAATTTCTTGTGTATCTAATCTAGTTTCATATCGATATTGTGTTGTTTGTGGACTTTGGAGAACTCAAGTTAGGGTTTAGGGTAAAACTGAAATTTTAGATGAAATTGGGGCTTGTTGAGACCTTAGAAACCCTGGTGTAATGCAAAATTTGACCCAAACCTGCACTTGAAAACAGAATACGGAATTACGGAATCGATATCGGGGAAAAACAGGAAATCTGGGACTGTTATATGGAATCTGCAATCACCCCGAGATCCCAAAAATGAAACTGAGTTGACAGTGAGATGTTCAGACACCAGTGAACCACCACCCCAAACCCTAGCCCCCAACTCCTTCACGAGGCCGCCAATTTCTCCATTCTGGCCGCAATTTGCGGCCAGAGCAGGGAGGATTTGCCTCGTTTTCTGTGCATGGCCCCATTTCCTCTATTCTTGGCCCTGGGTATATCTAGTTTTGACTGATTCCATCTAGGGTGAAATCTGGGATGATTTTTCCTATGTTGGTGCGTGAATTGAGACTTGTTTTTGCATGGACTTTGGTATTTGGTGTTGCGTTCCTGTCGGATGGCGTTTGGACGTCAATGATAGGTGGATATTGATCGTGTTGATATGCGAAGCGATAGGTTTCTACCTATGCGAGTAGCGTGTGCTGTTTTAGTTTCCGATGTGATTTTCATGTGTTTTAGCGTGTTTGATATCCTTGTAGGTACCCCGAGTGATGTTGAGGCAAAGGAGATAAAGATAGCGACATCGGCTTTGACACACGAGAAGCAAAGTGAGTAGATTTATATCTACGGGGAGAAGTCGGGTGGATGGCGTATAGCACCCCCGCAGTCCGTGGTGATGTATACGAATACGTATACACACGCATATTTATTATGTGTTGTATAGGATCATTGATAGTAATAATGGTATTTTGATGTTAAGAATATATTGGTTTAGTATAGTGCGGACCCTAGAGTAGTGGTTGCACTCACACATACACTTACACACATTCTTGCATTCATGCTTCCATTTATTGTGTGCATATGATGGTGCGTATATCTACACATGGGTATGGGACTATGTGTTCATATACGGGATTTGAGGATGATACGTGGGTTTGAGATGATATTTGATGTGAGGCCGTGAGATCGGCGATGTGACATAGTTTGTCCTTGAGGTGCGATATGATAGTTTTAGCGGGCCTTTGGACATGTGCTTTACCCGCATTCATATTCTTATAGATGGTATCGATTTGTACTAGACTTAGAGTAGTACCCCAGATTGTGCGATCTGATGATAAGTGATACCTGATATGTGATGAGATAGTGTGATATTGACCCCTACCCAGTTATTGGGATGCCGTACGACGATTTACCGTACGAGCCGGTATCGATGATAGATCCGCACTCACGACTCGAGGATATCTTACGATATGTTATTGAGGCGAGATCACCGACTATCCTATCTATATACATATCGACTCAGATGTAGGTGGTTTCATACCCCTCCTGTCTAGATTACTTGGTAGACATTAGACTAGACCGAGTCGTACCTATTTCAAAACTAACGAATCGGGGATATTTTAAAGATAGGCAGAAGGGTTATACGGATATTTTCAAATGATGCATCTTTTCTTAAAACTCCGTAGCCCTTATTTTACTAAAAGCCCTGATTCGTCTTATTTCAAAAGGCAAGGTTGCATGACATATCTATTGGGGAAGGTTCTGTACTTTTGCGTTGATTATTCGTTTCCGCATATTCCTGCTATTTGCATTGCATCGCTTGTACTGCGGTTATATTTCAGTCATGCTGCTAGGACACCAGCACCATTATCGATGATGCATATGTTCCACGTACACTTGTTGCCGGCTCACACACTCATCATCGATAATTGCCATGCCACTACACTGTAGTACTATTGCATTCATTATATGATCCTTGTGTGACATGATGATATGCATACTTTCCCTTATATGTCGCATACTTCATGCTTTTGATTACGCATTGAGATATGTTGTTTTTATGATATTTCTGGATTTGGGAACCGAGGGTGTTTCAAAAGAGAATATGTCATTGCTTTAAAAACCCGGTTACCCTTGATATGATATTTCAGTGCGTCCACCATGTGTTTTCTCGGTGCTGAGAGCGACATGTGAAACCCGAATCGAGGAGTGGACGAGCCGATTACGGGTACATGGTGGACCCGGTATGGTTCCCCTCGGCAAGATGATCGATGAGCTTTGCCGATTGAGCCTGGAGGCGGGCGAGTACCTACCGGTGATTGGTTGGACCTGGCGGTTATCCGGAGGATACCGACCAGAGTCGATAGATGGTTTGGGCATACTGCCGGGGCCGAGGGCCGATACCGCAGACAGAGCCCGAGGGCCGATCCGGACTGACGGAGCCCGATATATGAGGATTTACGTGCCGATGCTGGGCACAGATTTCATGATGTTTTCGGGTGTCGATGCTGGACACCCTGGTACCATGATTTTGATGTGTCGCGAGGGACACGGGTGGTTTATATCCTCATATTATTTCCCATGCACATGATTCATGATATGTACATGCATGGTGGTTATTGTCAGTGGGTGACGAGTGGACGGGATCCACGTGTGTGCAGATTTGATTACATTGATTATACCTCATATTCATGACATGCTATTACCTGAGGCGCTAGCACGAGCACTTGGCACTACACTCATGTATAGAGATTACATTGCCAGTTTAGCATGCTTCAGCTTTATTCATATTGAGGTTTATTTATATCTGATCGTACTGACCTAGGATGGGTCATGCATTCGATCTCTGTTTGTAGATATTTTCTATTCACGAGTTGGCAACTCACCCCCGTTGTGCCCCAGTTCTTGCAGGTTCGCCGTACAGATTCCATAGCGGCATTTCTGGCATACTGCTTACTTATGGGTGACTTGCTTGGATAGGTGGGTTCTTTTGTATCAGAACCGCCATTGTTCATGTATTATTTATTGTATCTAGAATTTCCATCAACCAAAACTTGTATATTGTTTCAGACTTAGAAAACAGTGTTGTATTATTTCGACCTTAGAGTCGCACTTGTAGTATTACGGTTTTCTGGCTGTTTTTGAGTTTCTTTTCAGTTTAGATCCTCGCCCTTTGGCGTTGTATATTACTATTGCTTGTGTGGTTGTGGCCGTCGATTGACGAAGAGCTAGCTCCCGCTTGGGGATGCCTTTTATCATGTTACATATATTATTCTTGTTGTACCCCGTTCGGGGCCGGTTTTTACAAAGGAAACTCTGCCGAAATTTTCAGGAAAAATTACACATTTTAAAAATACATATTCGGCTTAGTTATTTAAAAACTTGAATTTCAAAACATGTTTTCCTTACCTCTTAAAACTAGTTTTCCCTTTATTTACTCCTTAAATGGTTTTAGATTTCTGGGCTTTTGGCTTACTTGGATCAGATGGAGTCCTGTGGACTTCATAGGATTCAAGGGCCAGTCACGTGCTCTTTCGGGTCGTGACAAAGTTGGTATCAGAGCGCTAAGTTGACCTTGGTTCGAGTCTAAGTTTGACTATGTGGAGCCTAGGGCGTTATCTATATACGGAACTTAGACTTGGTCGAGGGGGTATTAGACCCGAACTTTCGTCGCGTAGGATGACCCTTGGTTGATGGAATAGATGACTAAAGTAGAGTGACGTACCGTTGGTATGTTCCGCGGCATACTTACGACATGCCACTCCGCTTAAGAAACCTTAGGTTGTACATTTCCTTGCACTGTATTATATTCCTTCCTATGATCTATCTTCATCGATACTGGTTTTGGTTTTGCTGCCGCGATTGCACGGGCAGAGTGAGCTACGGCTCGAGTTGTCAGCATGAGCTCGTCGTGGACGAGGACTGACCAGGGCATGATTCCCGAGGCATACGATTGCATATTGAGGCGGCGTCTTATTGTGTTTCCGCACTTTGGGCGTTTGACAGATCGCTGTTGCGAGATTGCTAGGACGTACCGGTCGGTACCAGAGGATTGAGCCACTGATAGAGGCCAGCCAGGTTGTGATGACCGTTGATATTATCGCTTATCCAGGGTGATTGAGGCTCTATTTAGCGTATAGACGAAGGAGCCAGTTGTTGCTGCTAATGATGAGATATCGCCCAGATGATTGGAGCTACTGCAGCATGGGCATGTTCTTGGAGACATGATAGTGAGTCGCTAGTCACCGAGGATGAATGACTAGGACATGTGGTTCGTTCGCTTACCCCGATGCGAGGTCATCAGGTAGATTGATTCCAGCGAGAGGCGACTTCACGCAGATTCGTTGAGAGTCGATTGAGACGATCGAATGTCAGGAGCCTATTTTCCAAGTTTAAAGTATACGGAAGGACATGCAGGTGATTCTATGGACCCTCTGGAAGAATGAAACCCTAACCCGACTTAATGACCGTGTGAAAGCCTTTGAACCTTAGGGTTTGCGGCAGTTCCGCGGCGCCATTAGTGAGGCTTGGGTTTGCCTTTCTACGGCTGGACCACCGACGCTGTGGCATGTACTCGATACTATTAAACTGTACCCGAGATGTGGAGCTCTTGGGGGATTGTGAGGTTCTGACGAGTCGATCGGATGATTCGACATCATTCGGATATCATATGATGTGACACTGCTTGGGAGACTCCAGATGCGAGCATAGCTGTCGGAGCGCAGTCCGTGTAGCCACGATGAGATGAGTCCGAATCAGTCGATATTGGAGCAAGGTGGAGTAAAGATTTCGACGAGATGACGTCCTACTCCGCTGACACCAGAGATGTGACATGCACGCTGAGGACGTGTTCAGCTAGACATCTTCTACTGAGTGAGGAAGATACCGAGTTCGTGATTTTGAGTCCGCGTGAGGGACTTCGGATGGACCGTAGCCGAGGACATTGCAGTGCGCAGATAGAGACGCGATGTCGAAATGGACGATGATACAGACAAGCGGGACAAGAAGTTCGTGCGAGACACTGATGAGCTGTCATTACTTCCGTCGAGACCAGAGGCCTGATATGCTTACAGAGGCGTTGGGATGCGACCAATTCCCGAGGAAATGCCGTGCTGAGGACACAGATGTCCATTGAACGAGAAAAGACTATGCAAGAGTACCAGCCTCCGTACGGATCGGCATAGGCAAGATCGGCAGAGAATTTGAGCAGGATTCCTTCCAGGACACCGTTGCAATGATGTTGCACCCAGGATCAGATGTGTGTTGTGCAATCAGAGAGCCGAAGGCCGATGCCAGTGACATATTGCTTTACGAGCAGCCGTAAGGATTGACCGAGAGATTACCAAGGAAGTGCCAAAACGGAATCGTTCCTGTCAGCACTCCTGACCGGGCCGGTGAGCCGATGGATTGCGAGATTGGTAATCTACTGGAAAGATCAGGAACCAGAGGCAGAGGACGCCAGCCGCGAGCAAGAGGAAAGTAGAGATCTTGCGCCGCTAGCATTGGATGTACCGGCACCTTCTCGACTTCGAGGGAGGATATACCGACAACAGTATTTATGATTTGTGATTTTGTGATTCGACTATCATGTAGCTGTCACTTTGGATTTCGGTGTTTTGGCGTCCTGTTTTCATGATTTGGTTTCGATGACTGAGTTATATGATTTCTGTTTTCGTGCACCATGGTTGCACTTATTGGGCATTTATACCTGGAGCATCATTATTATTCTTGAGGTATTGATTGTGATTTCGTGCCTATCTTATGCCGGTGATTTGATTTACACATCCAGCATAGTTTTCATGTACTTAGTGTTTTGATTTGATTTGTGCGCGCCGATGCACCCGGTTGTGAGATTTTCCATCGCGGTACACTTGATTCTGATTGAGCCGCATTATATCGTCGACTTTTACCCTGATATTGATGATTGATTCTTGCACTCCGTGCTTTTGGTTTGACTTACGCATGTTCGGCGTTTGCTTTTGGATTTCATGATTCCGTGCATGTTGAGTGCGCAGGGTTTAGATTTTCATTCGTGCACGATGGATGCACCGATTTGGATTTTCGCGCATGTTGGGCGCATGTTTTGAGATACGATTTTGGTGCATACCCGATGCACTAAATCGAGATTCTTCGTGCATGTCAGATGCACCGGATATTTTTGCTGTCAGGCACACACGTTGCCTATGACAGATGCTTCGTGCACACCCATTGCACCTAGATATGGTTTTGTGCACCTATTTAGCATATATATGGATTTTGATTTCCGTGCGCACCAGACGCACAGGGTGGTGTTATGTATATTTTTGAGATTTATTCCTTTTGGAGCAGTACATTTTTATGATATTGGATATTTGTTTTCTTACTGAGCAGAACTAGTCAGAGGACAGTACCTGGATATATATTTTGCATGCATCGATAGTTAACGAAGGGATTTCCAAAGAGGGAGCTATAGTCTCAATATATACCTACGTGTCCGATACAACACGAAACGTTTTAAAAACAAGGAAACCCTTCTGATTGTTTTCAAAACAGCGGAACGTGCTTATTAAATGAAGGATATATATATACACATATATAGTTATTTTCTTATGAAAAACGTCCGCCACTGTGCAGTGTTAGGTGCATCGCACAGCGACTTAACAAGATTTGGCATGCTTTTACATCAGCTATTCCCATGTATAGATTGGACGTCTACATGTGTAGTTCTGATCCATATCATATCGGTTTTGTATTGGATTTGACATTGTGTCTTTACCTTGACTCCGATGATTGCGAGATGCTTGACGGAGTTTCGATTTTGAGTTATCTGCTCATTACTCATGCGCATGCATTGCGCTGTGACGTTTTATGTATTGATGATTTCGGAGCCCCGACGACTTGGAATTTGTATCGAAATGTTTTAGTACTTGGGGGTTTTAAATTTAAATTCGGGGACCGAATTTCTTTAAGGGGGGTAGATTGTAAAATTTCCAAAATAATAAAATATTATTTTCGGGAATTTTTATAATTTAATATTATTTTAATGAATATTTTAATATTCTGGTATAATTAAATACAAATAAATGGGAAAAAATTTTGGAAAATTTTAGAAAATTCTAAAATAGGGTATTTCATGAAATTATGCCATTTTAAAGTTTTTAAGATTTGTTATATGCTAATTTAGTGCTAATCGCGATTAAAAATCGCTAATTGGATTTTTAGCATTTTTGTGCAAAAATGTGCACATATCATTTTTCCGCACTTGTTACACTTGTGTTACATTTTGTTGCCATGGTTCTTTTGGATGCACTATTGGGGTGAGAAGGATAAGAAAAGGAAAAGAAAAGAAAAGGAAAAAGTAAGTATGATGAGAGAGAGAAAGGGGGCAAGTCAACCTTCACCTTTTGAGCCATACCCCATCATTCCCTTCTCATTTTTCTCTCCCCTCCCCCATTGAGCTGCTGCTGCCCTCTCTTCCCTCACTCTCTCTCTTCATAAAAACCCTAGATCCACCATGAAAATAAAGCCAAAACCCCATTCACACTTCACAAAACTCACCCCCAAGCTCACTAGCTACCCTTTGACCCTAGCAAGATTGGATTTGGAGGACTTTGAGCAACTCAAGAAAATTCTTGAGTTGCCAAAGGAGGTAATTTCTGCACCTATTAGAGTAGCATTTCAATTTCTTGTGTATCTAATCTAGTTTCATATCGATATTGTGTTGTTTGTGGACTTTGGAGAACTCAAGTTAGGGTTTAGGGTAAAACTGAAATTTTAAATGAAATTAGGGCTTGTTGAGACCTTAGAAACCCTGGTGTAATGCAAAATTTGACCCAAACCTGCACTTGAAAACAGAATACGGAATTACGGAATCGATATCGGGGAGAAACAGGAAATCTGGGACTGTTATATGGAATCTGCTATCACCCCGAGATCCCAAAAATGAAACTGAGTTGACAGTGAGATGTTCAGGCACCAGTGAACCACCACCCCAAACCTTAGCCCCCAACTCCTTCACGAGGCCGCCAATTTCTCCATTCTGGCCGCAATTTGCGGCCAGAGCAGGGAGGATTTGCCTCGTTTTCTGTGCATGGCCCCATTTCCTCTATTCTTGGCCCTGGGTATATCTAGTTTTGACTGATTCCATCTAGGGTGAAATCTGGGATGATTTTTCCTATGTTGGTGCGTGAATTGAGACTTGTTTTTGCATGGACTTTGGTATTTGGTGTTGCGTTCCGTCGGATGGCGTTTGGACGTCAATGACAGGTGGATATTGATCGTGTTGATATGCGAAGCGATAGGTTTCTACCTATGCGAGTAGCGTGTGCTGTTTTAGTTTCCGATGTGATTTTCATGTGCTTTAGCGTGTTTGATATCCTTGTAGGTACCCCGAGTGATGTTGAGGCAAAGGAGATAAAGATAGCGACATCGGCTTTGGCACACGAGAATCAAAGTGAGTAGATTTATATCTACGGGGAGAAGTCGGGTGGATGGCGTATAGCACCCCCGCAGTCCGTGGTGATGTATACGAATACGTATACACACGCATATTTATTATGTGTTGTATAGGATCATTGATAGTAATAATGGTATTTTGATGTTAAGAATATATTGGTTTAGTATAGTGCGAACCCTAGAGTAGTGGTTGCACTCACACATACACTTACACACATTCTTGCATTCATGCTTCCATTTATTGTGTGCATATGATGGTGCGTATATCTACATATGGGTATGGGACTATGTGTTCATATACGGGATTTGAGGATGATACGTGGGTTTGAGATGATATTTGATGTGAGGCCGTGAGATCGGCGATGTGACATAGTTTGTCCTTGAGGTGCGATATGATAGTTTTAGCGGGCCTTTGGACATGTGCTTTACCCGCATTCATATTCTTATAGATGGTATCGATTTGTACTAGACTTAGAGTAGTACCCCAGATTGTGCGATCTGATGATAAGTGATACCTGATATGTGATGAGATAGTGTGATATTGACCCCTACCCAGTTATTGGGATGCCGTACGACGATTTACCGTACGAGCCGGTATCGATGATAGATCCACACTCACGACTCGAGGATATCTTACGATATGTTATTGAGGCGAGATCACCGACTATCCTATCTATATACATATCGACTCAGATGTAGGTGGTTTCATACCCCTCCTGTCTAGATTACTTGGTAGACATTAGACTAGACCGAGTCGTACCTATTTCAAAACTAACGAATCGGGGATATTTTAAAGATAGGCAGAAGGGTTATACGGATATTTTCAAATGATGCATCTTTTCTTAAAACTCCGTAGCCCTTATTTTACTAAAAGCCCTGATTCGTCTTATTTCAAAAGGCAAGGTTGCATGACATATCTATTGGGGAAGGTTCTGTACTTTTGCGTTGATTATTCGTTTCCGCATATTCCTGCTATTTGCATTGCATCGCTTGTACTGCGGTTATATTTCAGTCATGCTGCTAGGACACCAGCACCATTATCGATGATGCATATGTTCCACGTACACTTGTTGCCGGCTCACACACTCATCATCGATAATTGCCATGCCACTACACTGTAGTACTATTGCATTCATTATATGATCCTTGTGTGACATGATGATATGCATACTTTCCCTTATATGTCGCATACTTCATGCTTTTGATTACGCATTGAGATATGTTGTTTTTATGATATTTCTGGATTTGGGAACCGAGGGTGTTTCAAAAGAGAATATGTCATTGCTTTAAAAACCCGGTTACCCTTGATATGATATTTCAGTGCGTCCACCATGTGTTTTCTCGGTGCTGAGAGCGACATGTGAAACCCGAATCGAGGAGTGGACGAGCCGATTACGGGTACATGGTGGACCCGGTATGGTTCCCCTCGGCAAGATGATCGATGAGCTTTGCCGATTGAGCCTGGAGGCGGGCGAGTACCTACCGGTGATTGGTTGGACCTGGCGGTTATCCGGAGGATACCGACCAGAGTCGATAGATGGTTTGGGCATACTGCCGGGGCCGAGGGCCGATACCGCAGACAGAGCCCGAGGGCCGATCCGGACTGACGGAGCCCGATATATGAGGATTTACGTGCCGATGCTGGGCACAGATTTCATGATGTTTTCGGGTGTCGATGCTGGGCACCCTGGTACCATGATTTTGACGTGTCGCGAGGGACACGGGTGGTTTATATCCTCATATTATTTCCCATGCACATGATTCATGATATGTACATGCATGGTGGTTATTGTCAGTGGGTGACGAGTGGACGGGATCCACGTGTGTGCAGATTTGATTACATTGATTATACCTCATATTCATGACATGCTATTACCTGAGGCGCTAGCACGAGCACTTGGCACTACACTCATGTATAGAGATTACATTGCCAGTTTAGCATGCTTCAGCTTTATTCATATTGAGGTTTATTTATATCTGATCGTACTGACCTAGGATGGGTCATGCATTCGATCTCTGCTTGTAGATATTTTCTATTCACGAGTTGGCAACTCACCCCCGTTGTGCCCCAGTTCTTGCAGGTTCGCCGTACAGATTCCATAGCGGCATTTCTGGCACACTGCTTACTTATAGGTGACTTGCTTGGATAGGTGGGTTCTTTTGTATCAGAACCGCCATTGTTCATGTATTATTTATTGTATCTAGAATTTCCATCAACCAAAACTTGTATATTGTTTCAGACTTAGAAAACAGTGTTGTATTATTTCGACCTTAGAGTCGCGCTTGTAGTATTACGGTTTTCTGGCTGTTTTTGAGTTTCTTTTCAGTTTAGATCCTCGCCCTTTGGCGTTGTATATTACTATTGCTTGTGTGGTTGTGGCCGTCAATTGACGAAGAGCTAGCTCCCGCTTGGGGATGCCTTTTATCATGTTACATATATTATTCTTGTTGTACCCCGTTCGGGGCCGGTTTTTACAAAGGAAACTCTGCCGAAATTTTCAGGAAAAATTACACATTTTAAAAATACATATTCGGCTTAGTTATTTAAAAACTTGAATTTCAAAACATGTTTTCCTTACCTCTTAAAACTAGTTTTCCCTTTATTTACTCCTTAAATGGTTTTAGATTTCTGGGCTTTTGGCTTACTTGGATCAGATGGAGTCCTGTAGACTTCATAGGATTCAAGGGCCAGTCACGTGCTCTTTCGGGTCATGACAGACGGACTTTTGATCGCATCAAAATCCCGTGGCAACCAATCATTTGAGACTAAACTGCTATGTTTATAACATTCAAATTAGTTATCTCATAACTGCTTGTGGATTCCAAATATTGTATCATATTCCAGATAAATAGACAATGTTAAACTTTCCGATCGAATAATCAAACACCCAAGTTTTCCCAAATAGCTCAACACTTGAGCGAAGTTTAAAAATATCCATCACATGCCTCAGTACCGATAGTCCAGCCGTAGAGGGTCAAGCCAACGCCTCACATGTGGCACGCCGTACTGCCCCAAACCCTAAGGTTCAAAAGGCAGTTCAAGACGGTCACATAATCGAGTTAAGGTTTGTTGTCTTCTAGAGGGTTCACCGCGTTACTTGCATGACTTAGAAAGTTTCAAACTCGAGAAAAATCCAACTTTTGAAAAAATTTCCGACTGGGGAAAAAGTGAGTTATTGATATCCGTCCAAACTTTTTAACAGTTTCTAAAAATATCCGGAACAAACTAAACAAAGTTAAATTATCCGATCGAATCAACGAGTCCCCAATACAACCCTAGAAAAACTCAACACTTGAGTGGAATAAAAAAATTCCCAGAAACAATTGACAAGAAAGGACCTAAAAATAAATATATGAAATATGTGGGACTAAGTCCAAATTTTGGCCGCGGAACCGCCGCCAAACCCTTGGTTTGGCAACGGTTCCGCGGTCATTTCAGGGACTTAGTGGACCATACTTCACAGTAATTTTTATTTTTTCCTGCTTGTTTTTCTGAGCATTTTTAATTCATAAAAAATCACATTTTCAAAAAATGTACAGAGAAGGGTTTACATCGGGGTTTTCGGGTTCGATCGGACTTTAAACTTCGTCTAGACTTCGCCTAAAGCTCTAGCTTAGCTCTGATACCACTGTAGGATTGCTAGGTACGCGCACAAGAGTCTACGAGGCATCAACCATGCCCGATTGAAATTTTAGCCGTGCCGAACAACTCTAATACGGATCTTTAAACTAGGGTTTAGGCGAAAACTTGCATGTTAACAACTTTAACACTAAGTGAAAGAGATTACAACCTTTGTAGATCCGGTCCTTCACTTCAATAGCTCCGTGTAGATGTCCCCTTCGCTGCGATCGTGAACTTCGGACTCTGGAGAAGATCCACAAGAAGAACGAACGTGCTTGCTTCATTGACTTCGATGCCGAAGATGATCTACGTCGGGGAGACACTAACTCAAGCTATTCCTTCACTAGGTCATAAACTTTATGAAGAGAACACACTCTACTACATGGCAAGTGGTAGAGGATGAAGAAGTAGGAAGTGGGCTCACTTTAGAATTGATTTTCTCACTCGTTTTCTCATGGCACCATTGGAGCTAGTAAGCTTTTGGATGGAGCTTGATGAAGAAGAAGAAGAAAGAAAAAGGAATAATCCATCCAAATGAAAACTTATCCAAATGAATTATTGCACCATGGTTGAGTTAAGCCCTCATGCTTAACTCATGTAGAGAATTAACCAAAGCATTAGGTTAAAGGTTAGGTTATAGAATATCAAAAAAAATGACAAAAGAGTGGATTTTGTCAAAGCTTCTCCAAGCTTCTTCATGCTTGATTACTTTGACTAAGTTAAACCTTTTTGTTAAATCTTAAGATAAAACAATACCCTAACCTTTACCCTAATCTTGGTATGAGTCTCATACACCCAACTTTGATGTATCATCAAGCATGATACAAACATGTACACTTGCATATATCACATATAAACAATGTGCACAAACTAGTGAGAAAATAAATCATAAGTGAAATAATACTAGTTAATACAATGTAATATATCAAATATATAATTATGCATTAAATTATTAAATCAACTCTTGATTTAATAACCCGGCTATAACCGACTAATATCAAACGTAACAACTTATCGAATCAACACTTGATCCGATAACCTGGCTATATCGCATACAACCGATCAATGTCACAAATCGCGAGAATAGAATACGGTATCTCATATCGTATCAATCTCGATCCCGCATATATCTCATATGCGCTCCTACTCCGTTTCGCTTGAGCCAGAAAACCCCTGTGTAGGACTCTAAAGACTCGTCAATACGCCGGCAGTAGGTGATGATCATATCAAACACCCACAAGCCGCAAGCGGTGTGCTAAACATAACAGCCACCCGGGTATTGAGCGATCAGAAGATCAACAAGCAAGTCTACTAGTACTCCTGTGAATCCAATCAGTAACACTCCCATACAGTCCGGTCTCGTCGTCTGATATGTCGCATATCTCGCCTAGGGGTGGTAAACGTCAGACCCCAGTAGCTCGATAAGTCGTGTCGATATGAGGTCTATAACAGTTCAAGAAACTACTGATAACACTTACCAGTAAATCTCAGCAACCCTGGCCAGGGATTTCCAGCTATATCCAATCGAACACAGCGCAACATCAACTCCCTATACCGGGAGAGACGAATCCCCTCCTATCGCTCATTGCCTCCATGTGATTCGGGACTGTACCCAAAAGCCACCTTTTTGCACACCCTCTTGGACGTGGTATGATGAAAATCAAAGCACAGTGGGAATCACACAAGACTCTATGACGATCTCGGGTCAACAGACTACTCTGTACCAGTGTCACCAGAGAACTGCCATCTGACGTAAGGTATAATACCATCTGGGAGTTCTCGGCGAGTCCGTCCAGTGTACCCAGTCTCCACTGAGCACCCGTACACCATTCTTGATGTCAAACACCGACGGATATGGGATTATCCATCGCCCATCATATGGGTCAAGATGCGTATACGCTAATCTACTCTGGTGCATCCCCTTGTCTCGATACACCCACGACTATGAACCTTGAAGGATGTACTTATGGACTACCATGTCCCCACTAGTATGATCCGCATCATAGTCCAGGTAGTCAAGTACACATCCTAAGGGCTTTACCAACATGTAACAGAGAGACAATCAATATACACGTTAAAGTAAAGAGTAACCAGATAGCATACTATCATGTCGAGCAAGAAAGTCCTCCCTATATATGTCCAAGCATCCACTACAATATATATCGTATGTACAGTAATGGACTCTATGGCATACATATAACTAACAGTACGAGTACCAACCTCTTTGTCCTAATGGACACTGGACAACATACAATACTTTGTATAAGTCCCCTGAGTTCAATAACTCAAACCCTGTGCGTCGTAGGTTGAAAAACTGTACTATGGTTAAGAAAAATTACACCACTGTTTAATGCACCTTACCTAATCACCAGCTGATATAGGTAAATGTCATAGACATAATATCAAAAGGTTATATCTCACTTTATAAAATAAATATACAGATATATCAGTTTGAAATTGGTGCATAACAACGGATATTCAAAACCAAATATTTGCTATCCGGCAAAATCCAGATGATTTCCTCAAATATCACCAATTACAACGAATTCCGATATAATGAGGATCTAATAACCTAATTCCCAATATCTTACTCCCACTCACCATCCGTAATAATATACAGATGTGATAAACTGATCTGGTAAATACATACCCTGGAGTTAGATTCCAATTGGGAAAACAGTTTTCAATTAACATCGCATAGTGAAACTGAAACATGAAAATATTTCAAAAGGGCTTAACTGGTATTCCTAGTAACGCCTCTTCCACTATCCTGATTCACGACAGTAACCATATACTTGCTTTCCCTCTCTGCAATCCCTTTATTATGTCTTTACTTATTACCTTCTGTACACCTCTTTTACGCTAATTGGTTTTCTTCATTCCCTACCCTTCGGCACCAGCCTAAGATTTGGAAGAAGACTATCCAATAAGCGTAATAGGTGTACTCTCCTAATCTTAGGAGCCCTCGCAACCTGAGAGAAGGTAAAGAGAAAAGACATCTGAATAATCCTATCCAATTTCTCTTGAACCGGAAACCATCCCCGAATCTGGAACGAATTCCTTCGAGTTCGTATGTAACTATACAATGGCATATCCAATGGAAGTGGATATCCGTAGTGATACGGAGTGTTCTAGAGAAAAGCAAAGTGGATGTAGGAGTGGCAGGGATATACATGGTCTTTGTTGTGAATGATAGTGATCGCAATTTCATTTGCCATTATTCTAATCCCTTTATATGTCTTTACTTATTATCTTCTGTACACCACAATTAAGCTTGTTGAATTTCTTCCTTCCCTACCATTTGGCACCTGCCTATGGTCTGGATAAAGACTATCCAATAAGCTCAATAGGTGTACCCTCTCCTAATCCTAGGAGCCCTCACAACCTGAGAGAAGGTAAAGAGAAAAGGCAACCGAATAATCCTATTCAATCTCTTCAGAACCAGAATCCATCCTCGAAAAGGTTCCTTCGAGTTCGTATGTAATTATACGATGGATTTATCCAATGGAAGTGGATGTTCGTAGTAATACGGGGTGTTCTGGAGAAATGCAAAGGTGATATAGAAGTGGTAATGATGTATGCGACACCATGACATTCCAAAAGCCAAAGTGTTTTAAGAAGGTTCGGTTAATTTGGTTCATGAGTTTTAGTTTAGGGTCGGGTCATAGCCACAGCCAAAGAGAGAGAGAGAAAAGAAATACTCAGCGTGCACTCTAACCTAGATCAGAATGGTCAATCACTTTATCTAATCTTGGATGGCTCCCACTGTTTTCTCGAATTCTCTTCCAAACCCAAAAGGAGAATTAGTCGGAATTACCCGAGGAGTAATCCTACTCATCAATGGGAATCGGGATCCAACTATCATCGTATGATAACCTGATGGAAGCCACTCAAGTCACCACACTCCAGAAGGTATGCGCATGCCTGGCAAGTTTCCTGTATGTTTGAAACTCCCGATGTGTGGTTTTACCCCTAACGACCTATAACCTTGACGCTTGCCAACAAGTTATAGGCCACTAGTCAAGTTCAACCCGTCATTGTCCTAAATTAACTCAAACCCACCCGCACAAGCCCTTGACGCTTGCCAACAAAGCTGTACAACTGTCCCGATCAATCGCATATCCATGCTACAAATAAGTATTATTCAGCTACCGTACACTATGCCTTGACGCTTGCCAACAAATATAGCACGAATACCAAATAGTACTTATAAGAAATGACGGAGGGCTACGGCTGGTTTTTGGCGAAAAACCTTTAACGTAATGAACTTGATCTCGTTGAAGGAATCCAAGTGGTTTTATAAATATATAGTGGCGAAAAGTTTTGCTAAAGAGGTCACTCCCGGTGAAAGGATCTCGGCTCTTTCCCCGTCAAATGGGGTGCAGGATATCCCAAACTGAATACCACGATGCAAAGCAAAAGTAATCGACTATAGTGAAGTTATTACGTTGACGTAAACTTTTACTCAAGGGGTCACTCCCGATGAAGGGATCTCGGCCCTTGCCTCGTCGAATGAGGTGCAGGATATTCATAACCGAATACCACTGTGCAAAGAAAAAGAGAACGTCTGTAATGTCAGTTTTTAAAAACTTGGTTCCAACAACATCATATATATAGGTTTGTTTTATCCTTGCATTGATAAGAATCAACGCAGCCCATCAATAAATCACACCAGAAAAGAACGAAAATAAAATGTACGTATATGCCATCCGCATTCGCCACTGGGTCCCGTCATCACCCGTTAGGTTACTTAACTAACGACAGAGCGGGGACTAGGCTAGCGCGGGTGAAAAACATATACAACATCTACTAGTGTATATATATATATATATAACAATCGTCTCAGGCATGATATAAAGCAACATCACAGAAGCATCACAGAAGCAACACAGAATGGTGGATAATCTGGAGCCCGGGTTTCACTTGAGCCGCAAGTGAGACCCGACGTTCCCTGTCGTGTGGATAGCCTGTGCAATGAAAACCTAGACCCCTACGAGCACGGCAAGTTACCCGCCAAAACCAGAAGCGAGGCAGCCCCCTTCAACAACGTGAATGGACCACCCGGCACTTCACGGAATCCGGTAACTTGAGCACTCCTCCTAGGTCAACCTATACCCCCTACGAGTGCAGCGAATAGCCCACCAATTCTAGAGTAAGGTCCTCTCCGTCCCAACACCATGAGATGCGGACCAGTTGCCCTCTAGAATCCGGCTATTCGTGCACTCCTCCTCGGGGTAATCCTAGTACAGAAAAGAAAATAATATACAAGGGTGATATCGACCTCAACCCGGTCGTGCCCCAAAAGAATAATATACAAACTGGCAGTGACGGCAGTCCACATGTCGGACGCTCACCCCGCAATATCAAATATACAAATGAAATTAAACTGTACTAACATTGCACCACTGGCTATCCACTACGACCATCCAACCAACATCACAGCACAACATAGAACATCAACGTGAATATCACGTTCGCAACCCGTCTAAAAGACATATAGCAGTTAGATGGGTTTACTGATCAAATGACATTCACGGTCGCAGATTATAATGTATGTACTGATAAACGCGCACTTAAAATATCGATCAACTAAGTTCCAAATTGGCCCCCTTAGCAAAACCAACACTTCACAGAAATCTGGGCCAAAACAGGATATTACAAAAATCACAATTCCAAGTCAGGGGGCTACAGGAAAAATTTCGAAGCCCGTCGCCACTAAATGGCCGCGGATCCGTCGCCAATAGGGGGTAAGTGCAGCGGTTCCGCGGCGATTTGCAGGAATAAGAAGCCCAAATTTTTTCTGTACCCATAAAATCGCCTGCACGGATTTTTAAGCCACTGGAAAATATTTTTGAACACTTTTGAAAATCCGCAGAGAACAGAAAAATGGAATCGTGATTTTGGAAATTTCCGTCGATCGAACTTTTAAGCACATTTAAACAAGCTAGTAAGGGGTTTAAAGGGTGGCTCTGATACCATGAAGGGTTCCAGCAGCGCTCCGGCCATCGAAACGCGGCCAAATGCGGAACAAAAATTTTCTAAAACCGGCGCTACCGTTACCCGATTCCCGGATCGACCTTAAACCCTAAACTAGCAAACTAACTAAGAGTTAGAATCGTTATACCGAGTTGATCCATGTCCTTCGGTCTTCATTCCAAGCTCCTAGCGGCTCCTTGATGTGGTTTGGTTGCCGGTCTTCCTCCATCTCCGATGATCCACCCGCGGCATACGAAAATCAAATCGGCACGCGTATCACGCATAGGTTCAAACCTATCGCCTACGCATGCAAGAATAGTCAAACCAACCCTCGATGTCGATGTACAAACGTCAAACCATCGAGAAAAAATCCAATCACACTCATTTGCACATTCACGAACACTAATTTTAATATAAACTAGGTTAAAACTCACAAAAACCCCAATTTCACTTAAAAGGTCGTTTTTCCGAAAATCTAGCAAGCACATTTCGCCGTTTTTGTACAAAACATGATGTTTAAATGAATGTAGCGGCCAATATACTTATTAAATATCTTAAATAAGTCGTATAAACAATTTCCGGAATTTAATCTCATTAAATTCCAAAAACCCTAATATTCTAGTTTACAAAATACTTAAATTTTAACAATTTCAAAGCAAAAATGCACAAACTACAATCTAGCTTAGATTTGCATGAACTAAAGTGTTAAACTACACTTAATAAAGTTAATAATATGATAAAAACCCTAACCATATTTTTAATCTCATATTTCGAATTAAATCAAAAAAACCTAGTTTGCAACAAAAAGCTTAATTTGGACATTTTTCAAGTAACTTCTTGTAATTAACAACTAGATTAGTTTTCTACAAAACTAAATGTGTTAATCCACATCACTAAACCATGCACAATTAAACACAACTCATTTCCACAACAAACCCTAACTTGAAATTTTAATCATGCAATTAAACTCACATAAACCACATTAACACTTAATTAAATTAACTTTAAGAAACAAGTAACAAATTAAGCAAAAAAAGTTTAGAATTATACCCAAAAACATTTGAAAATCCACAAGCATCCATGGCCTCCCAAAATGCTCTCTTTTCACAAGGATCCATGCTTTACGGGCTAAGCTAAAATGGGTAGGAGTCGGATTTGGGTTTTGGGATTTTTTTTTATGGATTTTGAGCAATTTTTGATGAAATTTTGAAGAGAAAGGAGAGGGGAAAATGGAGGGGGGGCTGCTTCTGTAGGGAGAAGGGATTTCGGCCAGAAAATGGGAGTGGGGGAGGAGAGAGAGGGATGTAGAGAAAGTGGGGCAAAGTCAAGGTCAAAGCAAAGTCAAAGTCTAACTTATTTACCCAATTCTTTTCTTTTCTTTCATTTCTTTTCCTTTAAAAATTCAAGTGGGAAATAAAATGGGGCTGCTGAATTTAGCTAAGGGGAGAAGTGAATGGGGGTGTGTGGGTGTGGGTACGGTTGTGGGGTGATGAAAAATGATATATACAATACCCCAAACATCCATTTACGCTAAAAAAAAGCCTTTTTTCTTCAATAATTTCTAAACCGTTTTGGCAAATGATTTCGTTCCAAAAACCACATGATAAAATTTTATTTAATGTTTTATGATGCACAAAATTTGTTTCAACTCATTCCAATTTGTAATTTTCCCTAATTAAATGTATTAGTGACGGCTTAAAATAATAATAAAATAATATTTTTTTCAGAAAATTTGAAATTTCACCAGCGGCTCAATAAACACCAAATAATAGCAATTACATAGCTAGAATATGTATATTTAATTTTTATAATAAGATATTTGTATTTTGACTTTTTACAGAAAACCCCCTATTTTTACCGATTTTTCGAAATTTCACCGAAACGATTTTTCAAAACGTTACAATCTTCCCCCCTTAAAGAAATTCGGTCCCCGAATTTAAATTCAAACTCCCCCAAATACTAAAACATCTAAGAAAAACCATCAAGTCGTCGGGGCTCCGAAATTGTAAATACATAAAACAAATCGTAGCGCAGCGCATGCGCTTGAAAAATGAGTATATAACTCAAATCAAAACTCCGTCAAGCATCCCGCAATCATCGGAGTCAAGGAGAAGACATCAATGCCAAATCCAAATCAAAACCAATATGATATAACTCGAAACTATACATGTAAATATCGAATCTATATCTGTAAGTATCTGAAGGAAATGCATGCCAAATCTTTTTAAGTCGCTGTGCAACGCGTATAACACTGCACAGTGGCGGACGTCTATCATAAGAAAATAACTATATACATATATACCTTTGTTTGAAACGTACGTTCCGCCGTTTTGGAAACAATTCAGAAGGGTCTCCTTGTTTTAAACATTTCGTGTCATATCAGACACGTAGGTAAATACTGAGGCTATAGCTCGCTTTTTGGAAATCCCTTCAATAACTATCAATGCATACAAAATATATTCAGGTACTGTCCTCTGACTAGTCCTGCTCAATACGAAAACACATAGCAATATCATAAAAACGTACGGCTCTATATGAAATCAATCCCAAAATATGCACATGAATACTACGTGCGTCTGGTGCACACGGAAATCAAAATCCATGAATGCGCCATACATGCGCACAGAAACAACATCTAAGTGCATCGGGTGTGCACGAAACATCTGTCGTAGGCAACATGTGTGCCTGACAGCAAGGACAGGTGCGTCTGACACGCACGAAGAATTCTCGATTTAGTGCCTCTGGTGTGCACCAAAATCACCCTTCAAAACATGCGCCCAACATGCGCGAAAATCCAAATCAGGTGCATCCATCGTGCACGAAATCATGAAATCCAATATCAAGCGCCGAACGTGCGCAAAATCAATCAGGTGCACAAAACAAATATCGAGTATCACAATCGAAATCGAAGTCCAGTGCATCTAAGTGCACAAAAGGCGTATCACTGCACTGCAAGCATATATAAACTATACCGAGTGCAGGAACGAAATCGTGTGCATGCATACGCACAAAACCAACTCAACTGGTTAAAACCGTAAAATCACAAACATGTGAAACTAAAGCACGAAAACGATATCAAGTGCAACACTGTGCAAAGATCGTAAATCCTCAATCATCAAAATCAAATCATACGAATAAATCACCCAAAACATCGTAATCAATAATGGCGGAATAGTACTGCTCAAGCGCATCCTCTAAGAATCTCGGCCAACTGTCGCGGTCACTAGTGGGACGTCTCGTCGATGATCATGAACTCTGTCCTGCTGGTATGCGTAACCATGACCACTCCTGGGTCAAGGTCTTCACTGTGAATTACCAATCTTTCGGTCCATCGGCTCATCGGCCCTGTCAGGTGTGCTAACGGGGACGATTCCGTTCTGGCACTTCTCTGGTCATCTCTTGGTCAATCATCGTGACCACTCGTAAGACAGCATATCACTGGCGTCGGCCTCTGGATCTCTGAATGTACGTGACACATCTGATCCTGGGTGCAAGTATCATTGCAGCAGTGTCCTGGAAGGAATCCTGCTCACGGTCTCTTCCATGTCTCGTCTCTGCCAACTGTCCGGAAGTCATTGTCCTTTCCTATATCTGCATCTTGCTCTGGAACGGCTGCATACCCATCGCGACTCCTTCTGGAAGGTATATCCAGTACTCTGCCTCGGCATGCGCATCGCATCTCTGATGTCGGCGGAGGGGAACGTCATCATATCCAGATCTTATACGAACCTCTTACTCCATTTTTCTCTAATGTCGTCTGCTTTGGACTCGTCTCGTTGCGGCTGCATGGACTGAGCTCCAACGGCTATCATCATATCGGGAGTCTCCCAAGAAATGCATCTCACCACCTAGCATCCGAATTAAGTTGAGCCATCCGATCGAGTCGTCAAAACCTCATAATCCCCCAAGAGCTCAACATCTTGGGCACAGTTTAATAGTATCGAGTACATACCACAGCATCGGTGGTCCAGCCGTAGAAGGGCAAACCCAAGCCTCACTAATGGCGCCGTAGAACTGCCGCAAACCCGAAGGTTCAAAGGCTTTCACACGGTCATTAAGTCGAGTTAGGGTTTCATTCTTCTAGAGGGACCATAGAATTGCCTGCATGTCTTTCCGACTACTTTAAACTTGGAATAATAGGTCTCTGACATTCGATCGCCTCTGTCGACTCCCAACGTCTCCGCGTGAAGTCGTCTCTAGCTGGAATCAATCTATCTGATGACCTCGCATCGGGGTAAGCGAACTAACCACCTGTCCTAGTCATTCATCATCGGGTGACTAGCGACCTTCTATCATTCATTCGTACAACTCGCCCCGCAATAGCTCCAACATACGGGGCGATATCTCGTCGCTCGCAGCAACAACTGGCTCGCTCGTCTGCACGCTGAACAGTACCTCAATCATCAGGAGTAAGAAACACACCAACGGTCATTAAAATCTGGCTGGCCTCTATCATTGGCTCAATCCTCTAGTGTCGATCAGCACCTCCGAGTAACCTCATAAAGGCGATCCACCAAACGCTCGTGGCGTGGAAACACAGTAAAAAGACACATCTCTGCAATCGCGTGTCGCCGGAATTTCGCCCTGGTCAGTCCTCGTTCGTGACGAGCTTGTGCTGACCGCAACTCTAGCCGTAGCTCTCCCTGCCCGTAACCGTAGTAGCAAAACCAAACTGGTACCGATGAGGCTAGATCAGGAAGGAATATAATACTGAACAAGGAAATGTACATCCTAAGGCTTCATAAGTGGAGTGGCGTGTCGTAAATATGCCGCGGAACATACCAACGGTACGTCACTCTACTTTAGTCACCTATTCCATCAACCAAGGGTCATCCTACGCTCCGAAGGTTAAAACCTAACGCTCTGATACCAACTTTGTCACGACCCGAAAGTACGGAACATGACCGGCACTTAAACTACGAACGTCTCGAGGCGTACGTAATCTAAGTAAACCGAAAACCCAGAAATCCAAACCAAGAAAAGTAGTAGAGTGCAGGAAAAACCAACTTAAAGCAAGTAGTTTCAATAGCATAAGCCGAATTATGCGGTTTTTAAAAAAACATCAAAAATTTACTGAAAATTTCGGCAAAGTCTCCTTTGTAAATACTGGCCCCCAAACGGGATACAACATGAATAGTATACGAAATCAAGAAAAAGGCATCCCCAAGCGGGAGCTAGCTCTTCGTCAATCGGTCACAACCACACAAGCAATATAATATACAACGCCAACGGCGAGGATCAAAACTCAAAAGGAAACTCAAAACCACCAGAAATGCAACGAGCGACTCTAAGGTCGAAAGAATAAACAACACTGGTCTCTATCTCAATAAAAACATGTTTGGTTGATGGAATTTACTAGATACAACTGAATAATATTATACAAGGTAATATGATGGGTACGATACAAGAAAAACCCACCTACTAGCAAGTCACCCGAATGAAACTGAGCCCGCAAAGCCATAATGAAACCTGTACGGCAAAACCTGCAAGAAGCTGGGGCACAACGGGGGTGAGTTGCCAACTCGTGAATAGAAAAACATCTACGCACAGAAATCGCATAAATAACGCTATCTAGGTCAATGATCATAATATATCCTCAAATATAGGTATAACATGCAGCCTATAACAATGGCTAGGGTAATATCTAACCCGAGTGTAATTTCATGTGCCCGTGTCAGTGCCTCAGGTAGCAATATATCATATGAATGAGGTATGAATGCATGAAAACAGAATACATGTAAATGAAGAAACTGTTTTCATAAATTAGTGAGATTTCCTTCGTATTTTTAAACTGAGGTATCATAATGAAATCAGTATCAACAGTGTCTAGCATAGACACAAAACATAAATCTCACTGTCTCGAAATATCAATGTCATAGTATCTCTGGCCTCAGCTATCTGGCTGACCCAGCTCAATATCAAAATCTCATCATCTCGCGGCCACGGTCGGTATCCTCTGGATATCCGCCATGCCAAACAGTCACCGGTAGGTAATCTGTCCCCTGCCAGGCTCAACGTCAACACCACATTCATCTTGCCCCGGGGTACCATACCGGGCCCACCATGTACCCGTGACGGTTCCTCCACTCCTCGACACGGATCTCCAAAACCACAGCAAACTCATGGTGGACGACACTTTACATCACTAGAAAACCGCAATATTTTATATTTTAAAAGATCATAAGTTGTAAATTTTGCGGCTTTCCCCGAAATCCAGAAATATCATAAATCTCAAGAAATCATCACAAGTGCATATGTCAATGATAATGAATGCATATGGTATCAATAACCAAGTTGCAATGTATGATTAATAAACTAGGCATGAACAATTGAATAACAGTATGCATGAAGTGACAAGTAATAACTACAATGTCTAAACTGGCATATAAGGGAAGTACACTAATATCATGTCAGAACTACTAGCTAACAAGCTAAGTCAAGCAAATATATTCTCTAAAGTGTACGTGATATGACAATTACCGATGAAGATGTGTGTGAGCCGGCAAGTAGGTGTACGTGGTACATACGCATCATCGGTAATGGTGCTGGTGTCCTAACAGCATGATATCAATAATGGAATATGCAGCACAATAAGTATGCGAGGCAGAGCGAACAGCAATGATGTGCGGGAGCTGAATACTAGACACAACGATAACTAATTTGTAATAATCTAATATAAGTCCTACAAATGGTGCCTTTTGAAATAACACGAATCATGGGGTTTTGAAAATAGGGGCTACGGTGTTTTTATGAAAAGATACGTCTTTTGAAATATCCGTAAGATCCCTTGGGCTGTCTTTTAAAATACCCACGATTCGTTGGTTTTGAAATAGGTAGGAGTCTAATCTAATCTAACAACTACACTAAACTATACGGCTGAACTAACAAGCTGAACTACAGGTAAGGAAACCGCCTATCATCTGAGTCGATACATATACCTACCTGTATATGCATAGTCGGTGATCCCGCCTCAATAATATCATAGCCGATACCATATCTATAATCAGGCATCCCAAGTCAAGGGTGCGGATCAATCATCAATATAGCTCGTACGTAAATCCGTCGTACGGCATCCCAAATCTGGGTACGGGTCAATATCACATTCATCATACTATTCACCTGGTATCCTCTTTATCAATTATCATGATCGGGGTACTGATCTACGTCTAGTACCATACTGATACCGCCTACGTATGCATGGACGTGTGTGAAACACTACGTCAAGGACCCGCTACAACGTCATGTCGTATCTAAGACACGAACCCTGCTATATCACCGATCTCACGGCCTCAAATCAAAACTCATCGACTCAGCTCAATCCCAAGTATCATCCTCAATCCGTATGTGAACACATAGTCCCATACCCATGTGAACACATAACTATAAAGAATCCCATGAGCACATATCAATAGGAATGTATGCAAGTATGTATGTGTGTAAGTGTAGTGCAACACTACCCTAGGGTTCGCAACACTAAAAACAATTCAACACACCAATATCCATCATAAGCATCGTTATTAATCCCAATTAACATATAATAATTGTTGGTGTGTATACGCATCCGTATACACCACCACGGACTGCGGGGGTGCTATACGCCATCCACCCGACTTCTCCCCGTAGATATAAATCTACTCACCTGGTCCTCGCTAGCCGGTGCCGACGTCGCCACGCGCTTGCTTGTCGTCTCGAAGTCCACATGGGGGTACCTACATATCATAACGCACCATATCGCATTAAAACTAAATTCGAGATCGAAACGGCATACGAAAATCAAATCGGCACGCGTATCACGCATAGGTTCAAACCTATCGCCTACGCATGCAAGAATAGTCAAACCAACCCTCGATGTCGATGTACAAACGTCAAACCATCGAGAAAAAATCCAATCACACTCATTTGCACATTCACGAACACTAATTTTAATATAAACTAGGTTAAAACTCACAAAAACCCCAATTTCACTTAAAAGGTCGTTTTTCCGAAAATCTAGCAAGCACATTTCGCCGTTTTTGTACAAAACATGATGTTTAAATGAATATAGCGGCCAATATACTTATTAAATATCTTAAATAAGTCGTATAAACTGTTGGAGATAGTGCCCTCAGAGTCAATTATTGGATCACAGGCACGTGATTGCAATGATTGAGGGAGGACCTATCCCGGTAGGACAGTCTTACTCGAGATGATAGTATGCTATCTGGTTTACCTTTATCATCGTGTACTGCTTTAGGTGACCTGACATGTCGCTATTACACGTTGATAGAGCCCCTAGGATTCTTGCTTCACTGCCAGCAGTATGATGGCGATCATATACGTGGGAGCTGGTAGTCTATAAGCACATCCTTAAAAGGTCCCTAGTCGTAGGAGTTTCGAGACAGGGCATCGATACTCCATTAGTAGACTAGTGTATACAGTCGAGATCCCGACGAGGGGCGGTGGCCGGTCTCACAAGCCACTGGTGTCAGTTGGTTCACCTAAGATGTATACAGGTGCTCATTGGGTTATGAGTACACCGGACAGGACTCGCCGGGAACCTGCTAGTTGGGCTTATACCTGACGTCAGATAGCAGTTCCCTGGTGACATGTGTACAGGTTAGTTCATCGACCTGAGGATCGTCATTTGTCTCGTGTGAGTTCCCACTGTGCTTTGATTACTACCCTACCACGGCTCAAAGGAGTCATGCAAACAGGTTTTAGTTGGGTACAGTCCCGAGCCACATGGAGGCAGTGAGCGGATCTTCAGGGGTTCGTCTCTCCCGGTATTGGGGGTGAGGTCACGCTGTGTCTAGGAGAGCCATTACGCAAAGCCCTCGGCCGAGGCAGGAGATTTACTGGTAGGTATTCCAGTAGTATCTCAGGGCGTTCTGGGCTACACTCCGACACGACTTGTACCGCTTTTGGGGGTCTGACTTTTACCAACCCCCTAGGCCCGACATGCGATGCTCATAGACGAACGGACCGGACTGTACGGATATTGTCACTGACAGGCTCAGTAGGGTGTCAGGATGAGTTCGCTCATCGACGTCCCTTTTGGTCAATAGCTGGTGGCCCGTCACGTATTGGCTTATACCTCTGACGTGCCAGTGGTTAAATCCACAGCCATAGTATTGACGAGTCTTTAGAGTCCACCACACTTACAGTTACTCAAGCTTTCGGGCGAAACGCTGTAGAGGCCGTATGGAGATATGGCAGGGTCCGATCAGATACGTGCGGTATTGCACGGATCAGGATCGGACAGTTTTGTACTAGTGGCCGTATAGTTATATGGCAGGGTTCGATCAGATACGTGCGGTATTGCACGGATCAGGATCGAACGGATTTTACTAGCCGGCTTTGGCTTAAGCCGGTCCTAGTTTAGTACAGTGTAGATTTTGTCTCTTTGCATTTGTATCCGGTCGGAATACAGATGCGGGTGTGTATGCACAGTATCGGGGTTTTCCTGTAATTTATTACGGGACCAGTTTTCTGGAGTTGCCAGTTTGCATTCCGTTCCGGCCGGTTTTCCTTTGTTCTTTCCCGGCCGGACTTTTCTGGTGGAGGTTTTTCTTGCAAATGTATTTATTATGATAACTTATTTAGATTCCATTCCTTTCATTCTTCTTTTCATGCTTTATGATGATTAGAAGTGATGAGAAAGGATTTGATCTTTGATTAGAGTTGATGTGAGGTTGTGATGATGGTTTAGGATGTGGTCACCCTTCTTGCTCTCCTACACTCACCTCCCTCTTGTTTCATATACATAACCTCCTCCACCATTCTATTGAGAGGATAAGTTTTTTCATTAGAAAAGAAAGAAGAAGAAAAAGAAAGAGAGAAGAAGAAGAAGAGATCTTCTTCTTGAGAGTTTCATTTCTTGATCTCATTCATGCTAGAAAAATGCAAGCACCATTTTTCTTATCTCATTTCCTCCATCATCTTCAAATGGCAACAAACCCCAAGTGAGACACTACACTACACATTCTACAGCATATCTTGAGCATGTCGAGTTGCCGGCTTCATGCTCGAGTTGCCTCGGTATTGAGGCGGGAGCCCGTAAAAGACGCAGGCGTTGTGGTGCCCTTTCCGGCGAGGAGGCGACGTTGTGGAGGCAAGACTTTCCGCGGGAGATCGGGACGATGACGAGAAGACCGGAGGACTCGGATCACTCGGTATACTTCTCACCCTATCTCTTGATTGCTAGCATTAGGTTAATGGTTACGATCCGGGTTTTCATTGTCCGCGGTAGCGCCGGTTTCCGAGTAAGAAAAAAATTTTGATTCCGCATTTTGGCCTCGAGTACGAGGCCGGGGCGTTGCCGTGGCGCAACATGGTATCAGAGCCACGCCATTAACCTTACCTAGCTTCGTTTGATGTGTTTGCGTTTCCGATCGACCAAAATTTCCAAAAACCGTATTTTTCCTTCACATCAGTTTCTGTTGAAATTTTTTGAAGTCTAAAAATTTTTCAGGTGATCTCAGAAAGATGAGCAGGGTGTTCTAAGAACACTGGAAAAAAACGATACAGTGAACCCTTACCTTGAGCGCGGAAGCGCGGCACGAACCCACTTTATGCCGCCCTTCCGCCGCAATATGGTGGGCCCACTTTGTCGTTTTTCTTCAGTTGTTTTATGGGCTGAAATTAGGGGTTTTGGAATATTAAATTTGGGCCCAGGTTTTCTGTGACTGCTACAGTTTTGATTGGGGGCCCACTTGTTAATTTTTTGGTCAATCGGAAAATTTTAAACACATTTTTCACAGTATTTACATTATATCTGCGACCGTGAATGTCACTCGATCGGTAAATCCGGTCTAACTGCTATAGCCCGGTTAGACGGATTTGCGAACGTGACTTTCACGTTGATGTTCTATGTTTATGCTGTGATGTTGCGGATCGGTCGTGGGGATAGCCTGGATGCAATGCTAGTGCAGTGCTGTTGTATTATGTACATTTGATTTTGCGGGGCGAGCGTCCGACATGTGGACTGCCGTCACTGCCTGTTTGTATTATTCTTTTGGGGCACGACCTGGTTGCGGTCGATGTACCCGGTATATGTATATTTTACTTTCTGTACCAGGGTTACCCCGCGGAGGGATGCACGGATAGCCGGGTTCTGGAGGGCAACAAGCCCGCATCTCATGGCATTGGGACGGAGGGGGCTTTAGTCTGGAATTGGCGGGCTGTTCGACGCACTCGTAGGGGGTACAGGTTGACCCAGGAGGGGTGCCCAAGTTACCGGATTCCGTGAAGTGCTGGGTGGTCCATTCACGGTACTGGAGGGGGCTGCCTCGCTTCAGGTTTTGGCGGGTGACTTGCCGCGCCCGTAGGGGTCTAGGATTTCATTGCACAGGCTATCCACACGACCAGGGGAACGTCGGGTTTCAGCAGCGGCTCTGTGAAACCCGGGGCTTCCAGATATCTGTATTGTTCTGTGATGCTATACATTTCTGTGATGTTGCATTTTATTCACGCCTTGAGCGAAATACTATATATTGGTATATATATTAGTAGATGTTGTATATGTTTTTCATCCGCGCTAGTCCAGTCCCCGCTCTGCCGTTAGTTAGCTAACCTAACGGGTGATGACGGGACCCAGTGGCGAATGCGGATGGCATATACGTACGTCAGTATATTTTCGTTCTTTGTGGTGTGATCAATTGATGGGACTGCATTGATTCGGATCAATGCAAGATAAACAAACCTATTCTGATGTTGTTGGAACACTTTTCAAAAAGCTGTTATTGCAAGGACGTTCACTTTTATTTTGCATCGTGGTATTCATTTGGAATATCCTGCTCCTCAGTCGACGAGGCAAGGGCCGAGATCCCTTCACCGGGAGTGACCCCTTGGACAGAAGTTTGCGTCAGGGCATTAACTTCACTATAGCCGATTACTTTTGCTTTGCATCGTGGTATTCAGTTGGAATATCCTGCACCTCATTCTACGGGGAAAGAGCCGAGATCCCTTCACCGGGAGTGACCTCTTTAGTAAAGGTTTTCGTCACTATATTTTATTAAAAGGTTGTGCAGTTCCTTCAACGATATCAAGTTCATTACGTTAAAGGTTTTTCGCCAAAAACCAGTCGTAGCCCTCCGTCATTTCAGATTGGTATTACTTAGTATTCGTGCTGCGTATGTCGTGCTTAGCCGAGGAGTAGTGTTCGGTAGCTATGTAGTGTCTTTCTGTTGCATGGATATGTGATTGGTTAGGACAGTCGTACGGTCATTTTGGCTCAGTCAAGGACTCGTGCGGGTGGGTCTAATGCAATCAAGATAATGACGGGTTGAACTTGACTAGGATCCTTTGATATGTTGGCTCAGTCAAGGTCACTTGGGTCCTAGGGGTAAAAATCACATCGGGAGTTTCAAAAGAACTGAAACTTGCCAGGCATGAGCATACCTTCTGGAGTGTGGTGACGTGAGTGGATTCCGTCACGTTATCATGCGATGAGAGTTGGATCCCGATTCCCACTGATGAGTTGGTTTACTCCTCGGGTGATCCCGACTAATTCTTCTTTCAGGTTTGGAGGAGAATTTGAGGTACAGTGGGAGGTTTCCAGATTAGATAAAGTGATAACCATTCTGATCTAGGCTAGAGTGCACGCTGAGTGTTTCTTTTCTCTCTCTCTGGCAGCGACCATTGACCTGACCCTGGACTATGACTCAGTGACCAAGTTGACCGAACCTTCTTAACACTGGCTTTTGGATTGTCAGAGTTGCAGACCTCATTGCCACTCCTACTTTTACCCTTTTCTTCAGGACACCCCGTATTACTACGAACGTCCACTTCCATTGGACAAAACCATCGTATGGTTAGATACGAACTCGAAGGACTTCGAGGATGGTTTCTGGTTCTGGAGAAAACGAATAGGACTATTCAGTTGTCTTTTCTTTTCACCTTCTCTCAGGTTGCGAGTACTCCTTGGTTTAGGAGTAGTACACCTATTACGTAAATTGGATAGTCTTCTTCCAAACCATAGGCTGGTGCCGACCGGTAGGGAATGAAGAAAACCAGTTAGCCTAAACGGTGTACAGAAGGTATTAAGTTAAGACAAAGCAAGGGATTAGTAAGAGGGCAAAGTAAGTTGCGACTGCTATTCACGACCAAACCAAGTATTTCTTCGCCAATCCTAAATCACCTTTGTATTTCTCCAGGACACTCCGTATCACTACGAAGATCCCATTTTATTGGATAATCCATCGTATGGTTATATACGAACTCGAAAGGAACTTGTTCCAGTTCGGGGATGGATCCTGGTTCAGGAGAAATAGGAATAAAGTACATTCAGGTGCCTTTTATCTTCACCTTCTCTCGCATTGCGAGTGTTCCTAGGATTAGGACAGTACACCCTTTATGCCTTTTGGATAGTCTTCTTCCAAACCATAGGCTGGTGCCGAACGGTAGGGAAGGAAGAAAACCATTTGGCTTAAAGGGGTGTACAGAAGGTAATGACTAAAGACATATAAAGGGATTTGGAGAGGTGGCAAAGAATTATACGGTTATAGTTGTGAATCTGGATAATGGAAGAGGCATTACTAGGAATACCAGGATACCCCGACGAAACATTTCTATGTTTCAGTTTCACTGTGTACTGTTAATAGAAAACTGATTTCCCGATTAGACACTTACTCCAGGGTATGTATTTACCAGGTATGATTCTCACATCTGTATGGTTTTACAGATGATGAGTGGGAGTAAGTTATTGGGAATTGGGTGATCATCCTCACTATATCAGGATTCGTTGTAATCGGTGATATTTGAGGAAGTCACCTGGGTTGTTTGCCGGTCGGCAAATATTTGGTTTTGAATATCCGCGGTTATGCACCAATTTCAAATTGATATATCTGTACGTCTATTTTCATAGAGTGAGATATACCTTTTGATATTATGTCGATGACATTTACCTATATCAGTGGATGGTTAGGTAAGGAGCATTAAACAGCGGTGTAATTCTTCTTAACCATAAGTACAGTTTTCAACCTACGACGCACAGTGAAAGAGTTGTTAGACTCAGCGGACTTATACAGAGTATTGTATGTTGTCCAGTGTCCATTCGGACAGAGGGGTTGGTCCTCATACTATATTCTGTTTACTTTTAACTTCTCTAGTTCTTAGACATGTGTTTCGTAGAAACACAGGGTCTAAGTTTTGAGGAGTTATAGGTATTTGAATAGAGTAGAGAACCAGGTGTAGCAAGTATCGGGATTCTTCAAGGTGATCGAAGATGTAGATACTTGTGTATGGTATTCAGTTGATAGTAATGATGAAGACAGATTGCTTCTTTTTCAGGTTACTCATAATTGGAAGCATTCCTAAGTTGAGTAACGCTGATCGACCTCCTTCCATTTAGTTGACATGCACTGGAGATAGATGCATGATTTGAATCTGGTTAAATTAAATCAGTGCCTCTGGTTCTATATTGGATATAGAACAGTTCATATCTTAACGATGTTAAGGTACGGGGAGTTGTCCGGCTTATGCTTAAAACCAGACTCCGGATAACTCAAGGCACGTTTCTGTAATGGCTGTTTGTGGGTTGACCCAGGCTATGACGAGGGTTGACTTTCTACCATCTGGCAGATCAATAGAAATATTGTTCTAGACTCGCCACAGTTTTATTAAAAATAGATTTTTCAAAAACAGCAGTGGGAGTATGGTAGAACTGGAAGTGATTCCAGAACCGCAAACGATTACTGAAGATTTAATAAGGAACCTAAAGATTCAATCTGATTTGACATTCCATTGGCCACTCCGCAGATAAGGTGGGTAACTTCAGGCACCCGAGAGGTACTACGGTAGCCTCAAGGACGGTGACAGGAAAGTTCTCGTTTACCCACACTTGCCATTGTTGTTGTTCCAGGCTGCGAGACCCGGTGGGAGGATGAGTATAACGTCGTTCTAAACTAGCTTTAGAAGTGCACGTCTATATGACTCTGCCAGAGGGTTGTCGTAGTCAGTGGGAGCAGCGGAAGCATTGGTGGTCATCAGGCTTATGTCTATTTATAGACTAAAGCAGATGTAGCGGAGATAGATCATCTATTTCTGATGTGACAGTTATAGGTTTGACGTCATCAGAATAGGGGATGGATCTGTTGAGAAGGTAGTAGGAAGTGATATTCCTATACTACGATCGGTTATACTTTGGTCGTCACACAGTGGTTTCTCCACAAGGGACTTGGATATTATATCAGACATACTGGTTACTAGATCTATGGTTTTAGATCCAGATTTGGGTGGTTTCCCAATCTGGGTACCTTGACAGCATTCTATGAGTATTTAGAATGGACGACTCCTGACACGGTAGTGCACCTGCAGTTGATGGAGTCACCCTCTCTAAAGGTGTCTTATAGACTAAAGGGGAGAGGGATACTCATGATTGGCAGATCACTTGCTTAGGCAATTGAGGCAATCATGAGATGTCAAGTACCACACCAAATGTCGTTCTTGCACTAGATGCAATAAGTTGATATTGATCCAATCCTGGAGAAACGGTCGGAAGCAGTTTTAGAACATAAGTTAATGTTCTAGGGATATGATAACGGCAGCCTCCTTTAGGAGACGGTTATCATTCCAGGCTTCCAAGGTGACATGGACGACAAGGAGGTTGTCAGAGTTATAGTTTTCCTTCCAACGAGGGGCAGTATTTTGGACAGGTGGTCCAAGGCAATACTGAGGGAGGCTTGGCGCAGGATACTGATTAAGTTCGGTTGACGATACAGTCTAAGAAGTTTGGATTTGGAGTTCATTTATGAGCTAGGTCCCATCAGATATCCAGACATTCTAAGACAGGTATTGCTCATTTCGGGAGATGGTTTTCTCCGCGAACTTGAGATATAGAGAGACATAGAAAGAAACATCACAGCGGATCCACTCACTGAGGCTATTCCTCGAACGCAATAGTTTCGCAAACGAGCTTTGTGAGACTGACTAGTAGAGGAGTTGGGTGTTCGGTATCACACGGGCTGTGAGTATGCGGCATCGCAATAATTAGCCTTGAGTGCAAGTGGGAGATTGTTGGAGATAGTGCCCTCAGAGTCAATTATTGGATCACAGGCACGTGATTGCAATGATTGAGGGAGGACCTATCCCGGTAGGACAGTCTTACTCGAGATGATAGTATGCTATCTGGTTTACCTTTATCATCGTGTACTGCTTTAGGTGACCTGACATGTCGCTATTACACGTTGATAGAGCCCCTAGGATTCTTGCTTCACTGCCAGCAGTATGATGGCGATCATATACGTGGGAGCTGGTAGTCTATAAGCACATCCTTAAAAGGTCCCTAGTCGTAGGAGTTTCGAGACAGGGCATCGATACTCCATTAGTAGACTAGTGTATACAGTCGAGATCCCGACGAGGGGCGGTGGCCGGTCTCACAAGCCACTGGTGTCAGTTGGTTCACCTAAGATGTATACAGGTGCTCATTGGGTTATGAGTACACCGGACAGGACTCGCCGGGAACCTGCTAGTTGGGCTTATACCTGACGTCAGATAGCAGTTCCCTGGTGACATGTGTACAGGTTAGTTCATCGACCTGAGGATCGTCATTTGTCTCGTGTGAGTTCCCACTGTGCTTTGATTACTACCCTACCACGGCTCAAAGGAGTCGTGCAAACAGGTTTTAGTTGGGTACAGTCCCGAGCCACATGGAGGCAGTGAGCGGATCTTCAGGGGTTCGTCTCTCCCGGTATTGGGGGTGAGGTCGCGCTGTGTCTAGGAGAGCCATTACGCAAAGCCCTCGGCCGAGGCAGGAGATTTACTGGTAGGTATTCCAGTAGTATCTCAGGGCGTTCTGGGCTACACTCCGACACGACTTGTACCGCTTTTGGGGGTTTGACTTTTACCAACCCCCTAGGCCCGACATGCGATGCTCATAGACGAACGGACTGGACTGTACGGATATTGTCACTGACAGGCTCAGTAGGGTGTCAGGATGAGTTCGCTCATCGACGTCCCTTTTGGTCAATAGCTGGTGGCCCGTCACGTATTGGCTTATACCTCTGACGTGCCAGTGGTTAAATCCACAGCCATAGTATTGACGAGTCTTTAGAGTCCACCACACTTACAGTTACTCAAGCTTTCGGGCGAAACGCTGTAGAGGCCGTATGGAGATATGGCAGGGTCCGATCAGATACGTGCGGTATTGCACGGATCAGGATCGGACAGTTTTGTACTAGTGGCCGTATAGTTATATGGCAGGGTTCGATCAGATACGTGCGGTATTGCACGGATCGGGATCGAACGGATTTTACTAGCCGGCTTTGGCTTAAGCCGGTCCTAGTTTAGTACAGTGTAGATTTTGTCTCTTTGCATTTGTATCCGGTCGGAATACAGATGCGGGTGTGTATGCACAGTATCGGGGTTTTCCTGTAATTTATTACGGGACCAGTTTTCTGGAGTTGCCAGTTTGCATTCCGTTCCGGCCGGTTTTCCTTTGTTCTTTCCCGGCCGGACTTTTCTGGTGGAGGTTTTTCTTGCAAATGTATTTATTATGATAACTTATTTAGATTCCATTCCTTTCATTCTTCTTTTCATGCTTTATGATGATTAGAAGTGATGAGAAAGGATTTGATCTTTGATTAGAGTTGATGTGAGGTTGTGATGATGGTTTAGGATGTGGTCACCCTTCTTGCTCTCCTACACTCACCTCCCTCTTGTTTCATATACATAACCTCCTCCACCATTCTATTGAGAGGATAAGTTTTTTCATTAGAAAAGAAAGAAGAAGAAAAAGAAAGAGAGAAGAAGAAGAAGAGATCTTCTTCTTGAGAGTTTCATTTCTTGATCTCATTCATGCTAGAAAAATGCAAGCACCATTTTTCTTATCTCATTTCCTCCATCATCTTCAAATGGCAACAAGCCCCAAGTGAGACACTACACTACACATTCTACAGCATATCTTGAGCATGTCGAGTTGCCGGCTTCATGCTCGAGTTGCCTCGGTATTGAGGCGGGAGCCCGTAAAAGACGCAGGCGTTGTGGTGCCCTTTCCGGCGAGGAGGCGACGTTGTGGAGGCAAGACTTTCCGCGGGAGATCGGGACGATGACGAGAAGACCGGAGGACTCGGATCACTCGGTATACTTCTCACCCTATCTCTTGATTGCTAGCATTAGGTTAATGGTTACGATCCGGGTTTTCATTGTCCGCGGTAGCGCCGGTTTCCGAGTAAGAAAAAAATTTTGATTCCGCATTTTGGCCTCGAGTACGAGGCCGGGGCGTTGCCGTGGCGCAACATAAACAATTTCCGGAATTTAATCTCATTAAATTCCAAAAACCCTAATATTCTAGTTTACAAAATACTTAAATTTTAACAATTTCAAAGCAAAAATGCACAAACTACAATCTAGCTTAGATTTGCATAAACTAAAGTGTTAAACTACACTTAATAAAGTTAATAATATGATAAAAACCCTAACCATATTTTTAATCTCATATTTCGAATTAAATCAAAAAAACCTAGTTTGCAACAAAAAGCTTAATTTGGACATTTTTCAAGTAATAACTTGTAATTAACAACTAGATTAGTTTTCTACAAAACTAAATGTGTTAATCCATATCACTAAACCATGCACAATTAAACACAACTCATTTCCACAACAAACCCTAACTTGAAATCTTAATCTTGCAATTAAACTCACATAAACCACATTAACACTTAATTAAATTAACTTTAAGAAACAAGTAACAAATTAAGCAAAAAAAGTTTAGAATTATACCCAAAAACATTTGAAAATCCACAAGCATCCATGGCCTCCCAAAATGCTCTCTTTTCACAAGGATCCATGCTATACGGGCTAAGCTAAAATGGGTAGGAGTCGGATTTGGGTTTTGGGATTTTTTTTGATGGATTTTGAGCAATTTTTGATGAAGTTTTGAAGAGAAAGGAGAGGGGAAAATGGAGGGGGGGCTGCTTCTGTAGGGAGAAGGGATTTCGGCCTGAAAATGGGAGTGGGGGAGGAGAGAGAGGGAGGTAGAGAAAGTGGGGCAAAGTCAAGTTCAAAGCAAAGTCAAAGTCTAACTTATTTACCCAATTCTTTTCTTTTCTTTCATTTCTTTTCCTTTGAAAATTCAAGTGGGAAATAAAATGGGGCTGCTGAATTTAGCTAAGGGGAGAAGTGAATGGGGGTGTGTGGGTGTGGGTACGGTTGTGGGGTGATGAAAAATGATATATACAATACCCCAAACATCCATTTACGCTAAAAAAAAGCCTTTTTTCTTCAATAATTTCTAAACCGTTTTGGCAAATGATTTCGTTCTAAAAACCACATGATAAAATTTTATTTAATGTTTTATGATGCATAAAATTTGTTTCAACTCATTCCAATTTGTAATTTTCCCTAATTAAATATATTAGTGACGGCTTAAAATAATAATAAAATAATATTTTTTTCAGAAAATTTGAAATTTCAACAGCGGCTCAATAAACACCAAATAATAGCAATTACATAGCTAGAATATGTATATTTAATTTTTATAATAAGATATTTGTATTTTGACTTTTTACAGAAAACCCCCTATTTTTACCGATTTTTCGAAATTTCACCGAAACGATTTTTCAAAACGTTACAACAACCACGCAATGCAATATAATATACAACGCCGAAAGACGAGGATCAAAACTCAGAATGAAATCCAACATCATCAAGGAAACCGGAAAAACATAATAATATAAGTGCGCGACGCTAAGGTCGAAAGAATAAACAACTGGTTTTCTAAGTCTGTCCAAATAATACAAGTCTGGTGATGGAGTTTACTAGATACAACTGAATATAATAAAAGTACAATGGTGGTCACGATACAAGTAAATCCACCTACCAAGGCAATCACCCGGAAGGAAGCGGTGTGCCAATAAAGCCGCCAAGGAAACTTGTATGGCAAAACTTGTAAGAAACTGTGGCACAACGGAGGTGAGTTGCCAACTCGTGAGTAGAAAATATCACCGAGCAGAAATCGCATGTATACCTCTATCCTAGGTCATACCATAATATATCCTCAATATATATATATATATATATATATATATGTATATATATATATATATAACCCGAAGCATCTAATAATGGCTAGGGTAAATTTCTAAACATAAGTGTAATACCAAGTGCTCGTGTCAGTGCCTCAGGTAGCAACATATCACATATATGATGTATGAATGCAAGAAAACATAATATATCTTGAATGAGAAAAACTGTTTTCTTATCTCAGTGAGATTTTTATGTAAAAATCGAAGTATCATCAATGAAATCAATAGAGAATCCGTGTCAAATATCGACACAAAATATCACAATATCTCAATATCTCGGGCTCTGGCAATCCGGACTAGCCCGTATCATCAAATCTCAATATCTCGGGCTCCGCATGATCAGGATCGGCCCATAACTCCCAACGGTATCCTCCGGATATCCGTCGAGTCTCTATACAATCACCGGTCGGTAGTGCTCCTCTGCCGGGCTCAACACCTTTCTATACGATCTTCTTGCTCCGGGGTACCGCACCGGGTCCACCATGCACCCGCAGACGGTCCCTCCCCCTACCTCGAATCGGGTGTATAATACAACTCGAGAACCGAGAAAACTCATGGTGGACAGCACAAATATCATATCACGAGAAAACCGCAAATTTCTATCTTTTGAAATGAAAATGAGTTTATAAATCCTTGCGGTTTCTCCAAATCTAGAAATCTCATGGAAAATCCGAATCCCAAACTCCAGAGTAAATAACAGTGAAATACCGGCGTAAAGGCCCATAATATTGCATAGCAATGAATATACATATACATATATGGTATCTAAGCAAAGAATGAAATGTTTAAACTAGCATAGTAATTATATATCGGAACTATTTACTAGCAGTTATATCCATGAAGTAATATTCTCTAAAGTGTACGTGACATGGAAATTACCGATGATGATGTGTGTGAGTCGGCAAGCAAGTGCACGTGGAGTATACGCATCATCGGTAATGGTGCTGGTGTCCTGACAATAAGGTTCATAATGACTAAAGAAAATGCAGGTATAAGGATGCAGTGCGATGAATATAACATGAATTAAATGGAGAAGGAATAGTAATCGCAATGATGAAGAATATACACTATTATATACGAGTCATACAGTGTTGACATTTGGAATAGCACGAATCGTGGTTTTTGGAAAATAGGGGTTACGGTGTTTTTAAGAAAAAGTGCCTCCTTTGAAAAATCCGTAGTATCCCTCGTCGTATCTTTAAAATACTCATGATTCGTTAGTTTTGAAAATAAGTATGACTCGACGCCAGTCTAACATCTACCAAGTAAACTACAGAACAAAACTAAGAGACTAATCAAAAGGGTAAGGAAAACCACCTAAGTCCGATTCGATATATCCAGTAGTCGGTGATCCCGCCTCAATAGCATCACGTACGATAAAATATATACTACGACATCCTCGAGTCAAGAGTGCGGATCGGTCATCATATTTATACATCGTATGGTAAAAACCCATCGTACGGCATCCCAAATCGGGGTACGGGTCAATATCGCATATAACTCATTATTTATCTGGTATCATTATCATCATATCCTGAATTAAAGGTACTGATTTAAAGTCTAGTACATTCCGATACCATCCAACATATGTCCGCGTGTAAATAAAACACATCGCCCATCGATCCGCTATAATATCATATCGTGTCTCATAACACAACCCAAATCATATAACCGATCTCACGGCATCATGCCCGATCATACCGACTCTCCTCCGAGTATCATATACTATCCTCATCATACGTGTGTGTGTGTGTGTAGCGACACATCCACATACATATATATATACATACACATATCATATACACCAAAACATATCACGTGTGTGCATGCTTGTGTATGTGTGCCTTACTCTAGGGTTTCACAACTAAGAACCAACTAAAAGCATTATCTTCCAATTACACTAAACTAACCCATGATCTCCTAGAGCCGCTCTTGCTAATTATCCACGTATTCCAATACGCATAATCATATATAAAATATATTAACGTACTATTCTACGAAACTGTGGGGGTGTTATACGCCATCCACCCGACTTCCCCCGTAGATATATATCTACTCACCTGAACGCCTCGGCTAATCTGCTCCGATTTCAGCTCTGTCCTCTCCGCACCACGCCTGACGCCTCTGCACCCGATCCCAGCAACGTGCACAAGAAAATAAGAGAATAAATATAAATAGTCGCGGACATTAACAATACAAGTCAACTACGCGTATTAACTCGACGCGCACACACTTGGTGCACGAAACGCGCCGCGACAACGCCACAAACTACAACTATGGTCACTATACGTGAAAATCCCCAAACCTAAAATCCAAACGTACCATCGTGGTTTCACAACACACTAAATATTATGAAATAGGGTGTATATCATCAAAACCTTAAACTTAATTTAATATTGATTAAATTTCAAAAACCTAGTAAGCATCAACTTCTATTTTAGTTCAAAACTTGGTATTTTAACAAGACTAGTGGCCACAATCTTCATTTAATAACTTAATCAGGTCACATAAACATTAACTAGATTTTTATCTCACCAAATAGCATTAATTTCAAAAATCTAGTTTGCAAATTAGCTTAATTAGGACAATTTAAAAATAACCATTAGTAATTTAACAACTAAATTAGATTTTACATGCCTTAATATGTTAAATCACACACTTAAACCATGTTCAAATGATATAAAACCCTAATTTGATCCAAACCCAAATTTTGAAATTCCAAACTTGCAACTAAAAACCTAATTAACACTTAAATCAATTAGCTTTAAGAAATTAACTAGCAATTTAAGTATTGGGTAAAGATTTATACCTCACCAAATCAAGAGATCAAACTGGAAATCCAGCCTCCCAAAATGGCCTCCATGCTCCTAGATCCATACTAGAGTAGCCAAGAAAAAATGGGTAAAGATTGGATTTGGAGTTTGTTTGGATTTTTGAGGCAAAATTGATGGATTTTTAATGGCAAATGAAGTGGGATTTTGGGGAGGGGTTGCTGCAGGAATTGAGGGAGGTGGCTCGGCCAAATGAAGATGAGGAGAGAGAGTGAGGTGTTGAAAAGAATACCAAGTCAATAAGAAACCCATACCTCTTCCATTCTTGTTTTCTTTAATTATTGTTTTCATTTTCCTTGTTTTCCCTTCAAATTTTGGAGTGGGAATTTTTTGGGTTGGGTTGGGTTGGGTTGGGTTGGGGGGGGGGGGCGCAGCATGTCTCGGCCAGAACAAGAGGGGAGAGGGTATGTATGAGTGTAAGCGAGTGAGTGAGTGAACACACAAGAAGATAAACACCATACCTTAATTTCTAATTAATTTATTTTTCACAATTTAAGCCTTTTTATTTTATATTTTCCAAAACCATCTCGACCACTTCTTTTCATTTCAAAAACCATATGTTACACTTTGATTTAATATGTCATGATGCACAAAACTTGTATTAACCTATTCCAATTTGTAATTATCACTAATTAAATGTATTAATGAAAACTTAAAATAATATTTAAAATAATTGATTACGGAAATTTTTTAGTGAACTGGAAATTTTATAAGTGACCCATCAATTACCAAATACTAGCAATTATATAGTTAGAATATGTATATTTAATTTTATATTGAAAGGCAATTATATCTTGGTTTTACGGAAAACACCAGTTATTTTACCGATTATCCGAAATGCACCTAAACGATTTTCAAAACGTTACACGACCCCACCTAAAAAGAGATTAAAAACCAAAAAGAAAAAAAGGGAAACAAATACGGTTCCTTTGCTTCGAGCTAGGGTCGCCTATGAGGGATTCCTAAAAGATTGCAAAAAGGATCGGTCTCAGGTTGGTCATTATTTAAACGTTATATCTATTTATATCCTATAAAACATACCTTTCATTGGTAGTTTCTCGAGCCAGGTAGGTCGGGGGCCTCATCTTGATCCATCTTGGCTCTGCCTCTGTACACGTCCGACGAAGTATGCACATCTCCTCTATATGTAACTTCTGTGCATTATGTTTCTTAGGAGCCCAACATTTCATACCATATAATAAGGCAGGCCGAATAGTGCTTCGAAAAACTTTTCTTTCTATCTTAACGGAAAATTACGATCGCACAAAATCTCTGTTGCGCTTCTCCATTTCAACCAACCAGTTTGAATTCTCTGGTTGATATCGCTATCGCTTCCCATCATTTTGAATGATGGAAGCTAGATATCTAAACTGATTGCTCGGTTATATCTCTTGTCTATTCAGTGTTATACCACCGTGGTCTCGACCTCTCTGTGTACTAAATTTGCATTGCATATATACCATCTCGCACATGCTCAATTTAAATCCCTGAGATTCCAACATTTGCCTTCATAACTCCCATTTTACATTGACCCATGTTTTCGTTTTATTTACTGGAATAATATCATCAACGAATAACATCCATCAAGGACGGCTCATGTTGGATATTTCTAGCAAGTTCATCCTAGATAGTTCCAGTGAGCTCATCCATCACTATGGTAAATAAGAATGAACTTAATGCTGATCCTTAATGCAAATCAATTGTGATCGGGAAATCATTCATTAGGCCACCAAAAAGTTCGTACATTTGCCAGTACTCTATCATACATATTCTTGATTATATCAATGTACTTGATTGAGACTTGCTTATTCATCATTGCCCGCCCTAATATCTATCTAGGTATCTTGTCATAAGTTTTCTCCAAGTTAATAAATTGCATGCAAATCTTTTCTCCTCTCTCGATAACGCTCGATAAGTTGACGGAGCAAATGAATAACCTTTGCTATCGATCGTCCAGACATGAACCCAAAATGGTTCTACGTTATCTTATTATTATGAACAATTGATTCAATACCTATATCAAAGATACCCTAAATTTTTACAACCCTGGTGAAAATATTGAGACCGCTTCACCCTAATGGAAAGGTATTTTGGAAACAAAATTTATTGAAACTACGGAGTCAAAACTCGACAGCGCACAAGTGAAAACGGAGGCTGTTTCCTGCTAAAGAGCAAAAATGAGGGTCGATCTGAAATTGACCAAAAACATTGGGGCCTAAAACTAGTTTTTTCCCCTTTTCCCCCTTCCTTTAGGGCGGCATAGAATGTATTAATTTACAATATTAAATCGCCTCATAAAATTTCACCCCATATCTTTATTTCACTGCAAGCCCTAAATCCCCAACTCTCTCTTTCCTCCCCCATTGACGCCGTCAGAAAACGGCCATCGTCTTCTCTCTCGAGAGAGAAATTGAAACGCCAGACGAAACGCCCATCGCCTCGCAAAACCCTAATCTCCTCTCTCTCTCACATTCGAAACCTTAACCCTAAAATATGGTAAGCTTTCCCTCACCTTTTCCCCTTCTCCACTTTAATTTTACCCCCCCCCCCCGCCCCCCTTTTGCTTTTTGATCCTTGAAGCCAATGCCCTTGGATCTGTTAAGGGTTTCTGATTGCGAGTTTGTATCTGGTTATTTTGGTTACAATTGATCTGATTCGCCAAAAAGTTTAATCAATTAGGGTTTCTGAGTTAAAGTTCGTGAACTTTGTTCAATTCAAGATATTTTCTCTTTGTATTATCTGTAGTCTGATACTGACATGTATACCCGTTGTTTACGCTGCATGAACACTGTGGATTAGGGTTTGTATTAATAATGTGCTTGGACAAGGCCTCAAGTGGTTAGATTTTTGTGATTAATTGTGTATGAGTTTAAATGGCATTATTGAATGTGCCCACTCTCATACTATAAGCTGAATTTCGATGGATTGTAATGGGATGTCGTGTGATTCTTATAAGATGCATGGCTTTTTATTTGTTTATTATATTATTCTTTGTTGCCTCATTGTTTGGGGTTCCTTGAGATTTTGCTCAATTCTAACATTCCACTCTTTACCATTACAAATTAGGAATTTGTTTGGAAACTATGATAACGAAGTTTTTATACTGTCAATTGGTTAGATTTTCCATTGCTTATGTTATGTTATTTTTCTTTAACATGAATATGCACTGGATGACTATTTTCTCCTCTTAGTTTTAGTTGCTAACTGATAGATTTATACACCTAATGATGTTACTTGAATGCCCATTGCCATTTCTACAGATTGAATGATTGACTGCGCAAAAATGTTTTTTAAAAGTGTAATAGGGGCAAATGAAGGCACCAACCGCTCCATGATAAACTTTTTGCCCTTGAACCAGTCGCTTTGGAGGGTTATGGAAGCAACTTAAGGTTTGGGGCAATGTTAATCGGAACGCGGAACGTTTCGGTACACAAAACGAAAACGATAAGCGGAATGCCACTTGTGTGGAACGTGGTACAATAAGGGCAGACTTCTTCCATATATTTATATGGGATGGAAAACGTATCGCTAAAAAGGAAAGCATTTTTGAACAGTTTGTATGTATATATGTGTATTTGTGTATAATATACATAAATATAATTTAATTTCTTTTGCTAAAAAATCAATATTTTTAGTATAATTTAACAAAAACCAGATTATATGCCCCATGTAACTTAAGTTTTTCCCGGAACGGTGATTCTTCCGATCTGGACCACTAGTGTTCCCAAATTAGGAACGATCGTTCCATATCGCAATTCGCTAGCAATTCAGCGATTTATGGTAATGTAGGTTTTCTTTTGGGGGGGATCAATCTATGATGATTTGAGGGGTCATCTATAATCAAAAGGATTTCGACGGGGCATTTAAACAATCTTGTATTATTCTTTTTGAAAGATCATCGAATTTCATATGGGTTTTTGGAGTTGGACTGGTATCTTTGGCGGTTTCTAGTGTTGATGCTTTCTTCTTCCTTTCTTTTTCTTCTTCGCAATGATATGAGTTCTATTTGTACTTTACGCTCTTACCTCACTCAAATATTTTGGTTGGATGTTTCTGTTAATGAAATTTAAAGAAGTGTTTGGTTTATAAATTTTAGTTGATTCTGTGACCGTCATGATATTTCGCTTACTCTTTATGTGTTAAGAAAACACAATGGATGATATAATTTATGATTTATGATTCTTTCGTTGCGCAAATGAGTTGCCTTATGATAATGCCATGAGGATTTGGTGCATCATTTATATAGATGTTTGTTTGAGAACATTGTCAAGGGTTTGTTATCTTCATTGGATATGATATTTTTCTCCTATGTGGTATGCTTTTGAGAGCACATTCTTTTTTAAGTGCCGCGGATTACTAGTTTAACGGTTGTTGTGAAGTATATGTTTCGTTAAGTAAATATTTAGCCAATCATATTTCAAACTTTAATTAAAATATGCGATTTTGTTCGTTTTCCTTGGTGTTATTATTTCAAAATTTTTTCCGTTGACTGATTTTTTCAAAATCAACATGAAAGTGTATTATATTTTTTCCAAGCAGCAAAGGATTCTCCCTTTGAGCAGATTTCATGAGAATTAATTGACTTGCTGTCGTTAATTATACTTTATTCCTTTGCCTACAGATGGGCAGGGGAATTGGAGGAAGGGGGAAATCCCAAGTAGAGTACTCACCTAAACTTGAAGACCGAGACCGCCATTCTGGTTGGGGTGTGGCTCCTCCATCACGTCACCTCTGGGTTGGGAGCTTGAGCACCCGTGTAACAGAGAATGCTCTATCAGAGCAGTTTCTGCGGTTTGGCGATCTGGACAACATATCTTACCTTCCAGGCCGAAACTATGCCTTTGTGAATTACAAGAAGGTTGAAGATGCCATCATTGCGATGAGAGCACTTCAAGGGTTCAATCTCGCAGGGATGCCACTTAAGATCGAGTTTGCAAAGGGGGTTAGTAATGTTGTTCTCTGTTTGTTCGTTGTTTATATTGTTTTTAAGTGTACTCTTGTACGCAAGGTCTATAGTGCACTATTTACCAGCAAATTGCTGCTGTGAAGAAAATCCTATCACACTCTAAGCCTTCCTCTCCTTTGCTCGGATTTCTTAACCAAATAATTTAACATCAACAGGGGTATTTAATCATTTTCTATGCAGTAATCCCTCTGATAAACTGTTTCAGAACGTTACTTTTAAATAGATGCAGGCAATTTTGTAGTCATGGCCGCTTAATTTTTGCTTCAGCAAAACAAGCAACATGTAATTTGGTAAAAAAGATAATCATGAAGGGAAAAACAATAAATAAGGAATTAATAAAGGGAAAGCATGTGCACACGGCCCAATTGTCTACCTTCATTTCCTCAGACATCTAAGAGTATACATTTCTCCTTGAATTTATTAAAGCCCATTCTCAATAAAATATGTGGCCCAGTATTTATACTTCATCCTTGTAATCGATAACATTTCATCAAGCACATCATTTTGCAAGATCAGCAGCATAGATGAAAGTGGACCGACACCCACAATTCTCTAACAAATGAAAACCATCATATTTGTTTGGTGTATTGATAACGCTAAATGCCTTGTGCAATTTAATGGTCTTTTGTTGTTTGAGTTACTTTTTAAACTTGAATAAATCGAAAAATTGTGTATAGAAACAGATTGCAGCCCTTTGTCATTTATTATGTAATTTATTTCTGAAGGGATAAGTCTATGAGGACATATTTCTACAATTTCATAGCAAAGTCTCATCCAGAATCAAAGAACGCTGCACTGCACTTATTATCGACAAATTATTATTTGACAAATCACTTTCGTAACTCTTGAACTTTATATATTAGGTGACGGTTGATAATTAAGGGGCATGACTAGTCAACTTTATAAATAAACTACTTTATCCAATATAACTCCACTGAAATAGCATTTATAATTTAGATAAAACAAGCTGTCATTTCACTTGTCAATCACTTAAACTGCCTGATCCTGAATATTCTGTCATAATAATGATTGATGGTTCCTGGTCGTTGCTAATTTACATAATTATCTTAATTAAGATCCAATTCTAGACTCTAGACTTAGGTTGATCTTGCAGGTTTACTATCAGTCTATTATAACACTAAGATCTGATCCATCATGTTCATGATTAATGAGTTGTCATATTGGAAAATCCAACACTTTGTGACACCATTTAGTTAACATATGTATTTTGCATATTTCTTAAATCATTGTATAAAACAAACAATTGTACTTAGCATGCTGCATACGGGACCTGCCAATTTGTTGCTTTAAACAGGTGAATATTTCTTGAATGTTCAAATAACATTTTTTTGTTTAATATGTCTGATTTAGTCTGATGTTTAAAAATCACAGCCATTTGTGATTGCATAACAAGTGATAATCAACCTTTTATATATTTGCTTAGGTTAACATTCAAGGAAGCCGATAAAAAATCATAGCAGTCAAACAACTAATTATCTGCATAGATACAGCTAGATAGACGGGATCGACTACATATGTTAAATCAGGGAGAAGGCAATACTGAAACTTTTGAGGAAAGTGACTCATGACCCTGTATATAAGCGTGCTTCCATTTCTTCACAATCAAATTACTTTACTAATCATAGTGTTCTCGAGACACTGTACTATATTAACATTTGACCCCTTTAAAATGCTATGTTATGTTAGCTGGTTGGTCATGTGTTAGCCTGTCTAATCCAAACATGAACAAGTTACCAAGAGCTGTTGCGATATCTACACCCTTCATATTGGCAGCTTGCCAGGAGGCAGCAAATAGATTCAAACATTACCAATTTCACACCTTTGTTATTTGAGTTGAAATGGTAAAAATAGAAGCCAAAACTCCTAGTACTGAATCTCTTTAGGAGATTCGAATCCAGCAACGTCACTTAGAATTTTTTTGTAGAAACATCCTCGCCATATAATATGGCCAGGATCAATGTTCTAAAAATCGGATACCGGTATTGTATTGGCAAAATTTTTTTATTACCAGGTAACAGAATCGTGATATGTGGGGAGATATTTTCGAAATATCGAATTGTAAAATTGTATATCCTAAATGTAACTTAACATTAATAGCCGGCTTTTGAAAATGAGTTTCCCCCTTAATATCTTAGTGCTAGAGTGGTCATATTAGGCGACTTGCTCGTTGAACTTCGAAAACAATAAAAAATTTTGAAGATCAGTACATGAAGGCTTAGAGCTAGGGTTTCTCAAGTATAAGAGATAAAAAGTTTGGATCTCATTGGTTTTTTCTTGACTTAATATATTTTTCCATTACGAGGTGGGGCGGATCCTATTTGAATATAATTAATAATCTAATCAAAATAAAATTTATTAGAAAAATTTGCCATTTATCAACTGAAATCAAATAATAAATATATCGGCCGATATTTTCCTAAAATTACAAAACGATATTATGTTGATTAATCATATCGTTTCTTCTCCATTTTCGATATATCGTCCGATATCTTGTATACATTGCTGATATTTAGAACACCGTCGATATATAGAGCTGTATGTGATCATTGTTACTTGCTTTTGACATTTACTTAGATGACATTTTTTTTCAATTGATAGAAAAATAATTCGACTCTATCTAGTGTTCTAGTGATCAACTGATAGTTAATGATCTAACTAGTTCACATGTAAAGACTAATCTTCACAATACAAAAATTATCAATCATGAATTTAGAGAACCATCATTGGTTACATAATCTGTCAAGCGTAGTTTGTTAACCTAGAGTAATATGAATTCTTGGAGTCTTACGACATGCAAAGTAAATTAATAAATTTGTGATTGTGATGACAAATTATTCGTGAATCATTTTTACCTTCAAAGGGCATATGCCCCTAGGTCTTTCACTTTTAACTCGAGAAAATTTTGTTTCTTCTTTGTTATATTCTTTTTATATATTAGGATAAGGTCCTAATTAGTTAGAAGTAATTATAGATGATTTTCTTTTTCGCTCCAAGCAACCACTAGTTGAAAAATGGTAAAACCACTAGTAACATTTTTGGGGGAGGGGAATGCTCTCTTCCACATATTGATATTACCATAGGAGGACGTGACCCTATCCCTCTTAAAATCTTGAATGCATCCATATCTCAGAAACATAGTAGTAGTGAAAAAAGGAATATGATCTTTGTTAATCATGTGCATTGTGATTATCCAAGCAATTCAATTGAGTACAATGAACGTATAAGATTTATAGTGTTTTCAATACAACATAAACTACTTAAATGGTAGATTTACATCGTAATTTTTTGTTGGAACTTTTCTCGGACAGTGTGTTCTTATTCGACTCATACGATATTTTAAAAGCGGTAAAAAGTAGAGTAGTCAAGTAGGCTATTGCTTAATCATTCTATTTTGCTTATTCTTTAGAAATTATTAAAACCAATAGTTTTGTTAGTAAATTATATGCTATTAAACATCAATAAGCAAAATAAACCGATAATACATATTAGAAAAAAATCACGAGCAAAAAGCCGTTGAAAGTTTAGTTTTTCTCGGACGAATTCAAATTTTAAGTTAAAATCTACATAGCCACTTGCTTCACATGAAATTCCAAAATCATTAAACACAAGGCTATGCACTTGAATTATATATTTTTTATTACCATTATCTTGAATAAAGATCAAGCAAACAATGTCGATTTATTTTAAAAATTATATAAAACAATTACCAAAACTAATAGACTTAAAGGATTTAATAACATAACTTAAAATAGACTTGGGAAAATTAAAAGGATATTGGATACAATATTAGATTGGAAAGGACATGAAAATCGTTATGAAAACATAAGAATGCAAAGAGTAAGGCTGGATTTTTTTTTATAAATGTCAGCTTTTGATGCTCGTCAAAGTCATTGAGACTCTAACTTATCGTTGTTGCTTACGGTAAGTTAGATGTCTGAGCTATCAATAGCCACTAAAGAAGTTGAACGAGGGAGAGTTGAAAGGGAAGAAGCAACATCCTCAAATTGAAAGTATGGTACATATAGCGAATATAGTTTTCAGGTTATTTATTTAGGCCTAACTTCATATTTTCACTGTTCTCACTCAAACAATTTGGCGTAACTTTTTAGAAGAGTTATTATAGATGCAAACTCAATTACCATACTTATGTCCTTTAAACTATATCCCATGTAAAATAAAGAAAACAACATAGTTATCAAATGTGTAACTATATAAGACAAATTCAAATCGACAAGTGTCTTGAAGCACCTTAAGCGTCTTCTTTAGCGCTTAGGTGAGCATTTTAAAAATGCTATTTTAGTATCCTATCCTATCGACTTCTCATCTTTGATATTTTAGCATCTTTCTTAATTTTCTGAATACAGAGGAATTAGGTACTCATCCACCTCTTGAACATTAAAAGTTAGAAGTTAGCCATAACGAAGGTCTATACACAATTTGGAGCAATCATTATTTTTCCTTGAGTTATAGTGGGTGATATACTCCAAACTGTTGAAGTACTTCGTGTTAGGAATATGTATGCCCTAACTTCTTGCTCAATATAATATTATGCTATCTGGTTGCTCCTTATCTTAACATGTACACTTGTATTATTATACTGTCTTTCTGATACATGTTGATAAAGCCCTTAGGATGTTTGCTTGACTACCAGGACTATATTGCAGATCATACTACTGGGAGTTGTGTAGTCCATAAACACATCCTTTAACTGTTCCTAGTCGAGAGAGCATCGAGACAGGGCATCGATATTTCAGAGTAGACTAGTGTGTACGTTTTTTGACCCTGTAGGAGGCGATGGTTGATCCCATAACTATTGGTGTTTGACATTAAAGATTGTACACATGTGTTCATTAGAGAATGAGTAAACCGAACATGACTCGCTGAGAACTCTTAGATGGTACAATAGCAGTTCTCTGGTGACACTGGTACAAGTTAATCTGTAGACCCGAGATCGTTATAGTGTCTTGTGTGGTTCCCACTGGGCTTTGATTTTCTTCTTACCACGGCTGAAAGGAGTCGTGCAAACATGTGGATTTTGGGTACAGTCCCGGGTCACATGGAGGCAGTGAGCGATAAGAGGGGTTTCGTCTCTCCCGGTATTGGGAGTTGATGTTGCGCTATGCTCGATTGGCTATAACAGTAAGTCCTTGACCAATGCCGATGAGATTTACTGGTAAGTGTTATCAGTAGTTTCTTGAACCGTTGTGAACCATATATCGGCATGACTTATCAAGTTACTGGGGTCTGACGATTCCACCCCTAAACTCGATATGCGACATATCAGACGAAAAGACCGGACTGTACATTAAGTGTTACTTATAGGCTTCATGGGAGTTTGGACAAGCTTACTTGTTGATCTTCTAATCGCTCAATACCTGGGTAGCCGTTACGTCCAGCTAGTACCGCTGACGGCTTGTAGGTAACTGATGTGATCATTACCTACTGCTGGCGTATTGACGAGTCTTTAGAGTCTCACACAGAGGTTTCATAGTTCAAGCGAAATGAAGTAGGGCACATATGCTGATATGTGCGGGAGCCTGATTAAATATGAGTATGTGATACCGTATTCTAATCTGGCGACATTTGATATCGTTAGGTTATATGTGATATAACCGGATTATTGAATCAAGTGTTAATTTGATAATGTGATATATAGATAAATGATATTAGTCGGTTATATATGATATAACCGGATTATTAAATCAAGTGTTGATTTAATAATTTGATATATATTTATATTTGATATAATTATATGTTAACTAATATTAATACTCACTTAAGTTTTTATTCTCTTGATATATATATATTTATATATGTATATATATGCGATATATCTAATTTTGATCATTGAGGTGGAAAATGGGAGATATTTTTGGCATGGGTGAAGTATGGCATTTTTCATTTGTTTATTAGTTTGCTTTCACTATAGAAGCATTGTTGGTTTTATTTATTGAAATAAATTCCATGCTTCAATAAGTGAGGGTATTATGAGAGCCATTCTTCACTCATTCACTTGATTTTTCCTTAAGCTCGTTTCTTTTGCTCTCACCATTATCTCCTCCTTCCTTCTCAAAAGCTTAACCCTCACATGTGTTGTGAACCCTAGGGCTTTAGATTAAATCCAAGTGAGCTAAACACCCTATTTCATCAACCTACACTCAATAAGCCATTAAGTATAGATTGTTTCATTCACTAATAGTAGATTAGTGAAGAGATAGCTTGAATTAGAGAAGGTTCAAGGTGGATCATTTTCGACACGAAAATCGCTAAGCAAGCCTGTTCCTTCTTCAAGTGGAGCTACGAGGAGTCGTAGAGACTACTAGCCGGAGCTTTAGAAGTGAAGAACTTGGTCTACAAATGTTCTAAACTCTCACCTAGCTTAGTTCTTTTCATATCATGCATTAAACCTTAATACTTTAGTTAGATTCTAGATTAGTGTAGCTTAGCACCAAGATTTTTTTAAAATTGCATGCTTGTTGCCGGATAAAACCTAGTGGTGGTGCTAAGAAACACTTTCATGGTATCAGAGCCAAGCTAGAACATTAGGGAAAGTCTTTACGACGTTAAAGTGTTCGATCGAGTTTCGAAACCTGCATTTTTACCAAGCTTCTGTCCATTTTTCAAAAGTTGAAATTTTTGAGATTAAAATTATGCAGAAAATTGTGCAGGGTATTTTGTTGAGTCCCAAGAAGTATGAGGCCCCAATTCCCTCAAAGCGCCGCGGAACCGCGGCCTAACCCCTAGTTTGGCCGCGGTTCCGCCGCATGTTTGTGGACTTGCGGGATCGTGCTCCTTGTGCTGCTCCATTGTGATATTTGGCACTTTCTGGGTGTTTTTAGTGATACTCAAGTTGTCGAGGTCTCTGGGCACATAACCCATAAGTCTGGAACAAAAGGGGTCCTGTGTGATTTGTGGGTGTTTGATAAATCGATCGAAATGTTTAACAATGCGGCATAAAGGCTAAGACCACTTATTTATGATGATTTGTGATACAATATTTGGAATCCACAATAATTAGTTTTGGAAAAACTAGTTAGTGTTTTGTAAATCTACCGGTTTAGTCTCGTTTGATCGATTGCCACGGAGTTTTGATTTGACCCCGCGCACTGCTTTCAGTCTCGATCCACGATCAGATCCTTTCTCCCTATGACCGCTATCAAAGATAAGCTTTTTCCGATAGCTGCACGGCTTTCTTTGCTTTGTCATAGATAGAAAGAACTCAAAACCTCGTCGCAATCTTGTATAGTATGCGAACACTCGCCGGATAACATTACTAGATAATCACGCCTCACAGCCACGACTAAGTGACTTTAGGAGAACCCCGTTGCCAAAAGCATCTACACGGGTGCTCGCGGCCACGGTGTTCAATCTAAGTGAAATTCGTTGACGGCATCGGGGGTGCGGCGATCTACTAAAGTTCCCGACGAGTATTCGATCAGGTAGTCGGGTGTCACGACCCGAAATGGCACGTGACTGGCCCTTGAATCATATGAAGTCTATAGGACCCCATCTAATTCAAGTAAGCCAAAAGCCTAGAAATCTAAAACCATTTTAAATAGTAAATGAAGGAAAAATTGATTTTAAATAAGTGGTTTTAATAGCATAAGCCGAATTATGCGTTTTTAAAATCCCAAGTCTATTCTGAAAATTTCAGCAGAGTTTCCTTTGTAAATACTGGCCCCAAAAGGGTACAACATGCATAATATGAATAAAAGCATCCCCAAGCGGGAGCTAGCTTTTCATCAATTGACGGTCACAACCAGGCAAGCAATACAATATACAACGCCGAAGGGCGAGGATCAAAACTGAAAGGAAACTCATATCAACATGAAAACCCATAATAATACAATGCGCGACTCTAAGGTCGAAAGAAAATACAACTGGTTTCTAAGTCAAATACATATACATGTCTGGTTGATGGAGTTTCTAGATACAACAATGAAAATAATATACAAGGGTGGTCACGATGCGAGTGAACCCACCTACCCAAGCAATCACCCAGAATGGAAGCAGTGTGCCAGAAAGCCGCAAAGAAACCTGTATGGCAAGACCTGCAAAAAACTGTGGCACAACGGGGGTGAGTTGCCAACTCGTGAGTAGAAAACATCACAGAGCAGAAATCATATGTATGACTCAATCCTAGGTCAAACGATCAGTAATATATACATATCCTCAATATGGTAAAGTCTGAAGTATGAAAAGGTGGCAAGGATAAACATCTATACTAAGTGTAATACCAAGTGCTCATGTCAGTGCTTCAGGTAGTAACATATCAAAAATAGGAGGTATGATCAATGTAATCATCATGAAATCAGTGTCAACTATATCATGAAGTCTAAGTATGTGGATATCATCCAACTATGTAATCAATGTCTGGACGCATGTGATCCCGTCCACGTGTCAACCAATAACATAGCAACATCATGCATGTAAAAGTCATAAAAGTATATGCATGAAAGTATGATGATATAAATCAACGGGTATCCCTCGCGACATATCAAAATCATGAAAACATCATGAAACCCGTGTCCATCATCGACACGTAAATTCTCATCTATCAGGTGCTGTCACCATGACTGGCCCTGATAGGTACGTATCATACGCTATCTCGAAAACCCGAGTGCCCAGCTTCGACCCTCGAATTTCGACGTATCCATACGTACATAACTCCGGTCGGTATACCCACGATAGCCGCCGAGTCCAAATACTATCACCGGTAGGTAGTGCTCCCCTGTCAGGCTCACCGTCCAATATATACGAGTCTTTTTGCCCCGGGATACCTCATCGGGTCCACCATGTACCCGCAGACGGTGCCTACCGCTTCTTGAATCGGGTTTCACATGTCACTTTCAGAACCGAGAAAACACATGGTGGACGCACTGAAATATCATATCAAGGGAAACCGGGTTTTTAAAACAATACATGCTCTCTTTTGAAATAACCACGGTTCCCAAATTCAGAAATCTCATGAAAACATGTCTCAATGCGTATAATCATAAAGCATGATGTATGCGACATATAACAGAAATGTAAGTATATCCGTATATCATGCAACATGGAACAGTAATATGCACATATCGAGAGAAAACCGCTCTTTTAAAATGAATCCAGTTTTAAAGTATATCTTGCGGTTCCCGAATCTCCAAAATCAAGCCAGAATCATCTATGTATGTGCAAATACGTATGTATGCAAGTATGGATGTACAATATGTGTGTACGCAAGTATGTCATACAAGGAGTCATATCTTGATGCAACAATCCTACTGTGTAGTGACATGACAATTATCGATGATGAAGTGTGTGAGCCGGCAAGCAGGTGTACGTGGAACATACGCATCATCGATAATGGTGCTGGTGTCCTGACAATATGGGTTTAATATAACAATAAACACATTTAAACATGCAATGCGATGCGAATAGAAAGAATATGCGGAAAATGAATAATAAACACAACAGTGAAGAATCTACATCAATATATATATGTCATACAGTTTTGCCATTTGAAATAACACGAATCGTGGTGTTTAGAAAAATAAGGGCTACGGTGTTTTAAGAAAAGATGCGTCTTTTGAAAATATCCGTATAATCCCTTAGCCTGTCTTTAAAATACTCACGATTCGTTAGTTTTTGAAATAGGTATGACTTGAGTCTAGTCTAACATCTATAAGTAAACTACAGGACTGATCGAACGGTAAGGAAACCACCTAAATCTGAGTCGATATATATAAATATAATAGTCGGTGATCCCGTCTCAATAGTATCACATACGATACAATATATATTATGACATTCTCGAGTTAAGAATGCGGATCTAGCATCAATATAAAGCTCGTACGTAAATCCGTCGTACGGCATCCCAAATCTGGGTACGGGTCAAATATTACATTCATCTCATTATTCATCTGGTATCCATTATCATCATAGCTCATGAACCGGGGTACTGATCTAAGTCTAGTACAAACTGATACCATCTATATATATGTGCGTGTATGAAAACACACGCCTAAAGGCCCGCTATAAACTCATGTCGTATCTCATAATATGAACCAAAACATATCACCGATCTCATGGCATCATGCCCAATCTCATCGACTCATCTCCAAATACCATAACAATCCTCATCATCCATGAGAGTGTGTGTGTATATATATATATATATATAGTCCCATACCTATGTGTGTGTGTATATATATACATATCCCCATATACGCACAAGTAAAACCAGTAAGCATGTGTGTGCGTGTGGGTGTAAACTTCATTTTAGGGTTCGCGACTAAGAAGCTAAACTAAGTTACTTCTAACTACCATAAACTAAACCAAGAACACAAAATCATATCTTGATAATCATCCACGTAACATAAAACATATATATAACCATATATATATATATATAAGCTATACTACGAACTGCGGGGTGCTATACGCCATCCATCCGACTTCCCCCGTAGATATAATCTACTCACCTTGACCTTCGCTTGCCGATACCGACGTCGCCAAGCGCTTGCTTGTTGTCCCGAAGTCCTCGTGGGGTACCTACACATCATAACGTATCGTGCCGCATTAAAACTCAATTCAAAACCAAAACGACACGCTAAAAGCCTATAGGTTAGAACCTACGGACTACGCCTTTCAAACCAAACAATCCTCGATATCGTCGTACAAACGTCAAGTGATCGAGGTAAAACACAAATACTAAAATCCAGAATCCAAAATACGGAAAATATAATCCGAATCAAAACAACTCCTCATGAAATTGGTCCCAGATTTTACCCTAGGAGAAATTAGCCAATTCTGCATATGTGTAGGGTCTAGTTTACAGGTAATAGAGCCATGAAGCAAGAATGACACCGGAACTCCAAGGTCTGGCCGCAATTTGCGGCCAGAATGATATTATTTGCGGCCTGGTGTGGGTAGTTGGGTCTTGGGTCTTTATGGTATGCTCTATATCTCCTGAACATCTCTCTGTGTTTGCTAAATAATTTTCTAGGTCTCCGGGTGTTGGCAGATATCCAAAAACCATCACAATTTCCACAATTTTCCGTATCGGCAGAATTCTAAGTTTGCACTTGGGGGTTAAGTCCAGGTTCCAGTTCAATATACCATCACAAAAAGGGGGTTTAAGGTCACTAATAACTCAATTACACTATCACAATTCAATTCAAACCCTAACCTTAAACATAGAATTTCCAAACTTCACTAAACGATACTAAATCGGTTCTAATCAAACATGGATGTAAAAGCAATGTAAATACTATGCTATTGGTTAAGAGAATACCTCATTTGGCAACTCAAGAATTTTCTTGAGTTGCCCCATGTGCCCAAAATCCTTGTTTTCTTGGTCTAATGTGTAGCTAGTGAGCTTGTATATGATTTTTGTGAAATGGAGATGGAATTTTGAGTTGATTTTGGAGGTGTTTTGAGGCTTGAAGAGGGGGAGGGAACTAGGGCAACAGCTAAGAGAAAGGAGAGAGGAAGATGATGAGGAAAAAATGAAGGGAAAAGATCCAAGGTCCAAGGTTGACCCCTCACTTCTCTCTCGCTCATGCCCATACCTCTTACTATATTCATTTCTTTTTCTTTTCTTTTCTTCTCTCTTCTTATAATAACCCAAATCAAGCATGAAGAATAAAGTAAAGCCATGATAAAATGTAACAAGTGTAAAATATGACATGGTGCATGTCATGTGCACAATACCGGATTAATGGAAGATTAGCGATATTTAATCGCGATTAGCATTAAAATAGTGTATAATAAATCACAATTAACTTAAAATTGCTCAATTTATATAAAACACTCTCTTTTAGTAATTTCTATAATTTTCCAAATTTTCCCCAATTTATCGGCATTTAATTATACCGCAATATTAAAATATTCAATATATTTATTATTAAATTATAAAAATTCCCAAAATAATATTTTATTTTTCTGAAATCTTACATCGGGAATCTTGTTGAATTACCCGACTAAATTATTGAAAAGTGTTTTCGATTTGAGACTAAAATGCAAGGTTTATAGGGTTACACATGAAATTCGGAATATGAGATATTCCGGATTTATGATGTCTAAGGTATATGCGGATTCTAATTATTGTAGTTTTTCATTTCTTTTCTGCGACCGTAAGTGTAATCTGTGGGGTATCCCCGATCTCATTGTTATATGTCAACGATATTCGGAATACGCATATTTACTTACGTTGATGACATGTGATGTTATGTGTTGTTGTGAATATTGGATCATCGTGATTGAATAGCCGGGGTTTTTTGTTTGAGATGAGAGTTTTTCAATTTTCATTCATGTAATAAATTGTATGTAATATTTTTTATTGGGACACTTCCGGGTTGGGAATGATGTCACCATTGATGTATATTATTTACTTTTTCGTATTAGGATAGACCCAAGGCGGGGAGCACAAGTAATCGGGTTCTAGAGTCCAGTGGGAGAACATTTTGAGGAGTCGAGACCGGGTCTCCTAACTCTACAATTGGCAGGGTTGCTTGCCGCTCTCGTGGGGGTCTAGGGATGTGGATTTGGATATCATCAAGACCGTGGAATCCGTGTTTTTCATTACTGGCTAAATTTAAAAAACAGACCTCCTAGTATATCCAATATTTCATATGTTTGCTTCTGCTGTCTGAGTCCTGAGATGTGATCATATAACTGCGTGAGACGAATGCTATATATGATATATATAATAAACGTTGCTTATGTTTTGCACACGCGCTAGTCCAGCCCCCGCTCTGTCGTTAGTTAAGTAACCTAACGGTGCATGACGGGGCCCCGTGGCGAATGCGGATGGCATAAGCGTACGTTCTATTTTCGTTTCTTTTCTGTGATGTTTAGGAAAACATAAATGATGGGACTTCATTAATGAGAGTAATGGAAAGAAAAGAAACCTAAAGATATTATAGAGTCAAAATTTTCAAAAAGGTAGCTCTAGTTCTTGCTTTGTATAGTGGTATTCCTTGATGAATATCCATCACCTCATTCGATGAGGAAAGAGCCGAGATCCCTTCACCGGAAGTGATCTTTTTAGCAAAACTAGCAAATGATACAACCCACCCGGTTTTGTTTTGATAGCTTCTTTAGATTTTGCATTGCATAGTGGTATTCCTTGATGAATATCTAGCACCTCATTCGATGAGGAAAGAGCCGTGATCTCTTTACCGGGAGTGACCTCTTTAGCAAAACTACCAAATGCTACAAAAACCACCCATTTTCAAAACAATAGATTCTACAACGATATCAAGTTCATTACGCTAAACGTTTTCTTCAAAACTAGTCGTAGCCCTCCGTCATTTCAGATAAGGAACTATTTTAGTATTTGTGCTGCATTTGTTGACCTTCGACAAGGTATAGTGTACGGTAGCTGATTAGTGCTTATCTGTCGTATATGATGTGATTGGATAACGGTAGTCGTACGACCTTGTTGGCTTCCATCAAGGGTCGTGCGAGTGGGCTTAATTCAATTACGAAATGAACGGGTTGAACTTGACTAGCGGCCTATGGTTTGTTGGCCTCCGTCAAGGTCATAGGTCGTTAGGGATAAAAACAGATATTGAGAATTTCAAGTGTTGAAATTTGCAATGAGATTGCATACCTTCTATGAGATAGTTGGATCCCGATACCCACTGTGAGTAAGAGTTACTCCTGAGAGAGTTTTCCATTTTACAATTAGCTGATTCAGTAGGTGTCTAAGAACGGTGTTAACGGGGTTATGCCCCTGCGGAAACAAGGTTATTTAATTAGTTCCATGCGAAAGCATGGGGAGACTCCTTCGGAGTACCAATACCTGTCTGACTGACCGATTGGCGAACTTCTAGGGTGTAACTAATCCCGGTTAATCTTGCCTTTTAAGGTTTAAGGAAGATTTGATAAAAAAGCAGAAGCCATCCTAATTAGATAAGATAATAACCAATCTAATCTTGCAAGAGCGCACGCTAAATTGTTTCCTTCTCTCTCTCCAGGTAGCGATCAATGACATGCCTTAATCAAGATAATAATATGGATGTATTGACCGAATCGGCTTATCATACTGAGCTGGGGAATGTTGGTTCCGCTTTTTCTTATGATTGTCATAAGTCTGAGCAAGAGATAGGGGAATATCAGGATTCCCACGCCACTCAAACGAAGAATAAGCATGTTGATGCATCGTCTTCGGGTGCGTTCGTAATCGAGAACTGTTTCTCAGTTTGCTCTACGTCCTGGGTATTGAATACCGGATTAGGATCCCCCGTATGTAATTTGTTACATGGTTTAAGGAGAGGTAGAGAACTGGGAAATGGTGACATGTCTATCAAAGTAGGGAATGGAGCAATTGTTGTAGCCAAAGCAGTAGGCGAATATCACCTAATATTACCAAATGGTAATACATTGATTCTGAACGACTGTTATTACGTATAAAAAATGATGCGCAATATTATATCAGTTGCTTTGTTGCATAATGAAGGATATAACTTTGCATTAGAGGATAATGTTATGAACATTATTCTAAATGAAGTATTGATTGGGTTTGGTACGTTATGTAACGGTATATACGTTCTAAATCAAACTATAATTCTAAACATACAGAACACACACGAGGAAAAGTTCAGAGATGAACGAAGCCTAGACTAGGTCATATCAATGCGACAAGACTAGCTAAGTTGTATAAAGATGGATATTTGAATCAGTTTGAATTTACATCTTATGAAACCTGCCAGTCATGTCTCAAAGGAAAGATGACCAAAACTCCGTTTACAGGACACGGAGAAAGAGCTTCTGAACTCTTGGGACTGATACATAGTGATGTATGCGGTCCTATATCTACACATGCCAGGAATGGTTCCTCATATTTCATTACATTTACAGACGATCTCTCAAGATTCGAACATGTGTTCACGATAAAACACAAATCTGAAGGTTTTGAGAAATTCAAGGAATATAAGTACGATATAGAGAACCAGACGGGTAAAAGTATTAAATCCTTCGATCTGATCGGGAAGGAGAATACTTGAGCATGAAATTCCGAGACTATTTAAAAGAGAATGGGATTCTCGCTCAGCTTACTCTTCCGTATACACCATAGCACAATGGAGTATCGGAGCGAGGAATCGCACACTATTAGATATGGTGCACTCTATGATGAGTAATCCTGAGTTACCTATTTCATTTTGGAGTTATGCACTTGTGACAGCTGCATACCTATTGAATAGGGTTCCGACAAAATCCGTATCTACCACTCCATATAAGATATGGTATGGGAAGAGACCATCTTTTAAACGAGTTAAAATATGGGGTTGTCCGGTCTATGTTAAAAAGCAAAATCCGGACAAGCTCGAGGCAAGGTCAGTTTTGTGCAAGTTTGGGATATCCAAATGATTCATATGGATACATATTCTACCGTACCGAGGAACAAAAAGTGTTTGTGTCTCAACATGCCACTTTTTTAAAAAAGGAATTTCTTTTAGAAATTAGTGGTAATAAGATAGAACTAGAAGAAGTTCCAGCCACACAAACTATAGCTGACGATTTGGTGGAACCGGAGGATTCAATAGTTCCCGACTAATCTCAGCCACTCCGCAGATCTAGTAGGGTTCCTCATCCACCTAAGAGATACTACGGTTTTCTCATAGACGGTGGGAGCGATGATTGCATCATGGAAGATGATGACTCAACTAGTTTCGAGCAGGTCATCACAAATAGGGACTCTGTGAAATAGCTGGATGCTATGCGATCTGAGATGGAATCCATGTACACCAACAAAGTATGGATTTTGGAAGTTGCTCCTGAAAGGGTAAAACCCATTGGGAGCAAGTGGATCTTTAAGAAGAAACTTGGTGTAGATGGAAAGGTTGAGACCTTTAAAGCTAGACTTGTAGCAAAAGGTTTTCTTCAACGACCAGGTGTCGACTATGATGAAACCTTTTCTCCGGTGGCTATGCTTAAGTCCATCAGGATCTTACTTGTCATTGCTGCATGCCATGACTACAAAATCTGACAGATGGACGTTAAGACCGCTTTTCTAAATGGTGATTTAGAAAAGAGCGTGTACATGACTCAACCAAAAGGCTTCGTAGACAGTGGGAGCAGTGGAAAGGTGTGCAAGCTGGTTAAATCAATTTACGGATTAAAGCAGGCATCACGGAGCTGGAACATCTGTTTTGATGTAGCGGTCAAAGAGTTTGACTTCATAAAAAACGTAGATGAACCTTATATATACAAAAAGGTTGTAGAGAGTAAGGTTGTCCTCCTCATATTGTACGTGGATAATATACTCTTGATAGGAAATGATGTTCCTATGCTACACTCGGTCAAGCTCTTTTTATCACATAAGTTCTCCATGAAGGATCTAGGTGATGTCTTCTACATCCTGGGGATAAAAGATCTATAGAGATAGATTTAAGCGGATGTTGGGATTGTCCCAATCCAGGTACATAGACACCATACTAAAGAGCTTTAGTATGGAAGATTCTAAGCGTGGTAATTTACCCGTTTGTTCAGAAATCACTCTCTCCAAAGAGATGTCTCCCAAGACTGATTTGGAGAGGGCTCGTATGACAGTGATACCCTATGCTTCTGCAGTTGGGTCTATTATGTATGTGATGTTATGTACCAGACCGGATGTAGCTTACGCACCAGGTGTAGTGAGTAGGTATCAAGCAGATCCTGGGAAAAAGCACTGGACAGCTGTGAAGAACATTCTTAAGTACTTGAGAATGACTAAAGAGATTTTCTTGGTGTATGGTAACGGTGGACTTCAGGTGAAGTCCTTTACTGATTCGAGCTTCCAGAGTGATGAGGACAACGGTAAGTCGGTCTCGAGATTTGTCTTCACCTTCAATGGAGGGGTGGTATGTTGGAAGAGTTCCAAGCAAGATATCGCAGTAGACTCGACGATGGAGGCTGGATACATCCCTGCCAACGATACTGCCAAAGAGGCTGTCTGGATGAAGTTCATTGCTGAACTTGGTGTGGTTCCATCCATCAGCATCTAATACCTTTGTATTATGATAACAATGGAGCTGTGGCTTTGGCTAAGGATCCCCGGTCCCATCAGTAATCCATACATATTCTTAGGTGATATCACCTGATTCGGGAGATAGTAGATCGTCGGGAGATCGAGATTAGGAGAGTTGATATGAAGGATAACACAGCGGATCCACTCACGAAGGCCTTCTCCCAGAAGCAGTTTGAGAGACTTTTTGGGATGTTGGGTATGAGATGCTAAAACAACTGGACTTAGTGCAAGTGGGAGATTGTTAGGAATATATATGCCCTAGAAGCTATTATTGTATGATATAGTGGATGTTTGGACATATATATAGAGGACTTTCTTGTACGACATGATAGTATGCTATCTGGTTACTTTTTATCTTAATATGTACACTTGTATTATTATACCGTCTCTCTGATACATGTTGATAAAGCCCTTAGGATGTGGACTTGACTACCAGGTCTATGATGCGGATCATACTACTGGAACTTGTGTAGTCCATAAACACATCTTTTAACTGTTCCTAGTCGAGAGAGTATCGAGACAGGGCATCGATATTCCAGAGTAGATTAGTGTATACGTTTCTTGACTCTGCGATGGTGATCCTATAATCATTAGTGTTTGACATCAAAGATTGTACACATGTGCTCATTAGAGAATGAGTACACCGAACAAGACTCGCCGAGAACTCCTAGATGGTACTATACATATCGTCAGACAGCAGATCTCTGGTGATACTGGTATAGGTTAGTCTGTAGACCCGAGATCGTCATAATCTCTTGTGTGGTTCCCACTGTGCTTTGATTTCCTCCCTACGACGGTTCAAAGGAGTCGTGCAAACAGCTGGATTTTGGGTACAGTCCCGAGTCACATGGAAGCAGTGAGCGATAAGTGGGGTTTCGTCTCTCCCGGTATTGGGAATTGATGTTGCGCTATGCTCGATTGGCTATAACAGTAGGTCCGTGGTCAGGGCTGATGAGATTTATTGGTAAGTGTTATCAGTAGTTTCGCGAACCGTTATGAGCCATACATCGGCATGACTTATCAAGTTACTGGGGTCTGACGATTCCACCCTTAGACTCGATATGCGACATATCAGACGAAGAGACCGGATTGTACGGTAAGTGTTACTTATAGGTTTCATGGGAGTTTGGACAATCTTGCTTGTTGATCTTCTAATTGCTCAATACCTAGGTAGCCGTTGAGTCCAGCTAGTAGTGCTGACGGCTTATAGGTAACTGATGTGATCATTACCTACTGCTGGCGTATTGACGAGTCTTTAGAGTCTCACACAGAGGTTTCATAGTTCAAGCGAAACGAAGTAGGGCACATATGATGATATGTGCGGGAGCCTGATTAAATAAGAGTATGTGATACTGTATTCTAATCTGGCGACATTTGATATCGTTAGGTTATATGTGATATAACCGGATTATTGAATTAAGTGTTGATTTGATAACGTGATATATAGGTAAATGATATTAGTCGGTTATATATGATATAACCGGATTATTAAATCAAGTGTTGATTTAATAATTTGATATATATTTATATTTGATATAATTATATTTTAACTAATATTAATGCTCATGTAAGTTTTTATTCTCTTGATATATATATTTATATATATATATATGTGTGTGTGTGTGTGTGTGTGTGATATTATATATATATTAGAATTGTCTATTTTAGAAATAGGTAATTGAGGTGGAAAATGAGAGATATTTTGGGCATGCGTGAAGTATGACATTTTTCATTTGTTTATTAGTTTTCTTTCACTATAGAAGCATGGTTGGGTTTATTTATTGAAATAAATTCCATACTTCAATAAGTGAGGGTATTATGAGAGCCATTCTTCATCCATTCACTTGATTTTTCTTTGAGCTCATTTCCTTTGCTCTCACCATTATCTCCTCCTTCCTCCTCAAAGCCCTAACCCTCATATGTGTTGTTAATCCTAGGGCTTTAGAGTAATCCAAGTGAGCTAAGCACCCTACTTCATCAACCTACACTCAATTAGCTATTAAGTATATGCTGTTTCATTTACTAATAGTAGATTAGTGAAGATGTAGCTTGAATTAGAGAAGGTTCAAGGTGGATCATCTTCGTCACGAAGATCGCGAAGCAGGCTTGTTCCTTCTTCAAGTGGAGCTACGAAGAGTCGTAGGAACTAGTACTCGGTGCTTTAGAAGTGAAGGACTTGGTTTACAAAGGTTGTAAACTCTTTCACTTAGCTTAGTTCTTTTCATATCATGTATTAAACCCTAATACTCTAGTTAGATTTTAGGTTAGTGTTGCTCAGCACCAAGAATTTTTTAAAATTGCATGCCTGATGCCGGATAAAACCCAGTGGTGATGCTAAAAAACACTTTCACTTGGAGCTTGCTAAAAATGATGTATTTACAACCCTAGGGAATTTGCATTTACGGTGATATTTACTAGCAACTAATAGGCGATGTATTAAAGGATGCATTTCTTTCGATTTGCAACGTTTTAGCTTGAAAAGGAACTATTTAAATATTCATCTGTTATGATAATGGTGAAAGCTAGATGGAGGTGAATCTTATTTTCTCATACTTTTATACTAGGATCATTTGGCATTCGTAGTCTTTTGGTTGGTGGTTGGAAAAATGTATTATTGAGTGGGCAAAATGTACTCAAGTATTGGCTTAAAATATAAGAAATGGTAGGCTCCTTATAAATTTCAAAGGTACTAAACAATAAGCTTACAAGTTATGTTTGGTTAGTGAAAACTTAGTCCACTTTAGTATTGAGTTGGCTCGGCTAATTTAAATTTTATAAATATAATTAACAAAAAAGAAAAAAGTTTGTTAATGGGCATTAAGAACTATATAAGATAACTAATATATTTGGTGAATTTTATTCTCATGTACCATTGTATATAGTCTTAAATAAGATTGTATTAGTATTAAAAATGCATGATGAAAATGCTTTTTAACACATACCTCCTATAATTTTATATATTTATATATGTTCCCCTCTCTTTGCATTTGGGTGTACCCTTCAAATCTTATATGTTGTTTCAAATGCTCTCTTCGTTGACAGACCGGATGCTCATAAAGTAGATGTTAACGCAGTGCTGAGTTTATTATACTTATCTAATTATTTTTAATTTAATCCTTTATTTTTATTGCTAAATCCTACTACGTATCTTTAACCAAACTTAATCTTCTTGCTTTACAACTCAAATCTTCATAATCGTGGTTGTATTTAAGCAAAAGGAACATAAACATGATAAAAATGAGGAATTTGTGTAAACTAAAGCAATTTAGTGTAGTTTGAAAGTAAATAATTTTTATTTTTATATATAATTATTTGGAAATGATAAAACACTAACAAAAAATTGAAAAGAGAATAATGAAGGAAAGAGGCCGTGGGAGGTTTCTTTATGTCAGGTGGAGTCAAAAAATACACCTCCACCATTTTATTCGACGATCGGTACCGGCAATCTTGATCTTCATCGTCTGATAAGCCGATACACCAAATTTCATTTGATTCTAACACCGTTGATTTAGTGAGTACACAATTAACGGTTTACCGATAATATTCACTAAATCAACGGTGAAAAGATTATGATGGCATGAAATTTAGTGAATATTATCGGTAAACCGTTAATTGTGTACTCACTAAATCAACGGTGTTAGAATCACATGAAATTTGGTGTATCGGCTTATTAGACGATGAAGATCATGATGGCTATAGCCGGTGCCGACCGTCGAATAAAATGGTGGAGGATGTATTTTTTGACTCTACATGACGAAAATAGCTTCCTAAGGCCTCTTTCCTCCATTATTCTCAATTGAAAATAATATTCATTTTTATATATGATTACTTGAAAATGATTGAAAACTAACAAAAATTGGAAATAATATCAATTTTTTTCCTATTAAATATAGTAAGAAAAGTCTAAGGTGACAACTCAAAAGGGCGAGTTTTGAGCAGATACCAATGAAAAGATGTATTTGATAATAGTTGGTTTGGATAAATACAAAAGATTGCTTGGGGATATACACAGCAACTTCTAATTAAAAAAGGTAAGTAGTTTTTTCATTTAAATTGTAAGAAAATAAAGATAATTATGAGCAAAGAAACTTTAGACCAAGGTTCGAGATATCGGCCGTATTGGATCGGTTTCGGTAAGGATCGATCCGATATTGGTATATATTTCTCGTATCGGCCGATACGAGCATGTATCGTCCGGCACGGTGGCCGATACGAATATTGTAAGATTTCAGAACCCTAAAAAACATTAAACAAACATAGATCTTGGATTTTTTGTTGGAATCAGGGAATTAAGCAACTACTTTTTGACCAATTGTGACAACTTGGAATAAATTTTCTTATCTTATAAAGAAAATAGTGAAAAATCTGTTCACAATCATACATCCGTGGTGCAGCAGTAAGATACTGATCATTGAAATCTTATTTTGCAGTCATTTCAAAGAGATCAAGAAGGAAAAGAAGAGATCACCACATTAATATATTGTTGCATAAAAAAAATTAATACAAACTCACCATCTAGCTTGGTTTGAGGAAATCTTGAACTGAGGATAGGAGCTCGACGAAGATCCGGAGGAATCAAGCTTGGCTTATGGATTTTGCGACGAATCTTCATCCTCGCCTTCTTCGCGAAGGATTAGCGGCGATGGAAAAGAAAAGAAAAGGGGTTAGGGCTTTTTTTTGTTTGGGTCTATGACTTAGGACCTTTTATATCTAGGTTAAAGTTAACAGTTATTGTTATTGTGCCTTGTTTTAAGTTATTGGATTTTGGGTTGTGGTCTTATTTAAGTTTTTACAAGTATTGATATGTTACATGGTTTAATTTAAGGGGTTTGATTTTACTGGGTTTGTTTTAATATGCTTTTGTAACATAAATTATTCTGTTGGTTTGGTTAATTGATTAAATTAATATTTAAAATTTACAATAAATATTACGTTTTAGGTTTTTTTTTTCTAGTAAACTAAATTTTAATTACTGCCATGAACTTAGCACTATAAATGATTTACATGATCTTAGTATATTATGAAGAATTTTGGATATTACAAAAAAAAGTATGATGTTGATTATAAATGATTATCATGGATTTTATTATGTTGCGAAAAAATACCATGAACTTGGTTGTGTAAATAAAATAATAAATAGCATAAATTTTGCTTGTGTGTATATGTTAGTTATATATATGCCCTAGAGGCCATTGTTGTACATATGATGTATATTATAGTGGATGCTTGGATACATATAGAGAGGACTTTCTTGCTCGACATGATAGTATACTATTTGGTTTCACTTTGTCTTAACATGTTGACTTGTATTAGTTTACTGTCTTGCTCTCACATGTTGATAAAGCCCTTAGGATACTCGACTACTGGGACTATGATGAGATCATACCAGTGGGGCCACGGTAGTCTATGAGTACATCCTATAATTGTTCCTAGTCGAGGGTGTATCGAGACATGGCATCGATACACCAGAGTAGACTAGCGTATACGCATCTTGACCTATATGATGAGCGATGGATGATCCCATATCCATCGGTGTGACATCAAAGATGGTGTACGGGTGCTCAGTGGAGACTGGGTACACTGAACGGACTCGCCGAGAACTCCTAGATGGTCATATACCTATCATCAGATATCAGTTCTCCGGTGACACTGGTACAGGTTAGTCTGTAGACCCGAGATCGTCATAGAGTCTTGTGTGATTCCCATTGTGTTTTGATTTCCACCTTATCACGTCTAAGAGCGCGTGCAAAATGGTGGCTTTTGGGTACAGTCCCGAATCACATGGAGGCAATGAGCGATATGAGGGGATTCGTCTCTCCCGGTATAGGGAGTTGATGTTGTGCAGTGTTCGATTGGCTATAATTGGAAGTCACTGGACATGGCTGATATAGAGTGCTACTGGTAAGTGTTATCAGTAGTTTCTCGACCTGTTATGAGCCTCACATCGACACGACTTATCGGTTACTGGGGTCTGACGTATACCACCCCTAGACTAGATATGCGACATATCAGACGAAGAGACCGGACTGTACGTTAGTGTTACTGATCGGATTCACAGGAGAATGTACATGCTTGCTTGTTGATCTTCTGATCGCTCAATACCTGAGTGGCTGTTATGTTTAGCTGACCGTTTGCAGCTTGTGGGCGTTTGATATGATCATCACCTACTGCCGGCGTATTGACAATTCTTTAGAGTTCTACACAGAGGTTTCTTGACTCAGGCAGAACGGAGTAGGAGCACATATGTGATATGTGCGGGATCGAGAATATTATGATATGAGATACCGTATTCTATTCTCGCGATATTAGATATCGGCCGGGTATATGTGATATAGCCGGGTCATCGGATCAAGTGTTGATTCGATGAACTGATACAGATTATATTAGTCGGTTATTTGAGAAATAGCCGGATTGTCGGATCAAGTGTTGATTCGATAATTTAATTATAATTATATATGTGATATATTACATTACATTAACTGATATAGGCTCGCTTTATTGATTCATTTTCTCACCGGATTATACATTGATATATATGCGATATATGTTAATTGTATTATTTTCTTTTGTTACAAAAATATATTATATATGTGATATATAATATTGTAACAAGTTAGGTTTACAAATGCAACATGATTTGTGGAGATTAAACTAATTAGGGTTTGATTTGGGTTAGCATTTGAGTTAGCTTTTTCATGAAGCTTCTAGAAGCTTTGTTTTGTTTTAAGCAAAGATATTTTGTTGATATTTTGTGGAGATATTTCCTAACCCAACCCAAACCCTTTACCCTAGTTAAGTCTCTACAATGGTTAAAAGCCTTTCTTTATTAACCAAGGGTTGCAATTGTAACCATGTCAATAATTCATTATTCATCACAAAAGGAATTATTCATCTTCTTCTTTCTTAAGCTCTTGAAAAAGCTTTACTAGGTTTTTCTTTTGTGATATTGAGTGAGATTTTGAAAACAAATGAGAGCCAAATTCCTACTTCATCATCCTCATCTAATCTAGCCACTTAGATTAGGGTGTTCACTTCATTAATACTTGATTAGAGAAGTGAGAGCTTGAGTTAAAAATTCTTCAAGGTAGATCATCTTCGAAAAGGAAGACTTCAAGCAAGCGTGGATCATTTGGTTTGTGGAGCCTCTCTAGAGTCCGGAAGTTCATGGATCGCGACAAAGGGACTACTACTCGGAGCTTATGAAGCGAAGGAGCGGACTACAAAGGTTGTAATATCTTTCCTTTAGATGTAAAGTTGTTTACATGCTCTGTTAGCCCTAATTACCTAGCAAAGATCCTCGCTTTAGGTTGTTCGGCACTTCTAAAATTTAAATTTGGCATGGTTGATGCCTTATTGACCCTTGTGATAGTGCCTAGTAACCCAACAGTGGTATCAGAGTCTAGCTAGAGCATTAGGCGACGTGTAGACGAATTTAAAAGACCGATCGAATCCTAAAACGTCGTATTTGACCCCCTCTCTGGAATTTTTTTAAAAAGATGGTTTTTTCCGTATTAAAAATACTCAAAAAAATAAGCAGGTAATTCTATGGATAACAGAGAAATACGAACCCCTAATTCCCTAAAGTCGCCGCGGAATCGCTGCCATACTTGGCTTTTAGCGGCGGTTTCGCGGCCGTACTTTGGTGTCAAGGATAGCTATTTCTAAGGTTGATCCGTATGTATTACTACATGCTTCTGGGAATTTTTAATATTACTCAAATGTTGAGTTTTCTGGAGATCTATAGAATTCGTTGATTCGATCGGAAAGTTTAACATCGTTTATTTTTCCCGGATAATTTAGAATGTGTTAAAATGTTCGAACGAATATCAATAACTCATTTTTTTCCATGACGGAAAACTTTCAAGTGTTGGATTTTTCCTCTGTTTAAAACTTTCGGGAAATCATGCAAGCGTATCTGTGGACCCTCTAGAAGAACGTAACCTTAACTCGATTATGTGACCGTCAAAACTGCCACTGAACCCTAGGGTTTGTGGTAGTTTAGCGTTGCCACATGTGAGGCATTGGTTTGATCCTTCTACGGCTGGTTCATTGGCGCAGTGACATGTTCTGGGATTTTTGAACTCCGTTCAAATGTTGAGCTATTTGGGAAGTCTTGAGTATTTGATTATTCGATCGGAAAGTTTAACATTGTCTATTTATCTGGAATGTGATACAATATGTGGAATTCATATAGTTAGGCATGAAATGCGAAGTATGTGATATTTCGGATTTAAGATGTCTAAAGTATTTGTGGATTCCAAATGTTGCAGTTTTACACTTTTTTTCTGTGACCGTAAGCGTAGTATGTGGTGTATCGCCGGCTTCGTTGCTATATATCAACGACGGTCGGGATACGTATACTTGCTTACGTTGATGATATGAGATATTATGTGTTGCTGTGATATGTTATATTGGATCGTCGTGTTCTGAATAGCCGGGGGTTTTATGTGAGATGAGGGTTTTTATTTTCATTCATGTAAAATTCATTTGTATGTAATATTCTTTTATTGGGGCACTTCCGGGTTGAGGATGATGTCACCATTGTATATTATTTACTTTTCCGCATTAGGTAGACCCAAGGAGGGGGGAGCATAAGTAACCGGGTTCTAGGGTCTAGTGGGAAGCCATCTCGAGGAGTCGAGACCGGGTCTCTTAACCCTAGAATTGACCGTCTTGCTTACCGCTCTCGTAGGGGTCTAGGGACGTGGGTTTGGCTATTCATCGCGACCGTGGAATCCGTGTTTTATACAGACTCGATATAAAACACGGACGTCCTAGTATATCCAATATTTCATATGTTATCATTTGCTGTAATGTTCTGTGATGAGATCATATTACGGTCTGAGACGAATGCTTATACTATATATATGATATATAAATATTACAGTTTTCGTTTTTTCTGTGATGCTTAGGAAGCATAACTGATGGGATTTATTAATGAGATTAATAAAAGAAAAGAAACCTAAAAAAAGAAGTTGTAGAATCAAAACTTTATAAAAAAGGTAGCTACAGTCTTGCTTTGCACAGCGGTATATATGATATACCCTGCACCTTATTCCATGAGGAAAGAGCCGAGATTCCTTCACCGGGAGTGACCTCTTTAGCAGAACGGGCAGATATTACAAACTCACGGATTAGTTTTTGATTGCTTCTATAGTTCTTGCTTTGCACAGCGGTATTTATGAAATATCCTGCAGCTTATTCGATGAGGAAAGAGCCGAGATCCCTTCATCGGGAGTGACCTCTTTAGCAAAAATTAGAAAAGCCTCAAAAACATTTCTTTTACAAAATCACTTGTTTCTACAACGATATCAAGTTCATTACGCTTATGGTTTTCTGAAAAACCTGCGTAGCCCTCCGTCATTTCAGATAAATAATATTTAGTATTCGTACTACGTTTGTTGATTTAGTCAAGGCGTAGTGTACGGTAGCTAAATAGTGTTTATCTACTAAAGCATGAGATGCGATTGGATTAGGGTAGTCGTACGGCCTTGTTGACTTAGTCAAGGGTCGTACGGGTGGGTTTAATTCAATCGGGAAATATACAGGTTGAACTTGACTTGCGATTTATGGTTTGTTGACTTAGTCAAGGTCATAGATCGCTAGGGGTAAAAAGTATTATCGGGAATTTCAAGTGTTGAAATTTGCAATGATAGATGGATTCTGATACCCACTGCGAGTAAGAGTTACTCCTGGAAGACTTTTACACAGGACAATTAGCTGATCAAGTAGGTGACTAGAAAGGTGTTTACGGGGTTATGCCTCTGGGAAAACGAGGTTTATTTTAATTAGGTCCGTGCGAAAGCACGGGGAACCTCCCTCAAAGTACCAACACTGGCCTGGCTGAAAGATTGGCGAACTTATAAGGTGTAATTAATCCCGGCTAGTCTTTCCTTTTAGGATTTGAAGGAAGATTTGATAAAAACAGTGGGAGACATCCTGATTAGATAAGATAATAACCAATCTAATCTTGCAAGAGCATACGATATAGTGTTTCCTTCTCTCTCTCCAGGTAGCGACCATGTTAGGCCTTAATCAAGATAATAATATGGATGTATTGACTGAACCCGTTTATTATACTGAGCAGGGGAATGTTGGTCCCGTTCTTTCTTATAAGTGTTATAAGATTGAACAGGAAATAGGAGAATATCTGGATTCTCACGCCGCCTAAATGAAGAACAAGCATGCTGATGCATCTTCTTCTGTAGTGTTAGTTATTGAGAACTGTTTCTCAGTTCACTCTACGTCCTGGGTATTAGATACCGGACCAGGATCCCACATATGTAATACGTTATGTGGGCTACGAAAAGGTAGAGAACTGGGAATGGGTGATCATTTCGTAAGAGTAGGGAATGGTGCAGATGCTGCAGCCAGAGCTGTTGGCGAATATCACCTTGTGTTACCAAAAGGTAATACATTGATTCTGAACGAATGCTGTTACATTCCGACCCTGATATGCAATATTATATCAGTTTCTTTATTGAATAAAGAAGGATATAATTTTGTAATACAGGATAATGTTATGAACATACTCCTGAATCAAAAGTTGATAGGATCAGGATCGTTAAATAATGGCATGTACGTTTTAAATCAAACTACAATTCTTAATGTACAGAACACAAACAAGAGGAAAAGTTCAGAAATGAACGAATCCTTCTTATGGCATTGTAGACTTGGTCACATCAATGTGACACGACTAGCCAAATTGCATAAGGATGGATATTTGAATCCGTTCGAATTTTCATCTTATGACACTTGCCAGTCATGTCTCAAAGGCAAGATGACCAAAGCTCCGTTTAGTGGACACGGAGAAAGAGTTAAAGAACTCTTAGGGTTGATACATAGTGATGTATACGGTCCCATGTCTATATATACCAGGAACGGTTCTTCCTACTTCATTACATTCACTGACGATCTCTCAAGATACGGACAGGTGTTCCTGATGAAACACAAATCTGAAGCTTTTGAGAAATTCAGGGAATATAAGCACGAAGTAGAGAACCAAACAGGCAAAAGTATTAAAATCCTTCGATCTGATCGAGGAGGAGAATACTTGAGTAATGAGTTCCTGGACTATCTAAAAGAGAATGTGATTCTTTTTCAGCTTACTCCTCCCTATACACCACAGCGCAACGGTGTATCGGAGCGGAGGAATCGCACCCTATTAGATATGGTACGCTCTATGATGAGTAATGCTGAGTTGTCTATTTCCTTCTGGGGGTATGCGCTTGAGACAGCCATATACCTATTAAATCTAGTTCCATCTAAATCTGTACCCACCACACCATATGAGATATGGAGTGGGAAGAGGCCATATTTTAAACGAGTTAAGATATAGGGTTGTCCAGCCTATGTCAAAAGACAAAATCCGGACAAGCTCGAGGCACGATCAGTTCTTTGCAAGTTTGTGGGATATCCAAAGAATTCTCAAGGATATTTTTTCTACCACGTTGAGGAACAAAAGGTGTTTGTTGCTCAACATACCATCTTTTTGGAAAAGGAATTTCTTGTAAAAGAAATTAACGGCAAAGAGGTAGAGCTGGAAGAAGTTCCAGCATCACAAATTACAACTGATGAATTATTGGAGCCAGAGGATTCAGTAGTACCCAACGAACTCTAGCCTCTCCGCCGATCTAGTAGGGTTTCTCATCCACCTGAGAGATACTACGGTTTTCTCGTTGATGGTGGGAGCGAGGATTGCATTATGCAAGATGATGACCCGACTAGTTTCGAGCAGGCCATCACGAGTGGGGACTCTGTGAAGTGGCTGGATGCAATGCAATCTGAGATAGAATCCATGTACACCAACAAAGTATGGACTTTGGAAGTTGCTCCTGAAGGGGTAAAACCCATTGGGAGCAAATGGATCTTTAAGAAGAAACTTGGTGTAGATGGAAAAGTTGAGACTTTCAAAGCTAGATTTGTTACAAAGGGTTTTCTTCAATGACCAGGTGTGGATTATGACGAAACCTTTTCTTCAGTGGCTATGCTTAAGTCCATCCGGATCTTACTTGCCATTGCTGCATACCATGACTACGAAATCTGGCAAATGGATGTTAAGACCGTCTTTTTAAATGATGATTTAGAGGAGTGCGTGTACATGACTCAGCCAGAGGGCTTCGTAGATAGTGGGAGCAGCGGAAATGTGTGCAAGCTGCTTAAATCCATCTACGGGTTAAAGCAGGCATCGCGGAGTTGGAACATCTGCTTTGATGTTGTAGTCAAAGAGTTTGACTTCATCAAAAACGTAGATGAACCTTGTATATATAAAAAGGTTGCAGAGAGTAAGGTTGTCTTCCTCGTATTGTACGTCGATGACATACTCTTGATAGGAAATGATGTTCCTATGCTGCAATCGGTCAAGCTCTTCTTATCACAAAGATTCTCAATGAAAGATCTAGGTGATGCCTCCTGCATATTAGGAATTATGATCTATAGAGATAGATCTAAACGGATATTGGGATTGTCCCAATCCAGGTACATTGACAACATACTAAAGAGGTTTAGTATGGAAGAATCCAAGCGTGGGAACCAACCCACGATCTCTCGACTCACTCTCTCCAAAGAGATGTCTTCCAAGACTGATTTGGAAAGAGCTCGCATGCAAGAGATACCCTATGCTTCGGCAGTAGGCTCTATCATATATGCGATGCTATGTACCAGATCCGATGTAGCATACTCACTAAGTATAGTGAGTAGGTATCAAGCAGATCACGGAGAGAGTCACTGGATAGCTGTGAAGAACATTCTCAAGTACTTGAGAAGGACTAAAGAGATGTTCTTGGTGTATGGTAACGGAGAATTCCAGGTGGAGTCCTTTACCGATTCGAGCTTCCAAAGTGATAAGGACGACTCTAAGTCGCACTCGGGATTTGTCTTTATCCTCAATGGAAGGGCAGTGTGTTGGAAGAGTTCCAAACATGAAACCGTTGCAGACTCGATGATGGAGGCTGAATACATCGCTGCCAACGATGCTGCAAAAGAGACTGTCTGGATGAAGAAGTTCATTACTGAACTTGGTGTGGTTCCATCCATTGAGTATCCAATACCTTTGTATTGTGATAACAATGGAGCTGTGGTTTTGGCCAAGGAACGCAGGTCCCATCAGATGTTCAGACATATTCTGAGGCGATATCACCTGATCCGAGAGATAGTTGATCGCCGGGAGATCGAGGTCAGGAGAGTTGATACGAAGGACAACACTGCGGATCCACTCACGAAGGCCATTCCCCAGACATAGTTTGAGAGACTCTTCGGGATGTTGGGTATGGGATACTACAACAGCTGGCCTTAGTGCAAGTGGGAGATTGTTACTTATATATATGCCCTAGAGGCCATTGTTGTACATATGATGTATATTATAGTGGATGCTTGGATACATATAGAGAGGACTTTCTTGCTCGACATGATAGTATGCTATTTGGTTTCACTTTGTCTTAACATGTTGACTTGTATGAGTTTACTGTCTTGCTCTCACATGTTGATAAAGCCCTTAGGATACTCGACTACTGGGACTATGATGAGATCATACCAGTGGGGCCACGGTAGTCTATGAGTACATCCTATAATTGTTCCTAGTCGAGGGTGTATCGAGACAGGGCATCGATACACCAGAGTAGACTAGCGTATACGCATCTTGACCCATCTGATGGGCGATGGATGATCCCATATCCATCGGTGTTTGACATCAAAGATGGTGTACGGGTGTTCAGTGAAGACTGGGTACACTGAACGGACTCGCCGAGAACTCCTAGATGGTCATATACCTATCATCAGATATCAGTTCTCCGGTGACACTGGTACAGGTTAGTCTGTAGACCCAAGATCGTCATAGAGTCTTGTGTGATTCCCATTGTGTTTTGATTTCCACCTTACCACGTCCAAGAGGGCGTGCAAAACGGTGGCTTTTGGGTACAGTCCCGAATCACATGGAGGCAATGAGCGATATGAGGGGATTCGTCTCTCCCGGTATAGGGAGTTGATGTTGTGCAGTGTTCGATTGGCTATAACTGGAAGTCACCGGACAGGGCTGATATAGAGTGCTACTGGTAAGTGTTATTAGTAGTTTCTCGGCCTGTTATGAGCCTCACATCGACACGACTTATCGGTTACTGGGGTCTGACGTATACTACCCCTAAACTAGATGTGCGACATATCAGACGAAGAGACCGGACTGTACGTTAGTGTTACTGATCGGATTCACAGGAGAATGTACATGCTTGCTTGTTGATCTTCTGATCGCTCAATACCTGAGTGGCTGTTACGTTTAGCTGACCGTTTGCAGCTTGTGGGTGTTTGATATGATCATCACCTACTGCCGGCGTATTGACGATTCTTTAGAGTCCTACACAGAGGTTTCTTGACTCAGGCAGAACGGAGTAGGAGCACATATGTGATATGTGCGGGATCGAGAATATTACGATATGAGATACCGTATTCTATTCTTGCGATATTAGATATCGGCCGGGTATATGTGATATAGCCGGGTCATCGGATCAAGTGTTGATTCGATGAACTGATACAGATTATATTAGTCGGTTATTTGAGAAATAGCCGATTGTCGGATCAAGTGTTGATTCGATAATTTAATTATAATTATATATGTGATATATTACATTACATTAACTGATATAGGCTCGCTTTATTGATTCATTTTCTCACCGGATAATACATTGATATATATACGATATATGTTAATTGTATTATTTTCTTTTGTTACAAAAATATATTATATATGTGATATATAATATTGTAACAAGTTAGGGTTACAAATGCAACATGATTTGTGGAGATTAAACTAGTTAGGGTTTTATTTGGGTTAGCATTTGGGTTAGCTTTTTCATGAAGCTTTTAGAAGCTTTGTTTTGTTTTAAGTAAAGATATTTTGTTGATATTTTGTGGAGATATTTCCTAACCCAACCCAAACCCTTTACCCCAGTTAAGTCTCTACAATGGTTAAAGCCTTTCTTTGTTAACCAAGGGTTGCAATTGTAACCATGTCAATAATTCATTATTCATCACAAAAGGAATTATTCATCTTCTTCTTCCTTGAGCTCTTGAAAAAGCTTTACTAGGCTTTTCTTTTGTGATGATATTGAGTGAGATTTTGAAAACAAATGAGAGTCAAATTCCTACTTCATCATCCTCATCTAATCTAGCCACTTAGATTAGGGTGTTCACTTTATTAATACTTGATCAGAGAAGTGAGAGCTTGAGTTAAAGATTTTTCAAGGTAGATCATCTTCGAAAAGGAAGACTTCAAGCAAGTATGGATCATTTGGCTTGTGGAGCCTCTCTAGAGTCCGGAAGTTCATGGATCGCGACGAAGGGACTACTACTCGGAGCTTATGAAGCGAAGGAGCGGACTACAAAGGTTGTAATCTCTTTCCTTTAGATGTAAAGTTGTTTACATGCTTTGTTAACCCTAATTACCTAGCAAAGATCCTCGCTTTATGTTGTTCGGCATTTCTAAAATTTAAATTTGGCATGGTTGATGCCTTAGAGACCCTTGCGATTGTGCCTAGTAACCCAACAATATATATATTGTGTGCGCGTGTGTACACACGTACGCGTGTGTATACATAAATTATCAAATTACAGTATTTTCAATTTGATGCAAAAAATATTAGAATTATAGCAGATCGTTCTCGAAAGGAAAAAGAGTTGGATATTGGTTGGAGTCATGAAAAAATGATTGATAATGATCAACGCGTAAATGTAATTATTGTGATAAACCGATGTCTGGTGGCGTCACTCGTTTGAAACCTCATTTGGTGGATATCGCTGGTAATGTTGCACTATGTAAATAGCCCCGAAAGAAATTAAAGAAATGATAAAAACATATATCTTCAAAGCAGAAGAGTAAGTCTCAATACTTGAAAAAAAAGAGTTCAGGAGGAATTAATGCAAAACGTCAATATGGATACAGATGATGACAACGACGAGAATGAAGAGCATACCGAAATTAGAAAAGCGATGAAGGCCAGTAGAGAATTCTAAATAGAAGAACAGATGGGTGAATCTCGTAGGCAGTGTGGTGAAGGATGTAGTACTGGATTGTTCAGTCGTTCTAAATCTGTAAATGTCTCAAGTAAGTCTAATTATGATAGCCAAAATATTCGAAAAGTAGATCTCTCTATGCTTAAAAAGGATGGTAAAACTCAATCGACAATTAAAACGGCAATGCAAGGCATTAAATATGCCAAAAAACACATAGGTAGAGCAATCCTAAAGTATTTTTCTACAATCATACCCCATATAATGTTGCTCGCAGTCCCTACTATGAAGCTATGGTAGATGCTATCGCGGATGTGGGTCGTGGAGTGAAGCAACCAACTGTATGCGAGATATCCAACACATAACTAGCTATAGAACACGAAGAAATGAAAACTTATGTTGAATCGCATCATAAATACGGGGATGAGTTTGGTTGCATTTTTATATGCGACGGTTGGACCATCCAAAATCATATGAAAATTATAAATTTTCTTATATATTCTACTGAACAGTTTTTCTTAAATTTGTTGATGCAACAAACCATGATCAGATGGCTGATTATTTATTTAATTTGATGAATGACATGGTTAGCGAAATCCAAGAGCATAGAGTAGTGCAAGTAGTCACTGACAATACTGCAAATTATAAATCAGCTGGTCGATTATTGGAGGAAAGAAAAAATCTGTATTGCAACAAAGCACGAGGTGAAAACAATCATTGAGTAGTGTAAGACAATGACATTTTATATATACTCATGGTTGGGCTCTTAAAATAATGAGAGCAGAAACAAATAATAAAGTGCTACTTCGGCCTGCCGTAACATGATTTGCAACAAATTTTCTTTCATTGGACTATTTACACATATTGAGAGGATTTGAAAAGAACAGTCGCTACACGTGCGTGGATAAATAAACAAACCAAGCTCGGATCTAGAGATAAGGAAAATGCCAAAGAAGTAAAAAAGATGATCGAGAGTGCTAGCTTTCGGACAAAGATTGCTTCCATTGTTGTGTTTGAGCCACTTGTGAAAGTTTTGAGAATGGTTGACAGAGATGACAAAGCTGAAATGAGTTTTTTTTATGAAGCAATGGAAACAATAAAAAGAAACGTTGGAAACGGCTATAGAAAATGGTGGAGAATAATTGATAGTCGTTAGGAAAGACAACTCAATCAAAATTTTCATGCAGTAGGTCAATTCAAACTGACAATTTCGATATTTTAATTTAATATTTTTAAGCAAATTACTATCCCATATCAATTAATATCAATATCATCAAATTGCAGGATCATCGATTTCATTACGCCCACAATATAGAAAATGACGAGGCATTGACAGGTTTTAGGTCTGTAGTTGACAGAATGGAACCAGACATATCTAGACAAATAGTTATTGCAAGAGGTGTATATATATAATCATAAAGATTATTATTATTTGTATACTTAATAAGCATTAAATTCATTTTTTTAATGCAGGCGGAGCAATGCCGATTGAAATCAGGTGTTTTCTCTACTATGAAGGCAAAACATGCTTCTTAAGAATCCAATCGAGCTGAGTGGTGGTCTATAATTGCAAGAGGAGAAACTCTAAATCTCGCGTGTTTAGCTGGACAAATTTTAAGCCGGGGTTTCATCCTCAAATTGTGAAAGAAACCGGACTACTTTTGAACTAATTCATACAATGATTAGAAATAGACTAAAGATGACTAATCTTAAGAAGTTGGTATATGTCCATTACAACATGAGATTAAGAGAGTCAAATCAGACGAAAATAAAATCACGAGCAAGTAATTGATTTGGATTATATATTTCATTAGGATGATCCACTTGCTGAGTGGATTGAAGAGTGAAGATCGATTGCTTGACGATGATGAAAATAGTTGGATGGACGAGGAAAGAGAAGAGAATGAAGATCTGGGCCAAAGCCATACGGTGGATAAGCGGAAAAAGGCCGAAAGCATTGGGAAAAGTAGCTCATTGGCCGTTTCAGATCAGGGGTCTGTTGCAGGTGGAAGCGCAAGCGATTATCGTTCTCCCGTTAGAGTTTATTCTATTTCAGAAGCCGATACCGGTTCTCATAGAGTATTTCACCGTAAACATGAAAAAAGTCATCAGGGGGAATATCAATGAATCACATGGGCATCGACCTATTCAGCTTTTGTCGCACGATCCGTTTGATAGTGTTGGCTTTAATGATCCATATCACCTTTCAGAGATTACACTGTTTCATATGCAAATTATGGATCATCTACTAGTAAGCACTCAAGTGACCCACTTAGGCAGGATGTAACCTTACAACATGATTCACCTTCACCATATGATAACATGATGGCATCCTTTTTTGGAACAGATTAAATGCCATATTGTTATCCATCGTACTATTAAAAGGATAGTAATAACGACGATAATGACCGCATCCATATGTGCCCGCTCGAAACAGCTTTTGGTGGTGATGTTAGAAATTTGGGATTGACAAGTCTTTTGTTGTTAATGTCTAAGTAGCCGGAGTAGTGTGAATTTTTAATTACGCGAGTTTAGTTTATTTTTCTTTAATATCTTGATTTTTTTTATATTTTACCTTTTTAAATAAAAAATTTCCTGTATTTTAAAAAATTTCCTGTATTTTTATGACGTGTGTATTGCAAGTGCAATTTCGATTATAATTTGTATTTACAGAGCAGAAAAATTTGGAAGTTTAAAAATAAGCAAATCGTTTTAAGGTGCATAAAATGGATATCCAGACGAATTAATGGAAAACCGGTGCAATTCGGTTCAATTGGGCCTAAAGCCCAAATAACTTATATGTTTTTCTTTTTTCTTCCAAACGGGGTCTTCTCTTCAACATGGGAACTCCTCAATCACGATAAAAAAATTTCTTCTCTCGGGTCTCGACCACGAGAATTTTTTTTTAAGGCATCTCGACTTCGACGATCTCGCCTTCGACCTAGATACTTGTCTTTGATCCCAGATCATCTCGATTTCAACGATCTCGCCTCTTCGATCATCTCGCCTCTTCATGGTTAAACCGAAGCTCCCGTTGATTTTTCCCCCTTTGCGTAACTTTGATATAAAAACTATAATGTTTTTGCATTTCATTATTTGCCATCATCTATCCATTGCTTTGGCCTTTGCATATGTACTTTTATTGGGCTATTAGTGATAAAGGGTTTTTTCTTCATTTTTTGTTTTAGGAATAATTTCTTCGTTTCGAATCAAAATTGCATAGCGATAGTTCTATTATTGCATCTGTTGGATACAGTGCCCTCATGGCAATTATTGTAATCACAGGCAGGCGATTATGAAGATTGTGGGTGGACCTATACGGATAGAACAGTCTCACTCGAGATGATAATATGCTATCTGGTTTGATTTTATCATCGTGTACATGTCTTGTGTGGTATTGCATATCACTATTACATGTTGATAGAGCCCATAGGATTTATCCTTGACTACCAGGGTTATTGGGGCGATCATACTTGTGAGAACTGAATAGTCTATAAGCATATCCTTAAATATCCATGTCGTGGAATATCGAGACTGGGTATCGATATTCCAGAGTAAACTAGTGTATACGTTTCTTGATCTCAACGAGGGGCGATGGCCGGTCTCATATCCATTGGTGTTAGTCAGTTAGCAAGATTGTATACATGTGCTCATCGGGTTATGAGTTATACTGGACGGGTTCACCGGGAACATGCTAGATGGTATTATACCTATTGTCAGATATTAGTTCTCTGGTGACATCAGTACATGTTAGTCTGTCTTCTTGAGATCGTTATTTGTCTCGTGTGAATTCTTACCGCTTTGAATACTACCCTACCACGGCTCTACTGAGTCGTGTAAACAGGTTTTAATTGGATACAGTACCGAGCTACATGGGTATACAGGTTAGTCTGTCTTCCTGAGATCGTTATTTGTCTCGTGTGAATTCTTACTGCTTTGAATACTACCCTACCACGGCTCTACTGAGTCGTGTAAACAGGTTTTAATTGGATACAGTACCGAGCTACATGGGTACAGTGCGGATCATCGAGGATTCGTCTCTCCCGGTATTGGGGATAGATGTCGCACCGTGCACGGATGTCCATCACCAGAAATCCTTGGCCAAGGTGGACGAGAATTACTGATTGCTGATCAGTAGTTTCTCGATAGGTGATGGGCTTCACATCGACACGACCTATACGGATAGAACAGTCTCATTGGAGATGGTAGTATGCTATCTGGTTCGACTTTATCATCGTGTACATGTCTTGTGTGGTATTGCATATCACTATTACATGTTGATATAGCCCATAGAATTTATGCTCAACTTCCAGGGTTATTGGGGCGATCACACTTGTGAGAACCGGATAGTCTATAAGCACATCCTTAAATGTCCTTAGTCGGGGGAATATCGAGACTGATTATCGATATTCCAGAGTAGACTAGTGTATACGTTTCTTGACCTCGACGAGGGGCGATGGCCAGTCTCATATCCATTGGTGTCAGTCAGCCAGCGAGATTGTATACATGTGTTCATTGGGTTATGTGTTACACTGGACGGACTCGTTGGGAACATGCTAGATGATATTATATCTATTGTCAGATAGCAGTTCTCTGGTGACATTAGTACCGGTTAGTCTGTCTACCTGAGATCGTCATTTGTCTCGCGTGAGTTCATTGCTTTGATTACTACTCTACCATGGCTCTACTGAGGTGTGGAAACAGGTTTTAATTGGGTACAGTACCGAGCCACATGGAGTCGGTGAGCGGGTCGTCGAGGATTCGTCTCTCCCGGTATCGGGGATAGATGTCGCACTGCGTACGGATGGCCATCACCAGAAATTCTTGGTCAAGGTGAACGAGAATTACCGATTGCTCATCAGTAGTTTCTCGATGGTTGATATGCTTTACACCGACACGACTTATCACGTTGTTAGGGGTCTTACTTTATCCATCCCTACACCCGATTTGCGATACTTCAGACGAACAGACCCGATTGTATGGAGACTGTTGTTTATAGGCTCAGTAGGGATTTGGACGGGCTTGCTTGTCGACCTTCATTTCGTTCGATACCTCGGTAGCCGTTATGTACAGCTAGTGCTGCTGACGTGTTTGTGGTTAAACCCACTGCCAGCGTATTGTCGAGTTTTTAGAGTTCCATACAGAGGTTTTTCCGGTTCTAGCAATTTGATGTGGATATGCGTATTTGATATGTCCCGGAGTCTGATTAAAATCTGTGTATTTCATACTCTAACGGTAATCGGATGTCTGATAATACTTGTATTATGTCATTATTTATTTATGTCTCATTTATGTGTTTTTAGACACATTAGGATAAATACATTGAATTATATAAGTATATATATATATTATAATTATGTATTTAGTTTTCTTTTAGGCTCTAGTCTATGTTCCCATGGATCAACTTATGCATTTGGGTTTACACCTTGGTGACATGTGGAGAAAAGAAAAGGGTGTGGACACTTGTCTTGGATCATAGCATCAAATGGTTGAGATTAATTTGATAGGAGAGAGTGATATGATAAATTCTTTCCAAGTGAGAATTGAATGAATATATTATTCTACACTTTCCTTTTCATCTCATAGCCCCTTCTCCTTCCTCCACCTAAACATAAAGAGAGTAGGAAAGAGTGAAGAAAATGAGACCAAAATGGTAGTGACCATGTACTACATCCTTCACCACTTGATTCTAGCAATATCAAATGGTGAGTTTCTTCACAAGTGCTTGAAGCAAATGGTGGAGATGAAGCTGGAAGCTGGTGTTCCTCGAGGTGGATCATCTTCGATGGAGGGAGGTTGCTTGCTAGCTTGTTCTCACCACCTAGGAGCTTAGCTAGAGTTCGACACAAGTGTGGAGCTCTTGAACTTAGCTTGAGGATGTGAGCTTCTCTTGATCATAATAGCTTATATCCCCTTTTGTTTATTTGCTAGAAATAGTTTATGGCTATGATCTTGTTGATGTTCTAAGTTCTCTATTTTTTTAAAAATCCTTTTTAGCCTTCCATAAAATCCTATAGGGAGCATAAAACCCCCAATAGTGGTATCAGAGCCAAGTCATAGCTTATTCTAGCTCGCTACGATGCCCGAATCCCGCAATTTTCCCCCCGGTCCAAAACCAGTGAGAACTTCCAATGTTTTGCTTGTTTTCGATGCCCGCGGATTCGCGGAGCCGAGAATCCACGGGAAGCATCATGGGTACCCAGGGGGGCCTCTCGGGGAGCTGAAGGTTGGGACCATCGCCCCAAGACCTCCTCAAGGTGGTCTTGGGGGATGGTGACGGTGGTCTCGGGTTCTGGACAGCCCTTAAGGCCACTTAGGTGGCCTCGGGGACAGTACACCCCCTTAGGCTCCCTCGGACCCCTCTTGGTACATCCCGGGTGCCCTTTCGGTCGCTCAGACGAAATTTGGGTCATTTCGGACTCCTGGTTTGACTTCTATGTTGGAATTTTTCTTGTTTTTAGCACACTTGTTTTTTTCGGTGATTGGAATTAGAAGTATTCGCTATTTGTGTGCACAATTCGAATGTCGTAGGCTTTATGTGTTGCGTGTATCATAGCGTTTGGTAAAACGTCGTCTAATTGCTATATGTATCAATTAGACGGGGTTACGGAATTGATACTCGCAAGTTTACATGTTCTGTGATGATTGATGCTATGTTGATTTTGGTTGTGTTGGATTGTCGTGATGGATGACCTGAAGTATGTAGTATTATATGTAGTGCTATGTGATGTAATGTATATTCATATTGCATGACGAGCGTCCGACTTGTGGACTGACGTCACTGCGGCTTGTATATTATTCTTTGAGGCGCGTCCTGTTTCGGATGTAGTCGTCGTATATTTAGGCATTCATTACATGCAGCAGGTATACCCCGCGGCGGAGTGCTTGAGTAGCCGGGTTCTAGAGGGCAACGGGCTACCATCTTATGGCGTTGAGACTGGGGTGCTTTACTTTAGAATTGGCAGGTTATTCACCGCACTCGTAAGGGTATAGGTTTGACCTCCAGAGGGGTGCCAAAGTCACCGGATTTTGAAAGTGCTGGGTGGCCCATTCACTTCGTTGATTGGGGCTGCCTCGCTTCTGAGATTGACGGGTGGCTTGCCGCACTCGTAGGGGTCTAGGATATGATATTACGGGCTATCCACATGATTGGGAAAATTGCATTTCATATTTGGCTCTATTAAAATGTACTTTTCCAAGATTATCCGCATTTCCATACCGTGTTTGCTTCTGCTGTGATTCTTCTGCGATATTGCTTGATATTATGCGTGAGACGAATGTTTCTATATATTGTATATATTTTTAGTAGACGCTATATATGTTTTGCATCTGCTCTAGTCCTGTTCCCGTCCTGCCATAAGTTAAGCAACCTTACGGTGAAGACCGGGGATCCTGTGGCGAATGCGGATGGCATATATATATGCGTGCCTGCTTTTGTTTCTTTCTAGCATGATATGTTTAATTGATTGGTCTGCATTAATTCTCTGATTAATGCAAGGAAAATAAACCTAAATAATGTTGGAACCAATTTTCGAAAACTATAGGTGTTTCTTTTTGCTTTGTGTCGTGGCATTCAGTTAGGAATATTCTGCACCTCATTCAATGAGGAAAGTGCCTAGATCCCTTTACATGGAGTGACCCCTTTGGCAAAAGTTTACGTGATTATAAACTACTTGGTTTTTTTCAAAACAAAACCACTCGTTCTAAAAGCGGAGCCTAAACTACTTTTTTCAAAACTGTTCGAGTTTTTTCAACGATATCAAGTTTATCAAGTTCATTACGATAAAGGTTTTTTGCCAAAACTAGCCGTAGCTCTCCGTCATTTCAGATGGGTTTCCACTAGTATTTAAGTTATGTATTTTGACCTTCGCCAAGGCATGTTGTTTGGTAGCTAGTGGATATTTGTCTGTAACAACATAGATAGATTGATTAATCCAGGACATGCGTACAGCTATTTTGGCCTTCGTCAAGAGTTGGTACGAATTGAGTCTAGATTAGTCAGGACAATGACGGATTGAACTTGACTTGCGACTTATGATATTTTTGCTTTCGTCAAGATCATAAGACGCTTGGGGCAAAAATCATATCGGGAGTTTCAATTATAAAGGAAACTTGTCAAATATGCGCATACCTTCTGGAGTGTAGTGACTTGAGTGGATTCCATCAAGTTGGTACGCGGTGATAGTTGGATCTCGATTCTATGTGTAGTTATTATTCCTCGGGTTATTCCCGACTAGTTCCTATTTTAGGGTTTGAAAAAGAATTTCAGGAAACAATGGGAGCCATCCTGATTAGATAAATTAATAAACCAATCTAATGTAGATTAGAGTGCACACTGAGTGTTTCTTTTCTTTCTTTTTGGCTGCGACCTTGACCCGCCTTAAACTAAAACTCATTACCACGTTAAACCGAACCTTTTACCATCAAGACTTTGGATCGTCTAGATTCACGACAATGTCGTGTATATCCATGCCCCTGCTACTTTACCTTTAGTTTTCTCTAGAACATTCTGTATCACTATGAAGATGCATATAAAATTGATAAAACCATCTTGTATAGTTACATATAAACTCGCAGAAATTTATTTCAGTTCGATGATGGATTTCGGTTCTGGGGAAATTGAATAGGATTTTTCGGTTGTCTCTGCCCTTTACCTTCTCTCAGGTTGTGAGAGCTCCTCGTATAAAGAGAATACACATATTATGCTTATTGGATAGTTTTCTTCCTAATCTTAGATATGTACTGAAAGGTAGGGAAGGAAGAAAACCAATTAGCCTAATCACGGTATGCAGAAGGTAAGAAGTAGAGACATAAAGGGACTGATTGAGGGCAATGGAAATTGCAACTAGTGTCATGGTTCAGATAATAGAAGATGTATTACTAGAAATACCCGGCTACCTCTCGAAACATTTTCAAGTTTCAGTTTTCTTGTACACTTGTAATTGAAAAACTGCTTTCTTAATTGATTCTGACTTCAGAGTATGTATTTACAAGACTCGATTGTCACATTTGTATGGCGTTACAGATAATGAGTGGGTGCAGAACATTGGGAATTGGGTGATTAGATCATCGATATCGGAATTCTTCGTAACCGGTGATGTCTGAGGAAATCACCTGGGTTAGCCTAACCGCAGACAATTGGTTTTGAATATTCGTTGTTGTGCACTGATTTCAAACTTATATACTTGTACATTTATTTTTATGAAGTGAGATGTAACCTTTTGAAATTATCCTTATACCATTTACCTTTATCAATTGATGATTAGGTAAGGTGCATTCGATAACGGTGTACTTTTTAACCAAGATACAATTTTCAACTTACGTTACACAGGGTTTAAGTTAGTAAACTCAGGGGGCTTATACAAAGTATTGTATGTTGTCCGGTGTCTAGTAGGATAAGGTGTTGGTACTCGTACTATATTCCATTTACTTATAATTTCTTTTGTTCTGGGCACACATTTATGCAAGGCCCAAAAGTTCGAGAAATTTATAGGTACAAGAATAAAATAGAGTGTCATACGTTGGAAGTATCAGGATTCTTCGAGATAATCGAAAATATAGATACTGGTGCTAAGTAATCCACTATAGTAATATTGAGAGTATTGTTTCTTAGACAAGTTACTCATCCGTGGGTGCGCTCCTTGATGAGTAATGTTGTAAAGGGCCCTTTCCGATTAAGTGGTTGTGCACTGGAAACAGCTGTATACTATTTGAATGTGGTTTCATCTAAATTAATGCCTATGTTTCTATATAGATATATAATGGTTCATATCTTAACGATGTTAAGGTATATTGAGTTGTCTGCCTTATGCTTAACCAAAATCCGGATAAACTCAATGCATGTTTCAGAGATGGCAGATTGTGGATTACCCCGGGCATAGACGAGGGATTGACTTTCTACCATTTGCAAGATCAAAATTTATTTTGTTCTTGACTTGCCACATTTTTATAAAATGGATTCTTTTTAGAAAACATTAGCGAGAGAGGTAGAACTGAAAGTGATTCCAGAATCACAAACGGTTATTGAAAATTTAGTTGAACCTAAAAATTCAATTCGATTCGACAATCCATTAGCCATTATATAGATTTTGTGGGTAACCTCAATCACCCGAGAGGTAATTTGGTTTCCTCATAGACGGTGACAAAGAGGTTTGCATCATGGTATGATGACCCAAGCTTTCCACTATTGTTGTCCTTGACTATGAGACCTGGCAGGTAGAAGACTATAACGTCGTTCTAAATGGACTTTTAGAAGTGCATGTGTATATGACTACCAGAGAGTTGTTGCAGTCAGTGGAAGCGTGTGGGTAGGTTGCTTATGTCTATCTATAGACTAAAGCAGGTATGGCAGAGGATCATATGTTTTGATATGACAGTCATAATGTTTGATTTCATCAAAACAACAGATGAATCTGGTAAGAAGGTAGTAGAGAGTACTTTCCAGAGATTTGGATGACATACTCAGGATAGGAAGTGGGGTTCCTATACTATAATCGGTTAAACTGTAGTTGTCACATGTGTTTCTCCATACAGGACATGAATAATGTTGCTTTTGCACTAGCTGCAGTAAATATATATTAATCCAATCCTGAAAGAAAAAGGGAAGCAGTTATGAACATAAGAGAATGTTCTTGGTAAATGGTAATGGCAGCCTCCTGTATGGGGCGGTTATCGGTCAAGGCTTTCAAGGTTACCTGGATAACAAAGCGACTGTCAGATTTATAAGTTTACTCTCTTCTGAGGGGCAGCATGTTGGACAGGGATCCAAGTTGATCCTGAGGTAGGCATGGTGTAGGATACTGATTAAATTCAGTGGATGATACAGTCTAAGAAGTTCGTTGGATTTGGTGTTCATGTTATAAACTTGGTTCCATCAGATGTCCAGACAAGTTCTAAGACAGGTATCACTCATTTCGGAAGATATTCGTTTTACGCGAAGTTGAGATATAGAAAGATACAGAAAGAAACACTGGAGCGGATCCACTCACCGAAGCTATTTCTCGAACACGATTATTTCGTCAAACTCGGTTTGCAAAACTGATTAGTAGAGAAGTTAGGTATTCGGTAGCACACGGGCTGTGCATACGCAATACCGCAATAATTAGTCTCAAGTGTAAGTGGGGGATTGTTGGATATAGCGCTTTCAAGGCAATTATTGTAATCGCATGTAGGCGATTATAATGATTGTGGATGGACCTATACGGATAGAACAGTCTCACTCGAAATGATAGTATGCTGTCGGTTTGACTTTATCATCGTGTACATGTCGGCATTACATATCACTATTACATGTTGATAGAGCCCATAGGATTTATGCTTGACTACCTGGGTTATTAGGACGATCACACTTATGAGAACTGCGTAGTCTATAGGCACATCCTTAAATGTCCCTAGTCGTGAGAATATTGAGACTGTGCATCGATATTCCAGAGTAGATTAGTGTATATGTTTCTTAACCCAGACGATGGGTTATGACTGGTCTCACATCCATTGGTGTTAGTTAGTCAGCGAGATTATATACAGGTGCTCATTGGGTTATGAGTTACACTGGACGGACTAGCCGAGAACATGCTAGATGGTATTATACCTATTATCAGATAGCAGTTCTTTGGTGACATTAGTACCTGAGATCGTCATTTGTCTCGTATTAGTTCCCACCGTGCTTTGATTACTACTCTATCACGGCTCTACTAAGTTGTACAAACCTGTTTTAATTGAGTACAGTCCCGAGCTATATGGAGGCAGTGAGCGGATCGTCAGGGATTTGTCTCTTCTGGTATAGGGGGTAGATGTTGCACTGTGCACGGATGGCCATCACCAGAAATCCTTGGCCAAAATGGTTGAGAATTACTGATTGCTGATCAGTAGTTTCTTGATGGGTGATATGCTTCACACAGACACGACTTATCGCGTTGTTAGGGGTCTGATGTTATCCTTCCTTTAGACCCGATGTGCGATACTCTTAGACGAATAGACCAGACTGTACGGAGATTGTCGCTTATAGGCTCAGTAGGGGTTTAGACGGGCTTGCTTGACTTTTCTTTCGTTAAATATCTGAATAGCCGTTGTGTACAGCTAGTGCCGCTGACGTGCTTGTGATTAAATCCACTGCCAGCGTATTGTCGAGTCTTTAGAGTCCCACACAGATGTTTTTTCGGTTCTAGCAATTTGATGTGGATGTGCGTATTTGATACGGTACCGGAGTCCGATTAAAATCTGTGTATTTCATACACCAACGGTAATCAGATATTTGATAATACTTGTATTATGTCACTATTTATTTATGCCCCATTTATGTGTTTTTAGACACATTAGGATAAATACATTGAATTATATATATATATATATATATTATAATTATATATAGTTTTCTTTTAGGTTCTCTTTAAGTCTATGTTGTTCCTATGGATCAACTTATGCGTTTGGGTTTACACCTTTGTGGCACGTGGAGGAAAGAGAAGGGTGTGAACACTTGTCTTGGATGATAGCATCAAATAGTTGAGATTAATTTGAGAAGAGAATGATATGATAAATTCTTTCCAAGTGAAAAATGAGTGAATATATTATTCTACACTCTTTTTTATCTCATAGCTTCAAATCCCTTTCTCCTTCCTCCACCTAAACATAAAGAGAGCAAGAAAAAGAGAAGAAAATGGGACCAAAATGATAGTGACATGGACCACATCCCTCACCACTTGATCCTGGCAATATCAAGTGGTGAGTTTCTTCACAAGTGCTTGAGGCAAATGGTGGAGATGAAGCTTGAAGCCGGTGTTCCTCGAGATGGACCATCTTCGATGGAGGGAGGTTGCTTGCAAGCTTGTTTTTACCACCTAGGAGCCTAGTTAGAGATCGACACAAGTGTGGAGCTCTTGAAGCTAGCTTGAGGATGTGAGCTTCTCTTGATCATAGTAGCCTATACCCCTTTTTGTTTATTTGCTAGAAATAGTTTATGGTTATGATTTTTTTGATGTTCTAAGCTCTCAATTTTTTAAAAAAACCCTTTTTAGCCTTCCATAAAATCCTAGAGGGAGCATAAAACCCCAATAGCATCTTACATTTCAAAGTTGTTCCTTATTTAATTTGGTTCTTGAGGTATTGGTTTAATTTTTAACGACATGTTTTGCATGTCCAATGGGACTTGAACACAATTTTCCGGATTAATTCGGATGTCTTGCCATTAGGCCACGTGCATATTGAATGTCTTTATTGAGTTTTACAAGTTCTGAAATAGTGAAACTATTATTTATGCCATTATTTAGTTTATCTATACTGCTGATACCGAAACCGAAACTTAAACCGAAACTAAACGAAACCTACTAAAACTTTTTAAAGATGAAAATGCCGAAACCGAAAGCTAGTTCTTGAACCTTGCTTTAGACAAAGGCAAAGAAATTTTGGAACTAAATTCTTCATCTAATTATCAAATTATTTTAAAGTTATTTCTTGTTTTTTTAAAAGGGCATCTATTTACTCTTTATATTCATATATTAGTCATTCTTAAAGATAATTATGTAAGCAACTATTAACGTATTTGTAAATGTCTTAGATTTTTCTAAGATAATAATTTGAACAGTTGTAGTGTAATAATTTATCCGAAAATTATCATTTTTGTTTCTTTTTAGCTTTTTTCATTGCAAATCATGATACCATGACCGCCAGTAGTTTTCAATCTTAAAATTACTTGGATTTGCATTTGGATATATTTTGTAGTTTATACTCTTGATGGATAATATTTTGAAGGTTGTATGTGGGTTCAAATTGGTAAAAAGAAAATTCTTTTTGGATGGGGTGACAAATTTTCAGGGATAATTGGTGTAACGCTGAATGAAATTGTGTTCTAGACTCTTAAATGTATTGTTAACAAATTTTATATATACAAAAATCCTAAATGCCATTCATTAATTTAGTATTCATACAAATTCAAGAAAGTTACTCTCATGCCATATGTAATTAAATAAATAATCACAAATAATTGCAAGAACATAAAATTTTATAAATTTAAAAAAAAATTGAATATATGTAGCCTTGTATTGAATGCTTGATGGTATTCTCAGGCAATATAATCTGACCAAAACAATAAAGAGAATGTATAATAACAAGCTATTTTAATTTAAGTTCAGAATCTAATTCGAAAGATATGTGTGGCAATTTGCCGGATGTATATTCGCTCAAACAGTACATGTCGAGACATGAAACTCAAAAAACCGTTGTAAAGTAATTTATATATATGTCGTGTCGTTATTGACTCTAAAAACTCTGAAAATTAATTTTACATATATGTCGTGTCATTAGGCACATGTTGCTTAAAAAGGACATTGCATGAGATATTGGACATGTCAGAAACATTTAAAAACAATGCAATATATCGTTTGGTGACTATATGATTTAATATTTTTCGTTTACCATTTATCTAGTTCTTTTTAATTGCTTCTCTAAATCAAGTTTTTTAATTGAAACGGGAGATGAAAGCTTATTATAGGGAAAAGAATTGAAGCATTAAGGTAAAATATATAGACTTATCATGTTTATTATAGGATCATAAGCATGTAGTTTAGATTTAATTTGTAGACTATAGAGGATCAACATATTCCTCCTAAAAGCCTATGAAATTTTCATTTGACATTCCTTTCATTTTGCTTTTGATGAGGTTTTAGAGAAATCTTTATAAATTATGAATTGTTGATGTTTGTCTTATATAAGCTGCAAATATTTTAAATACTAAAAGTTCCTAAAGAGAGCATTGATAGAGAAAGCTGACCGAAAAATAAATAAAGTTTCAAGAAAATACTAACTTCTATCTAGATTGATATTCAACACTAAATTTATGATGAAAATAAATATATCATATGATTCAATCAAAGTTCCAAAAAGAAAAGAATCTTTTGAGATTAATAATATGCCTCTTGCTATAAGATTTTTGGTGTTTATGAGTCTTCTAGAAGGGTTCCCTAGTTCTTTTCCATCTCTTCGCTGCATCCTGTTATCACATAAACACTTTTTTGAATGTTGGATCTACTAGATAGTAATGTGGATAAAATAAATCACTTGCACAAGTATTGTGCATATAAGTTTTAGCTAGGTATAATATCAAAATCTTTGTACATTTAGGAACAAAACAAGGTGATAATGTTTGGTTACATATTGAGGAGTTCAAGATAAAAATGCCCGTGTAAAATGTAAACGTCTCAAATATGAAAAAAAGAAGACTTCACCTTATTTAATATTTTCGCTTTTAAATATTGTCATAACATTCATATATTCCTTAAGTGAAAAATCAATTTGAATTAACGGGTTAACAATTTCTTCATGTGAAGCAAAGCGGAAAGCCCCCCCCCCCCCCCTACACATTGAGATTAATAAAAAACAAAAATTTAAGCATAGAGAATTATGCAGGCGAATATTACTTACCTAATTCATTGTTTCAAGTTATTTCTGTGAAGGAGTTTGCATTGGAAGTAGTTGCTAGCCGTATCTTGATGCAAAGTATTTAATGCAAAATGTGATTGCAAAGATTCTATAAGCACGGAATGAGGCGTGCATGGATGCAACCATTTATTTGATATAAATTAATGAAATGTGGGTTCTGTTGCTTCCGTATCACCCAATTTTTTTATTATTCCATGTGACATGCCTTTCTTTTTAGCATACTCATAAATGAGGTTTTATGTTTAGAGGTAATAGCCCTTTACAATAGAGAGGATTCTGGTGGACAACTTTGGTTCCATTTTACCACACATGGTTGGATTTGAAATCCTACCTGACTAACTTCAAAATGGAAAAAACATTATGAATGAAATGTCAAGATAGTAAGCAAATGTGTCCTGATCCTAAAATGGATAGACAAATTTAGTTTTATCACATTGTGTAATTTGCTTCACAGTTGTAGCAGCCTCCTAAAAAAATTTGATCTCGAAATTATCAACTTTGTTAAATTTCCCAATCAATTTTCTATTATCCAGTCATGCAGAGTAGGCACTGATGATTTTAGGTCCAGTCACAGTGGATAGAAAAACTTCTCTTCTTTAGGAGATGTATTTGAATCTGGTATTTGGTGTATATGATATAAGGCCATGCGTTTAAGTTCAATAAAAGATGATAGCATCTAACAAATTCCTTCTATCATGAATGAGTGTAAACATGGTAGTATGATGTTTTAACCATAATTAGCTTTTAAACCCTTGATCAGAGGCTAGCTTTCTTGCTTACTGGATAGACATGTATACCATGAGCAGCTCTTCACTCTCTGTCTCTTGTAAAATTGGCTATCCCCTAATGGCTTGTTCCGTAATTATATTACAATTAGAAGATTCAGAGCAAATACAATATACTGTTAAATGTGCCACTTTGATGCTATCGAGGATGTCAAGCGATCAAGTGAATTTGGCTTGTAGTGATAGTAAGTACAGAAAGCTTTGTTGGTGTCTTGGTGAATACAATTTACCTCTGATACAGGTTTGACTTTTGTCATCAAACTTCTGAGCTACAATCATACAAGTTTTGGCACTTAGCCTGCATCCTTTTATTAGATAGCGAATTGATTATCTGCCTGTTCTTGTTTTAATTTTGCTTGAGTAGGTAGTGGCTTCACGGTATTCTATCCTACATGCTACAATATATCAGTTTCACCGTCTGTGGTGGCATTACTTTGCTTACAAATGCTGTAAAATAATATCAATGTATCATTATGAGATTGGTTGACAACTGCATTCGAAGAGGTCAAGGAGCTAAGATAAAATTTGGTAAAAAGTTTTGATACTGATTGATAAGAAAGATCCTACTGAATATGTACTGAACCGTTTGAGTTTTTCATCAAGAGTATTAATTGGGTTTAAAAATTATTTAAGAAGTGAGCACCTATGAAATTGACCACCTAACTATATGTTGAAAGCAAATTGTATCAAATTAAGAGCTCATGGTTATATGATAAAGTATAATTGTGTGAACTATGTCTATTTTGTGTGTGGGTAATCTTGGATGATGTCAATGCTGGCAGCAGAACATGGAGATAGTATGGTAATACTGCTTATTAGAGAACTTTGTCTTCAAGCATAACATCCCCTAGATAAATCTTACCGTTTAGATATCTTTATTACATTACATGTTGGCTGGATGAATCTGCTAATTAGGAGGGAAGCTGTTTCACAATGTTGGACAGCGCCCTCCTGGCTCATCAGCCTACATAGTTGGAAAGTTGCAGGCATTACTATTTTCATTGCGCTAATGGATAGGATCAAACCTCCTTAAACATGTCAATATGTAAAATATGGTTCAAGTCTGTGATAATATATGAACAATATTTCACCTGGCTCATCAACATATCGACAATATTTAAGATTGTTTTCTATAAATGTTATTATTCCTGAACCATATTCTGGAGACAATAATTAAAATTTTAGAATGCGATATGCATCTATAGAAATGACGAGGACCTTGTTGTTAATATTCTCTAAGATGTCCTTTGAAAAGTAAAGACTTGTATAACTTAGACAATTGATTGACGAGGTACACATGCAGTTGAATTTATTTAAGAGAGTAGAATCCTGTTGAGTGCATATTGCGTAGACTTCTTTGCATTTGTGGTTTAACTTATTGGGTTTTGAATTTATGTTTGTATCGAGCTGAAGGAAGTCTGATGGGTTTTCTTTGTTTTTTGGCCACTAGATCTGAGTAGGCTTTATCATCATGTTAAATATGCTAGTAACTATTACCATTGTTAATGATAAGTAGACAGATGTCTCATATCTGCTCCCCCCCTGGCCGCCCGAACTGAGATAGTTTTTCTTTAATTGTTCTGGTGAAAGTGTGAAACACAAACATGCATAAATTTCTTTTAGTATACTCTTGCGGAATGTGCTGAATTTTCTTTTGCAGCTAAATCGATTTAACTAGTTCATATTAATGCTCTTTCTATGTGGTTGCCTTTTGTTCATACATTGTATATTTGCATGTTGCAAGTCCAATATGATAGTATCAGAACACATCTGCATTGATAAACAGTTAAGCTACTATTAACTGTTCCATCGAGGTGTTTTTTTACTCGCTTTTCCTTGATACCAATGTCAGTTTGTCAACTAAAACTGAGAACAAAAGTCACACAATATATCATAATTAACAATATTTGAAGGGAAAATTACAACAAATTGAAGTTTGAAACAACGTAAAATCCATTAAACTTAAAAAATAACTCACTTTGAAGTTTGAACTATTTTTCCCTTGGGTAATTGAACTTGCTCATACTAAATTTCACCGATAACTTGTTTAAAATTGTTTTATTCTTGATGTTTCACTATCTTGTTGAAAGTTGGAATTTTCTTTTCTTTCTTTATTTTCTACCTTAACACTTGTATGCTACTATTTGTTTCAGACTGAACCTGTCCTAGGAATTTGGTCCTCTTTTTCTTAGAACCTATTGTGGACCCACTTTATGCAACATATTTGATCCTCTCTTAGTTACATATAAATGTAAACTTACCTCATCCGATTACTCAACGGTGTACACTGGGTGTATCGGTGTATCCAGATGTAGATATTTCATTAATTAGGCCACACTTTGGTTAAGTGCTAGCCATGTAGTTACCAATCAGAAAAAATGAAAAGAAAAAAGCATATGTTATTATGATAAATATTATGATGCCTTTAAAGTAGAGAATTAGAGATCAATATCGTACCTCAGTTACAAGTATTCTATTACATGCATTTATTCTGACTATGAGCTTTGTAATACATCATCAGAGGTCAGGGGTAGTGTGTCATTTCACTTGAGATGTTTTAAAATGCATATTACCGAATTTAATCCTAATACACTTATATTGTTTACTTCACAGAGTTTTCCGCTGCAATTTGAATCAGTAAACATATCAGATCTTAATCTGGTTTGAATCAGGCACATCTGTACTTGATCCATTTATCTGATCCTTTATAGGACCTGCTTTGTGTTCGGATAAACAAGTTTATGTACAGACCAAGATTTTTGAATTGGACCGGTTCTAGACCTGACTGATTAGTAAGGTTACATTTAAGCAATTCATTCCATGGAAACCAACTCATTCCATGGAATCCTTTGAATCTCTGAGTTAGAAGCCTATACCAATGATATACGGAAACTTATTTGATTTTGTCTTTGTTCGAAAGTCCATTCTAATGGAAGTGTTCGTGATTTTTAGGAACCCATTCGAATTGACGCCATTTGAATGTAAATTGTTCTGTGATGCTAATCTCAAGCTTAAATACTTATGACTAAAAATACTGGTAATAGTGTTTGAGAATATATGTGCTATTCTCTAACATACATTAACTATGTAAAATGCTAGTACATTCAAGATAAATTGGTGGGGTTTGCGTTGTAGAAAAAAAAGATAGGTTCTTTGCAGAAGTATCTAAGTAATTTTTTAATATATATATATATATATATCCCCTGTATTCTAACTGCTTGTAAATTGGAATTTTGATGTTTTGAGTTCTTTATGTAACATGCTACCAAAAAATTAACATTATATAATGCCAGAATATGTAGAACATTATCAAAAAGCTTCTAAATTTGGTTGGTGGTTTCTCAATTACTTATGTAACATAAGTTTGATCTGTTCAACTTGCTGTGTAACCGTGTTCGTTTGTGTGGTGTCAATGCATGTATATAAAATTTTAAATGTGGTATTTGGAATGGTTTATGTCGAATACTGATGCTTCACCATTATATGACATGATTTGAGCTATAGCCATATTGATTTGTGTTTTTGAGGTCAGATGCTATCAATAATACACACATTCACTACGGTGGTCTTTGTCGTTATCTTCTGCCTATGGGTGTGCACGTGCATCTCTTTTGACTGTACATGTGTCTCTTCATCTATTATGACGGACATACCGATTATGACTGCTTTCAGCCCTTAAAATCATGCATTTGTAATCTTCTATGCATTTTAAAAGATTTTTCTGGAAATATTTGTGTTACATTTGGTTTCGTTAACACTGGCTTCCCTATGGAACATAAAGAACAACTTTTATGTTGAAACAATGAGCTGGTGGGTGGATGTATCGTGAGATTTTATTGGTACCCAAGTCTTTTATCTAACTCTCTATTTGGCATAAGTGCACCCATCAGATCCAGTTTCACATTAAAGTATTTATAAAACAGATTGATTTAGAATGACTCATATCGGGGAAGCTGTGCATTTTTCCCTTGTGTGGCAGCGGTTCTTATTGGATCCTCGCTATATATTTAACCTGTTTAACATGTCGTGGGGAACAACCGCATTGATATTCATAAATGCTTATCTTAAAGTGAAGGTATAACCATTAGTGTATAACATAGCAGTATAAGCATATTAACCTGGTCAAGTTTGGATTAACTGTTCTCTTTAGTTATGGTCTTATGACATGAGTGGTGGATTCAAAGATTGAATGTTCGATAATGTATTCCTGGTTGTGGGTGAGAAGCCCTAGGAGCAGACATTAGTTTAAATTCTAGCTAGCTGTATGATATTGTGTGTCCGGTTGTCCCATTTGCTAGGAAATTGTTTCAAGAACACAATTTTATTTAGGCACATATGCAATGCTACAGATGCTACTTTGGTCTATGGTGAACCATGGGAGCGCCCAGAAAAATCCAGGGTACCAGAAGCCCCAACGGGAGGGAGCTTCAGCTGGGTTCTTTCTGGGAGCATATGAGTGGCATATTGTTGCTTAAATTGCCTTGTGCTTTCTCCTTCTGCAGATTTTTTTTGTTTATGAGCTACAATAACTTATATGATGACAGAATCATTTTCTTTAAACTATCGGTTCATGAGCAAACTTTAACTCTGTAATCTGCATACTATATGCAATTGTCTATAATTATATTATTAATACTAATTTACTTCTGTTGATAAGTTGGTATGCTTTATATCATTGTCCTTTCTTCTTAGATGGTTCTTGTTAATATTTTCTTTTCTTTTATATGTGATTGTTAAAGGAGTTTAGGTGCCCATTTATCCGGGTTGTACCATACTATCTAAAGAACCAGGACTAGCATTCTAGATTATTCTTTAGATTATACTGATTCATTTGGTAAAGTATTTGATTTCCAGGATAAGCCTTCAACATTATCTCGCGATGAGGAACATTTGCCTTATAATGATGCCAGACTGAGAACGGCACATGGAGATTCACTTTCACTCAGAGACTTAAGACCACAACGCCCAAGTCCTGAAAAACCTAATGATAAGTCCAAGGCTAATAGGAGCATGGAGCCAAGTGAAATGCTATGGATTGGATTTCCTTCCTTCATGAACGTTGATGAAGCAGCTCTAAGGAGAGCCTTTTCACCCTTTGGCGAAATCGATAAAATTTCTACATTTCTTGGTCGCACCTTTGCCTTTGTTCGATTTAAAACCATACTAGCAGCTTGCCGGGCTAAAGAAGCTCTTCAGGGAAAACTCTTCAATAGTCATCGAGTAAGCATATGTTTCGCGAGGGGTGAGAACTCAGCTGAGCAAGGAAGGGGTCCACATGCCCTGTCCAGCTATCTCCCTGTGCATGGGGAAACATTCCAGCGAGAGAGAGGCTTTGAGATTTCTTATGAAGGAGAATTTCATATAGAATCTCCAGGACTTTTGTCAAAGATTTCTGGAGATCCAAACATCATGGGCTTTGGTAGAAATAGTTCAGTTCGAGTACCAGAGCCTAATTTTGGTGGTCCCCACTTTGAACATGGGAGACTCCTAGACTTAGGCTCAGAGAGAAGGATTGAAGATCATTCCTTTGAGCACCATAGAGAGAGTCCTGCAGTAGATAGGCCTGCACCATGGCTTGATTTCTCTTTTGAGAAGCCTCGTAGACCTCGACCCCTTGAAGGTTCTTGGGGACTGGAGGATGACCCATTTTCTATGGCGAAGAAGCTGAAGGTAGACTCATTTCCGGATAATGAACTTCCTGAATACAACCCATTCACGGATTTGGAAAAAGGGAAGCTCAATCCTGTCAATCCTAAGTTGTTCTGTAGCTTACCTGATCAGCTTAAGTATAACAAAATTTTTGATTCAATGCCCTTTGGTCTTAAAGGGACTCCTGATCCCATGAGAAATATAGCTCGTCCATTTAATGAAAGTAATGATTTGTGGGGAAATTTTGATGGTCCCAGTACTACTACGAGCTCATCACTGCAAAAATTCAGTTTAGATCACCAGCCTCCTAAAGAGTGGAAGTGGGAGGGTACAATTGCAAAGGGAGGCACTGCGGTTTGCCGTGCTCGTTGCTTTCCTGTTGGGAAAGTCTTGGATTTTATGCTGTAAGTTAATGACCAAATTGAACGTTTTTTTATTGTTCCTTATATCATGAGACCAGTCACATGCAGTTGTGTTTCTTATATCCAAAATTTAGTGGGCACAATGGCACATTGCCGAGGTATTTATGTATATTTTAGTTTAGATAGTAAAATTTGATGTTCTTATAGGATATGTTTGGTTTAAAAAAAAAAAGATGAATCCCCCCCCCTCCACCCTTTTCTTTAGTGTGAATAGTTGCAGTTCTCAATCCCCTCCTAAAGCTAGCAGAAAAGTAAAAGTGTATTCAAATTGTAGTTACTGAATATTCTAATAAACTTATCGATAGGAATACATAAGTTTTACTGGAATGCAATAAAATAGCCTCCATTTGTTTTACTTTTCCCGTTACTCTTTTATTTTAAGAAAATAAACAGACCATCATTTATTGCCAAATTGCAGGCCAGAGTTTCTAGATTGCACTGCGAGGACAGACCTTGATATGCTTGCTAAACATTACTATCAAGCAGCAAATAGTTGGGTAGTTTTCTTTGTTCCAGAAACTGATGCTGATATTGGTTTCTATAATGAGTTTATGCATTTTCTTGGGGAGAAGCAACGTTCTGCTGTTGCTAAATTGGGTGAGAAGGTCAGCTTGTTTCTCGTGCCACCATCAGATTTTTCTCAGCAAGTGTTGAAAGTTCCAGGGAACGTGAGCATCTCTGGTGTCATTTTAAAATTCCGGCAACCCAGTTCTGGCTTCAGCTCTGTCAACAATCAATTGGAAGCCATGGAATCAAAACCGGCATCCAGCATGCCCCAGCCAAATGATGAGAGTTTCTATGAAGAAAGATCATTTCCAAAGCTAAATTCACCCGATTTTAGGCCATTTTATCAGGGACAAAGCTTTTTTGGCCCAACATCGGGTCATGCAGCTTCATCTTCATCTTCATCTTCAGTTCCATCCTCTTTTCCACCACCAGATAAGCCAGCCAATAACAATGTTCTCCCAAGGGACAACTTACCTAATTTCCATAAAGAAAACTTACATGAGCAGTTCCAACATCACAATCCTCCATTACCACCTTCGAACCTTCAAAATTCAAGCAGTAGAGATTTCAGGCCAGCTCCAAATGCTTTCTTTCGTTCTTTTGATCATTCTATGGTAGAAGAATATCCTCCGATAAATCCTAAAATTGAACATGGAGCAACCTCGGGCACTTGCACACCTGAAGCCTCTGGTATTGCTCCTTTACCTGCCAGCAAGATACATCTGCAACAACAACCACAAGCTACTTCATCTATGCAACTTCCTCTTCACCCTGATCATCTTGCGCATCTTGCTGCTCTTCTTGGGCAACAGAAGCAATCAATAAACCCTAGTTCGCAGTTGCGAGACAGCACACAACCTGACATGCCTCAAAACCCTAGCTCCCAGACTTCATTTCCTCATGCACAGGCTCTACCTAATGTTCCACATGGATCGGTGGGCCCACAAGTTAGTCAGGCACAGCAGTTGCAGCAGCAGGTACCCAGAGCTTCCACAATCCAACAACCGATAGAGAATCCAGGCCAGCAAGCAGCAAACAACAATCGAGAGGAGACAGAGGCGGACCCACAAAAGCGTCTTCAGGCTACTTTGCAGCTGGCTGCAGCACTGCTTCAGCAGATTCAGCAACAAGCAAAGTCCTGAGCTCTCAGAGTTTGGTTAGGTAATTCTTTTGCCGTTCATAACTCTTGCTTTAAATTTTAGTTTCGGCCATTATAATCATTTTATCCAGATGATATGGTCATTACTCATTCCTATAACAATAAATTTAGATGGAGAAACTTGCTATAAAGAGTCCAGATGGCTAGTTGGTGTGACCTAAATTATGCAGACAACGCCCCTGATTGATGTTTATTCAGATGAAGGGGGACCATAACAAAATTTCCTTTGAGGAATTGTATACCTATCTTGAGTAAACATAACCTAGGGAATTAAATTGTCACATTCACACTTATAACACTTTTCAGGTTCAATTAGTGCTTTTTTCTTTTGTAACGAAAACAAGGGCAGTATGCCTGTCTCATATAAATCATTAATCTCTTAGATTGATCAAAAGTTCAAAACCTTGTTAAGTGAAAGAAATTGAAATACAAGAACTTAAGTCCGGACACAGAAATCACAAAATGAAAGCATGAAACTAGTAGTTGGCATGAAGTATGGCTGGCTGGTTTCTGAATAAGAATTTTATCAGACATGCAATTTAAGTTATGCAGCAATGACCTTGATTTATGTTTTAAATCAGATAATGGGGAAGATGGCAAGATTTCTTCTAAGAATTTGTATTTATATCTAGATCAATATTAAAATAAATTTGATACATTCCCATTTAAAATTACATTGTCAAATTCCAATATTTTTCCTTCCTCTGAAGGAAGAAGGAAGCCAGTGCATTATGCCTGTCTTATTAAATAGTCAAGTGAAGTCTGAAATACACCTTGGAATCCTTGAGGAAAATTCATCATCATCAACAACCACCACCATTATCCCAAATTATTGTGGTCAGCTATATGAATCCGTTCATTCTGTACTGTAAGGACCCGTCGGTTAAATTGATAAATAACATGTTTGTAACTTCCTCTATCCATGTTTGCTCAGGTCCTAGCTCTTGTTGCTCCATTAACTTCAATTTTGTCACTTATTTTAACTTGAGCATTTGATGGTCTACGTGGCACATATCCATACCATCTCAATCGGTACATTGAGGAAAATGTAAATGGAAACCAAAAAATAGAAGATGAAAAACGAAATACATCAGACAACTTCAAGTCATTGACGACTAAGAGAAATTACAAAATATAATCACCAATAAGAAGGAAAAAGATTTTAGCTACAACGTATGGGAAGTGGATCTGGGTGAATCAGTGGCAAATTCATTGATAAACAAAAAGCTTGCGTTGCTATGTACTGGCTCGCACACCCAGGCACTCCCCTGTTGGCACCGATGGAAAAGAAAATGAAGCTATCGTATTTATATTCATGCCAGCATACCCATCAAACTTGCATTAGAATGACACAGCTTCATTACTGAAACCTACAGATGGCTTATAAGGCGTTAGCACTCTATGCTTGCCTCCAAACAAATAACTGTATACGCCACTACAGGAAATAGTTAATCCAAATCAGACTGAAGACTACTAAAGGTCACATAATATCTTAAGAAGAAAGATGACTACACCCACATAAGAAAAGGTAATTTTGCAACAAGTAATTAACTACTGATGAGGAGAAATAATAGAAAATAACTGTAAATAGCACAGTTAGAAATCGACATGAACCACTTCAGCTAAGCATGGCTATCTGCATAATAGCATAAATTAGCATTCTGGGTATACATTAATCAGACGATTGATATCTATTATATTCCATGGCAGTGAAGAAACTATCACACAAACAGTTAATCCAAAATCAACTATGTAGCAAAGTTGTATTAAAGGAGCACTAATGCCTGTGCGCCGAACATCTTGTAGATTTGTGGAAACATAACCAAGGTAAATGCTGTATTTTCTAGGCAAGTATTGGAAATCAGAAACAATAGAGGAAGTTACTCCTGCATAAAACTATAATGGACTAGAAATTTTTTAAAATAATACCAAATTATGGATTTGAGAGAGCTCCAACCCCCAGTGGTATGATGAAGGGACATAGGATGAAAGAGTAAGCCTCACAGTGGCTCAACATATTAGTAATTTAAGGGAATCAGCTATACATTTAGGCCTCAGCTCAAACACTAAACTATCTTGGGTCAAATTACTACCGGCGATAATGTTTTTGCTCTAATTTATTCCATTTCTTTTAGTTCTATCATTTATGCATCTATTTCATTAGTATCTTCCTGCATTTATTTGGAAGAGTTGCACATCTTGCAAAAAGAGATCTGCCAAGCTCCTGGCCAAAAGATGCATTAGTTGAGTTCCAGCCACAAACTAATGGAGGTTGGGGGTTTGGTTGGTTGCAGTTGCAAGATATTTTTGATCAATTTGGTAGAAGGCCTCTCAATTTTCTGGTATATTCCACAACCTTCTATAACTTGTGTGGTTTAATATCCTGTTAGAAATAAGCACAATATATCAACACACGGTCCAACCTTTAACATGTGAGTAGTGTTTAGATGGCAAAAAGAGTGGAGATTGAAAGAGGCTAATCTTTTTGCATTTACTTGAATAAACTCTGATTTTATGCTTTTTTTGCTCAAAGAATTATACCGTGTTCGGTATGAAATTGCTTGAACTTTTGAAGCCTAGCCTATGTAATCAAATTGCAAGGATGAGCTAAAGTGCTACTTTGCCTATTATGAACATGATTAACTTTTGAACATATGCTAATTAATCTTTGCGAACAATGTTGACCATATGAACTATATAATTGATAAGCTAACGGCAAATTAAGATTTGAACATCTCAGATTAAAACAAGGAGACATCCTGCAGCACATCAAAGTCTTCGAGTTTAATGAACTGCCGACTGATAAACCGTGTCTATAATCACTAAACCTAGAGATGAAAATTGTGGGAGGGGTGGATCTGTTCAACAAAATTAGAATTTGTTTAGACAATGTCCATACTTAGTTCTTAATACCACTTTTCTTAGTGCCCCTACTATCTATGTTGGAAGCTACGCTCCTGTTGCTTTTCCAAGTCTTAAAGATCACTTAAGATTCTGTGTATTAATTCCTTATCATTCATTCAATTTAATCTGTTAGACCATGTTAATTGAGACATGAAGCCTATTAGCTATGTAAAAAATTGTTCTTTTTATGCCACAAGTAGTATGAATCTACTATTCAACAAAATTTTCATTGTAACATGATTTTTGCTCTGCCACTGGCTATAATATAAAGGGTTTACATTTTTGTACTACCTTACATACCCTATATTAACTCGTTGAAAACCGCTAAGAAATTAGTTAGAATGATCCTGATCGCTAGTAGAAGAAATATCAGTAAGAATCTTTCCAGGTTTTCTAGTAGATTGGAAATAGGTTTTGATCTCACCGGATTCTGGCTTCGTTTGTGACAATGAATAAAAAAAACCCGATCCACTTTCATTCGGTATTTCGGACTAAATTCTTTTGCTCCTCCATACTCAATCAAATCTTTTTGGACTTTGGTTCAGAATGTCTTGGGATAATTTTAAACTCAGTTTAGTACGCCACACTTCACGGAACAAAGTTGCAGAAAACTATTTAACCTAAACATTTTGCAATGTTCGGTCTGAAACGTGGAACTGATTCGATCAAATCGCAGAATTTGTCATTTCGAATAACAATAACAACATCAACATATTTATAGTTTATATGAATTTAAAAGATGACTCTTTTTATTTTCTTAGTCTATTGCACAACCAACAATGCGAGCGTAAACATATTCTCATTGCCTAATAACAAGTAGTTGCTGCTTAATAATCGATTACAGCTACTAATAATATCTTAGGATATGCTAATCATGCTGAACTCCAACATAAGCTGTTTGCAATAAATCAAGCTGCATACAACTTTATTTGTTGCAATGTTCGAGCAAGAATTTTGAATTTGTTTTACTTTCTGGATCAGTAACCATTTGCTGCCATAGACATGAATCAAGTGAGATGCTCATTAACCACAAATTTATTCTTAATACTTCTTGTTAGAAATCACCGATCCTCTAATGCCATCCACTAAACTTGGTTTGATGCAGCAGTAATCAATGAGGGCCTTGTTGACTCCGATTATGAATTCGAGCGCTCTGTTCAAATGATCAAGAAGAAGATTAAAAAATCTTATCACCTAAAAAAAGGACTCAAAATTATGGTTCAGTTGAATCTTCAGAACACCTTTTACCTCCTTGTCTAGAAAAAGAAAATGAATGGCTTGTAACTCAGATGTTAGTCTTTAAGGTGCTTGTATGGTTGCTTCTGTGCTTTAGTAGCAAGTTAAAAAATGCTGGAATTTTCATGGCAGGGGCCTATACTTGCATTGAAGTGATATGTGCAGTTGAACATATTTTGCACACCTTTTACCACCAAATATCAGTTGAATATATTTTGCTCTCAAAATCTTTCTTCACAATATTTTCTTCCTTTCTTTTTTTCACTTCAAGAAACTTCAACAAATGGTTGACAAATATTTAAGGTGATGTGATAATTGCCCGCCCTTTTGCCATAAATTGATATTTGTTGGCTTATGCTTCATAAGTCTGATGGAATGGATATTAGTATCTGATATAATGTTATTGGATACTGTTCTACATTTGTTTTTGTTAGTTGTCTGCCTCACAAATTGAGATGGCTGTGATATATATCAAATTGTATGTTGTTGAATGAGGCCAACTTGTTCCATTAAAAGACCGAGCAGAAAGCACATATACACACATTTCCTAGTTACTGTCTAGAGATTTATTTGCTTCTGAGTAAATAGAAATGGCAGTTATCATCAGTATACATAATAATATCAGGATGTGATTTTATGAGCACTAGGCCCATTACAGTTTGACAACAATACGATTAGCTCTCAATATACTATACCAGGGTTAGAAACAGATGAGAACAATTGGTCCGCTCTCTGTTCTCGCATTAGTTAGTCTTGATAATTAACATACATTCTATCATTTTGTTGAACCTTTCGATTTTGACTGTGTATATCTGTACATATCTTATTATTTAATGCATTTTATTAAGTCGGGCATCTTGCCCTTAATTTTTTGAAAAAAGAAAAAATCATGGAAACAATATATTAATGATTGTAAGAAAAAGCCAGGTCATCATCGTAGTAGTGTCTCAATTGAGCGCGGGGTGGGCCCTGCACATAATTCCATCGTAGCGTCCCCCCCCCCCCCCCCCCACCCACAATTATTAAATAGTGCATCGTGGAAACAAATGGCATAAGAAACTTAATTCACACATTACAAGCGCTAGAATTTATTTTATTTTTCTTGTGGGTGGAGAAAATTTATATTTTGCATGAGTGGGACAAATGGTGAAATAATGACCGATCCCCTCACATGTCTCTTCTTTTTATTTACTCTTTAACCTGTGTTATGCAGGTGCAATGCATGTACAAGAATTAAAAAGATATTTAATATACACGAAAGGAACGCTACACATTTTGTTAATATTATTTAAGCATTTGATATATGTGGAATTAGTTCCTTCTCTTTTGAAGGAAAAAACAAAGAGAAATATGAATGAATGGGGTTTTTTTAAATAAAAAAGCATAGGTTAAAATAAAACAGAAACTAGCAACAAAAGAAAAGAAAAGGAAGAAAATTCTATTGAATATGCTTTCTCCTTTTCTAGTTATTCTCTCTTCTATGTTATCGATTATTGTTGTGGATACGTTCAAAAAAAATATTGCTGTTGGAATGGCTGAATACTTTATTTGATGGGTTCATAAACTTGGTCTCTTGATGGTGCAGGTTTGGCTTCATTTTTCTAGTTTGAATTTGAATTTGAATTTGAATTTTGAATATTTTAGCCAGTAAAAGTCATATGTTGTACTCTTTTTCTTCTGTCTTTTATTGTGATAACATTATATATTCTACTTGATTATAAATTGCATTTCTTTTCTTGATTATATTTAGTAAGCCGCAAATTAATTGGGTTTCTTATTTAAACAGTTGTCATTATTAAGTAATTCTTGATTATAAATTGCTCTGGTGGGTCGTGTGTTTATGTCTCTTTCTTTGTATCGCTCTGATCCATCCTCAACCCCCCCTCCCCGCCCCGCCCCCCTCAAAGTTTATGTATTCATTTGGATGTGATTAAAGTCTTGTATTGGCTTCAACTATCATCATAAAATAAATAATTTACTTTGTGCCTATAAATTTCAAAGAGAAGAGAGTGTAATAACATAGAAACAAACACAAGGATTTCTATTATCATAGAATGCGAGAAAACCAACCATTTTAGCATCTTCACTTCTTTGCATCAGCGCTTGCAGTTGAGTTTTTAATTTTTATCCCAGGTACTATATATGTATCATTTCTAGTATTTCCCAAAGCAATTAATCCTTATTGATGAAAATGCAACCCCATCAACAACACTCCATTTTTATCACATCTGAAAATAAGCATCAAATAGGGCATCCGAATGAATGGCATCAAATATTCCTGCCATACATATTTAATTATTCAAATCAGCAGGGTTATTGATATTCTTACTATGGTACATTGTTCGCTGCTTATGAAATTTATGTATATAGTGTACAGTATTTGAGAATTTTCTTATTATTTTTGGAGTTTACGGAAGATGGATTGGATTGGAGTTTTCTAAATTCTACTTGTCTCAACATTGGAGTTTAAATAACCAGACCGAAACGAAAGTCCAACTAAAAAGTCTAACAAGACATGGTTAGGATTTTAGAGTTAGTTTAGATGACTTTATGAAACTCTAGTTATCCCAACATTTTTTCAAGCCAAACCAACCACCAAAATGTTAAAAAAAGAATTTGTTCAATGTTAGAGTTCAGAATACTTGAAACAATCTTTTGGAGGTTTAGATTAGGATGCAGGTAGCTTAGGTGACAAAAAAAGTTTTGTTTCCCAAGTGCTTGGACGCTTAAAGGATGCTGGAGCTTGGGCGACAAAAAAAGTTGGTCACCCAAGTAATTGATTATCATTTCTAATCTGGGTTCACTTAGTGTGGCCCAAGTGTTTGGACAACCACTATTGAATATGGTGTCCTTAAGCCAATTATTGTAATTGCAGGAAGACAATTACTTAATTAAAGGAGAACCTATATGATAGAACAATTTTACTTTGAGATGATAATATGCTATCTGATTTGTCTTTATCTTATATGTGCATACGTTTTACTCATTATCACGTATAGTTAATACATGAGATAAAACATATAGGATCTTTGCTAGACTACCAGGATTATGATGGAGATTATACTAGTGAGGTTTGTGTGGTCTATAAGCACATCCTCAAATGTCCCTAGTCATGATCGTATCGAGACTGTATATCGGTACTCCAGTTTAAACTAGCATATACGTTTCTTGATTCCGTACGTGGCGATGGTTGATCCCATAACCATTGGTGTTTGATATCAAAGATTGTATACATGTGCTCATTGGGAATGAGTTACACAGGACAGACTCACTGAGAACTCCTAGTTGATATTATTGTAACATTTTAGAAAATGGTAAATATTATTTCGGAATTTAATATAATATGTTTTATTAAAATAATACCAATTATTAAATTGGAGTATCTTAAATATTAATATATAGTTTCATCTAAACATGTAGGAATGCTGAAACTAGTATTGGTTTTCCAATTTTGCACTTAAGATGCCATGACAAGTTAACAAGGGTTAATATTGTTATTAGGATTTTTAGTTTTAAAAGCATGGCTACATTTATATGTTATATTAGAAATGAGGGAGAGAGAGAGAGAGGACATGAGAGCATGGGCACACCCATTCCTCCTAGTTCCTTCCTCTTTCTCTCCTCATTTTCATCATCTCTAACTCTCTCATTCTCATCCCACAACTCCATAGCTTGCATCCTCACACCCTCTCAATGATCCCAACTCCAAACAACTCAAACCAAACAACAATTTTTTCACTTTTTCAACAAGAAGCCATACAAGATCATGTAGAAGCCATCAAGTCTTTACGGTAGAGACTATCATCATCATCAAGTTTCCAAGAGGTTTCATCAAGCTTGATCTCTCATTTCATCTCCGTATAGTGGTAAATCCCATCTATACTACTTGTTTTAAAACCATAATTTTAGTTTGAAGATCATGTCATGATAGTTGTAGTGGAAGTAGTGTAAATTCTTATAATATACAACTTGTATGATAATGTTAATGGTAGTTTAATGCAAAGATTTTTGGTTGCAAAAGGTGTTTAAAGTTTCAATGCTTGAGTTAAGATTTTTAAATGTGATTTCCTATGAAGTTTTAATGTTCAAATCAAATCTAGAGTGAATCGGAGTTTCTATAATTTTTTTAGTAAATTCCAGAGGTTAAATATAAGATTTTAGATTCATGCATGAAAAACGAGGAAAAACGACACTGATCAGGCCGCAAATCTCGGCCAAACCTCGGCCTTGTGATGGAATTAGGTTTCTGGGTTTGGGTGGCAGCTCATACACTTGAAAAACTAAGACCCTTTGACACCTCTTATGCTCCTAGATTCTCCTTGTCGAAATCTGGAGGTGTTTTATTTAGTTTTTTGGTGATGTTTTAAGGTTTTCAAGCTTGTAAATCCGTATTTTTAAATTATCGATGCGTTCTTTTGTGCCAGAACAGTGAGTCTGGGGTAATTCATGGTAGTTAGCATACAGATGGCTCACGTTGGTCATATGTTCTAACCTATGCGTGTTTGCTCGTTATATCGATATCGATTTAAATTCTTATATGTGTGTGTGGTTATGTGAATGGTAGGTTTGATTACGGAGACTTCCAAGACGGCGACGAAGCGCAAGACGGTCGTAGAATACGACTAGCTCGATCCGCATTACAGTGAGTAGATATATCTACGAGTCGGGAATTGGATGGATGGCGTATAGCATCCTTGTGAAACATATCTTTTATTATATCGTTGAAAGTGTTTAGGATGCATGCCACGTATACTTAGACTTATTCGTTAATTAGAAAATTACATTAGTATCTCTTAGTAGGTTTATTGTAGATACATTTGATAGAACACTATCACAAATACTAATGATTGCCATGTACGATCACAGACTCGCATATACACTACATATTATTAGTATTGGCATGTCATGTAGAATTTGTCATGTTTACATATCGTAGTAAGATTGACATTATAGTAGGATGATGTTATATACGATTTATATTGGATGCACGTACCAGACTTGGAGTCCGTACTGGTTGTTGGGTGAGTACGCGACTGAAGGTCCGTACTAGTCGCCGTACGTGTACGCGACACAAGGTGGCCGGACCGATCGTTGAGCGGCTGCGTGAACGAGATGCCCGCATCAGTGTTATATTTGTACGTGACTAGATGTCCGTACGGTTGATATTCCATTGTTATGTGTGTATGTAGATTTGATGTCCGTACCAGTTATACTATGTGATTGGATAGATAGATTAGATATCCGTATCGATTATTATTATGATATGGGATAATGGAATATTTGATGGTTATCGTACGAGGTGCGATTCTGTCACGACCCAAAATTTGGCCCATAACCGACACTTAAACTACGTAACGTCTACAGGCGTACGCAACTTAAGTAAGCCGAAACCCAGAAATCTAAACCACCCAAAACTAGATAAACGGAGAAAAACATAGTTTAAAACATTCAAAAAAAAATCACAAGTAAAATCTCTAACTCGAGTTTTCTTTCTTGAAAATTTCCGCAGCACCTCCTTTATAAAAACTAGTCCCGAAAACGGGTACAACATAGATAATATATAAAATATTCCAAACGGGAGCAAATCACGCCCAACGGCGGAGACAATCACCACAAATATATATACGATGCCGAAGCGAAGAAATATAAAAGAAAACTGCATAAAGAAGTAAACTTTTCAACAAGACCGGCTCCCACGAGCATGGCACCTAAAGTCACCAAAATAATAATACAACACCGAATCCGCACAACTCGTCTCTAAGTCAAATACAAGAAATGGTAGATGGAGAATACTAGATCTAACAAAAAGATATACAATGTACAAACAGATAACCGCAAACCCACCTAAAAGCAAAGGCCTCACAGCCAAACGTAGCGGTATCCGCAAAAGTAGAGATGATAAGACGCCCTGCCGCGACTACTCAGAGGGTAAGTCCTGCAAAACACTGTGGCACAACGGGGGTGAGTTGCCAATTCGTGAATAGTAATTAATATCGTACTGTAATCGCAAGTATGCACGAATAGCGATTAATCTATCACAAGTAATTCGATAGCATAAGTATGACAATATGAATATGCAACTATTATGTAAAAGTACATCATCAGGGTACTACAACTATAAGAAGCAATGCATATCAAAAATAATCCTGAGTGTGTGGGATGATATAATAAAACCTCATGCAAAATCATCAGCATGGGAAAACACCAGTGTCCCTCACTGACACATCAAATCCCAAATCCTCAAGCACCGCATCCACAGATTGGCCCTCACATTCTGTAAGTCTCATAGAACCTGAGTGTCAAATATCGACACCCGAAACATCATGAAAACATATACATGTGTGTGTATAAGTATGAGGATATCAACCCTGTATGTCCACCGACGATACGTAGAAATCATGGAAAATCTGAGTGTCAAACACCGACACTCGAAACATCATGAAACCTGTGTCTAGCATTGACACGTAAATTCTCATAACTCAGGCACTGTCACCACGACTGGCCCTGACGATATGTCGTACATCACTTCGGTCGGTATCCCCACGATAACCGCCGAATCCAAATACAATCACCGGTAGGTACTTGCCCACCTTCCAGGCTCATCGTATGTACCACGAACATCTTGCCGAGGGGAACCGTACCGGGCTCCACCATGTACCCGCACATGGCCCACTCACTCCTCGCATCGGGTATATATCACAAATCTCAGAACCGAGAAATCTCATGGTGGACGCATCAAAATATCATATCAAGAGAAACCGGCTTTTCAAACAATACATAGTTTCTTGAAAATACCCCCACGGTTCTCAAATCCATAAATCATATGAAATCTATATCTCAATGCGTAATATAAAACTGATATATGCAACATAAAACATCATATGAAATCTATATCTCAATGCGTAATATAAAAATGAATCCAGCTTTAAAATATATCTTGCGGTTCCAAAAATCCTCCAAAAACAAGTGCAGCATCATATGAGGTGTACATGTAATTGTAGAAAGGTTTAAGTATCTACATGTAAGAAAGTATGTAAGATACATTTCATAAGCGCAATAATCAACGTCTCAATATCACATGTTCAAAATAATACCACTTAGGGTATATGCAACTATAGCAAAAATATGTGGGTGTACATGTCAGTATGTGTGCATGATGTACATGTAGCTGTAATCGAGTATGTGGGTGTACATGTCAACATATATGCATGATGTACAAGTAGCTATAGCAAGATATACGTGAAATGGAATAAGGGTCACTACTTCAACTATCCCTGCTCAATGCAATATAACGTATGTATGTGTCCACAGTATTTCATATGCACAATGGAATAAGAGTTACTACATTAAATATTCCTATCCACTACCATATCACGTATGTAGATGGTTTGTGTGTGTCATGGCAATTACTGACGGTGTGGGTATAGCATACAAATTTGATGCTCGTGCAATATGAACCATCAGTAATGTGTTATATCTAAAGGTACAAGTCAAGGTACAACAGATAATACTATGCAATGACGTTCATATGAAATCAACTAATATGCAATAACATGCAGCTATCATATCATATCAGCCCCGACGCATAACGCCATACGGGCGATTTCCCCGTAGATATTAAATCTACTCACCGATAGTCTCAAGCTATGAAAATCCGACCACCTGCTTCTCCTTGTTCGCAGCGTCCAAAGTCCCCGCGTGCGACGCTATAATTTCACAAACACATAAACAGAGCAAAATCTCAGAAATCAATCAATATAACGTAAAACTACATTTTAAACGACGCACCAACTCCAAACTAACACACAAGTGTCCGTCTAGTGGTTAACGTGCGTGACGATACTACGAAACCTACCCAAGTGCAGCAGCTGCACAAGATCACGAATTGTGTCGGATAACGTAACACACGGACTTAAAATACTAGATTATAGGAAAACGATCCCAGATTTTGCATACTGTAAATACTAAAAATTTAAACAGTACCAAACACCTCTAACCCACAGCAGACAACTACCCACAAAAAAACCAACATCCATCTCCCCTCTAAAACCGGTGTCGTCGGAATTCGCCAAAGAGTCGCCGGCCAAACCCAGTAGGGTGGGTCTCGTGTCTCAGGTGGAATGTTAGGTTCACTAGTACAACACTACTATTTTGTTTGGTCACTCAGTAAAATTTCCAGGTCAGAGCAGATCCCAGAGATTCTAAAAAGACACTAAATAAAACGATATTGCACTAATCGATACTTTAAGTGTTCTACACAATAACCAACGAGCTATACACCATAAAAACTCCTATTTAATAGTTTAAGGATTATACCTATCAATACTTGCTCATAAGATCCAAGCTTTCCTTGCTCCAATTGATCAAAAAAGCAAAAACAAGACTTGATGTGTTTTGTGAGATTATTTTGGGAATTTTGGAGATTTATTAAGCTTGAATTGATGCAAATGGTGAAAGAAAAAGTCAAGGGCAGATGAAGGAGGAGGATGCTCGGCCAATAGAGGAAGGACGAAGAATTGTGTAGGGTTTTCTAGTTAAGTCTTGTGATAAATGCATATAAATGCACATTCATGCATGAAGCCACCTCTCCCATTCTTTTCTTTTCTTTAAAAACTTAATCCTTTAGTCAACACGAAAGATCTAGATATTATAAATAGGGTTTGGTTTTACTTAACCTTGATTTATTTGAAAAGATACAATTTTAGGAGTAATTACCCAAACCCAAAATGTAAATACCACATTAAAATAATATTAAAATAGGGAAAAATTCTATTTGAACCAAAACGTCCCATATACCCCCAAAGCTTGTGCACTAGCTTTATTTTAACTAAACTAGGTGTTGGCAAGTCTATATGGATGTTTGATCATAGTCGGGTTAAAACGAAAAATACCGACAATTTTACCCTAAAATGGAAAAATTCGCATAACGATTTCTAAAACGTTACAATCCCCCCTTATAGAAATTCGGTCTCCGAATTAAAATCTCATACTAAGCGTACCTTCAAAAAGATGAGGGTATTTCTTCCGCATCTCGCTCTCGGCCTCCCAAGTGATCTCCTCACTAGTAGGGCTACGCCAAAGAACCTTCACAGACGGCAAGAACTTTGACCGAAGTTTCTTCACCTGACGATCCAAAATAACTACCGGCTGCTCGGTGAACGAAAGATCGCGCTCAAACTGAACGGTCTCGTGCTGGATCATGTGAGAAGGATCATGAAGGTATCTACGAAGCATCGACACATGGAAAACAGGGTGAACATCCGGAAAACTGGGCGGGAGCGACAAACGATAAGCAACAGAACCCACTCGCTCAAGGATCTTGAAAAGACCTAAAAATCTGGGACTGAGCTTTCCCCTCTTCCCAAATCGTATAACGCCCTTCATCGGAGAAATCCTCAGGAATAAATAATCCCCCACCGCGAACTCAAGTCTGCGACGACAACGGTCGGCATAAGACTTTTGTCTGCACTGAGCTGCTCTCATCCTGTCCTGAATCAGCTGGATCTTCTCCGTGGTCTCCTGAACTAGCTGGGGTCCCAAAACTCTACTCTCTCTGAGTTCGGTCCAACAGACTGGTGATCGACACTTCGTACTATATAAAGCCTCAAAAGGTGCCATCTGAATAGTCTCCTGGAAGCTGTTGTTGTAGGAGAACTCAATCAACGGCAAGTGACGATCCCAACTGCCACCAAAATCAAGCACACATGCACAGAGCATATCCTCTAGAGTTTTTATAGTCCGCTCTTACTGACCATCGGTCTGTGGATGAAAAACGGTGCTAAAACTCAACCGGGTACCCAAAGCTTCCTGAAGCTTCTGCCAAAGACGGCTAGTAAACTGGGTGCCTCTGTCGGATACTATGCATGTGGGAACACCGTGCAAATGCACAATCTCATCTATGTACAACTGAGCATACTGAGCATAACCGAAAGTGGTCTTCACTGGAAGGAAGTGAGCCGCTTTCATCAACCGGTCAACAATCACCCAAATGGAGTCATACCCTCTACTGGTCCTGGGTAAACCCACAATGAAGTCCATGGAAATCTGCTCCCATTTCCACTCCAGAATGGGTAAAGGCTGCAACTCTCCAGCCGGTCTCTGATGCTCAGCTTTGACTTGCTGACAAGTCAGGCACCTCGAAACGAAGTCCGAAATATCGCGCTTCATTCCTTCCCACCAGTAAAAGTCTCTCAAGTCACGGTATATTTTGGTGGAACCTGGATGAATGCTAAAGGCCGACTGATGTGCCTGCTCTAGGATCTCGCGTCTCAACCCATCAGCATCTGGTACACACAAGCGAGTCCCGCATCGTAGCACACCCTGATCATCAATTATGAACTCCGAAACTGTACCCTGTCGAACAAGCTCAAGAATCTCGGACAAACGGGCATCATTGGGTTGCGCCTCACGGATACGATCAAATAGTAGTGGGCGAGCGCGGACATGAGCAAGCTGTCCACCAACGGAAGTGAACTCGAACTGCACTCTACCATCACACAAGAGCTGCCAATCTGCAGAAGTCTGACGCTGAACTGCGCTCAACTGGGACAAGCTACCCCCGGGTCTACGACTCAAAGCATCAGCTACCACATTCGCCTTGCCCGGGTGATAAAGGATCTCACAATCATAATCCTTCACTAGCTCCATCCAACGGTGCTGTCTCAGATTCAGATCCCGCTGCTGGAAGATGTACTTTAAGCTCTTGTGATCCATGAAGATCTGACACGACTCCCCGTACAAGTAGTGTCTCCAAATCTTCAACGCAAAGACCACCGCGGCCATCTCAAGATCGTGAGTGGGGTAATTCTGCTCGTGCTTCTTCAGCTGCCTAGAAGCGTAAGCAATCACTCTATCGTACTGCATCAATACACAGCCAAGCCCCACTCGAGAAGCATCACAATAAACAACATAGCCGCCCGATCCAGAAGGTAAAGATAGAATTGGTGCTGTCGTCAACCGTGTCTTCAATTGATGAAAACTCTGCTCGCACGCATCAGTCCAAAGAAAAGGAACTCCTTTCCGGGTCAGTCCAGTCAGCGGTGCAGCGATACTCGAGAAATTCTGCACAAAACGGCGATAATAACCAGCTAAGCCCAAAAAACTGCGGACCTCAGTCACCGATATAGCTCTGGGCCAAAGCTGTACTGCCTCTATCTTCCTCGGGTCCACAAGAATACTATCACCAGTCACCACATAACCCAGGAAGTCAATACTATCAAGCCAAAATGCGCACTTTGAGAATTTAGTATACAGCTGGTGCTCTCTCAATATCTACAAAGCAATCCTCAAGTGCTGTTCATGCTCCTCACGACTCCTAGAGTAGACCAGTATGTCATCAATAAACACTATAATAAACTGGTCGAGGAACGGCCTGAAAATCCGGTTCATCAGATCCATGAATGCTGCTGGTGCATTGGTGAGTCCAAACGACATCACCAAAAACTCATAATGCCCATAGCGCGTACAAAAAGCAGTCTTCGGAATGTCATCGTTCCGAACCCGCAACTGATGATAACCCGAATGCAAATCAATCTTAGAAAAATGTTTCGCACCCTGGAGCTGATCAAATAAATCGTCAATGCGAGGTAAAGGATACCTGTTCTGCACCGTCAACCAGTCAACAGCCTCAAACTGCCGTCCTTCTTCTTGACGAACAGAACAGGAGCTCCCCACGGCGAAACACTCGGACGCACAAGTCCCTATCAAGCAACTCTTGCAATTGATCTATAAGCTCTCTAAGCTCTGCAGGAGCCATTCGATAAGGCGGTATAGAAATAGGCTCCGTGCCAGGAATCAGATCAATGCAGAACTCAATATCGCGCTCTGGCGGCATCCCAGGTAACTCATCGGGAAAGACGTCGGGAAACTCTCGCACGGTAGGAACCCGGTCCAACGACTCCACTGTGGATCCAGTATCATGAATGAAAGCTAAGAATCCCCGACATCCCCTCTTCAAAAGCCGACTAGCGCAAAGGACAGAAATCAAACTGTGAGGGGCGGCACCACGGTCCCCCTGCACAACAAACACTGACTCGTCGGGAAAACAAAACCTAACTGCATTCTCGCGGCAGTCCACGGAAGCGTAGCAAGTAGCTAACCAGTCCATACCCAACAGAACGTCGAAGTCCAACATCTCAAGAAGGATCAAGTCGACGGACAGATCTCTGTCTCCTATACGGACAGCATACGCCCGGAACACGTATCGCGCAACAAACGACTCTCCCACAGGAGTAGTCACGACAAGCGGCTGATCTAGCAAATACGACTCTCGGCCTAACCTCGGCACGAAGTACGTAGAAACATACGAATGCGTAGATCCCGGATCGAAAAGAACATGTGCATCATAAGAACATACAGAAAGGGTACCTGATACCACAGCATTAGACGCCTGAGCGTCCTGGTGAGTCAAGGCAAAAACCCGAGTCTGCCCTCTACCGGCTACTGGCTATCCTCTGCCTCCGCCACCTCATCCTCTCGGCACAAAACCACCGCGACCACGACCTCTCTGAGCAGGAGTCTGACGCGGCACAACCACAGGAATAAGAGGCAATGCTCTCTGAGGCGGAGAAGGTGGTAAGGTAACCTAGGGTACTGCTGGCCCTCTCTGACATATCACGGTACAATCCCTCACGAGGTGCTGTAAACTGCCACATCCAAAACACCCACGTGTTGACGGCTGACCCTCCTGGAAAAATGTACTGAACAACTGGCCACGTCCCACGTCTCTGCTACTCCTAGTGTCTGAACGAACTCTGTCTCGGGATCTAAACCTCTGCCTCCTGGCTGCTATACCAGTATGAGCCCTCTTCGGTTCCGGAACAACAGATGACTCAGATAGACGCTCCTCCACCAATAGGGCTGCATCCACAGCTGCCGCATACGTGTCGTAATGCTGAATGCCGATGGCTAGGAACAACTGGGTAAGCAGGCCTTGAATAAACCTCTTCACCCTCATCTCCTCAGTCGCCACCAAGTACGGAGCATACACAGACAGCTCGGTAAACAGTACATCATACTTAGACACCGTCATCCCCGGAGTCTGATGTAACGACTCAAATTTATGCGCTCGCGCATCCCTGACACTCGGTGGAAGAAAACGGGCGAGAAACGACGTCACAAACTCAGCCCAGGTCATAGGAGCAAGACCCGTGGCTCTGCCCCTCTCCAAGGACTCACACCACTTCTGGGCCAGACCCTTCAGACGGAAACTCGCGAACTCCACCCATCTCCCGTCGGAGCATCGGAGCGAATGACAAATTCTGGCCATCCAGTCGATAAACGACCGCGGATCCTCAGTAGCATCTGTGCCAATGAACACTGATCGGTAGGAATTCTGCGTGTTCAAGTTTAGTTAAATTACCGCAATCAAGACGGTTTCGCTTGTAGCTAGCCGGTTGAGTACGGGTCGTCCGCAGGGAGATGGGAATCTTTTTCTATGTACTTTCACGAGTTAAGTCCAAAAGTCCAGATTTGTTTGTGATTATCTAAGTGTTAAAATGATATGTAAAGAGAGCTTGTTAGGGTTAGGATTAGGTTAGTTTGAGTTAGGAGTCGCTCACTTCTTTCGTTGCCACTCTTAATATCGGTGTTACGGTAATCGGCAACAACGGGGATTAGCACGACTAGGAAGGAACTTGCGAGTATAAGCTAGGCTTTCCAACGCATAAGTTCTTCCTTTTGGTGCTTTTCCGTCCGTTCTTGGCTCTTAGCCATAACCTCCGGTTAATTCAACCACAACCGGTCTCACTACGGAATCACCGCTATCATGTAGGATAGGGTGCCGTAAGGAGCGGATTGTGGTTCAATTAACGGGAGTCGATTTTAAGATGTTGGGCAAGGAAAGAGTGAGAGAGATTTTCTTCTCTCAAACTTCCCTTATCCTACCCTAACAAGTATGAAACTACTCACACATCATAATGGGAAGAAAACAAAACAAAGAGGAAGATAGAAAGAAGGAGATTAGAAGATAACAACTAGCTATTTGCGACCTCACCTTGGCAAGGATCAAGTGTAAGCATCATGGTTGTTTTAATGATAAAGGAAAAGAGAAAAGAAAGAAACAACAAGAAATAACAACAACTAAGTTAAAAAATTAAGATTACAAGCAATTATAAAAGAACAAGACAAGCATGATAAGTAAACGGATCTTCTTTATTCATCATTCTTCACTCACAAAAGCTCACTACAAGATTTTTAATGGAGAAGAGATGAGAAGAGGAAGAAGAAAAAAGTATTCTAAACCTAGAAAAATACAAGATTATGCACCCTTGGCTTCACAAGGTTCTGGGCTATTTATAGGCTGGAGAATAAAAACCTAGGGCAAAATTCTGGACCCTTATAAAAAGACCAACATAACCCTAAAATCCCAACGGCTGCCGCCACCGTACGGCCGCGGTTCCGCGGCCTAATAGAGGAGTTGGCTCTTTGGTTTTCTTGTGCTTCCCTGGTTCTGTGTGCCCTTTATTCTGGTATATGTATTTTCTCATATTTTCTTCACAATTTTTCCAGAATTTCTGTTGAGCAAAAGGTGATATGATGTGGATCTTTTTGTCATGATTTTCTCGATCTTCGTGTAGATTTCTTGGATCTTGTGCTGCCATTGAGCCTTGTGCATGAAAACGACATCGATTTGCCATTTTGTCTCTTAAACTGGTGTGTGGCAGCAGACGGATAAAGGGCGGAGACCCGTGTTTTATCTGTGGTTGGCAGGGACCCGGATTTTGTCGTGTTTTCCATGAATTTCACCGTTTTAGAACCGAGAACCTGTATCCTGCAATTGACTAGCAAACACGGCTCAAGAGTATCTACCGACATGCAATGTGATAAAAATTGGGCGGTATGAAAATGCAAAAATCTGATATGAACAAACACCGGAGGCCTCAGCCTCATGAACTCTGTCAGTGACACGGTAATAACCTCCGGAACTGTAACTGCGACTGCCGGAATTGTAGGTACCATCGTGGTCCCTGCAACGGGTGGAACAACTGGCTGTCCTGCGCTCGAATGGCCTCTACTAAAGTCCCCATCATTTGGTGCAGGTCCTGCATACCAGCCCCAATCATAGCAATGTGCTCCGGTACAACAGGCGTACCGCCCTGGTCAGTTCTCGCCTCAGACGAGTCAACTCTGTAGGGTTACTAGGCATACGTACAAGGGTCTACGAGGCATCAACCATACCCGATTTAAAATTTAGCCGTGCCGAACAACCCTAACCAAGATCTTTATACTAGAGTTTAGGCGAAAACAAGCATGTTAAACACTTTAACACTAAGTGAGAGGGATTACAACCTTTGTAGATCCGGTCCTTCACTTCTGAAGCTCCGTGTTGAGGTCCCTTCGCTGCGATCATCGTGCATCCGGACTCTCGAGAGGTTCCACGAAGAGAAAGGTGCAAGCTTGCTTCCGATGTTCGATAACAAAGATGATCTACCTTGAAGTTTCATTAACACAAGCTCTCACTCATAAAATGAAGTGAACACCCTCATCTAAACGGCAAAGGTAGATGATGATGATGAAGTAGGATTTTTTCTCTCATTTGTTTTCTTATTCTCACTCACTTTCATCACAAAAGCAAAGCAAGAAAGCTTTGCATCAAGGAAGAAGAAGAAGAAGAATAGTGATCCATTTGTGATGAATAATGAAAGTTATGATAAGGTTAGAAATGCAACCATGGTCATGTAACCTTTGTAGAGATTGAACTAGGGTTAAGGGTTTGGGTCGGGTTCAAGAATATCTTGCAAAATATCTACACAAATATCTTTGCACAAAACAAAACAAAACCTTCTAGAAGATTCTAGAAAAGATTAACCCAAATCAAACCCTAACCTCGTTTAATCTCCACTAAATATGTTGCATTAATAACCATATCATGTTACAATATTATATATCACATATATAATATTTATTGTAACAAAATAAAATAATACAATTAACATATATCGCATATATATCAATGTATTACCCGAGTGAGAAAAAGAATCTTTTAGTGAGCTAATATTAATTAATGCAATTTAATATATCAAATATATAATTATACATTAAATTATCGAATCAACACTTGATCCGATAATCCGGCTATTTCACAAATAACCGACTAATATAATCTGTATCAGTTCATCGAATCAACACTTGATCCGATGACCCGGCTATATCACATATACCCGGCCGATATCTCATATCGCGAGAATCTAATACGGTATCACATATACGTATAGTTCTCGGTCCCGCAAATATCACATATGTGCTCCTACTCCGTTTTGCCTGAGCCAAGAAACCTCTGTGTAGGACTCTAAAGAATCGTCAATACGCCGACAGTAGGTGATGATCATATCAAACACCCACAAGCAGTAAGCGGTCAGCTAAACGTAACAGCCACTCAGGTATTGAGCGCTCAGAAGATCAACAAGCAAGCCTGTACATTCTCCTGTGAATCCAGTCAGTAACACTCCCGTACAGTCCGGTCTCTTCGTTTGATATGTCACATATCTCGCCTAGGGGTGGTAAACGTCAGACCCCAGTAGCTCGATAAGCGTGTCGATATGAGGCCTATAATAGTTCAAGAAACTACTGATAACACTTACCAGTAAATCTCAGCAACCCTGGCCAGGGATTTCCATTTATAGCCAATCGAACACAGCGCAACATCAACTCCCTATACCGGGAGAGACGAATCCCCTCCTATCGCTCATTGCCTCCATGTGATTTGGGACTGTACCCAAAAGCCACCTTTTTGCATGCCCTCTTGGATGTGGTATGATGGAAATCAAAGCACAGTGGGAATCACACAAGACTCTATGACGATCTCGGGTCAACGGACTACTCTGTACCAGTGTCACCGGAGAACTGCCATCTGACGTAAGGTATAATACCATCTGGGAGTTCTCGGCAAGTCCGTCCAGTGTACCCAGTCTCTACTGAGCACCCGTACACCATCCTTGATGTCAAACACCGATGGATATGGGATCATCCATCGCCCATCATATGGGTCAAGATGCGTATACGCTAGTCTACTCTGGTGTATCGATGCCCTGTCTCGATACATCCTCGACTAGGAACAGTTATAGGATGTACTCGTCGACTACCATGGCCCCACTAGTATGATCTCAGCATAGTCCCAGTAGTCGAGTACATATCCTAAGGGCTTTATCAACATGTATATAGAGACAATCAGAGTACATGTTAAGATAAAGTACAACCAGATAGCATACTATCATGTCGAGCAAGAAAGTTCTCCCTATATATGTCCAAGCATCCATTACAATATACATCGTATGTACAGTAATGGCCTCTAGGGCATACATATAACTAACAATCTCCCACTTGCACTAGGGCCATCTGTTGTGGTATCACATACCCAACAATTAGCTGTGGTTGAAGTATCTCATACTCAACCATCCCTTAAAAGTCTCTACTGGGAAAAAGGCCTTTGTGAGTGGATCCGCGCTGTTGTCCTCTGTGTCTACTCTCCTAACCTCGATCTCCCTGGAGATCAACCATCTCCAATATCAGGTGATACTGCCTAAGAATTATATCTGGATTTTTGATGGGACGGGGGTTCCTTGGCATAAGCCACAACTCCATTGTCACACAATGGTAGGAACGAAGTTCATCTCATGAACTTATATATATATATATATATATATATATATATATATATATCCAGACCGCCTCTTTGGTAGCATCCTTGGTAACGATATATCTTGCCTTTAATCGTCCAGTATGTTACGGTATCTAGCTTGGAACTTTTCCAACATACCGTCCCTCCACTGAGGGTAAAGACAAAGCCTGCGACTGACATTCAGTCGTCCTTATCACCCTGGAACTTTTCCAGTGATTCTTCCCAGGATCGATTGATACCATCTCACTACACCTAGTGAGAATCCTAACATCCATTTAGATCTATCTCATAGATATAAAACCTAGGATTTAGGAGGTATCACTTGATCCTATATGGAGAATCCTTGTGATAAGCGGAGATTGACCGAGCGTAGCATAGGAAACTCCTTTCCTATCAAGAGTATGTCATCCACGTACTCTACGAGGATCACCACCATACTCTCTACTACCTTTTTGTATATACAAGGTCCATCTACCATTTTGATGAAGTCAAACTCTTTGACTACCATATTAAAGCAGACGTTCCAACTCCGCGATGCCTAATTTATCACATAAAACATCTTGCTCACGTTTCCGCTGCTCCCACTGTCTACGAAGCCCTCTGGCTGTGTACTTATAGACGCTCTCTTCCAAATCATCATTTAGAAAAGCAGTCATGACACCCAACCGCCAGATATCATAGTCATGGTATGTAGCCGTGGCAAGTAGGATCTGGATGGACTTAAGCATAGTTTTGAAAGTCTCAACTTTTCCATGTACACCAAGTAATCTTCTCAAGATATACTTGCTCCTGATGGGGATTTAACCCTTCAGATAAAGCAACCAAAGTCTATACTTTGTTGGTGTATAAGGATTCCATCTCAGATCGCTAAGCATCCAGCCATTCTTACAGAGTCCCACTCCTGATGGCCAGCTCGAAACTAGTTGGGTCATCATCTCATGATGCAATCCTCGCTCCCACTGTCATAGAGAAATCGAAGTATCTCTCAGGTGAGTGAGGAACCCTACTAGATCGGCGGAGAGGCTGAGGTTCGTTGGTTACTATTGAATCCTTTGGTTCTACCAAATCATCAGCTGCAGTTTGTATAGCTGGAACTCTTTCCAGTTCTACCTTATGACCACTAATTTCTTCACAAGAAATTCCCTTTCACAAAGGTGGCATGTTGAGAAACAAAATATCTTTTGTTTCTCGGTTTGGTAGAAGATATTCCCTTACGAATGCTTGGGATATCCAACAAACTTCCACAGATCTGACTTTGCCTCGAGCTTGTCCGGATTTTGCTTTTTAGACATAGGCTGGACAACCCCAAATCTTAACAAACTTAAGATATGGGCTCTTCCCTTTCCATATCACATATGAAGTGGTAGGCAACTGATTTGATTTGAACTCTATTCAATAGGTATGCAGCTTCACAAGTGCATAACTCCCAAAAGGAAATAGGAAACTCAGTAGTACTCATCATAGAGCGCACCATATCAAATAGGGTGTGATTGCTCTGCCTCGATACACCGACGTGCTGTGGTGTATACGGAGGAGTAATGCTGAGAGAGAATCTCATTCTTCTTTAGAACAGTCCAGGAATCCTGTGCTCAAGTATTCTCCTCATTGATCTCATCAATGGACATAATACTTATACCCATTTTTGGTTCTCTACTTCTGACTTATATTCTGTGATTATCTCAAAAGTTTCGGACTTGTGTTTCGACAGGAACATATGTCTGAATCTTGAGAGATCATCAGTGAATGTAATGAAGTACAAAGAACCGGTCCTGGCATGTGTAGACAGGGGATCTTCATACATCAGCATGTATCAATCCCAAGAGTTCACTAACTCTTTTTCTGTTTCCAATAAACGGAGCTGTGTTCATCTTATCTCTGTGACATGACCGGCAAGTTTCACAAGATGTAAATTCAAACTAATTTAAATATGCATCTATATGTAACTTCAGCTAGTCGGGTCGCATTGATATGACCTAGTCTACAATGCCTCAAGAAGGATTCGTTCATTTCTGAACTCTTCCTCTTGTATGTGTTCTGTATACTAAGAACTGTAGTTTGATTTAGAACGTCTATGCTTTTAGATAACGTGCCTGAACCGATCAACTCTTGATATAGGAAATGTTCAAAACATTATCCAACAATACAAAATTATATCCTTCTTTACTAATAAAGAGACTGATATGATGTTGTATATCAGGTTCGGTATCTAATAATATTCGTTCAGAATTAATGTATTTTGGTAATATAGTGTGATAGTGACCAACAGACTTGGCTGCAACATTTGCACCGTTTCTACCTCATGAAACCTATCACCCGTTCTCAGTTCTCTTCCTATCTATAGCCCATGTAACAAATTACATTTGCGGGATCTTGATCCGGTATCTCATACCCAGGATGTAAAGGATACTGAGAAACAGTTCTCTGTAATGAACACACCCGAAGATGATGCATCAACATGCACTTTCTTCGTTTGGGCGGCACGGGAAATCTGGTATTCCCTAATTTCCTGCTCTGTCTTATAACAATTATAAGTTGGAGCGGGACCAACGTTCCCTAGCGCAGTATAACAAGCGGGTTCGGTCAATACATCCGTATTATTATCTTGATTAAGGCGTGACATAGTCGTAACCAGGAGAGAGAGAAGAAAACACTCAGCGTGCGCTTTTACAAGATTAGATTGGTTATCAATTTATCTACTCAGGATGTCTCCCACTGATTTAGTCAAATCTTCCTTCAAACCTTAAAAGGAAAGACTAGCCGGGATTAATTACACCCTACAAGTTCGCCAATTTTTCAGCCAGGCAAGTGCCGATACTTTGAGGGAGGTTCCCCGCGCTTTCGCACGGACCTAATTAAAGTAAACCTCGTTTTCCCAGGGGCGTAACCCCGTTAACACCTTTCTAGACACCTACTTGATCGGCTAATTGTAATGTGTAAAACTCTCCCAGGAGTAACTCTTACTCGCAGGGGGTATCGGGATCCAACTATCTCATAGAAGGTTTGCAATCTCATTGTAAATTTCAACACTTGAAATTCCCAATAATATTTTACCCCTAGCGTCCTATGACCTTGACGAATGCCAACAAACCATAGGCTACTAGTCAAGTTCAACCCATCATTTCCCGATTGAATTAAACCCACCCGCACGGCACTTGACGAAAGCCAACAAAGTCGCACGACTACCCTAACTCAATCGCATCATATGCTTATATAGATAAGCATAAATAGCTACCGCACACTACGCCTTTACGAAAGCCAACAAATATAGTACGAATACTATGAAGTACTTATCTGAAATGACGGAGGGCTACGACAGGTTTTTAAAAAAACCTTTTGCGTAATGAACTTGATATTGTTGTAGAATCGAGTGATTTTAAATGGAATGTTTTTGAGGCTTTTCTAGTTTTGCTAAAGAGGTCACTCCCGGTGAAGGGATCGTCGGCTCTTTCCTCATCGAATAAGGTGCAGGATATTTCGTAAATACCACTATGCAAAGCAAGAACTATAGAAACAATCAAAAGACAAACCGAGTTTGTAGCATATGCTAGTTTCACTAAAGAGGTCACTCCCGGTGAAGGGATCTCAGCTCTTTCCTTATCGAATAAGCTGCTGGATATTCTACAAGGAACACCGCTATGCAAAGCAAGAACTAGAGCTACCAGTTTTTAAACAAGTTTCTACAACATCTTAGGTTTCTTTTATTTCATTAATCTCATTAATGAAGTCCCATTTTATTATGCTTCACAAGCATCACATTTAAAACGAAATCTGCAATATAACATATATCTCATATATATAATATAAACATTCGTCTCAGGCAGTAATATGATCTAATTACAGAACATTGCAGCAGAAGAACATATATGAAATATTGGATATACTAGGATGTCTGTGTTTTAATACGAGCCTGTATAAAACACGGATTCCACGGTCGCGATGAATAGCCAAACCCACATCCCTAGACCCCTAAGAGAGCGGCAAGCAACACTGCCAATTCTAGGGTTAGGAGACCCGGTCTCGACTCCTCGAGATGGTCTCCCACTGGACCCTAGAACCTGGTTACTTGTGCTCCCCGCCTTGGGTCTACCTAATGCGGAAAAGTAAATAATATACAATGGTGACATCATCCTCAGCCCGGAAGTGCCCCAATAAAAGAATATTACATACAGATGAATTTTACATGAATGAAAAAGAAAAACTCTCATCTCACATAAAACCCCGGCTATTCAAAACGCGACGATCCAACATAACATATCACAGCAACACATAATATCTCATATCATCAACGTAAACAAGTATACGTATCTCGATTGTCGTTGACGTATAGCAACGAAGTCGGCGATACACCACATACTACGCTTACGGTCACAGAAAAGAAAGTGTAAAACTACAACAGTTGGAATCCGCAATCTCCTTAGATATCGCATGCTTAACCAAATGAATTCCTTAGACATCGCATGCCTAACAATTATAAACCCCGCATTTTAGTCTCATTATCGAAAACTCTTTTCAATATCAAGTAGGGCAATTCAACAAGATTCCCGACATCCTGATCGAATGCTCGTCGCAAACTTTAGTAGATGGCCGCACCCCCGGATGCCGTCGACGAAGTGCACTAAGGTGGAACACCATTGCCGCGAGCACCCGAACGGATGCTTTTGGCGACGGGGTTCTCCTACAGTCACTTAGTCGGGGCTATGGGGCGTGGCTATCTATTAAGTTTACCCGGCGAGTATCCGCGTATGCTACGTGATTGCGACGGACTTTTGATCACATCAAAATTCCGTGGCAACCGATCATTTGAGACTGAACTGTTAGATTTATAACATTCAAATTAGTTATCTCATAACTACCTGTGGATTCCAAATATTGTATCACATTCCAGATAAAAAGACAGTGTTAAACTTTCTGATCGAATAATCAAACACCCAAGATTTCCCAAATAGCTCAACACTTGAGCGGAGTTCAAAAAATATCCATTACATGCCACAGTACCAATGGTCCAGCCGTAAAAGGGTCAAGCCAACACCTCACATTTGGCAACGCCGTACTGCCCCAAAGCCTAAGGTTCAGAGGCGGTTCGGATGGTCACATAATCGAGTTAAGGTTTGTTGTCCTCTAGAGGGTCCACCGCGTTACTTGCATGACTTTCCGAAAGTTTCAAACTCGAGAAAAAAATCCAACTTTTGAAAATTTTCCGACAGGGGAAAAAGTGAATTATTGATATTCGTTTGAACTTTTTAACAGTTTCTAAAAATATCCGGAAAAATTTAAACGAAGTTATATTATCCGATCGAATCAACGAGTCCCCAATACAACCTAGAAAACTCAACTCTTGAGTATAATTAAAAATTCCCAGAAGAATCAGGAATTACCTACGGAGGTTACTGTGCAAAACACAAACCAATATGTTACTGTTTGGCCGCGGAACCGCCGCCAAAGCCATGGTACGGCCGCGGTTCCGCGGCGCTTTAATGGTAATATTGGCACGTATTTCACAGTAACTCTTGTATTTCCTTGCTGATTTTTTTGAGCATTTTTAATACAGAAAAAATCACAATTTTAGAAAATTTCCAGAAAGGGGTAAAAACTAGGGTTTTGGGGTTCGATCGGACTTTAAACTTCGTCTAGACTTCGCCTAAAGCTCAAGCTTGGCTCTGATACCACTGTAGGGTTACTAAGCACACGCACAAGGGTCTACGAGGCATCAACCATACCCGATTTAAAATTTAGCCGTGCCGAACAACCCTAACCAAGATCTTTATATTAGAGTTTAGGCGAAAACAAGCATGTTAAACACTTTAACACTATGTGAGAGGGATTACAACCTTTGTAGATCCGGTCCTTCACTTCTTAAGCTCCGTGTTGAGGTCCCTTCGTTGCGATCATCGTGCATCCGGACTCTCGAGAGGTTCCACGAAGAGAAAGGTGCAAGCTTGCTACCGATGTTCGATAACAAAGATGATCTACCTTGAAGTTTCATTAACACAAGTTCTCACTCATAAAATGAAGTGAACACCCTCATCTAAACGGCAAAGGTAGATGAGGATGATGAAGTAGGATTTTTGCTCTCATTTGTTTTCTTATTCTCACTCACTTTCATCACATAAGAAAAGCAAGAAAGCTTTGCATCAAGGAAGAAGAAGAAGAAGAAGAAGAAGAAGAAGAAGAAGAAGAGTGATCCATTTGTGATGAATAATGAAAGTTATGATAAGGTTAGAAATGCAACCATGGTCATGTAACCTTTGTAGAGATTGAACTAGGGTTAAGGGTTTGGGTTGGGTTCAAGAATATCTTGCAAAATATCTACACAAATATCTTTGCACAAAACAAAATAAAACCTTCTAGAAGGTTCTAGAAAAGATTAACCCAAATCAAACCCTAACCTCGTTTAATCTCCACTAAACATGTTGCATTAATAACCATATCATGTTACAATATTATATATCACATATATAATATTTATTGTAACAAAATAAAATAATACAATTAACATATATCGCATATATATCAATGTATTACCCGAGTGAGAAAAAGAATCTTTTAGTGAGCTAATATTAGTTAATGCAATTTAATATATCAAATATATAATTATACATTAAATTATTGAATCAACACTTGATCCGATAATCCGGCTATTTCATAAATAACCGACTAATATAATCTGTATCAGTTCATCGAATCAACACTTGATCCGATGACCCGGCTATATCACATATACCCGGCCGATATCTCATATCGCGAGAATCTAATACGGTATCACATATACGTATAGTTCTCGGTCCCGCACATATCACATATGTGCTCCTACTCCGTTTTGCCTGAGCCAAGAAACCTCTGTGTAGGAATCTAAAGAATCGTCAATACGCCGGCAGTAGGTGATGATCATATCAAACACCCACAAGCTGCAAGCGGTCAGCTAAACGTAATAGCCACCCAGGTATTGAGCGCTCAGAAGATCAATAAGCAAGCCTGTACATTCTCCTGTGAATCCAGTCAGCAACACTCCCGTACAGTCCGGTCTCTTCGTTTGATATGTCGTTTATCTCGCCTAGGGGTGGTAAACGTCAGACCCCAGTAGTTCGATAAGCGTGTCGATATGAGGCCTATAATAGTTCAAGAAACTACTGATAACACTTACCAGTAAATCTCAGCAACCCTGGCCAGGGATTTCCATTTATAGCCAATCGAACACAGCGCAACATCAACTCCCTATACCGAGAGAGACGAATCCCCTCCTATCGCTCATTGCCTCCATGTGATTCGGGACTGTACCCAAAAGCCACCTTTTTGCACGCCCTCTTCGACGTGGTATGATGGAAATCAAAGCACAGTGGGAATCACACAAGACTCTATGACGATCTCGGGTCAACGGACTACTCTGTACCAGTGTCACCGGAGAACTGCCATATGACGTGAGGTATAATACCATCTAAGAGTTCTCGGCGAGTCCGTCCAGTGTACCCGGTCTCTACTGAGCACCTGTACACTATCCTTGATGTCAAACACCGATGGATATGGGATCATCCATCGCCCATCATATGGGTCAAGATGCGTATACGCTAGTCTACTCTGGTGTATCGATGCCCTGTCTCGATACACCCTCGACTAGGAACAGTTATAGGATGTACTCGTCGACTACCGTGGCCCCACTAGTATGATCTCATCATAGTCCCAGTAGTCGAGTACATATCCTAAGGGCTTTATCAACATGTATATAGAGACAATCAGAGTACATGTTAAGATAAAGTACAACCAGATAGCATACTATCATGTCGAGCAAGAAAGTCCTCCCTATATATGTCCAAGCATCCATTACTATATACATCGTATGTACAGTAATGGCCTCTAGGGCATACATATAACTAACAAACTCTGACCTCGGCCCTCGCGGCCGCTCTCTGTGCCCTCGTAGTCTTCGGCGGCATATGGGATGGAAATTGAAACAAGATTCGATAAGGACACAGAAATCGAATCACAAAGATGTATATCATCACGGAGGAAATTTCAATCAATAAGTCCTAAGGTCATTTAGGCGGAGTACCGTGTCGTAAGTATACCGCGGAACATACACACGCTACGTCACTCTGCTTAAGCTACCTACTCCATCATACTAAGGTCATCCAACACTTCGAAAGGTAAAACCTAGAGCTTTGATACCAACTTTGTCACGACCCAAAATTTGGCCCGTAACCGGCACTTAAACTATGTAACGTCTACAGGCGTACACAACTTAAGTAAGCTGAAACCCAGAAATCTAAACCACCCAAAACTGGATAAGCAGAGAAAAACATAGTTTAAAACATTCAAAAAAAATCACAAGTAAAATCTCTAACTTTTGTTTTCTTTCTTGAAAATTTCGGCAGCACCTCCCTTGTAAAAACTAGCCCCGAAAATGGGTACAACATAGATAATATATAAAGCATCCCAAACGAGAGCAAATCATGCCCAACGGCGGAGACAACCACCACAAATATATATACGACGCCGAAGCGAAGAAATATAAAAGAAAACTGCATAAAGAAGTAAACTTTTCAACAAGACCGGCTCTCACGAGCACGGCACCCAAAGTCACCAAAATAATAATACAACACCGAATCCTCACAACTCGTCTCTAAGGCAAATACATGAAATGGTAGATGGAGAATACTAGATCCAACAAAAAGATATACAATATACAAACAGATAACCGCAAACCCATCTAAAAGCAAAGGCCTCACAGCCAAACGTAGCGGTATCCGCAAAAGTAGAGATGATAAGACGCCCCGCCGTGACTACTCAGAGGGTAAGTCCTGCAAAACACTGTGGCACAACGAGGGTGAGTTTCCAACTCATGAATAGTAATTAACATCGTACTGTAATCGTAAGTATGCACGAATAGCGATTAATCTATCACAAGTAATCCGATAGCATAAGTACGACAATATGAATATGCAACTATCATGTAAAGGTACATCATCAGGGTACTTCAACTACAAGAAGCAATGCATATCAAAAATAATCCCGTGTGTGTGGGATGATATAATAAAACCTCATGAAAAATCATCAGCATGGGAAAACACCAGTGTCCCTCATTGACACATCAAATCCTAAATCTGTAGGGTTCCTAGGCACCCTAATGAGGTCTCACAAGGCATCGAACATGCCATAATAAAATTTTACGGGTGCCGAGAGACCCGACTACGGATCGTTTGCTAGATTTCTAGGCGAAAAAGCTAACTAGTTAACACTTAACTATGAGATACGGAAATACAACCTTTGTAGATCCGGTGCTCCACCTCCATAGCTCCGCAACGAAGTCGTCTCCGCTGTCCAAAAAGAATCCGGGCTCTAGTGTCGGCTTCGTCGGAGAAATGGCGAGCTAGGTCGTCGATGTCCATGCCGAAGATGATCTACGTCGAGGCATCGATAGATCAAGCTCCACCTTCACCTAGCTTTGAAAACTTGTGAAGGAAACACACTCTACTACTTGGCAAGAGGTAGAGGATGAAGAAATAGGAAGTGGGTAGTGTAGGGTTCCTAGGCATCCTAATGAGGTCTCACAAGGCATCAACCATGCCAATTTGAAAAATTCTAGGTGCCGAGAAACCCGACTACGGATCGTTTGCTAGAAATCTAGGCGAAACATTAAACTAGTTAACACTTAACTAAGAGATACGGAAATACAACCTTTGTAGATCCGGTGCTCCACCTCCATAGCTCCGCAACGAAGTCGTCTCCGCTGTCCAAAACAAATCCGGTCTCTAGAGTCGGCTTCGTCGGAGAAAAAGTGAGCTAGGTCGTCGATGTCCATGCCGAAGATGATCTACGTCGAGGCATCGCTAAATCAAGCTCCACCTTCACCAAGCCCTAAAACTTGTGAAGGAAACACACTCAACTACTTGGCAAGAGGTAGAGGATGAAGAAATAGGAAGTGGGTAGACTTTAGAATTGGATTTCTCACTTGTTTGCTCAATTCACCATTGATGAAGAAAGCTTTTTCTTCTTGAGTTTAAGGAAGAAGAAGAAGAAATGTTATGATAAGAATAATTAGAAAAGAAAAGAAAATCCATTCTTATCATAAGCAAACCATGGTTAGGTGTAGAGATTAAACCATGGGTTAGTGAATGGTTGGGTTAAGACATGAAGACAAAATGGTTGCTTAGGTCAAACCTTCATGAAGGTTCATAAACAAACAAAGAAAGCCACCATTATCTCTTCATTATTTTCTTTTGCTAAAATAAACAAAATGGATAAATAAATGAATAAAATGAATAAGGAAATAGTAAACCCTAACCATTTCATTAACCAAGGTTTAATTCTTTACACTTAACCAAAAGGCATGTATCATCAAACATGATACAAGCAAGTGCACAAAATCATATCGCATATGCAATGCGCACATCCGAGTGAGAAAATCCATTTAAAGTGAACCGATACTAGTTAATGCAAAGTAATATATCAAATATATAATTATGCATTAAATAATTAAATCAACACTTGATTCAATGATCCGGTCATGTCGCACAAAACCGACTAGTATACAATGTATCGGCTTATCGAATCAATCCTTGATTCGATAACTAGGTTATATCGCATACAACCATTCGACACATTCATCGCGAGAATGGAATATGGTATCACATACACGTATTATTCTCGGTCCCGCACATATCTCATATGCGCTCCTATTTCGTTTCGCTTGAGCCAGGAAACCTCTGTGTAGGACTCTAAAGACTCGTCAATACGCCGGCAGCAGGCGATGATCATATCAAACACCCACAAGCCGCAAGCGGTCTGCTAAACGTAACGGCCACCCGGGTATTGAGCGATCTGAAGATCGACGAGCAAGCCCGCTCACACTCCAGTGAATCCAACCAGTAACACTACCGTACAGTCCGGTCTGTTCGTCTGATATGTCGCATATCTCGCCTAGGGGTGGTAAACGTCAGACCCCAATAGCTCGATAAGTCGTGTCGATATGAGGTCTATAACAATTCGAGAAACTACTGGTAACACTTACCAGTAAATCTCAGCAACCCTGGCCAGGGATTTCCTGTTATAGCCAATCGAACACAGCGCAACATCAACTCCCTATACCGGGAGAGACGAATCCCCTCCTATCGCTCATTGCCTCCATGTGACTCGGGACTGTACCCAAAAACCACCGTTTTGCACGCCCTCTTGGACGTGGTAAGATGGAAATCAAAGCACAGTGGGAACCACACAAGACTCTATGACGATCTCGGGTCAACAGACTACTCTGTACCAGTGTCACCAGAGAACTGCCATCTGACGTGAGGTATAATACCATCTGGGAGTTCTCGGCGAGTCCGTCCAGTGTACCCAGTCTCTACTGAGCACCCGTATATCATCTCTGATGTCAAACACCGATGGATATGGGATCATCCATCGCCCATCTGTATGGGTCGAGAAGGTATACGCTAGTCTACTCTGGTATATCGATGCCCCGTTTCGATACACCCACGACTAGGGACTTTGAAGGATGTACTTATGGACTACCATGTCCCCACTAGTATGATCCGCATCATAGTCCAGGTAGTCAAGTACACATCCTAAGGGCTTTACCAACATGTAACAGAGAGACAATCAGTATACACGTTAAGGTAAAGTGTAACCAGATAGCATACTATCACGTCGAGCAAGAAAGTCCTCCCTATATATGTTCCAGCATCCACTACAATATACATCCTATGTACAGTAATGGCCTCTAGGGCATACATATAACTAACAATCTCCCACTTGCACTAGGGCCATCTATAGCAGTGGTTGTAGTATCTCATACTCAACCATCCCATGAAAGTCTCTCTCTGGGAACAGGCCTTTGTGAGTGGATCCGCTGTGTTGTCCTCTGAGTCTACTCTCCTAACCTCGATCTCCCTGGAGTTCAACTATCTCCATGATCAAGTGATACTGCCATAGAATATGTCTGGATCACTGATGGGACCGGCGTTCCTTGGCATAAGCCACAACTCCATTGTCACACAATGGGAGGAACATAGTTCATCTCATGAACCAATATACACCCAAACAGCCTCTAGGGTAGCATCTTAAGTAGCGATGTATCCTGCCTTTATCTTCTAGTATGTCACGGTATCTAGCTTGGAACTCTTCCAACATACCGTCCCTTTGCTTAGGGTAAAGACAATGCCTGTGACTGACATTCAGTCGTCTTTATCACCCTGGAACCCTTCCAGTGATTCTTCCCAGGATCAATTGATACCATCTCACTACAGCTAGTGAGTATCCTAACATCCAATTAGATCTATCTCATAGATCCAAAACTCAGGATTTAGGAGGTATCAAATTGATCCTACACGGAGAATCTTTGTGATAAGCGGAGATTGACCGAGCGTAGCATAGGAAACTCCTTCCCTATCAAGAGTATGTCATCCACGTACTCTACGAGGATTACCACCATACTCTCTACTACCTTTTGTATATACAAGGTTCATCTACCATTTTGATGAAGTCAAACTCTTTGACTACCACATCAAAACAGATGTTCCAACTCCGCGATGCCTGTTTTATCCTATAAATCATCTTGCACACGTTTCCGCTGCTCCCACTGTCTACGAAGCCCTCTGGCTGTGTACTTATAGACGCTCTCTTCCAAAACATCGTTTAGAAAAGCTGTCATGAAACCCAACCGCCAGATATCGTAGTCATGGTATGTAGCCGTGGCAAGTAGTATCTGGATGGACTTAAGCATAGGTACTGGAAAAGGTTTCATCATTATCCACGCCTGGTTGATGACGTAAACCTTTAACTAGTCTAGCTTTGAAAGTCTCAACTTTTCCATCTACACCAAGTAATCTTCTCAAGATATACTTGCTCCTGATGGGGATTTAACCCTTCAGATATAGCAACCAAAGTCCATACTTTGTTGGTGTACATGGATTCCATCTCAGATCACTAAGCATCCAGCCATTCTTACAGAGTCCTACTCCTGATGGCCAGCTCGAAACTAGTTGGGTCATCATCTCATGATGCAATCCTCGCTCCCACTGTCATAGAGAAACAGAAGTATCTCTCAGGTGGGTGAGGAACCCTACTAGATCGGCGGAGAGGCTGAGGTTCGTTGGAATCTACTGAATCCTTTGGATCTACCAAATCATCTGCTGTAGTTTGTATAGCTGGAACCTTTCCAGTTCTACACAACTGACTTTACCTCGAGCTTGTCCGGATTTTGCTTTTAGACATAGGCCGGACAACCCCAAATCTTAACTAACTTAAGATATGGGCTCTTCCCTTTCCATATCATATATAAAGTGGTAGGCAACTGATTTGATTGGAACCCTATTCAATAGGTATGCAACTTCACAAGTGCATAACACCCAAAAGGAAATAGGTGACTCAGTAGTACTCATCATAGAGCACACCTTATCATATAGGGTGTTATTGCTCCGCCCTGATAAACCATCGTGCTATGGTGTATACGGAGGAGTAATGCTGAGAGAGAATCTCATTCTCCTTTAGAAAAGTCCAGGAATTCCATGCTCAAGTATTCTCCTCCTTGATCACATCATAAGACATAATACTTATACCCGTATTTTGGTTCTCTACTTCTAACTTATATTCCGTGAATATCTCAAAAGGTTCGGACTTGTGTTTCAACAAGAACATAGATCTGAATCTCGAGAGATTATCAGAGAATGTAATGAAGTACAAAGAACCAGTCCTGGCATGTGTAGACAGGGGACCTTACATACATCAACATGTATCATCCCAAGAGTTTACTAACTCTTTCTCTGTTTCCAATAAACAGAGCTGTGGTCATCTTATCTTTGTGACATGACTGGTGAGTTTCACAAGATGTAAATTCAAACTAATTTAAATATGCATCTTTATGTAACTCTAGCGAGTCGGGTCGCATTGATATAACCTAGTCTACAATACCTTAAGAAGGATCCGTTCATTTCTGAACTCTTCCTCTTATGTGTGTTCCATATACTAAGAACGGTAGTTTGATTTAGAACATTAATGCTTTTAGATAACATGCCTGAACCGATCAACTTTTGATATAGGAAATGTTCAAAACATTATCCAACAATACAAAATTATATCCTTTCTTTACTAATAAAGAGAGAGATATGATTTTGTATATCAGGTTCGGTATCTAATAACATTCGTTCAGAATCAATGTATTGGTAATACAGGGTGACAGTGACCGACAGACTTGGCTGCAACACTTGCCCCGTTTTCTGCCTCATGAAACTTATCACCCGTTCTCAGTTCTCAACCTTTCTGTAGCCCTATGTAACATATTACATATCTGGGATCCTGATCTGGTATCACATACCCAGGAAGTAGAGAATACTGAGAAACAGTTCTTGTAATGAACACACCCGAAGATGATGCATCAGCATGCACTCTCTTCGTTTGGGCGGCATGGGAATTCTGGTAATCCCCAATTTCCTGCTCTGTCTTATAACAATTATAAGTTGGAGCGGGACCAACGTTCCCCAGCTCAGTATAACAAGCGGGTTCGGTCAATAATCCGTATTATTATCTTGATTAAGGCGTGATATGGTCGCTACCTGGAGAGAGAGAGAAGAAAACACTCAGCGTGCGCTCTTGCAAGAATAGATTGGTTATTATTTTATCTAATCAGGATGGCTCCCACTGCTTTTTATCAAATCTTCCTTCAAACCCCAAAAGAAAAGACTAGCCGGGATTAATTACACACTACAAGTTCGCCAATCTTTCAGCCAGGCCAGTGTCGGTACTTTGAGGGAGGTCCCCCGTGCTTTCGCACGAACCTAATTAATGCAAACCTCGTTTTCCCAGAGGCGTAACCTCGTTAACACCTTTCTAGACACCTACTTGATCGGCTAATTGTAATGTGTAAAACTCTCCCAGGAGTAACACTTACTCGCAGCGGGTATCGGGATCCAACTATCTCATAGAAGGTATGCAATCTCATTGCAAATTTCAACACTTGAAATTCCCGATAATATTTTGCCCCTAACGTGCTATGACCTTGACGAAAGCCAACAAACCATAGCCCGCCAGTCAAGTTCAACCCGTACATTTCTTGATTGAATTAAACCCACCCGCACGACCCTTGACGAAAGCCAACAAAGCCGCACGACTACCTTAATCCAATCGCATCGTATGCTAGCAGATAAGCAGCATATAGCTACCGCACACTGCACCTTGACGAAAGCCAACAAATGCAGCACGAATACTATATACAACTTATCTGAAATGACGGAGGGCTACGACAGGTTTTTCTGAAAACCTATTGCGTAATGAACTTGATATCGTTGTAGAATCAAATGAATTTTGAAATGGAGTGCTTTTGAGGCTTTTCTAGTTTTGCTAAAGGAGTCACTCCTGGTGAAGGGATCGTCGGTCCTTTCCTCGTCGAATGAGGTGCGGGACATATCATATATATCACTGTGCAAAGCAAAAACACTTAAAATCAATCAAAAGACAAACCGAGTGTGTAGCATCTGCCAGTTATTGCTAAAGGAGTCACTCCCGGTGAAGGGATCTCGGTCCTTTCCTCGTCGAATGAGGTGCAGGATATATCACATATACCGCTGTGCAAAGCAAGAACTGTAGCTACCTGTTTTATTTTGAAATTCGATTCTACAACATCTTAGGTTTCTTTTATTTCATTAATCACATTAATGAAGTCCCATCATTTAAATTACCTAAACATCACAGATAAATACGACGTACACTTATGCCATCCGCATTCGCCTCGATGTCCCCTCGTGCACCGTTAGGTTAGGTAACTAACGGCAGAGCGGGGCAGGGCTAGCGCGGGTGTAAAACATAAGTAACGCCTATATAATATATCATATATACTATATACTGTATCTATCACAGAACATCACATGATCACATCACAGATATCGCAGCAGAAGAATCATATGAAATATTGGATATACTAGGACGTCCGTGTTTTCAATACGAGCCAGTATAAAACACGGATTCCACGGTCGTGATGAACAGCCAAACCCACACCCCTAGACCCCTACGAGAGCGGCAAGCAACCCTACCAATTCTAGAGTTAGGAAACCCGGACTCGACTCCTCGAGTTGGTCTCCTACTGGACTCCAGAACCCGGTTACTTGTGCCCTCCTCCTTGGGTCTATCCTAGTGCGGAAAAGTAAATAATATACAAACGGTGACTACTTCCGCAACCTGGAAGTGCCCCAATAAAAGAATATTACATATAAGTTTTTACATGAATGAAAATGAAAAACACTCATCTCACATAAAAAACCCCGGCTATTCAAACACGACGATCCAATATAACATATCCAGCAACACATAACATCAGATGTCATCAACGTAAGTAAATATGCGCATCCCAATTGTCGTTGACATATAGCAACGAAACCGGCGATATCACATATTACACTTACGGTCACAGAAAAGAAAATGTAAAACTACAACAGTTGGAATCCGCAACCTTCTCAGACATCGCATGCCTGACCAAATGAAATACTTAGACATCGCATGCCTAACAATTATAAACCCCGCATTTTAGTCTCATTATCGAAAACTCTTTTCAATATCAAGTCGGGAAATTCAACAAGATTCCCGACATCCTGATCGAATGCTCGTCGCAAACTTTAGTAGGCGGCCGCACCCCCGATGCCGTCGACGAAGTGCACCAAGGCGGAACACCGCTGCCGCGAGCACCCGAACGGATGCTTTCGGCGATGGGGTTCTCCTGCAGTCACTTGGTCGGGGCTATGGAGTGAGGCTGTCTATTAAGTTTACCGGCGAGTATCCGCGTTCACAACGTGATTGCAACGGACTTTTGATCACATCAAAATTCCGTGGCAACCGATCAAGTGAGACTAAACTGCTATGTTTATAATATTCATTCCGTTATCTCATAACTATTTGTGAATTCCAATTATTGTATCACATTCCGGATAAATAGAAAATGCTAAACTTTTCGATCGAACAATCGAACACCCAAGTTTTCCCGATACAGATCAACACATGAAACAAGTCTAAAAACATTCAGTTCGTGCCTCAGTACCAACGGTCCAGCCGTAGAAGGGTCAAGCCAACGCCTCACATGTGGCACGCCGTACTGCCCCAAACCCGAAGGTTCAAAGGGTAGTTCAAGACGGTCACATAATCGAGTTAAGGTTTGTTGTCTTCTAGAGGGACCATCGTGTTACTTGCACTACTTAGAACGTGATTAAACTACAGAAATATCCAACACTTGGAAATTTCCCGACAGGGGAAAAATTGGGTATTTATATCCGGTCGAACTTTTTAACATATTCAAAAAATTATCCGGAACGACACATAGACAAAGTTTGACAATCCGATCGAATGTATGAACTCCCAATACAACCCAAAATACTCAACTCTTGATTTCAGATTAAAAATTCCCAGGAAAACCAGCACTGAAAAATAGGAGTTACTGTGCAAAATTCAATAGCATATAAGACAAAAGTGCGGCGGAAGAGCCGCATTAGCACGCTAATGCCGCGGTTCCGCCGCACTTTAGAAAGATCATTAGGTAATTTTTGCATCGTAATTCTTATATTTACCTGCTTGTTTTTCTGCATATTTTTAATTTGCAAAAATCCACATTTTACAAAAATGTCCAGAGAGCATTTTAAAGTCGGGGTTTCGGGTCGATCGGACTTCTAACTCCGTCTACGCATCGCCTAAGGCTCTAGCTAGGCTCTGATACCACTGTAGGGTTCCTAGGCATCCTAATGAGGTCTCACAAGGCATCAACCATGCCAATTTGAAAAATTCTAGGTGCCGAGAAACCCGACTACGGATCGTTTGCTAGAAATCTAGGCGAAACATTAAACTAGTTAACACTTAACTAAGAGATACGGAAATACAACCTTTGTAGATCCGGTGCTCCACCTCCATAGCTCCGCAACGAAGTCGTCTCCGCTGTCCAAAACAAATCCGGTCTCTAGAGTTGGCTTCGTCGGAGAAAAAGTGAGCTAGGTCGCCGATGTCCATGCCGAAGATGATCTACGTCGAGGCATCGCTAAATCAAGCTCCACCTTCACCAAGCCCTAAAACTTGTGAAGGAAACACACTCTACTACTTGGCAAGAGGTAGAGGATGAAGAAATAGGAAGTGGGTAGACTTTAGAATTGGATTTCTCACTTGTTTGCTCAATTCACCATTGATGAAGAAAGCTTTTTCTTCTTGAGTTCAAGGAAGAAGAAGAAGAAATGTTATGATAAGAATAATTAGAAAAGAAAAGAAAATCCATTCTTATCATAAGCAAACCATGGTTAGGTGTAGAGATTAAACCATGGGTTAGTGAATGGTTGGGTTAAGACATGAAGACAAAATGGTTGCTTAGGTCAAACCTTCATGAGGGTTCATAAACAAACAAAGAAAGCCACCATTATCTCTTCATTATTTTCTTTTGCTAAAATAAACAAAATGGATAAATAAATGAATAAAATGAATAAGGAAATAGTAAACCCTAACCAATTCATTAACCAAGGTTTAATTCTTTACACTTAACCAAAAGGCATGTATCATCAAACATGATACAAGCAAGTGCACAAAATCATATCGCATATGCAATGCGCACATCTGAGTGAGAAAATCCATTTAAAGTGAACCGATACTAGTTAATGCAAAGTAATATATCAAATATATAATTATGCATTAAATAATTAAATCAACACTTGATTCAATGATCCGGTCATGTCGCACAAAACCGACTAGTATACAATGTATCGGCTTATCGAATCAATCCTTGATTCGATAACTAGGTTATATCGCATACAACCATTCGACACATTCATCGCGAGAATGGAATACGGTATCACATACACGTATTATTCTCGGTCCCACACATATCTCATATGCGCTCCTATTTCGTTTCGCTTGAGCCAGGAAACCTCTGTGTAGGACTCTAAAGACTCGTCAATACGCCGGCAGCAGGCGATGATCATATCAAACACCCACAAGCCGCAAGCGGTCTGCTAAACGTAACGGCCACCCGGGTATTGAGCGATCTGAAGATCGACGAGCAAGCCCGCTCACACTCCAGTGAATCCAACCAGTAACACTACCGTACAGTCCGGTCTGTTCGTCTGATATGTCGCATATCTCGCCTAGGGGTGGTAAACGTCAGGCCCCAATAGCTCGATAAGTCGTGTCGATATGAGGTCTATAACAATTCGAGAAACTACTGGTAATACTTACCAGTAAATCTCAGCAACCCTGGCCAGGGATTTCCTGTTATAGCCAATCGAACACAGCGCAACATCAACTCCCTATACCGGGAGAGACGAATACCCTCCTATCGCTCATTGCCTCCATGTGACTCGGGACTGTACCCAAAAACCACCGTTTTGCACGCCCTCTTGGACGTGGTAAGATGGAAATCAAAGCACAGTGGGAACCACACAAGACTCTATGACGATCTCGGGTCAACAGACTACTCTGTACCAGTGTCACCAGAGAACTGCCATCTGACGTGAGGTATAATACCATCTGGGAGTTCTCGGCGAGTCCGTCCAGTGTACCCAGTCTCTACTGAGCACCCGTATATCATCTCTGATGTCAAACACCGATGGATATGGGATCATCCATCGCCCATCTGTATGGGTCGAGAAGGTATACGCTAGTCTACTCTGGTATATCGATGCCCCGTTTCGATACACCCACGACTAGGGACTTTGAAGGATGTACTTATGGACTACCATGTCCCCACTAGTATGATCCGCATCATAGTCCAGGTAGTCAAGTACACATCCTAAGGGCTTTACCAACATGTAACAGAGAGACAATCAGTATACACGTTAAGGTAAAGTGTAACCAGATAGCATACTATCATGTCGAGCAAGAAAGTCCCCCCTATATATGTCCCAGCATCCACTACAATATACATCCTATGTACAGTAATGGCCTCTAGGGCATACATATAACTAACAGGTAGACTTTAGAATTGGATTTCTCACTCATTTCATCAATCCACCATTGATGCAATCAAGCTTTTTCAAGTGAAGAAAAGAATGAAGAAGAAGAAGCTTGTTATGATAAGAATTAATTTAATTAGAAAAGAAACTCATTCTTATCATAACATGACCATGGTTAGTTGTAGAGAGTGAACTAGGGTTAGTGGAGTGGTAAGGGTTAAGCATGAGACAAAATGGTTAACTAAGTCAAAGCTTCATGAAGATTCATGAACAAAACAAAATAGCAACCATTTTTCCCTTTTTGCTTTTAATTTTCTTTTCCAAATGAATAACTAATAAATAAATAAATGAAAAAGAAAACATAACCCTAACCATTCACAACCATGGTTTAATCTTTACACTTAACCAATTTAGCATGCATCATCAAACATGATACAATCATGTGCACAAAATCATATCGCATATATAATGCGCACACTCGAGTGAGAAAATCCATTTTAAAGTGAACCGATACTAGTTAATGAAAAGTAATATATCAAATATATAATTATACATTAAATCATTAAATCAACACTTGATTTAATGATCAGGTCATATCGCATATAACCGACTAGTATCCAATGTATCAGCTGATCGAATCAATCCTTGATTCGATAACTAGGTTATATCACATATAACCATTCGATACATTCATCGCGAGAATCGAATACAGTATCACATACTGGTATCATTCTCGGTCCCGCACATATCTCATATGCGCTCCTATTTCGTTTCGCTTGAGCCAGGAAACCTCTGTGTAGGACTCTAAAGACTCGTCAATACGCCGGCAGCAGATGATGATCATATCAAACATCCACAAGCCGCAAGCGGTCTGCTAAACGTAACGGCCACCCGGGTATTGAGCGATCAGAAGATCGACGAGCAAGCCCGCTCACACTCCAGTGAATCCAACCAGTAACACTACCGTACAGTCCGGTCTGATCGACTGATATGTCGCATATCTCGCCTAGGGGTGGTAAACGTCAGACCCCAATAGCTCGATAAGTCGTGTCGATATGAGGTCTATAACTGTTCGAGAAACTACTGGTAACACTTACCAGTAAATCTCAGCAACCCTGGCCAGGGATTTCCTGTTATAGCCAATCGAACACAGCGCAACATCAACCCCCTATACCGGGAGAGACGAATCCCCTCCTATCGCTCATTGCCTCCATGTGACTCGGGACTGTACCCAAAAACCACCGTTTTGCACGCCCTCTTGGACGTGGTAAGATGGAAATCAAAGCACAGTGGGAACCACACAAGACTCTATGACGATCTCGGGTCAACAGACTACTCTGTACCAGTGTCACCAGAGAACTGCCATCTGACGTGAGGTATAATACCATCTGGGAGTTCTCGGCGAGTCCGTCCAGTGTACCCAGTCTCTACTGAGCACCCGTATATCATCTCTGATGTCAAACACCAATGGATATGGGATCATCCATCGCCCATCTGTATGGGTTGAGAAGGTACACGCTAGTCTACTCTGGTATATCGATGCCCCGTCTCGATACACCCACGACTAGGGACTTTGAAGGATGTACTTATGGACTACCATGTCCTCACTAGTATGATCCGCATCATAGTCCAGGTAGTCAAGCACACATCCTAAGGGCTTTACCAACATGTAACAGAGAGACAATCAGTATACACGTTAAGGTAAAGTGTAACCAGATAGCATACTATCATGTCGAGCAAGAAAGTCCTCCCTATATACGTCCTAGCATCCACTACAATATACATCCAATGTACAGTAATGGCCTCTAGGGCATACATATAACTAACAATCTCCCACTTGCACTAGGGCCATCTGTAGCAGTGGTTGTAGTATCTCATACTCAATCATGCCATAAAAGTCTCTCTCTGGGAAAAGGCCTTTCGTGAGTGGATCCGCTGTGTTTGTCCTCTGAGTCTACTCTCCTAACCTCGATCCCTTGGAGATCTACCATCTCCATGATCAAGTGATACTGACTTAGAATATGTCTGGATCACTGATGGGACGGACGTTCCTTGGCATAAGCCACAACTCCATTGTCATACAATGGGAGGAACATAGTTCATCTCATGAACCAATATACACCCAAACATCCTCTTCGGTAGCATCTTAAGTAGCGATGTATCCTGCCTTTATCGTCTAGTATGTCACGGTATCTAGCTTGGAACTCTTCCAACATACCGTCCCTTTACTGAGGGTAAAGACAATGCCTGCGACTGACATTCAGTCGTCCTTATCACCCTGGAACACTTCCAGTGATTCTCCCCTGGATCGATTGATACCATCTCACTACAACTAGTGAGAATCCTAACATCCAATTAAATTTATCTCATAGATCCAAAACTCAGGATTTAGGAGGTATCATTTTGATCCTATGTGGAGAATCATTGTGACAGACGGAGATTGATCGAGCGTAGCATAAGAAAACTCCTTTCTTATCAAGAGTATGTCATCCACGTACTCTACGAGGATCACCACCATACTCCCTACTACCTTTTTGTTTATACAAGGTTCATCTACCATTTTGATGATATCAAACTCTTTGACTACTTCATCAAAACAGATGTTCCAACTTCGCGATGCCTGCTTTATCCTATAAAACATCTTGCACACGTTTCCGCTGCTCCCACTGTCTACGAAGCCCTCTGGCTGTGTACTTATAAACGCTCTCTTCCAAATCATCATTTAGAAAAGCAGTCAAGACACCCAACCACCAGATATCGTAGTCATGGTATGTAGCCGTGGTAAGTAGGATCTGGATGGACTTAAGCATAGATCCTTAGAAAAGGTTTCATCATAATCCACGCCTGGTCAATGATGAAAACCTTTAACAAGTCTAGCTTTGAAAGTCTCAACTTTTCCATGTACACCAAGTAATCTTCTCAAGATATATTTGCTCCTGATGGGGATTTAACCCTTCAGATATAGCAGCTAAAGTCCATACTTTGCTGGTGTATAAGGATTCCATCTCAGATCGCTAAGCATCCAGCCATTCTTACAGAGTCTCACTCCTGATGGCCAGCTCGAAACTAGTTGGGTCATCATCTCATGATGCAATCCTCGCTCCTACTGTCATAGAGAAACAGAAGTATCTCTCAGGTGGGTGAGGAACCCTACTAGATCGGCGGAGAGGCTGAGGTTCATTGGTAACTATTGAATCCTTTGGTTCTCTCAAACCATCAGCTGCAGTTTGTATAGCTGGAACATTTCCAGTTTTACATAACAGTCCTTGCCTTGAGCTTGTCCGGATTTTGCTTTTAGACATAGCCCGGACAACCCCAAATCTTAACCAACTTAAGATATGGGCTCTTCCCTTTCCATATCACATATGAAGCGGTAGGCAACTGATTTGATTTGAACCCTATTCAATAGGTATGCATCTTCTCAAGTGCATAACTCCCAAAAAGAAATAGGTAACTCAGTAGTACTCATCTTAGAGCACACCATATCAAATAGGGTGTATCTGCTCCGCCCCGATATACCATCGTGCTATGGTGTATACAGAGGAGTAATGCTGAGAGAGAATCTCATTCTCCTTTAGAATAGTCTAGGATTTCCGTGCTCAAGTATTCTCCTCCTTGATCTCATCATAGGACATAATACTTATACCTGTATTCTGGTTCTCTACTTCTCGCTTATATTCTGTGAATATCTCAAAAGGTTCGGACTTGTGTTTCAACAGGAACATAGGTCTGAATCTCGAAAGATCATCAGAGAATGTAATGAAGTAAAAAGAACCGGTCTTGGCATGTGTAGACAGGGGACCTACATACATCAACATGTATCATCCCAAGAGTTTACTAACTCTTTCTCTGTTTCTAGTAAACGGAGCTATGGTCATCTTATCTTTGTGACATGACTGGCGAGTTTCACAAGATGTAAGTTCAAACTAATTTAAATATGCATCTTTATGTAACTCCAGCTAGTCGGGTCACATTGATATGACCTAGTCTACAATGCCTCAAGAAGGATTCGTTCATTTCTGAACTCTTCCTCTTGTGTGTGTTCTGTATACTAAAGAACTGTAGTTTGATTTAGAACATTAATGCTTTTAGATAACGTGTCTGAACCGATCAACTTTTGATATAGGAAATGTTCAAAACATTATCCAACAATACAAAATTTTATCATTTCTTTACTAATAAAGAGACTGATATGATTTTGTATATCAGGTTCGGTATCTAATAACATTCGTTCAGAATCAATGTATTGTAATACAGGGTGACAGTGACCAACAGACTTGGCTGCAACTCTTGCCCCGTTTTCTGCCTCATGAAACTTATCACCCGTTTTCAGTTCTCTACCTTTATGTAGCCCTATGTAACAGATTACATATCTGGGATCCTGATCTGGTATCACATACAAAGGACGTAAAGGATACTGAGAAACAGTTCTGTATAATGAACACACCCGAAGATGATGCATCATCATGCATTCTCTTCGTTTGGGCGGCACGGGAAATCTGGTATTCCCCAAAATTCTTGCTCTGTCTTATAACAATTATAAGTTGGAGCGGGACCAACGTTCCCCAGCTCAGTATAACAAGCGGGTTCGGTCAATAATCCGTATTATTATCTTGATTAAGGCGTGATATGGTCGCTACCTGGAGAGAGAGAGAAGAAAACACTCAGCGTGCGCTCTGTCAAGAATAGATTGGTTATAATTTTATCTAATCAGGATGGCTCCCACTGCTTTTTATCAAATCTTCCTTCAAACCCTAAAAGGAAAGACTAGCCGGGATTAATTACACACTACAAGTTCGCCAATCTTTCAGCCAGGCCAGTGTCGATACTTTGAGGGAGGTCTCCCGTGCTTTCGCACGAACCTAATTAATGTAAACCTCGTTTTCCCAGAGGCGTAACCTCGTTGACACCTTTCTAGACACCTACTTGATCGGCTAATTGTAATGTATAAAACTCTCCCAGGAGTAACTCTTACTCGCAGCGGGTATCGGGATCCAACTATCTCATAGAAGGTATGCAATCTCATTGCAAATTTCAACACTTGAAATTCCCGATAATATTTTGCCCCGAACGATCTATGACCTTGACAAGGTCAACAAACCATAGACCGCAAGTCAAGTTCTATCCGTCATTTCTTGATTGAATCAAACCCACCCGCACGACCCTTGACAAGGTCAACAAGGCCGCACGACTACCCTAACCCAATCTGCATCATATGCATAAGCAGATAAATACTGGTTAGCTACCGCACACTGCGCCTTGACAAGGTCAACAAACGCAGCACGAATACTAAACAGGATTTATCTGAAATGACGGAGGGCTACGACAGGTTTTTCTGAAAACCTATTGCGTAATGAACTTGATATCGTTGTAGAATCAAATGATTTTAAAAATGGAGTGCTTTTGAGGCTTTTCTAGTTTTGCTAAAGGAGTCACTCCCGGTGAAGGGATCGTCGGTCCTTTCCTCGTCGAATGAGGTGCGGGATATATCACATATATCACTGTGCAAAGCGAAACTCTTAAAAGCAATCAAAAGACAAACCGAGTGTGTAGCATCTGCCAGTTATTGCTAAAGGAGTCACTCCCGGTGAAGGGATCTCGGTCCTTTCCTTATCGAATAAGGTGCAGGATATATCACATATACCGCTGTGCAAAGCAAGAACTGTAGCTACCTGTTTTATTTTGAAATTCAATTCTACAACATCTTAGGTTTCTTTTTATTTCATTAATCACATTAATGAAGTCCCATCATTTAAGTACCTAAACATCACAGATAAATACGACGTACACTTATGCCATCCGCATTCGCCTCGATGTCCCCTCGTGCACCGTTAGGTTAGGTAACTAACGGCAGAGCGGGGCAGGGCTAGCGCGGGTGTAAAACATAAGTAACGCCTATATAATATATCATATATACTATATACTGTATCTATCATAGAACATCACATGATCACATCACAGATATCGCAGCAGAAGAATTATATGAAATATTGGATATACTAGGACGTCCGTGTTTTCAATACGAGCCAGTATAAAACACGGATTCCACGGTCATGATGAATAGCCAAACCCACACCCCTAGACCCCTACGAGAGCGGCAAGCAACCCTACCAATTCTGGAGTTAGGAGACCCGGACTCGACTCCTCGAGTTGGTCTCCCACTGGATCCCAGAACCCGGTTACTTGTGCCCTCCTCCTTGGGTCTATCCTAGTGCGGAAAAGTAAATAATATACAAACGGTGACTACTTCCGCAACCTGGAAGCGCCCCAATAAAAGAATATTACATACAAGTTTTTACATGAATGAAAATGAAAAACACTCATCTCACATAAAAACCCCCGGCTATTCAAACACGACGATCCAATATAACATATCCAGCAACACATAACATCACATGTCATCAACGTAAGTAAATGTGCGCATCCCAATTGTCGTTGACATATAGCAACGAAACCGGCGATATCACATATTACACTTACGGTCACAGAAAAGAAAGTGTAAAACTACAACAGTTGGAATTCGCAACCACCTCAGACATCGCATGCCTGATCAAATGAATTCTTTAGACATCGCATGCCTAACAATTATAAACCCCGCATTTTAGTCTCAAAATCGAAAACACTTTTCAATATCAAGTCGGGCAATTCAACAAGATTCCCGACATCCTGATCGAATGCTCGTCGCAAACTTCAGTAGACGGCTGCACCCCCGATACCGTCGATAAAGTGCACCAAGGCGGAACACCGCTACCGCGAGCACCCGGACGGATGCTTTCGGCGACGGGGTTCTCCTACAGTCATTTGGTCGGGGCTATGGAGTGAGGCTGTCTATTAAGTTTACCCGGCGAGTATCCGCGTACGCTACGTGATTGCGACGGACTTTTGATCATATCAAAATTCCGTGGCAACCGATCAAGTGAGACTAAAGTGCTACGTTTATAACATTCATTCAGTTATCACATAACTATTGTGAATTCCAATTATCGTATCCCATTCCAGATAATTAGAAAATGTTAAACTTTCCGATTGAACATTCGAACACCCAAGTTTTCCCGATACAGATCAACACATGAAATAAGTCTAACAACATTCAGTTCGTGCCTCAGTACCGACGGTCCAGCCGTAGAAGGGTCAAGCCAACGCCTCACATGTGGCACGCCGTACTGCCCCAAACCCGAAGGTTCAAAGGGCAGTTCAAGGCGGTCACATAATCGAGTTAAGGTTTGTTGTCTTCTAGAGGGTCCATCGCGTTACTTGCACTACTTAGAACGTCGTTAAACTACGGAAAAATTCAACACTTGGAAATTTCCCGACAGGGGATAAATTGGGTATTTATATCTGGTCGAACTTTTTAACATATTCTAAAAACTATCCGGAAAGCCACACAGACAAAATTTGATACCCCGATCGAAACACCGAATCCCCAAAACAACCCCTGAAAAATCAACTCTGGATTAAATATTAAAAATTCCCAGAAAAACCAGCACTGACTAATATTGATTATGGTGCAAATTTTGATGAACAATAGGACAAAACCGCCGCGGATCCGCCGCACGAGCCATGCTCGTGCCGCGGATCCGCTCCTTTACCATGGAATTACGTCATCAAAATTCACCGTAACTCTTATATTTCCCTGCTGATTTCTTTAGCAATTTTTAATCTGGAAAAATCCCAGTTTTTATAAAAAGGACAGAGAGCATTTTGGGTTTGGGTTTTCGGGTTCGTTCGGGTTTCAAAATTTGTCTGGACTTCGCCTAAGGCTCTAGCTAGGCTCTGATACCACTGTAGGGTTCCTAGGCACCCTAATGAGGTCTCACAAGGCATCGAACATGCCATAATAAAATTTTACGGGTGCCGAGAGACCCGACTACGGATCGTTTGCTAGATTTCTAGGCGAAAAAGCTAACTAGTTAACACTTAACTATGAGATACGGAAATACAACCTTTGTAGATCCGGTGCTCCACCTCCATAGCTCCGCAACGAAGTCGTCTCCGCTGTCCAAAAAGAATCCGGGCTCTAGTGTCGGCTTCGTCGGAGAAATGGCGAGCTAGGTCGTCGATGTCCATGCCGAAGATGATCTACGTCGAGGCATCGATAGATCAAGCTCCACCTTCACCTAGATTTGAAAACTTGTGAAGGAAACACACTCTACTACTTGGCAAGAGGTAGAGGATGAAGAAATAGGAAGTGGGTAGACTTTAGAATTGGATTTCTCACTCATTTCATCAATCCACCATTGATGCAATCAAGCTTTTTCAAGTGAAGAAAAGAATGAAGAAGAAGAAGCTTGTTATGATAAGAATTAATTTAATTAGAAAAGAAACTCATTCTTATCATAACATGACCATGGTTAGTTGTAGAGAGTGAACTAGGGTTAGTGGAGTGGTAAGGGTTAAGCATGAGACAAAATGGTTAACTAAGTCAAAGCTTCATGAAGATTCATGAACAAAACAAAATAGCAACCATTTTTCCCTTTTTGCTTTTAATTTTCTTTTCCAAATGAATAACTAATAAATAAATAAATGAAAAAGAAAACATAACCCTAACCATTCACAACCATGGTTTAATTTTACACTTAACCAATTTAGCATGCATCATCAAACATGATACAATCATGTGCACAAAATCATATCGCATATATAATGCGCACACTCGAGTGAGAAAATCCATTTTAAAGTGAACCGATACTAGTTAATGAAAAGTAATATATCAAATATATAATTATACATTAAATCATTAAATCAACACTTGATTTAACGATCCGGTCATATCGCATATAACCGACTAGTATCCAATGTATCAGCTGATCGAATCAATCCTTGATTCGATAACTAGGTTATATCACATATAACCATTCGATACATTCATCGCGAGAATCGAATACAGTATCACATACTGGTATCATTCTCGGTCCCGCACATATCTCATATGCGCTCCTATTTCGTTTCGCTTGAGCCAGGAAACCTCTGTGTAGGACTCTAAAGACTCGTCAATACGCCGGCAGCAGATGATGATCATATCAAACATCCACAAGCCGCAAGCGGTCTGCTAAACGTAACGGCCACCCGGGTATTGAGCGATCAGAAGATCGACTAGCAAGCCCGCTCACACTCCAGTGAATCCAACCAGTAACACTACCGTACAGTCCGGTCTGATCGACTGATATGTCGCATATCTCGCCTAGGGGTGGTAAACGTCAGACCCCAATAGCTCGATAAGTCGTGTCGATATGAGGTCTATAACTGTTCGAGAAACTACTGGTAACATTTACCAGTAAATCTCAGCAACCCTGGCCAGGGATTTCCTGTTATAGCCAATCGAACACAGCGCAACATCAACCCCCTATACCGGGAGAGACGAATCCCCTCCTATCGCTCATTGCCTCCATGTGACTCGGGACTGTACCTAAAAACCACCGTTTTGCATGCCCTCTTGGACGTGGTAAGATGGAAATCAAAGCACAGTGGGAACCACACAAGACTCTATGACGATCTCGGGTCAACAGACTACTCTGTACCAGTGTCACCAGAGAACTGCCATCTGACGTGAGGTATAATACCATCTGGGAGTTCTCGGCGAGTCCGTCCAGTGTACCCAGTCTCTACTGAGCACCCGTATATCATCTCTGATGTCAAACGCCAATGGATATGGGATCATCCATCGCCCATCTGTATGGGTCGAGAAGGTACACGCTAGTCTACTCTGGTATATCGATGCCCCGTCTCGATACACCCACGACTAGGGACTTTGAAGGATGTACTTATGGACTACCATGTCCCCACTAGTATGATCCGCATCATAGTCCAGGTAGTCAAGCACACATCCTAAGGGCTTTACCAACATGTAACAGAGAGACAATCAGTATACACGTTAAGGTAAAGTGTAACCAGATAGCATACTATCATGTCGAGCAAGAAAGTCCTCCCTATATACGTCCTAGCATCCACTACAATATACATCCAATGTACAGTAATGGCCTCTAGGGCATACATATAACTAACAAAATCCTCAGGCACCGCATCCACAGATCGTCCCTCACATCCTGTAAGTCTCATGGAACTTGAGTGTCAAACGTCGACACCCGAAACATCATGAAAACATATACCTATGTGTGTGTGTGTGTATTGTAAGTCTACGGTAGCGCCCCGGCCGTCTATCCGAGACCAAAATGCGGAAACGAAAACTTTTCTTAAACTAGAAACCGGCGCTATAGTATGTTTAAAACCCGGATCGAACCATTAACCTACAACTAGCTACTAGAGAAAGGGTTGGAAAGCTATACCGATCGATCCGTGTCCTTCGGTCTTTGGCCACCATCCCAAGCTCCCCGCGGCAACTCCGGTCTCGATCTCCTCGTCGGAAAGGGCACCACATCTACGAGTCTTTTTACGGGCTCCCGCTTCGTCCGAAGCAACTCGGGTACGAAGTGTGCTAGCCGACATGTCCAAGGTGTTGTAGAGAATGTTTGTGATCACTTTGTCTCTTGCATCCATGGCTTGGATGGAGGTTGGAGATGATGTCAATAATGGAGATTTGAGCTAGAGAAGAAAGAGGAAGAAGAAGGAGTTTCCTCTCTCTTTTCTTTTGTGTTGTTATCATAATGAGAGTGAGAGAGTGTTGTAAAAATACAAGACCAAAACCAACCTCATGGCAGCCCCTCTCTCTATCTTCTTATCATATCAACACAAAACTATCACATTATGTGACACATGCACAAGAAAAGAGACCATGAGTCACCACTTGTGCATGTGTCACAATAAATACTCCAAATGATGAATTCTAGCTCACAATTTCCATTATCCAAACATTAATCCAAATCTTTGGTCCATCAAAAAGATCCGGCAACATCTAAAGTAAACTCGTGACGGATCACAAGAATACCCATCACCTGTATATACATACCAGTATCCACATTCCGACTGAATGCGAATGCGATGAGACTAAAGTAATCCAACAAATCTAATACTAGGATCCGGTTTAAACCAGAGCCCACTAGTATGATCCGTGCACTACTGCATGTATATGATCGAACCCTGCCATATATCATACGGCCTCTACAACGTTTCACCCGAAACTTGAGAAACTGTCTGTGGGGGACTCTAAAGACTCGTCAATACTTTGGTTGTGGATTTGACCACTAGCACATCAGAGGTATTAGCCGTACGTAACGGGCTACCAAGTATTGACCAAAAAGGAGGTCGATGAGTGAACTCATCCTGACACCCTACTGAGCCTGTCAGTGACAATATCCGTATAGTTCGGTCCGTTCGTCTATGAGCATCGCATGGCGGGCCTAGGGGTTGGTAAAAGTCAGACCCCCAAAAGCGATACAAGTCGTGTCGGAGTGTAGCCCGGAACACCCTGCGATACTACTGGAATACCTACCAGTAAATCTCCTGCCTTGGCCAAGGACTTCGTGTAATGGCTCTCCTAGACACAGCGCGACCTCACCCCCAATACCGGGAGAGACGAACCCCTACCGATCCGCTCACTGCCTCCATGTGGCTCGGGACTGTACCTAACTAAAACCTGTTTGCATGACTCTTTTGAGACATGGTAGGGTAGTAATCAAAGCACAGTGGGAACTCACACGAGACAAATGACGATCTCAGGTCGATGAACTAACCTGTACACATGACACCAGGGAACTGCTATCTGACGTCAGGTATAATACCAACTAGCATGCTCCCGGCGAGTCCTGTCCGGTGTACTCATAACCCAATGAGCACCTGTATACATCTTAGGTGAACCAACCGACACCAATGGCTTGTGAGACCGGCCATCGCCCCTCTTCGGGGTCTCGACTGTATACACTAGTCTATTAATGGAGTATCGATGCCCAGTCTCGAAACTCCCACGACTAGGGACCTTTTAAGGATGTGCTTATAGACCCTAGCTCCCACGTATATGATCGCCATCATACTGCTGGCCGTCAATCAAGAATCCTAAGGGCCCTATCAACGCGCAATAGTGACCTGTAAGGTCACCTGAAGCAGTACACGGTGATAAAGATAAACCAGATAGCATACTATCATCTCGAGTAAGACTGTCCTACCGGTATAGGTCCTCTCTCAATCATTGCAATCACATGCATGTGATCCAATAATTGACTCTGAGGGCACTATATCCAACAATCTCTCACTTGCACTCAAGGCTAATTATTGCGATGTCGCATACTCACAGCTCGTGTGATACCGAACACCCAACTCCTCTACTAATCAGTCTCACAAAAGCCCGTTTGCGAAACTATTGCATTCGAGGAATAGCCTCAGTGAGTGGATCCGCCCTGATGTATCTTTCTATGTCTCTCTTTATCTCAAGTTCGCGGAGAAAGCCATCTCCCGAAATGAGCAATACCTGTCTTAGAATATATCTGGATATCTGATGGGACCTTGTTCATAAATGAACTCCAAATCCAAACTTCTTAGACTGTATCGTCAACTGAACTTAATCAGTATCCTGCGCCATGCCTCTCTCAGTATCCTTTTGGACCACCTGTCCAAAATACTGCCCCTCGTCAGAGGGAAAACTATAACTCTGACAGCCACTCTGTCATCCAGGTCACCTTGGAAGCCTGGAACGATAACTGTCTCCTAAAAGAGGCTGTTGTTACCATATCCCTAGAACATCCACTTATGTTCTAAAACTGCTTCCGAATGTCTCTCCAGGATAGGATTAATATCAACTTACTGCATCTGGTGCAAAAACAATATCTGGTGTGGTACTTGATATCTCATGATTGACTCAATTGCCTAAGCAAGTGATCTGCATATCATGCACATCCCTCTCCCCTTTAGTCTGTAAGACACCTTTAGAGAGGGTGACTCCATCACCTGCAGGTACACCACCATGCCAGGGGTCATCCATTCTAAAACACCTTTAGAATGCCGTCTAAGCACCCAGATTGGGACACTTCCCAAATCTAGATCTAAAACTATAGATCTAGTAACCAGAATGTCTGATATAAAATCCATGTCCTTTGTGGAGAAACCACTGTGTGACAACCAAAGTATAACCGATCGTAGTATAGGAATTTAACTTCCTACTATGTGTATGTCATCTAAGTACCAGGACATCACACCCTACTGCCTTCTTAACAGATCCATCCCTTATTCTGATGAAGTCAAACCTATGATTGTCACATCAGAAATAGATGATCTATCTCCGCTACATCTGCTTTAGTCCATAAATAGACATAAGCTACTTGTCCACTATGCTTCCGCTTCTCCCACTGATTACGACAACCCTCTGGCAGAGTCATATACACATACACATCTAAAGCTAGTTTAGAATGACGCTATACTCATACTCCTGCCGGGTTTCACAGTCTGGAACAACAGCAATGGCAAGTCTGGGTAAACAAGAACCTCCTTGTCACCGTCTTTGAGCATACCGAAGTACCTCTCGAGTGCCTGAGGTTACCCACCATATCTGCAGAGTGGCCAATGGAATATCAATCCAGATTGAATCTTTAGGTCCTTATCAAATTTTCAGTAATCATTTGCGGTTCTGGAATCACTTCCAGTTCTACCATACTCCCACTACTGTTTTCTGAAAAAATCCATTTTACTAAAACTGTGGCGAGTCAAGAACAATATCACTATTGATCTTCCAGATTGTAGAAAGTCAACCCTCGTCATAGCCCGGGTCAACCCACAAATAGTCATTACAGAAACGTGCCTTGAGTTATCCAGAGCCTGGTTTTAAGCATAAGCCGGACAACTCCCTGTATCTTAACATTGTTAAGATATAAACTATTCTATATCCAATATAGAAACAGAGGCACAGATTTAATTGGAACCAGATTCAAATCATGCAGCTGTCTCCAGTGCATGTCAACTAAATGGAGAGAGGCCAATCATCATTACTCAACTTAGGAGTGTTTCCAATTATGAGTAACCTGAAAGAAAAACAAGTTTCTCAAAAACCATTACTATCAACTGAATACCATACACAAGTATCTACATCTTCGATTACCTTGAAGAATCCCGATACTTGCAACACCTGGTTCTCTAGTTTATTCATATACCTATAACTTCTCAAAACTTAGACCTTGCATTTCTACGAAACACATGTTTAAGAACTAGAGAAGTCACAAGTAAACAGAATATAGTACGAGTACCTATCCCTCTGTCCTAATGGACACTGGACAACATACAATACTTTATATAAGTCCCCTGAGTCTAATAACTCAATTTCTGTGTGTCGTAGGTTGAAAACTGTACTTATGGTTAAGAATAATTACACCGTTGTTTAATACTTCTTACCTAACCATCCACTGATATAGGTAAAAGTCATAGACATAATTTCAAAAAGTTATATCTCACTTCGTAAAAAGGAACGTACGGATATATCAATTTGAAATTGGTGCATAACAACGAATATTCAAAACCAAATATTTACCGTCCGGCAAACAACCCAGGCGATTTCCTCAAATATCACAAATTACAACGAATCCCGATATAATGGGGATGATCACCCAATTCCCAATAACTTACTCCCACTCATCATCTGTAAAACCATACAGATGTGAGAATCAAACCTGGTAAATACATACCCTGGAGCAAGGGCTAATTGGGAAATCAGTTTTCTTTTAACAATACACAGTAAAACTGAAACATGTAAATGTTTAGAAGGGGTATCCGGGTATTCTTAGTAATGCCTCTTCCATTATCAGATTCACAACTGCAACTGTATATTTCTTTGCCATCTTTCCAAATCTCTTTATATGTCTTTAGTCATTACCTTCTGCACACCCTTTTAGGCTAAATGGTTTTCTTCCTTCCCTACCGTTCGACACCAGCCTATGGTTTGGAAGAAGACTATCCAATAAGCATAATGGGTGTACTGTCCTAATCCTAGGAGCACTCGCAACCCGAGAGAAGGTAAAGACAAAAGACAACTGAATAAAACCTTATTCCTATTTCTCCCGAACCAGAATCCATCCCCGAACTGGAACAAGTTCCTTCGAGTTCGTATATAACCATACGATGGAGTATCCAATAAACTATGGATTTTCGTAGTGATACGGAGTGTCCTGAATAAATACAAAGATGAAGTAGGAGTGGCGATGAAATACTTGGTTTGGTCGTGAATAGCAGTCGCAATTTACTTTACCCTCTTACTAATCCCTTTATTTGTCTTGACTTATTACCTTCTGTACACCATCGTTAGGCTAAATGGTTTTCTTCATTCCCTACCATTCGGCACCTGCCTATGGTTTGGAAGAAGACTATCCAATTAGCATAATAGGTATACCGTCCTAATCTAAGGAGCACTCGCAACCTGAGAGAAGGTAAAAGGAAAAGACAACTGAATAGTCCTATTCGTTTTCTCCAGAACCGGAAACCATCCTCGAATCTAGAACAAGTTCCTTCAAGTTCGTATATAACCATACGATGGTTTTATCCAATGGAAGTGGATGTTCGTAGTAATATGGGGTGTTCTGGAGAAAAGGGTAAAAGTAGGAGTGACAATGAGGTATGCAACTCTGACAATCCAAAAGCCAGCGTTTTAAGAAAGTTCGGTTAACTTGGTCACTGAGTCATAGTCAAGGGTCGGGTCATGGTCGCTGCCAAAGAGAGAGAGAAAAGAAACACTCTGCGTGTACTCTAGCCTAGATCAGAATGGTTATCACTTTATCTAATTAGGAAACCTCCCACTGTAACCTCAAATTCTCCTCCAAACCTGAATGAAGAATTAGTCGGGATCATCCGAGGAGTAAACCAACTCATCAGTGGGAATCGGGATCCAACTTTCTGTTGGATATATGTATGCCCTAGAGGCCATTATGTGATAGTGGATGTATCTATACATGTATATATATTCAGTTTGCATTCTTGCTCGACATGATAGTATGCTATCTGGTTCTTCTTTATCTGACATGTTTATTTGATCATGCTTCTATTCATTCATACATGCTGATAAAGCCCTGAGGATATCGGCTTGACTACTCTGATTATGATGGAGATCATACTAGTGGGACATCTGTAGTCTATAAGCATATCCTGGAACGTCCCTAGTCGTAGGTATATCGAGACGGGGCATTGATATACCAGAGTAGACTAGCGTATATGATACTAGACCCATACGATGGGCGATGAATGTTCCCACATTCATCGATGTTTGACATCAAGATCATATACGGGTGCTCAGTGGTGACTGGGTACACTGGACGGACTCACAGAGAACTCCTATATGGAATTATATCTATCGTCGGATAGCAGTTCTCAGGTGACACTGGTACAGGTTAGTCTGTAGACCCGAGATCGTCATAGAGCCTTGTGTGTTCTCCCACTGTACTTTGATTACCATCCTACCACGGCTCTACTGAGTCGTGCAAGCAGGTGGCCGTTGGGTACAGTCCCGAGACACACGAAGGCAATGAGCGATAGGAGGGGTTTCGTCTCTCCCGATATTGGGAGTTGATGCTGTACTGTGCCCGACTGGTTATAACAGCAAGTCCCTGGCCAGGGCTGCTGAGATTTGCTGATAAGTGTTATCAGTAGTTTCTCGATCTGTTATAGACCATTCACCGGCACGACTTATTGAGTTATTGGGGTCGACGTGACCATCCCTAGGCTCGATATGAAGCATATCTGACGAAGAGACCGGACTGTACGGTAGTGTTGCCGGATGGCTCGACGGGAGTTGTAGCAGGTTCGCTTGTTGTCTTCTGATCGCTCAATACCCGGGTGGCCGTTACGTTTAGCTGACCGCTTGCGGCTTGAGGGTACTTGATATGATCATTACCCTCTGCCGGCGTATTGACGAGTCTTAGAGTCCCACAAAGGAGTTACCCAGTCTAGGCGAAACGTTGTGGTGCGCGTATGTGATATGCGCTTGCACCCGATTGAAATGTGCGTATATGATACCGAACATTGATCGGGTGGCCTGCTTTTGGTGGGGTCATATGAGATATGACCGGATTGATAAATTAAGTGTTGATTTGTCATCTAACCATTAGTTTTCTCACTTGAAACCTTTCTAGGGTTTGATGGATGTATGCATGCATGCATGTGTTTCTTTCTTCCTTTCTAGTTTCATGCACATGTAGATGTGCATACATGTACACATACATACACCCATCCATCATGGTTGATTGCATATGGAAATGGTGGCAATATAAGCCTCACACCATAGATTAAACAATGGATAATTATTTAATTTTGGTTTTAAAGTAAAATGAAAAAGAAAAGGATAATCATTCTTGATTCTACACTCTTCTTCTAACCTAACCTATCTCAACTACCACTAACCTATGGTTATCCTTCTCTTTATCATTTAAAACCCAAGTTAAACTAACTATCCATCATTTAATCATGGTTGAAGTCAAGAAGGAAATAAATATATATAGTGATATATATTTCTTTTTCTTCTTAACTCAAGGTTATCTTTTACACCTCTTGTTCATTTTAGCCACCATCTTCATCCTCCTTCATCTCTTCCTCTCTAGTCTTTTCTAGTGAGCTAAATACAACTAAAGAAAGGTTTTTGAAGTGAGATTCCAAACCACAACATCATTCTACTCAAGTCTAGCCGACTTGATTAGAGTGTTTCCTTCGGTTTTCCAAAGTAGCGAGCTTGGACGGAGTGCTCCGTGGTGGATCGTCGTGGACGCAAGGGAACTTCAAGAGGACCTCGATTCAACACCCAAGACACCAAGGAGTCCAACAAAGGGGAGCTACAAAGGTTGTAGCCTTCAAACCCTTATCTTTACTAGCTTAAAGTTTCATAAGCCTAATTTTCTAGGATCGATCCCTTTGCATGTTAGTTTAGCACCTTAAAAATTATAACTTTGGGTCATGTGATGCTTCAAAACACTTCATAGGGTGCTATACTAACCTTTCATTGGTATCAGAGACGACCTAGAACATTAGGCGACGTTTTTACGAAGTGAAAACCCCGATCGGACAAAAATACGGTGTTTTTGGGTGCTCTCTGGAAATTTTCTAAAATTTGATAATTTGCAGAATTAAAAATATGTAAAAAATACAGCATGAAAAAATAAGGATTACGTTACAAAAATTTTCCAGTGAACAGTAATTCTCGCCGTGGAAACGCGGCCTAAGCTTGCTTAGGCCGCGGTTCCGCGGCCGTATACATGAATTGATGGATACGTTTTGTACAGTAATTCATGAATCTGCTTGTATAAAATTTTGGATATTTTTAATCTGTATTTGGTTTTGAAAAATTCTGGAGATGGTGTTGGACTCGTCAATTCGATCGGGACTTTCATTTCGTAGCTTTTCCGGGTAAATTAGAAAGTATTGAAGTGTTTGAACGAGTATCATTTACTCACTATTCACGGGGTTTAAATACTTTGGAGATACGTGCAAGTCTTTTTGCGGTGGTCCCTCTAGAAGACAACAAACCTTAACTCGATTATGTGACCGTCTCGAACTGCCCTTTGAACCTTAGGGTTTGGGGCAGTACGGCGTGCCACATGTGAGGCGTTGGCTTGACCCTTCTACGGCTGGACCGCTACTACTGTGTCACACTCCGGATTTTTGAACCCTGCTCAAGTGTTGAGCTTTAGTGAATCTTGGGTATTTGATCGTTCGTTCGAAAACTTTAATACTGTCTGTTTGTCTGGAATGTGATACAATATGTGGAATTCATATAGTTTAGGCATGAAATACGAAATATGTGATATTTCGCATTTATGATGTCTAAAGAGTATCTGGATTCCAAATATTGTAGTTTTACACTTTCTTTTCTGTGACCATAAGTGTAGTATGTTCGATATCGCCGTTTTCGTTGCTATACATCAACGACAATCGGGGTACGCATACTTACTTACGTTGATGATATGTGATATTATGTGTTGCTGAGATATGATGTGCAGGATTGTCGCGATCGAATAGCCGGGGTTTTTTTGTGAGATGAGAGTTTTATATTTTCATTCATGTAAATTCAAATGTAATGTAATATTCTTTTTTTTGGGGCACTTCCAGGTTGCGGTTGTGTCACCAGTGTTGTATATTATTTACTTTTCCGCATTAGGATGGACCCAAGGAGGGGAGCACAGGTGACCGGGTTCTGGGGTTCAGTGGGAGGCCATCTCGAGGAGTCGAGACCGGGTCTCCTAAACTCCAGAATTGGTAGGGTCACTTGCCGCTCTCGAAGGGGTCCACGGTGTGGGCTTGGCTATTCATCGCGACTGTGGAATCCGTATTTTCTATTCTGGCTAAATACTAAATACGGACGTCCTAGGATATCCCACGTTATATCTATGTTTCTGCTGCCTGTGTTATGTGATATCTGAGACGAATGGCATATTATTATATATATGATATATAGTAGATGTTGCTTATGTTTTACACCCGCGCTAGTCCCGTCCCGGTATGCCGTTAGTTAAGTAACCTAACGGTGCATAACGGAACATTGCGGCGAATGCGGATGGCATAAGCGTACGTGTTATTTTCGTTTCTTTTCTATGATTGGCTTAAGGACTTAAATGATGGGATTACATTAATGTGATTAATGTAAAGAAAATAAACCTAAAAAGATGTTGTAGAATCAGATTTATAAACTACTCGGCTATTTATGAAAAAGCTACATTTCAAAACTGCGGAGCTTAAGCCACTCCTTTTGAAAATTGTTTGATTCTACAACGATATCAAGTTCAAAGCGTTAAGGATTTTCTTAAAAATCATTCGCAACCCTCCGTCATTTTAGGAAGTAGAGTACTTAGTATTCGTGCTACGTTTGTTGACTTTAGTTAAGGCGTAGTGTACGGTAGCTAAGTGATGTCTTCCTACACTGCATATGATGCAGATTAATTAGGACATTCATGCGACTTTGTTGACCATAGTTAAGGGTCATATGGGTGGGTCTAATTGATCAAGAAATGACGGGTAGAACTTGACTGGTACTTATGATTTGTTGACCATAGTTAAGGTCATAAGTACTAGGGGTAAAAATTATATCGGGAATTTCAAGTGTTGAAATTTGCAATGAGATTGCATACCTTACATGTGATGGTTGGATCCCGATCCCACTGTGGGCAATAGTTGCTCCTAGGAGAGTTTTACAGTTTACAATTAGCTAACTCATTAGGTGTCTAGAAAGGTGTTAATGGGGCTCCGCCTCTGGGAAAACGAGGTTTACTCTAATTAGGTCCGTGCGAAAGCACGGGGAACCTCCCTCAAAGTACCGACACTGGCCTGGCTGAACGGTTAGCGAAGTTGTAGACTGTAATTAATCCTGGCTAGTTTTTCTTTTTAAGGTTTGAAAGAAAACTTGATAAAAAGCAGTGGGAAACATCGATTAGACAAGATAATAAACCAATCTAATCTGTGCAAGAGCTTTCGTTGAGTGTATTCTTTTCTCTCTCTTAATGGCAGATACCAATGACTGGACTTAAGCTTCTACTAGATAAAAACAAACTGAATGGGACCAACTATAAAGACTGGCTGAGGAATCTGAAAATCGCCTTGACTTATGATAAAGTATCATATGTGTAGGGTTCCTAGGCACCCTAGTGAGGTCTCACAAATGATCAAACATGCAAATTTCTAAAAATTGCGGGTCCCTACAAACCCTAATACGGATCGTTTACTAGATATCTAGGCGAAGCAAGCAAGTAAACGGAAATATAGAAACAGGGAAGGGGCTACAACCTTTGTAGATCCGGTCCACCACTTCGTGAGCTCCACGATGATCTCCCTCCGCTGTCCAAATCGAACTCACGACTCTAGCATTGGCATCATCGAAGAATGGGCGGGCTTGATCGTCGGTTCGATGCCGAAGATGATTTACGTCGAAGCATCACAAGAACAAGCTCCAACTTCACCAAGCTTTGAAAACTTGTGAAGTAAACACCCTATACAACTTGGCAAGAGGTAGAGGATGAAGAAATAGGAAGTGGGTAGACTTTATATTTGGATTTCTCACTCAATTTCACTAGTTGCCATTAATGGCCACTAGCTTTCTTCATGTTGAAGAAGATGAAGAAGAAGAAGAAGATATGATAAGTTTTTTTTAAAATGAGATAATTAAATCAATACTTATCATGACTTCAACTATAGTTAAGTGTAGAGAATTAACTTGGGTTAGTTAAATGGTTAGGGTTAAGTATAAGACAAGAATGGAGACAAAGTCAAAACTTCAAGAAAGTTCAACTAAAAACAAAACAAGCAACCATTCATTTATCCTTTTCATTTTCCAAAATAAATAAATGAATAAGATAAATGAATAAGTAATTAAGTAAACAAAACCCTAATCATTAACTTAACCATAGTTTAATTCTTTACACTTAACCAAATAAGCATGTATCATCAAACATGATACAATCATATGCACAAAAGTATATCACATATGAAACTTGCACAATTCAAGTGAGAAAATCCATTCAAAGTGAACCAATACTAGTTAATGCAAAGTAATATATCAAATACATAATTATACATTAAATCATTAAATCAACACTTGATTTAACGATCCGGTCATATCGTATATAACCGACTAGTATCCAATGTATCGGCTTATCGAATAAATCCTTGATTCGATAACTAGGTTATATCACATACAACCATTCGACACATTCATCGCGAGAATGAAATACGGTATCACATACACGCATTATTCTCGGTCCCGCACATATCTCATATGCGCTCCTATTTCGTTTCGCTTGAGCCAGGAAACCTCTGTGTAGGACTCTAAAGACTCGTCAATACGCCGGCAGCGGATGATGATCATATCAAACATCCACAAGCCGCAAGCGGTCTGCTAAACGTAACGGCCATCCGGGTATTGAGCGATCAGAAGATCGACGAGCAAGCCCGCTCACACTCCTGTGAATCCAACCAGTAACACTTACCGTATAGTCCGGTCTGTTCGTCTGATATGTCGCATATCTCGCCTAGGGGTGGTAAACGTCAGACCCCAATAGTTCGATAAGTCATGCCGACTTGAGGTCCATGACATTCGTGAAACTACTGATAACTCTTACCAGTATATCACTGCAACCCTGGCCAGGGATTTCCTGTTATGGCCAGTCGTGCATTGCGCAACATCAACCCCCAATACCGGGAGAGACGAATCCCCTCCTATCGCTCATTGCCTCTATGTGAATCGGGACTGTACCCAAAAACCACCTGTTTGCATGACTCAGTAGAGCCGTGGTAGGGTGGAAATCAAAGCACAGTGGGAGACACACAAGACTCTATGACGATCTCGGGTCAACAGACTAAGCTGTACCAGTGTCACCAGAGAACTGCCATCTGACGTGAGGTATAATACCATCTGGGAGTTCTCGGCGAGTCCGTTCAGTGTACCCAGTCTCCACTGAGCACCCGCATACCATCTTCGATGTCAAACACCAATGGATATGGGATCATCCATCGCCCATCGCATGGGTCGAGAAGATATGCGCTAGTCTACTCTGGAATATCGATGCCCTGTCTCGATATTCCCACGACTAGGAACAATGAAGGATGTACTCATTGACTACCCAGGCCCCACTAGTATGATCTGCATCATAGTCCTGGAAGTCGAGTACACATCCTAAGGGCTTTATCAACATGTAATCAGAAAGACAGAAAGTATACATGTTAAGATAAAGAGCAACCAGATAGCGTACTATCATGTCGAGCAAGAAAGTCCTACCTATATATGTCCCAGCATCCACTACAATATACATCCAATGTACAGGAATAGCCTCTAGGGCATACATATAACTAACAATCTCCCACTTGCACTAGGGCCATCTGTAGCAGTGGTCGCAGTATCTAATACTCAACCATCCCATATGAGTCTCTCTCTGGGAAAAGGCCTTCGTGAGTGGATCCGCCGTGTTGTCCTCTGAGTCTACTCTCCTAACCTCGATCAACCTGGAGATCAACTATCTCCATGATCAGGTGATGCTGTCTCAAAATATGTCTGGGTCACTGATGGGACCAGGGTTCCAGGGCCAAAACCACACTTCCATTGTCATACAATGGCAGGAACCAAGTTCATCTTATGAACCAATATACACCCAAACTGCCTCTTTGGTAGTATCTTTAATAGCGATGTTACCAGCCTTTATCGTCTAGTTTGTCACGGTATCTAGCTTGGAAATCTTCCAACATACCGTCCCTTTACCGAGGGTAAAGACAGTGCCTACGACTGACATTCAGTCGTCCTTATCACTCTAGAACCCTTCCAGTGATTCTCCCCAGGATCGATTGATACCATCTCACTACAACTAGTGAGTATCCTAACATCCAATTAAATCTATCTCATAGATCCAAAGCTTAGGATTTAGTAGGTATGACTTTGATCCTATATGGAAAATCATTGTGATAAGCGGAGATTGATCGAGCGTAGCATAGGAAACTCCTTCCCTAACAAGAGTATGTCATCCACGTATTCTACGAGGATCGTCACCATACTCCCTACTACCTTTTTGTTTATACAAGGTTCATCTACCATTTTGATGATGTCAACTTCTTTGACTAATCCATCAAAACAGATGTTCCAACTCCGCTATGCCTGCTTTATCCTATAAAGCATCTTGCACACGTTTCCGCTGCTCCCACTGTCTACGAGGCCCTCTGGCTGTGTTCTTATAGACATTCTCTTCTAAATCATTATTTAGAAAAGTTGTCATGGCACCCAACCACCAGATATCGTAGTCATGGTATGTAGCCGTGGCAAGTAGGATCTGGATGGACTTAAGCATAGTCCTGGAAAAGGTTTCATCATTATCCGTGCCTGGTTGATGACGAAAACCTTTAACAAGTCTAGCTTTGAAAGTCTCAACTTGTCCATCTACACCAAGTAATCTTCTCAAGATATACTTTCTCCTGATGGGGATTTAACCGTTCAGATATCGCAACCAAAGTCCATACTTTATTGGTGTATATGGATTCCATCTCAGATCACTAAGCATCCAGCCATTCTTACAGAGTCCCTACTCTCGATGGCCTGCTCGAAACTGGTTGGGTTATCATCTCATGATGCAATCCTCGCTCCCACTGTCATCGAGAAACCGAGGTATCTCTCAGGTGGGTGAGGAACCCTACTAGATCGGCGGAGAGGCTGAGGTTCGTCGGAAACTATTGAATTCTTTGGTTCTGTCAAATCATTAGCAGTTTTGTACAGCTGGAACCTTTCCAGTTCTACAGAACTGATTTTGCCTCGATCTTGTCCGGATTTTGCTTTTGACATAGGCCGGACAATCCCAAATCTTAACTTACTTAAGAGATAGGATCTTCCCATACCATATCTCATATGGAGTGGTAGGCATTGATTTGATTCAAACCTAATTCAATAGGTATGCAGCTTCTCAAGTGCATAACCCCCAAAAAGGAAATAGGTAACTCAGTAGTACTCATCATAGAGCACACCTTATCATATAGGGTGTGATTGCTCCGCCCCGACATACCATCGTGCTATGGTTTATACGGAGGAGTAATGCTGAGAGAGAATCTCATTTTCTTTTAGAATAGTCCAGGAATGCTATGCACAAGTATTCTCCTCCCTGATCTCATCATAGGACATAATACTTATACCCGTATTTTGGTTCTCTACTTCCTACTTATATTCTGTGAATACCTCAAAAGGTTCGGACTTATAATTCAACAGGAATATATGACTGAATCTTGAGAGATTATCAGAGAATATAATGAAGTATAAAGAACCAGTCCTGGCATGTGTAGACAGGAGACCTTACATACATCATCATGTATCAGTCCCAAGAGTTTACCAACTCTTCCTCTGTTTCCAGTAAACAGAGCTGGTGTCATTATATCTTTGTGACATGACTGGCAAGTTTCACAAGATGTAAATTCAAACTGATTTAAATATGCATCTAAATGTAACTTCAGCTAGTCGGGTCGCATTGATATGACCTAGTCTACAATACCTCAAGAAGAATTCGTTCATTTCTGAACTCTTCCTCTTGTGTGTGTTCTGTATACGAGGAACTGTAGTTTGATTTAGAACGTCAATGCTTTTAGATAACGTGCCTGAACCGATCAACTTTTGATATAGGAAATGTTCAAAACATTATCCATCAATACAAAATTATATCCTTTCTTTACTAATAAAGAGACTGATATGATTTTGTATATCAGGTTCGGTATCTATGACATAGCATTTGTTCAGAATCAATGTATTCATAATACAGGGTGACAGTGACCAACAGACTTGGCTGCAACACTTGCCCCGTTTTCTGCCTCATGAAACTTATCACCCGTTCTCAGTTTTTCTACCCTCTTGTAGCCCTATGTAACAGATTACATATCTGGGATCCTGATCCGGTATCATATACCCAGGATGCAGAGAATACTGAGAAACAGTTCTTTGTAATGAACACACCCGAAGGAGATGCATCATATGCACTTTCTTCGTTTGGGCGGCATAGGAATTCTGGTATTCCCCAATTTCCTGCTCTGTCTTATAACAATTATAAGTTGGAGCGGGACCAACGTTCCCCAGCTCAGTATAACAAGCGGGTTCGGTCAAAATTCCGTATTATTATCTTGATTAAGGCGTGATATGGTCGCTACCAGGAGAGAGAGAAGAAAACACTCTGCGTGCGCTCTTGCAAGATTAGATTGGTTATGTATTTTATCTAATCGGGATGTCTCCCACTGTTTTTATCAAATCTTCCTTCAAACCCTAAAAGGAAAGACTAGCCGGGATTAATTACACTCTACAAGTTCGTCAATCTTTCAGCCAGGCCAGTGTCGGTACTTTGAGGGAGGTTCCCCGTGCTTTCGCACTGACCTAATTACAGTAAACCTCGTTTTCCCAGAGGCGTAACCCCGTTGACACCTTTCTAGACACCTACTTGATCGGCTAATTGCAAAGTGCAAAACTCTCCCAGGAGTAACAATTACTCGCAGTGGGTATCGGGATCCAACTATCATATAGAAGGTATGCAATCTCATTGCAAATTTCAACACTTGAAACTCCCGATAAAGGTTTTTACCCCTAGCACCTTTGACCTTAACTATGGTCAACAAATCATAAGTACTAGTCAAGTTCTACCCGTCATTTCGTGATTAATTAGACCCACCCACATGACCCTTAACTATGGTCAACAAAGTCACGCGACTGTCCTAACTAATCGCATCATATGCGGTGTAGGAAGACATCACTTAGCTACCGTACACTGTGCCTTGACTATGGTCAACAAACACAGCACGAATACTAAGTACTCTACTTCCTAAAATGACGGAGGGTTGCGGCTGGTTTTTGTGAAAACCTTTAACGCTTTGAACTTGATCTCGTTGCGGAATCAAATGGTTTTTAAATGGAATGTTTTTGAGGCTTTTCTAGTTTTGCTAAAGGGGTCACTCCCGGTGAAGGGATCGTCGGCCCTTTCCTCGTCGAATGAGGTGCGGGATATATCATATATATCACTGTGCAAAGCAGAAACTATAGAAGCGATCAAAAGACAAACCGAGTGATGTAGCATCTGCCAGTTATTGCTAAAGGAGTCACTCCCGGTGAAGGGATCTCGGTCCTTTCCCTATCGAATAAGGTGCAGGATGTTCTATAATGAACACCGCGATGCAAAGCAAGAACTGTAGCTACCTGTTTTATTTTGAAATTCGATTCCACAATATCAATTAGGTTTATTTTCTTTCATTAATCTCATTAATGAATATCCCATCATTTAAATTACCTAAATATCACAGATAGATATGCCATCCGCATTCGCCTCGATGTCCCCTCGTGCACCGTTAGGTTAGGTAACTAACGGCAGAGCGGGGCAGGGCTAGCGCGGGTGTAAAACATAAGTAACGTCTATATAATATATCATATATACTATATATAATACCTGTCACAGAACATCGCATGATTACATCACAGATAAATCACAGCAGAAGAAACATATGAAATATTGGATATACTAGGACGTCCGTGTTTTCAATACGAGCCAGTATAAAACACGGATTCCACGGTCGTGATGAATAGCCAATCCCACACCCCTAGACCCCTACGAGAGCGGCAAGCAACCCTACCAATTCTAGGGTTAGGAGACCCGGACTCGACTCCTCGAGTTGGTCTCCCACTGGACCCCAGAATCCGGTTACTTGTGCTCCCCTCCTTGGGTCTATCCTAGTGCAGAAAAGTAAATAATATACAAATGGTGACAACATCCGCAACCTGGAAGTGCCCCAATAAAAGAATATTACATACAAGTTTTTACATGACTGAAAATGAAAAAACACTCATCTCACATAAAAACCCTCGGCTATTCAAACACGACGATCCAATATAACATATCCAGCAACACATAACATCACATTTCATCAACGTAAGTAAATATGCGCATCCCAATTGTCGTTGACATATAGCAACGAAACCGGCGATATCACATATTACACTTACGGTCACAGAAAAGAAAGTGTAAAACTACAACAGTTGGAATCCGCAACCACCTCAGACATCGCATGCCTGACCAAATGAATTACTTAGACATCGCATGCCTAACAATTATAAACCCCGCATTTTAGTCTCATTATCGAAAACTCTTTTCAATATCAAGTCGGGCAATTCAACAGGATTCCCGACATTTTGATCGAATGCTCATCGCAAACTTCAGTAGACGGCCGCACCCCCGACGCCGTCGACAAAGTGCACCAAGGCGGAACACCGCTACCGCGAGCACCCGAACGGATGCTTTCGGCGACGGGGTTCTCCTACAGTCACTTGGTCGGGGCTATGGAGTGAGGCTGTCTATCAAGTTTACCCGGCGAGTATCCGCGTACACTACGTGATTGCGACGGACTTTTGATCACATCAAAATTCCATGGCAACCGATCAAGTGAGACTAAACTGCTATGTTTATAATATTCATTCCGTTATCTCATAACTATTTGCGAATTCCAATTATTGTATCACATTCCGGATAAATAGAAAATGCTAAACTTTTCGATCGAACAATCGAACACCCAAGTTTTCCCGATACAGCTCAACACATGAAATAAGTCTAACAACATTCAGTTCGTGCCTCAGTACCAACGGTCCATCCGTAGAAGGGTCAAGCCAACGCCTCACATGTGGCACGCCGTACTGCCCCAAACCCGAAGGTTCAAAGGGCAGTTCAAGACGGTCACATAATCAAGTTAAGGTTTGTTGTCTTCTAGAGGGTCCATCGCGTTACTTGCACTACTTAGAACGTCGTTAAACTACGGAAAAATTCAACAATTGGAAATTTCCCGGCAGGGGAAAAAGTGGATATTTATATCCGGTCGAACTTTTTAACATATTCTAAAGATACCCGGAAAAGCACACCGACAAAATTAGACAATCCGATCGATACACTGAGTTCCCAATACAACCCAGAAAATAAAACTCTGGAATAAATATTAAAATATTCCCAGGAAAACCAGCACTGCATACTAAGAATTACTGTGCACATTTCATCAAATAAAGATACATTATGGCCGCGGATCCGCCGCATAAGCCATGCTTATGCGGCGGAAACGCGGCTCTTTGATGGATACAGGAGCTCGAATTTCACAGTAAGTCTTAGATCTCCCTGCTGATTTTTCTGAATATTTTTAATCTCGAAAAAACCACATTTTACAGAAATGTCCAGAGAGCATTTTCAAAGTCGGGTTTTGGGTCGATCGGACTTCTGATTCCGTCGGGACTTCGCCTAAGGCTCTAGCTAGGCTCTGATACCACTGTAGGGTTCCTAGGCACCCTAGTGAGGTCTCACAAGTGATCAAACATGCAAATTTCTAAAAATTGCGGGTGCCTACAAACCCTAATACGGATCGTTTACTAGATATCTAGGCGAAGCAAGCAAGCAAACGGAAATATAGAAACAGGGAAGGGGCTACAACCTTTGTAGATCCGGTCCACCACTTCGTGAGCTCCACGATGATCTCCCTCCGCTGTCCAAATCGAACTCACGACTCTAGCATTGGCATCATCGAAGAATGGGCGGGCTTGATCGTCGGTTCGATGCCGAAGATGATCTACGTCGAAGCATCACAAGAACAAGCTCCAACTTCACCAAGCTTTGAAAACTTGTGAAGTAAACACCCTATACAACTTGGCAAGAGGTAGAGGATGAAGAAATAGGAAGTGGGTAGACTTTATATTTGGATTTCTCACTCAATTTCACTAGTTGCCATTAATGGCCACTAGCTTTCTTCATGTTGAAGAAGATGAAGAAGAAGAAGAAGATATGATAAGTTTTTTTTAAAATGAGATAATTAAATCAATACTTATCATGACTTCAACTATAGTTAAGTGTAGAGAATTAACTTGGGTTAGTTAAATGGTTAGGGTTAAGTATAAGATAAGAATGGAGACAAAGTCAAAACTTCAAGAAAGTTCAACTAAAAACAAAACAAGCAACCATTCATTTATCCTTTTCATTTTCCAAAATAAATAAATGAATAAGATAAATGAATAAGTAATTAAGTAAACAAAACCCTAATCATTAACTTAACCATAGTTTAATTCTTTACACTTAACCAAATAAGCATGTATCATCAAACATGATACAATCATGTGCACAAAAGTTTATCACATATACAACTTGCACAATTCAAGTGAGAAAATCCATTCAAAGTGAACCAATACTAGTTAATGCAAAGTAATATAACAAATACATAATTATACATTAAATCATTAAATCAACACTTGATTTAACGATCCGGTCATATCGTATATAACCGACTAGTATCCAATGTATCGGCTTATCGAATAAATCCTTGATTCGATAACTAGGTTATATCACATACAACCATTCGACACATTCATCGCGAGAATGAAATACGGTATCACATACACGCATTATTCTCGGTCCCGCACATATCTCATATGCGCTCCTATTTCGTTTCGCTTGAGCCAGGAAACCTCTGTGTAGGACTCTAAAGACTCGTCAATACGCCGGCAGCGGATGATGATCATATCAAACATCCACAAGCCGTAAGCGGTCTGCTAAACGTAACGGCCACCCGGGTATTGAGCGATCAGAAGATCGACGAGCAAGCCCGCTCACACTCCTGTGAATCCAACCAGTAACACTTACCGTATAGTCCGGTCTGTTCGTCTGATATGTCGCATATCTCGCCTAGGGGTGGTAAACGTCAGACCCCAATAGCTCGATAAGTCATGCCGAATTGAGGTCCATGACATTCGTGAAACTACTGATAACTCTTACCAGTATATCACTGCAACCCTGGCCAGGGATTTCCTGTTATGGCCAGTCGTGCATTGTGCAACATCAACCCCCAATACCGGGAGAGACGAATCCCCTCCTATCGCTCATTGCTTCCATGTGAATCGGGACTGTACCCAAAAACCACCTGTTTGCACGACTCAGTAGAGCCGTGGTAGGGTGGAAATCAAAGCACAGTGGGAGACACACAAGACTCTATGACGATCTCGGGTCAACAGACTAAGCTGTACCAGTGTCACCAGAGAACTGCCATCTGACGTGAGGTATAATACCATCTGGGAGTTCTCGGCGAGTCCGTTCAGTGTACCCAGTCTCCACTGAGCACCCGCATACCATCTTCGATGTCAAACACCAATGGATATGGGATCATCCATCGCCCATCGCATGGGTCGAGAAGATATGCGCTAGTCTACTCTGGAATATCGATGCCCCGTCTCGATATTCCCACGACTAGGAACAATGAAGGATGCACTCATTGACTACCCAGGCCCCACTAGTATGATCTGCATCATAGTCCTGGAAGTCGAGTACACATCCTAAGGGCTTTATCAACATGTAATCAGAAAGGCAGAAAGTATACATGTTAAGATAAAGAGCAACCAGATAGCATACTATCATGTCGAGCAAGAAAGTCCTACCTATATATGTCCCAGCATCCACTACAATATACATCCAATGTACAGTAATGGCCTCTAGGGCATACATATAACTAACAATATGTCCTCACGGCTTCAGCCCCGCCCGTCCCTGGTCCAAAATCCTCAGTTGCGGACATTGAAGTCCGCAAGACATGGGACGCTGACTGTGCCACGGCCACATACCTCGCGCTTGCATCGATGGATAACACACATCAAAAGTAGTACGAGGACATGGACATTCACGGTATATTGCTCCATACAAAGGAGTTGTATGGGGAGCAATCCCGCGTATTACGATACGAAGCATCAAAGAAATTGTTTCAGATGCGAATGGCCCCTGGTACACCAGTAGGAGACCATGTTCTGAAGATGATAGCTCTTATAGAAGAGCTTGAGGACCTTGGATGGACAATGGACAATGAACAATATATAGATATTATTCTGCAGTCCCTCCCCTCCACCTTTGCTCAGTTCATAGTGAACTTCAACATGCATGGCATGGAGAAGGACCTCCCTGAACTCCCTAATATGTTAAGGAGTGCAGAGAGCACTATGAAGTCAGCAAAGACTCCCGTTATGACCATTGGACAGTCTTCTTCTTCTCGCCCGAAAGATAAGGCCAAGGGAAAGAAAAAGAAGAAACCCACTAATCCTAAGGGTGGAGTTAAAAAGGTGAAGGGAAAGGGAAAGTCCACAGCTGGAGACCCGGGGAAAGGCGAGTGTTTTCATTGCCACAAGACAGGACATTGGAAGCGCAATTGCACGGAGTACCTAAGTCTCAAGAAGAAGCATGGTGATGCTTCTGCTTCAGGTGCGTTTGTGACTGAAAACTGTTTTTCTATAAACTATGCTTCCTGGGTATTGGATACCGGTTCAGGTTCTCACATTTGCAATTCTATGCAGGGGCTGAGAAATAGCAAGGATGAGGTAACGGAGAAGGTTCGATCAGATCGAGGTGGAGAGTATCTCCGTAGATCTGGTAGGACTTCTCGCCCACCGGAGAGGTACTACGGTTTCCTCATTGATGGTAACGGAGAAGATTGCATCATGGATGATGATGATCCTACCAGTTTTCAGCAAGCTATCACGAGTGGTGACTCTGTGAAGTGGCTGGATGCCATGAGATCCGAAATGGAGTCTATGTACACCAACAAAGTATGGACTTTGGACGTTGTACCCCCTGGGGTAAAACCTGTAGGGTGCAAATGGATCTTTAAAAGAAAGATTGGTGTGGATGGGCAGGTAGAGACCTATAAGGCAAGACTTGTGGCGAAAGGTTTTCGTCAAAGACCAGGTTTGGACTATGACGAAACTTTTTCGCCCGTAGCCATGCTTAAATCCATTCGGATCCTACTTGCTATTGCTGCTCACTACGACTATGAAATCTGGCAGATGGACGTTAAAACAGCATTTCTAAATGGAGATTTAGAAGAATGTGTTTATATGGATCAGCCAGAGGGCTTCATTGACAGTGGGAGCAGCGGGAAAGCATGTAGATTGCTTAAATCCATATATGGGTTAAAGCAGGCATCTCGGAGTTGGAACATCTGTTTCGATGATGTCATCAAAGAGTTTGATTTCATCAAAAATCCAGATGAACCTTGTGTTTATAAGAAGGCTGTAGGAAGAGCTGTCACATTCCTCGTATTGTACGTGGATGACATTCTTCTGATAGGAAATGATATTCCTATGCTACAGTCGGTCAAATCATTCTTATCACTAAGGTTCTCCATGAAGGACCTGGGTGATGCCACATACATTCTGGGCATAAGGATCTATAGGGATAGATCCAAAAAGTTATTGGGACTGTCCCAAACCAGGTACATCAACACCATCCTAAAGAGGTTTAGTATGGAAGACTCCAAGCGGGGTGCCTTACCCGCTTGCCATGGAGTCACTCTCTCCAAGGATTCTTGTCCAAAGACCGATGAAGAGAGAGCTCGCATGAGCATTATACCTTATGCTTCGGCAGTAGGATCTATAATGTATGCGATGTTATGTACACGCCCAGATGTAGCTTATGCACTTAGTGTTGTAAGCAGGTATCAATCTAACCCAGGGGAGAACCACTGGACAGCTGTGAAGAACATTCTTAAGTACTTACGAAGGACTAAAGAATTGTTCTTGGTGTATGGTAATACAGATCTCCAAATGGAGGCCTTTACCGATTCGAGCTTCCAGAGCGATAAGGATGACAGCAAATCTATCTCAGGGTTTGTATTTACCCTCAATGGAGGGGCGGTAAGTTGGAAGAGTTCCAAACAAGATACCGTTGCAGACTCTACGATGGAAGCTGAGTACATTGCTGCAAATGATGCCGCCAAGGAAGCCGTCTGGATGAAGAAGTTCGTCTCGGAGCTAGGAGTAGTTCCAACCATTATTGATCCAATACCTTTGTATTGTGACAATAATGGGGCGATGGCGTTAGCCAAGGAGCCCAGAACCCATCAGCGGTCCAGACATATCCTGAGGCGCTTTCATTTGATCCGGGAGATTGTAGATCGCCGTGAGATCGAGATTAAGAGAGTAGACACAAAGAACAACGCCGCGGATCCACTCACCAAGGCCCTCCCTCAGCCACAGCATGAGCGACTTTTTGAGATGTTGGGTATGAGATACGCCAATAACTGGCCTTAGTGCAAGTGGGAGATTGTTGGATATATGTATGCCCTAGAGGCCATTATGTGATAGTGGATGTATCTATACATGTATATATATTCAGTTTGCATTCTTGCTCGACATGATAGTATGCTATCTGGTTCTTCTTTATCTGACATGTTTATTTGATCATGCTTCTATTCATTCATACATGCTGATAAAGCCCTGAGGATATCGGCTTGACTACTCTGATTATGATGGAGATCATACTAGTGGGACATCTGTAGTCTATAAGCATATCCTGGAACGTCCCTAGTCGTAGGTATATCGAGACGGGGCATTGATATACCAGAGTAGACTAGCGTATATGATACTAGACCCATACGATGGGCGATGAATGTTCCCACATTCATCGATGTTTGACATCAAGATCATATACGGGTGCTCAGTGGTGACTGGGTACACTGGACGGACTCACAGAGAACTCCTATATGGAATTATATCTATCGTCGGATAGCAATTCTCAGGTGACACTGGTACAGGTTAGTCTGTAAACCCGAGATCGTCATAGAGCCTTGTGTGTTCTCCCACTGTACTTTGATTACCATCCTACCACGGCTCTACTGAGTCGTGCAAGCAGGTGGCCGTTGGGTACAGTCTCGAGACACACGAAGGCAATGAGCGATAGGAGGGGTTTCGTCTCTCCCGATATTGGGAGTTGATGCTGTACTGTGCCCGACTGGTTATAACAGCAAGTCCCTGGCCTGGGCTGCTGAGCTTTGCTGATAAGTGTTATCAGTAGTTTCTCGATCTGTTATAGACCATTCACCGGCACGACTTATTGAGTTATTGGGGTCGACGTGACCATCCCTAGGCTCGATATGCAGCATATCTGACGAAGAGACCGGACTGTACGGTAGTGTTGCCGGATGGCTCGACGGGAGTTGTAGCAGGTTCGCTTGTTGTCTTCTGATCGCTCAATACCCGGTGGCCGTTACGTTTAGCTGACCGCTTGCGGCTTGAGGGTACTTGATATGATCATTACCCTCTGCCGGCGTATTGACGAGTCTTAGAGTCCCACAAAGGAGTTACCCAGTCCAGGCGAAACGTTGTGGTGCGCGTATGTGATATGCGCTTGCACCCGATTGAAATGTGCGTATATGATACCGAACATTGATCGGGTGGCCTGCTTTTGGTGGGGTCATATGAGATATGACCGGATTGATAAATTAAGTGTTGATTTGTCATCTAACCATTAGTTTTCTCACTTGAAACCTTTCTAGGGTTTGATGGATGTATGCATGCATGCATGTGTTTCTTTCTTCCTTTCTAGTTTCATGCACATGTAGATGTGCATACATGTACACATACATACACCCATCCATCATGGTTGATTGCATATGGAAATGGTGGCAATATAAGCCTCACACCATAGATTAAACAATGGATAATTATTTAATTTTGGTTTTAAAGTAAAATGAAAAAGAAAAGGATAATCATTCTTGATTCTACACTCTTCTTCTAACCTAACCTATCTTAACTACCACTAACCTATGGTTATCCTTCTCTTTATCATTTAAAACCCAAGTTAAACTAACTATCCATTATTTAATCCTGGTTGAAGTCAAGAAGGAAATAAATATATATAGTGATACATATTTCTTTTTCTTCTTAACTCAAGGTTATCTTTTACACCTCTTGTTCATTTTAGCCACCATCTTCATCCTCCTTCATCTCTTCCTCTCTAGTCTTTTCTAGTGAGCTAAATACAACTAAAGAAAGGTTTTTGAAGTGAGATTCCAAACCACAACATCATTCTACTCAAGTCTAGCCGACTTGATTAGAGTGTTTCCTTCGGTTTTCCAAAGTAGCGAGCTTGGACGGAGTGCTCCGTGGTGGATCGTCGTGGACGCAAGGGAACTTCAAGAGGACCTCGATTCAACACCCAAGACACCAAGGAGTCCAACAAAGCGGAGCTACAAAGGTTGTAGCCTTCAAACCCTTATCTTTACTAGCTTAAAGTTTCATAAGCCTAATTTTCTAGGATCGATCCCTTTGCATGTTAGTTTAGCACCTTAAAAATTATAACTTTGGGTCATGTGATGCTTCAAAACACTTCATAGGGTGTTATACTAACCTTTCACTTTCATCGCATGATAACGTGATGGAATCCACTCATGTTATCACACTCCATAAGGTATGCGCATATCTGGCAAGTCTCAGTTTCTTTAGAAACTCCCGATGTGATTTTTACCCCATGCTCTTATGACCTTGACGAAGGTCAACAAATCATAAGTCACATGTCAAGTTCTCCCCGTTATTGTCCAGGTTAATTTGAACCCACCCGTACAAGCCCTTTACGAAGGTCAACAAGGCTGTACGACTGTCCCAAACCAACGCATCTATCTATGCAGCAGAAAGGTAACAAGCAGCGACCATTCACTATGCCTTGATGAAGGTCAACAAACATAGCATGAATACTAAGTGCTACCCGTCTGAAATGACGAAGGGCTATGAATGGTTTTTGGCAAAAAACCTTTAACGTAATGAACTTGATATCGTTGAAGGAACCGGATAGTTTTTTATAAAAATATAATGGTGAAAACCTTCGCTAAAGAGGTCACTCCTGGTGAAGGGATCTCGGTTCTTTCCCCGTAGAATGAGGTGCAGGATATTCCAACTGAATACCACGATGCAAAGCAAAAAGTAATCGGCTATAGTGAAGTTATTACCCTGACGTAAATTTCTGTCCAAGGGGTCACTCCCGGTGAAGGGATCTCGGCCCTTGCCTCGTCGACTGAGGTGCTGGATATTCATAACCGAATACCACTGTGCAAAACAAAAGAGAACGTCTTTGCAATAACAGCTTTTTGAAAAATTTTCCAACAACATCAAACTGGTTTGTTTAGCTTGCATTGATCCGAATCAACTCAGTCCCATCAATTAATCACACCAATAAAGAACGAAAATAATGATGTACGTATATGCCATTCACATTCGCCACTGGGTCCCGTCATCACCCGTTAGGTTACTTAACTAACGACAGAGCGGGGACTGGACTAGAGCGGGTGTAAAACATATACAACATCTTCTAGTATATATATCAATATATAATAATCGCTCAAGGCATGATAAATGCAACATCACAGAAATGTAATAAGCATCACAGAACAATACAGATAATCTGGGATCCCCGGGTTTCATAGAGCCGCTACTGAAACCCGACGTTCCCCTGGTCGTGTGGATAGCCTGTGCAATGAAATCCTAGACCCCTACGGGCGCGGAAAGTTACCCGCCAAAACCTGAAGCGAGGCAGCCCCCTTCAACAACGTGAATGTACCACCCAGCACTTCATGGAATCCGGTAACTTGAGCACCCCTCCTTAGGTCAACCTGTACCCCCTATGAGTGCGGCGAATAGCCCGCCAATTCTAAAGTGAGGCCCCCTCCGTCTTAAAGCCATGAGATGCGGGTCAGTTGCCCTCTAGAACCCGGCTACTCGTGCACCCCTCCGTGGGGTAATCCTAGTACAGAAAGTAAAATATACAACGGGTACATCGACTTCAGCCCGGTCGTGCCCCAAAAGAATAATATACAAACAGGCAGTGACGGCAGTCCACATGTCGGACGCTCACCCCACAATATCAAATGTACAAATACAAACAAACTGTACTACCATTGCATCCAGGCTATCGACCACGACAAATCCGCAACATCACAGCACAACACAGAACATCAACGTGAATGTCACGTTCGCAAATCCGTCTAAAAGGGCTATAGCAATTAGACAGGATTTACCGATCAAAAGACATTCTCGGTCGCAGATATAATGTAAATACTGTGAACTAACATGTTTAAAATTTTCGATCGACAAAATTTCCTGAAGTGGGCCCCAAGCACAATACCCAGTACTCAGACAAATCTGGACCCAAACAAAAAATACCAAAAACCTTATTTTCAAGTCAGAAACCACTGCATGAAAAATGGTGCTCTAATTCTACTGTAGCGCGGCAGAACCGCGGCTAAAACACGGTTAGTGCCGCGGTTCCGCGGCGCTATGACGAGATCATTGTACCAAATTTCAACAGTGTTCCTTAAAAAGCCTGCCTGATTTTCTGACGTACTTAAAATAATTTTTAGAGCACAAAAAAATTTCGACAGAAACTCAGAAATTGAAAATGCAGTTTTTGGAAATTTCGTCCGATCGAAGTTCTAAACACGTTAGAGCAAGCTAGTAAAGGTTAATGGCGTGGCTCTGATACCATGTAAGTTTACGGTAGCGCCCCGGCCGTCTATCCGAGGCCAAAATGCGGAAACGAAACCTTTTCTTAAAATAGAAACCGGCACTATCGTATTCTTAAAATCCGGATTGAACCATTAACCTACAACTAGCTACTAGAGAAAGGGTTGGAAAGCTATACCGATCGATCCGTGTCCTTCGGTCTTTGGCCACCATCCCAAGCTCCCCGCGGCAACTCCGGTCTCGATCTCCTCGTCGGAAAGGGCACCACATCTACAAGTCTTTTTACGGGCTCCCGCTTCGTCCGAAGCAACTCAAGCACGAGGTGTGCTAGCCGACGTGTCCAAGGTGTTGTAGAGAATGTTTGTGATCACTTTGTCTCTTGCATCCATGGCTTGGATGGAGGTTGGAGATGATGCCATTAATGGAGATTTGAGCTAGAGAAGAAAGAGGAAGCAGAAGGAGTTTCCTCTCTCTTTTCTTTTGTGTTGTTATCATAATGAGAGTGAGAGAGTGTTGTAAAAATACAAGACCAAAACCAACCTCATGGCAGCCCCTCTCTCTCTCTTCTTATCATATCAACACAAAACTATCACATTATGTGACACATGCACAAGAAAAGAGACCATGAGTCACCACTTGTGCATGTGTCACAATAAATGCTCCAAATGATGAGTTCTAGCTCACAATTTCCATTATCCAAACATTAATCCAAATGTTTGGTCCAACAAAAAGATCCGGCGACATCTAAAGTAAACTCGTGATGGATCACAAGGATATCCCTCACCTGTATATACATACCTGCATCCGCATTCCAACTGAATGCGAATGCGATGAGACTAAAGTAATCCAACAAATCTAATACTGGGATCCGGCTTAAACCAAAGCCCACTAGTATGATCCGCCCGATCATGATCCGTGCACTACTGTACGTATATGATCGAACCCTGCCATATATCATACGGCCTCTACAATGTTTCGCCCGAAACTTGAGAAACTGTCTGTTGGGGACTCTAAAGACTCGTCAATACTTTGGCTGTGGATTTAACCACTAGCACGTCAGAGGTATTAGCCGTACGTAACGGGCTACTAGGTATTGACCAAAAGGGAGGTCGATGAGCGAACTTATCCTGACACCCTACTGAGCCTGTCAGTGACAATATCCGTACAGTCCGGTCCGTTCGTCTATGAGCATCGCATGGCGGGCCTAGGGGGTTGGTAAAATTCAGACCCCCAAAAGTGGTACAAGTCGTGTCGGAGTGTAGCCCAGAACACCCTGAGATACTACTAGAATATCTACCAGTAAATCTCCTGCCTTGGCCAAGGACTTCGTGTAATGGCTCTCTTAGACACAGCGCGACCTCACCCCCAATACCGGGAGAGACGAACCCCTGCCGATCCGCTCACTGCCTCCATGTGGCTCGGGACTGTACCCAACTAAAACCTGTTTACACGACTCCTTTTAGCCATGGTAGGGTAGTAATCAAAGTACGGTAGGAACTCACACGAGACAAATGACGATCTCAGGTCGATGAACTAACCTGTACACATGTCACCAGGGAACTGCTATCTGATGTCAGGTATAATACCAACTAGCATGCTCCCGGCGAGTCCTGTCCAGTGTACTCATAACCCAATGAGCACCTGTATACATCTTAGGTGAACCAACTGACACCAATGGCTTGTGAGACCGGCCACCGCCCCTCATCGGGGTCTCGACTGTATACATTAGTCTATTAATGGACTATCGATGCCCAGTCTCGAAACTCCCACGACTAGGGACCTTTTAAGGATGTGCTTATAGACCCCAGCTCCCACGTATATGATCGCCATCATACTGCTGGCCGTCAAGCAAAAATCCTAAGGGCTCTATCAACGCGCAATAGTGACCTGTAAGGTCACCTGAAGCAGTACACGATGATAAAGATAAAGCAGATAGCATACTATCATCTCGAGTAAGACTGTCCTAACGGTATAGGTCCTCTCTCAATCATTGCAATCACGTGCCTATGATCCAATAATTGACTCTGAGGGCACTATATCCAAAAATCTCCTACTTGCACTCAAGTCTAATTATTGCGATGTTGCATACTCACAGCTCGTGTGATACCGAACACCCAACTCCTCTACTAATCTGTCTCACAATGGCCTGTTTGCGAAATTATTGTGTTCGAGGAATAGCCTCAGTGAGTGGATCCGCCCTGATGTATCTTTTTATGTCTCTCTTTATTTCAAGTTCGCGGAGAAAGCCATCTCCCGAAATGAGCAATACCTGTCTTAGAATATGTCTGGATATCTGATGGGACCTTGTTCATAAATGAAATCCAAATCCAAACTTCTTAGACTGTATCGTCAACTGAATTTAATCAGTATCTTGTGCCATACCTCCCTCAGTATCCGCTTGGACCACCTGTCCAAAATACCGCCCTTCGTCAGAGGGAAAACTATAACTCTGACAGCTACTCTATCATTCAGGTCACCTTGGAAGCCTGGAATGATAACTGTCTCCAAAAAGAGGCTGTTGTTATCATATCCCTAGAACATCCACTTATGTTCTAAAACTGCTTCCGAATGTCTCTCCAGGATAGGATTAATATCAACTTACTGCATCTGGTGCAAAAACAATATCTGGTGTGGTACTTGACATCTCATGATTGATTCAATTTCCTAAGCAAGTGATCTGCCAATCATGCACATCCCTCTCCCTTTTAGTCTGTAAGACGCCTTTAGAGAGGGTGACTCCATCACCTGCTGATACACCACATGCCAGGAGTCATCCATTCTAAAACCCTTTAGAATGCTGTCTAAGCACCCAGATTGGGACACTTCCTAAATCTAGATCTAAAACCATAGATCTAGTAAGCAGAATGTCTGATATAAAATCTATGTCTTTTGTGGAGAAACCACTGTGTGACAACCAAAGTATAACCGATCGTAGTATAGGAATTTAACTTCCTACTCTGTGTATGTCATCCAAGTATCAGGACATCACACCCTACTGCCTTCTTAACAGATCCATCCCTTATTCTGATGAAGTCAAACCTATGACTGTCATATCAGAAATAGATGATCTATCTCCGCTACATCTGCTTTAGTCCATAAATAGACATAAGCTACTTGTCCACTATGCTTCCGCTGCTACCACTGACTACGACAACCCTCTGGCAGAGTCATATACGCGTACACATCTAAAGCTAGTTTAGAACGATGCTATACTCATCCTCTGTAACGTTTTGAAAATCGTTTCGGTGAAATTTCGGAAAAATCGTTAAAATAAAGGGGTTTTCTGTAAAAAGTCAAAATACAAATATTTTTATTATAAAATTAAATATACATATTCTAGCTATGTAATTGCTAGTATTTGGTATTTATTGAGCCACTGGTAAAATTTCTAATTTTCTGAAAATTTTTCCGAAATTAATTATTTTAATATTATTTTAAGCCGTTACTAATACATTTAATTAGGGAAAATTACAAATTGGAATGGGTTGAAACAAATTTTGTGCATAATAACAAATTAAACAAAATTTTAACATGTTGTTTTTGAAATGAAATGAAGCTGTCAAACGGTTTTAGAAAATATCGAAGAAAAAGTCTTAAATGGTGAAAAATAGCTAAATAGAATTGGGGTATGGTTGCATGTTACTTGATATTCCTCATACACACACACACACCCTCACCCTCTCACCTAATAAGGCTGAATTCTGCAGCCCCCCCTCATTCCCCACTTAAAAGTCAAGCAAACAAAGAAAAGGAAAGGAAAAAAATAAAGGAAAATGTGGTATAAGTGTTGACTTTGAGGTTTGGGCTTTGTCTTTTCTTCTTACTTTCAACCCCTCCCTCTCTCTCCTCACTCCCCTCAATTTCTGGCCGAAATTTCCAGCCTCCTTTCAGCAGCAGCCCCCCTCCCCATTTCATCTCTTTTCCATCAAAAAAATCCACCAATTTCCATCAAAAATCCAAACAAAATTCAAATCAAAGCCCTACCCATTTTTCCTTAGCTCATTCTAACATGATTCTTGGAGAAAAATTTGCATTTAAGAGGCTAGATTGCAAGGTTTGATCCATGGTTTGTGAGGTATAAAATCTTGATCTTTTGTTACTTTATTTGTTATTACTTCAAATTAAGTTAGTAAAGGGTTTAATTTTAGATTTGAAATTTGCAAGTCCAAATTCATGAGATTAGGGTTTGTGAAAATCTAGTTAGGGTTTTGGGTAATGAGATTATAGTTGTGTGATGTATTTAACTAGTTAATGCTATGCAAAACTAATCTAATTGCTAAAAATTCCTAATTGTAACATTTGCAATGTCCAAACTATGATTTAGCTAACTAGGTTTTGGTAATTAATTGAAATTTTAGAATTTAAAATATAGTAAGGGTTTCATCATATCATTAACATTATAATGAGTGGTTTAATACCTTGGGTTATGCAAAACCAAGCTTAGTTGTTGAATTGTGAGTTTACTTTGAGAATTGTTAAAATTGGATAGATTGCAAACTAGAATTTTGGGGCTAATGAAATTTAATGAGATTAAATTGTGGAAATGGTTTGTATGGTTTATTCAAGATATTTAATAAGTATTATTGCCATTAGAATTGTTAAAACATCAGGTGTTGTACTAAAAAGGTTAATTTTGCTTGCTAGGTTTTCGGAAAAATAGCTTTTAAGGCGAGTTTGGGTTTTTTTGTGAATTAAACCCTATTTCTTATATAATTAGTGAGTTTTGAAATCACGATTGGTGTGTTTGGGTTTTCTCGATGGTTTGACGTTTGTACATCAACATCGAGGGTTGATTTGGATATTCTTGCATGCGTAGACGATAGGTTTTGACCTATGCGTGATACGCGTGCCAAATTGGTTTTCGTATACCGTTTTGACTTCGGATTTGGTTTTTATGCGTTACGATACGTGGTGACATGTATGTTGCACCACGGCAGCGCCCCGGCCTCGTACTCGAGGCCAAAATGCGGAATAAAAAATTTTCCTTACTCGGAAACCGGCGCTACTGCGGACAATTACCCGGATCGAAACCATTAACCTATACTAGCTAACTAGAGAGATAGGGTGAGAAGTATACCGAGCGATCCGTGTCCTTCGGTCTTCATCTCCACTTCGATCTCTTGCGGAATCTCCGTCACCTCCTCGCTCGTCGGAAAAGGGCACCACGTAGCCGGAATCTTTTACGGGCTCCCGCCTCTTGACCGAGGCAACTCGGGCGCGAAGTTGGCTAGCCGACGCGTCCAAGACTTGCTGTAGAATAGTGTAGTGAACTTGTCTCTTGGGGTTATGAGGTTGCCTTGATGTGGAGGAATGGAGAAGAGAAGGAGAGAAAGAAATGAGCTTTTTAAGCTTATCTTTTGCAACCATGGAATGAGATGAAAAATGCCACCACTAGAAAAATGATCCTCTCCACTCCTCTCTCTAGAATGGCCGGCCCTTCACTCACCCAAATAGATTGGAGAGAGAAAAAGGAAAAAGAAAGAATAATCAATTATCAAAAAAGGTCACTCTCATTTCACCTCTTCAAACCATCAAATGAAAAGAAAAGAATAGACTAGAAAGGCATCTCATGATGAAACAAGTCTCATCATAATGCAAACTTGCAAGAAAACCCTCCACTAAATGTTAATTGCGAACTTGCAATTAACACCCTCCACCAAGAAAGTCCGACCGAGAAGGAATGAAGGAAAACCGGACGGAACGGAATGCAAACTGGCAACCCCAGAAAACCGATCCCATAATAAATTACAGGAAAACCCCGCTACTGCAAATACATGCCCGCATTTGTATTCCCACTGAACACAAATGCAAAGAGACAAAACTACACTATCAAATACTAGAATCCGGCTTAAGCCAAAGCCGGCTAGTAAAAACTGTCCGATCACGATCCGTGCAATACCGCACGTATCTGATCGAACCCTGCCATATCTCCATACGGCCTCTACAGCGTTTCGCCCGAAACTTGAGTAACTGTAACTGAGTGTGGTGGACTCTAAAGACTCGTCAATACCTTGGCTGTGGATTTAACCACTAGCACGTCAGAGGTATAAGCCAATACGTGACGGGCCACCAGGTATTGACCAAATGGGACGTCGATGAGGAAGCTCACCCCGACACCCAACTGAGCCTGTCAGTGACAATATCCGTACAGTCCGGTCCGTTCGTCTATGAGTATCGCATGGCGGGCCTAGGGGGTTGGTAAAAGTCAGACCCCCAAAGGCGGTACAAGTCGTGTCGGAGCGTAGCCCAGAACGCCCTGAGATACTACTGGAATACCTACCAGTAAATCTCCTGCCTCGGCCGAGGGCTTTGCGTAATGGCTCTCCTAGACACAGCGCGACCTCACCCCCAATACCGGGAGAGACGAACCCCTGAAGATCCGCTCACTGCCTCCATGTGGCTCGGGACCGTACCCAACTAAAACCTGTTTGCACGACTCCTTTGAGCCGTGGTAGGGTAGTAATCAAAGCACAGTGGGAACTCACACGAGACAAATGACGATCCTCAGGTCGATGAACTAACCTGTACACATGTCACCTGGGAACTGCTATCTGACGTCTGGTATAAGACCAACTAGCAGGTTCCCGGCGAGTCCTGTCCGGTGTACTCATAACCCAATGAGCACCTGTATACATCTTAGGTGAACCAACTGACACCAGTGGCTTGTGAGACCGGCCACCGCCCCTCGTCGGGGTCTCGACTGTATACACTAGTCTACTAATGGAGTATCGATGCCCAGTCTCGAAACTCCCACGACTAGGGACCTTTTAAGGATGTGCTTATAGACCCCAGCTCCCACGTATATGATCGCCATCATACTGCTGGTCGTCAAGCAAGAATCCTAGGGGCTCTATCAACGTGTAATAGTGACATGTCAGGTCACCTAAAGCAGTACACGATGATAAAGGTAAACCAGATAGCATACTATCATCTCGAGTAAGACTGTCCTCCTGGGATAGGTCCTCCCTCAATCATTGCAATCACGTGCCTGTGATCCAATAATTGACTCTGAGGGCACTATCTCCAACAATCTCCCACTTGCACTCAAGGCTAATTATTGCGATGTCGCATACTCACAGCCCGTGTGATACCGAACACCCAACTCCTCTACTAGTCAGTCTCACAAAACTCGTTTGCGAAACTATTGCGTTCGAGGAATAGCCTCAGTGAGTGGATCCGCTGTGATGTTTCTTTCTATGTCTCTCTATATCTCAAGTTCGCGGAGAAAGCCATCTCCCGAAATGAGCAATACCTGTCTTAGAATGTCTGGATGTCTGATGGGACCTAGCTCATAAATGAACTCCAAATCCAAACTTCTTAGACTGTATCATCAACTGAACTTAATCTGTATCCTGCGCCATGCCGCCCTCAGTATTGCCTTGGACCACCTGTCCAAAATACTGCCCCTCGTCAGAGGGAGAACTATAACTCTGACAACCTCCTTGTCGTCCATGTCACCTTGGAAGCCTGGAGTGATAACCGTCTCCTAAAGGAGGCAGCCGTTATCATATCCCTAGAACATTCACTTATGTTCTAAAACTGCTTCCGACTGTTTTTCCAGGATTGGATTAATATCAACTTATTGCACCTACTGCAAGAACAACATCTGGTGTGGTACTTGACATCTCATGATTGACTCAATTGCCTAAGCAAGTGATCTGTCAATCATGCGTATCCCTCTCCCCTTTAGTCTGTAAGACACCTTTAGAGAGGGTGACTCCATTACCTGCAGGTACACTACCATGCCAGGAGTCGTCCATTCTAAATACTCTTAGAATGCTGTCAAAGTACCCTGATTGGGAAACCACCTAAATTTAGATCTAAAACCATAGATCTAGTAACCAGTATGTCTGATAAAATATCCAAGTCCCATGTGGAGAAAACACTGTGTGACGACCAAAGTATAACCGATCGTAGTATAGGAATATCACTTCCTACTACCTTCTCAACAGATCCATCCCCTATTCTGATGACGTCAAACCCATGACTGTCACATCAGAAACAGATGATCTAACTCCGCTATATCTGCTTTAGTCTATAAATAGACATAAGCATGAAGTCCACCAATGCTTCCGCTGCTCCCACTGACTACGACAACCCTCTGCCAGAGTCATATAGACGTGCACTTCTAAAGCTAGTTTAGAACGACGCTATACTCATCCTCCTGCCGGGTCTCGCAGCCTGGAACAACAACAATGGCAAGTGTGGGTAAACAAGAACTTCCCTGTCACCGTCCTTGAGGCTACCGGAGTACCTCTCGGGTGCCTGAAGTTACCCACCTTATCTGCGGAGTGGCCAATGGAATGTCAAATCAGATTGAATCTTTAGGTTCCTTATCAACTCTTCAGTAATCGTTTGCGGTTCTGGAATCACTTCCAGTTCTACCATACTCCCACTGCTGTTTTTGAAAAAATCCATTTTTAATAAAACTGTGGCGAGTCTAGAACAATATTTCTATTGATCTGCCAGATGGTAGAAAGTCAACCCTCGTCATAGCCTGGGTCAACCCACAAACAGCCATTACAGAAACGTGCCTTGAGTTATCCGGAGTCTGGTTTTAAGCATAAGCCGGACAACTCCCCGTACCTTAACATCGTTAAGATATGAACTGTTCTATATCCAATATAGAACCAGAGGCACAGATTTAATTGAACCAGATTCAAATCATGCAGCTGTCTCCAGTGCATGTCAACTAAATGGAAGGAGGCCGATCAGCGTTACTCTACTTAGGAATGCTTCCAATTATGAGTAACCTGAAAGAGAAGTAAGTTCTTTTTATCATCACTATCAACTGAATACCATACACAAGTATCTACATCTTCGATCACTTTGAAGAATCCCGATACTTGCTACACCTGGTTCTCTACTCTATTCAAATACCTATAACTCCTCAAGACTTAGACCCTGTGTTTCCACGAAGCACATGTCTAAGAACTAGAGAAGTTAAAAGTAAACAGAATATAGTATGAGGACCAACCCCTCTATCCTAATGGACACTGGACAACATACAATACTCTGTATAAGTCCGCTGAGTCTAACAACTCTTTCACTGTGTGTCGTAGGTTGAAAACTGTACTTATGGTTAAGAAGAATTACACCGCTGTTTAATGCTCCTTACCTAACCATCCACTGATATAGGTAAATGTCATCGACATAATATCAAAAAGTATATCTCACTCTATAAAAATAGACGTACAGATATATCAATTTGAAATTGGTGCACAACAGCGGATATTCATAACCAAATATTTGCCGACCGGCAAACAACCCAGGTGACTTCCTCAAATATCACCGATTACAACGAATCCCGATATAATGAGGACGATCACCCAATTCCCAATAACTTACTCCCACTCATCATCTGTAAAACCATACAGATGTGAGAATCCAACCTGGTAAATACATACCCTGGAGTAAGTGTCTAATCGGGAAATCAGTTTTCTTTTAACATTACACAGTGAAACTGAAACATTGAAATGTTTCGTCGGGGTATCCTGGTATTCCTAGTAATGCCTCTTCCATTATCCAGATTCACAACTGTAACCGTATATCTCTTTGCCATCTGTCCAAATCCCTTTATATGTCTTTAGTCATTACCGTCCGCACACCCCTTTAGGCCAATTGGTTTTCTTCCTTCCCTACCGTTCGGCACCAGCCTATGGTTTGGAAGAAGACTATCCAATAAGCATAAAGGGTGTACTGTCCTAATCCTAGGAGCACTCGCAATGCGAGAGAAGGTGAAGATAAAAGACACCTGAATGTACTTTATTCCTATTTCTCCTGAACCAGAATCCATCCCCGAACTGGAACAAGTTCCTTTCGAGTTCGTATATAACCATACGATGGAATATCCAATAAACTGTGGATCTTCGTAGTGATACGGAGTGTCCTGGAGAAATACAAAGGTGATTTAGGATTGGCGAAGAAATACTTGGTTTGGTCGTGAATATCAGTCGCAATTTACTTTGCCCTCCTACTAATCCCTTTCTTTGTCTGAACTTAATACCTTCTGTACACCGTCTAGGTTAACTGGTTTTCTTCATTCCCTACCGGTCGGCACCAGCCTATGGTTTGGAAGAAGACTATCCAATTTACGTAATAGGTGTACTACTCCTAAACCAAGGAGTACTCGCAACGCGAGAGAAGGTGAAAAGAAAAGACAACTGAATAATCCTATCCGTTTTCTCCAGAACCAGAAACCATCCTCGAAGTCCTTCGAGTTCGTATATAACCATACGATGGTTTTGTCCAATGGAAGTGGACGTTCGTAGTAATACGGGGTGTCCTGGAGAAAAGGGTAAAAGTAGGAGTGGCAATGAGGTCTGCAACTCTGACAATCCAAAAGCCAGTGTTAAGAAGGTTCGGTCAACTTGGTCACTGAGTCATAGTCCAGGGTCGGGTCAATGGTCGCTGCCAGAGAGAGAGAAAAGAAACACTCAGCGTGCACTCTAACCTAGATCAGAATGGTTATCACTTTGTCTAATCTGGAAACCTCCCACTGTACCTCAAATTCTCCTCCAAACCTGAAAGAAGAATTAGTCGGGATCACCCGAGGAGTAAACCAACTCATCAGTGGGAATCGGGATCCAACTATCATCGCATGATAACGTGACGGAATCCACTCACGTCACCACACTCCAGAAGGTATGCGCATACCTGGCAAGTTTCAGTTCTTTTGAAACTCCCGATGTGATTTTTACCCCAAGCGGTTTATGACCTTGACTAGGTCAACAAACCATAAACCGCCAGTCAAGTTCAACCCGTCATTGTTCTGGATCGCATTAAACCCACCCGTACGTGCCCTTGACTAGGTCAACAAGGCCGCACGACTGTCCTAACCAATCCCACTTATGCAACAAACAAGTACCACTTAGCTACCGAACACTACGTCTTGACTAGGTCAACAAACGCAGCACGAATACCAAATAATACCTGTAGGAAATGACGGAGGGCTACGAATGGTTTTTGGCGAAAAACCTTTAACGTAATGAACTTGATATCGTTGAAGGAACTGCATAGCCTTTTATAAAATATAGTGACGAAAACCTTTACTAAAGAGGTCACTCCCGGTGAAGGGATCTCGGCTCTTTCCCCGTAGAATGAGGTGCAGGATATTCCAACTGAATACCACGATGCAAAGCAAAAGTAATCGGCTATAGTGAAGTTAATGCCCTGACGCAAACTTCTGTCCAAGGGGTCACTCCCGGTGAAGGGATCTCGGCCCTTGCCTCGTCGACTGAGGAGCAGGATATTCCAAATGAATACCAAGATGCAAAACAAAAGAGAACGTCCTTGCAATAACAGCTTTTTGAAAAAGTGTTCCAACAACATCAGATTAGGTTTGTTTATCTTGCATTGATCCGAATCAATGCAGTCCCATCAATTGATCACACCACAAAGAACGAAAATATACTGACGTACGTATATGCCATCCGCATTCGCCTCTGGGTCCCGTCATCACCCGTTAGGTTAGCTAACTAACGGCAGAGCGGGGACTGGACTAGCGCGGATATAAAACATATACAACGTCTACTAATATATATACCAATATATAGTATTTCGCTCAAGGCGTGAATAGAATGCAACATCACAGAAATGTACAGCATCACAGAACAATACAGATATCTGGAAACCCCGGGTTTCACAGAGCCGCTGCTGAAACCCGACGTTCCCCTGGTCGTGTGGATAGCCTGTGCAATGAAATCCTAGACCCCTACGGGCGCGGCAAGTCACCCGCCAAAACCTGAAGCGAGGCAGCCCCCTTCAGTACCGTGAATGGACCACCCAGCACTTCACGGAATCCGGTAACTTGGGCACCCCTCCTGGGTCAACCTGTACCCCCTACGAGTGCGGCGAATAGCCCGCCAATCCCAGAGTGAAGCCCCCTCCGTCTCAATGCCATGAGATGCGGGCCCGTTGCCCCCTAGAACCCGGCTATCCGTGCACCCCTCCGCGGGGTAATCCTAGTACAGAATGTAAAATATACATACACCGGGTACATCGACCGCAACCAGGTCGTGCCCCAAAATAATAATACAAACAGGCAGTGACGGCAGTCCACATGTCGGACGCTCGCCCCGCAAAATCAAATGTACATAATACAACAAAAACTGTACTAGCATTGCATCCAGGCTATCCCCCACGACCGATCCGCAACATCACAGCATAAACATAGAACATCAACGTGAAAGTCACGTTCGCAAATCCGTCTAACCGGGCTATAGCAGTTAGACCGGATTTACCGATCGAGTGACATTCACGGTCGCAGATATAATGTAAATACTGTGAAATAATGTGTTTCAAATATCCGATCGATCAAACAATTAACAAGCGGGCCCCAAACCAATACTGTAGCAGTCACAGAAAACCTGGGCCCTAAATTAATATTCCAAAACCCTCAAAATTAGCCCAAAAGCCCACTGTAAAATTTCCACAGTGTGAGCACAGTAGACTGCGGCGGAAGCGCGGCCCAAAGTGGGGTTTGGCCGCGCTTCCGCGGTCAACTGTACGACTGACACTGTCGACTTTTTACAGTGGTCTAAGAATTTCGTGCACATATTTTTTCTGTAACCTGAAAAATTTTTAGACACCAAAAAATTCCAACAGAAAACTGATGTGAACAAAATACGGTTTTTTGAGATTTTGGTCGATCGGATAAGTAAAACGCATTAGAACAAGCTAGGTAAGGTTAATGGCGTGGCTCTGATACCATGTTGCACCACGGCAGCGCCCCGGCCTCGTACTCGAGGCCAAAATGCGGAATAAAAAATTTTCCTTACTCGGAAACCGGCGCTACTGCGGACAATTACCCGGATCGAAACCATTAACCTATACTAGCTAACTAGAGAGATAGGGTGAGAAGTATACCGAGCGATCCGTGTCCTTCGGTCTTCATCTCCACTTCGATCTCTTGCGGAATCTCCGTCACCTCCTCGCTCGTCGGAAAAGGGCACCACGTAGCCGGAATCTTTTACGGGCTCCCGCCTCTTGACCGAGGCAACTCGGGCGCGAAGTTGGCTAGCCGACGCGTCCAAGACTTGCTGTAGAATAGTGTAGTGAACTTGTCTCTTGGGGTTATGAGGTTGCCTTGATGTGGAGGAATGGAGAAGAGAAGGAGAGAAAGAAATGAGCTTTTTAAGCTTATCTTTTGCAACCATGGAATGAGATGAAAAATGCCACCACTAGAAAAATGATCCTCTCCACTCCTCTCTCTAGAATGGCCGGCCCTTCACTCACCCAAATAGATTGGAGAGAGAAAAAGGAAAAAGAAAGAATAATCAATTATCAAAAAAGGTCACTCTCATTTCACCTCTTCAAACCATCAAATGAAAAGAAAAGAATAGACTAGAAAGGCATCTCATGATGAAACAAGTCTCATCATAATGCAAACTTGCAAGAAAACCCTCCACTAAATGTTAATTGCGAACTTGCAATTAACACCCTCCACCAAGAAAGTCCGACCGAGAAGGAATGAAGGAAAACCGGACGGAACGGAATGCAAACTGGCAACCCCAGAAAACCGATCCCATAATAAATTACAGGAAAACCCCGCTACTGCAAATACATGCCCGCATTTGTATTCCCACTGAACACAAATGCAAAGAGACAAAACTACACTATCAAATACTAGAATCCGGCTTAAGCCAAAGCCGGCTAGTAAAAACTGTCCGATCACGATCCGTGCAATACCGCACGTATCTGATCGAACCCTGCCATATCTCCATACGGCCTCTACAGCGTTTCGCCCGAAACTTGAGTAACTGTAACTGAGTGTGGTGGACTCTAAAGACTCGTCAATACCTTGGCTGTGGATTTAACCACTAGCACGTCAGAGGTATAAGCCAATACGTGACGGGCCACCAGGTATTGACCAAATGGGACGTCGATGAGGAAGCTCACCCCGACACCCAACTGAGCCTGTCAGTGACAATATCCGTACAGTCCGGTCCGTTCGTCTATGAGTATCGCATGGCGGGCCTAGGGGGTTGGTAAAAGTCAGACCCCCAAAGGCGGTACAAGTCGTGTTGGAGCGTAGCCCAGAACGCCCTGAGATACTACTGGAATACCTACCAGTAAATCTCCTGCCTCGGCCGAGGGCTTTGCGTAATGGCTCTCCTAGACACAGCGCGACCTCACCCCCAATACCGGGAGAGACGAACCCCTGAAGATCCACTCACTGCCTCCATGTGGCTCGGGACCGTACCCAACTAAAACCTGTTTGCACGACTCCTTTGAGCCGTGGTAGGGTAGTAATCAAAGCACAGTGGGAACTCACACGAGACAAATGACGATCCTCAGGTCGATGAACTAACCTGTACACATGTCACCTGGGAACTGCTATCTGACGTCTGGTATAAGACCAACTAGCAGGTTCCCGGCGAGTCCTGTCCGGTGTACTCATAACCCAATGAGCACCTGTATACATCTTAGGTGAACCAACTGACACCAGTGGCTTGTGAGACCGGCCACCGCCCCTCGTCGGGGTCTCGACTGTATACACTAGTCTACTAATGGAGTATCGATGCCCAGTCTCGAAACTCCCACGACTAGGGACCTTTTAAGGATGTGCTTATAGACCCCAGCTCCCACGTATATGATCGCCATCATACTGCTGGTCGTCAAGCAAGAATCCTAGGGGCTCTATCAACGTGTAATAGTGACATGTCAGGTCACCTAAAGCAGTACACGATGATAAAGGTAAACCAGATAGCATACTATCATCTCGAGTAAGACTGTCCTCCTGGGATAGGTCCTCCCTCAATCATTGCAATCACGTGCCTGTGATCCAATAATTGACTCTGAGGGCACTATCTCCAACAATGTAGGTACCCCATGTGGACTTCGAGACGACAAGCAAGCGCGTGGCGACGTCGGCACTGTAGGGTTCCTAGGCACACTAATGAGGTCTCACAAGGCATCAACCATGCCAATTTCAAATTTTACAAGTGCCGAGAGACTCTAATACGGATCATTAACTAGAGATTAGGCGAAAACTAGAACTAGTAAACTGCTTTACTAATAAGTGAACGGAAATACAACCTTTGTAGATCCGGTCCTCCACCTCCATAGCTCCGTGATGAAGTCCCTCCGCTGTATCCATCGGATACTGGATTCTCGCGGTGGTTTCATCGAAGAAATGATCGGGCTAGGTCGTCGACTTCGATGCCGAAGATGATCTACGTCGAGGCAACACAAGATCAAGCTCCAACTTCACCAAGTCATGAAACTTGTGAAGAAAACACCCTATACTACTTGGCAAGTGGTAGAGGATGAAGAAATAGGAAGTGGGTTCACTTTAGAATTGGATTTCTCACTCTTTTTCTCAAGACACCATTAAAGGATGCAAGGTTTTCTTCATCTTGAAGAAAAAGAAGAAGAAGAAGATAATATGATAAGAAAATGAATAAAATGGAAATAAAGTAATTCTTATCATTTCATCAACCATGGTCAAGTGTAGAGAATAAATCAAGGTTTAAGTGAATGGTTAGGGTTAAGGAAAGAAACAAAATGGTCAACCATTTCAAAGCTTCAAAGATCATCCAAAGTTAGCCACCATTTTATTTCTTTCTAAAATGAATAAATGAATAATTAAATAAGCAAATAAATCAAATGAAACCCTAACCATTAACTAACCATGGTTTAATACAAACATACACCCAAGTTTGCATGTATCATTAAACATGATACAAACCAGTGCACAAAAATATATCACATATACTACTTGTGCACATCAAGTGAGAAAATCCATTTAAAGTGAACAAATATTAGTTAATGTAAAGTAATATATCAAATATATAATTATACATTAAATCATTAAATCAACACTTGATTTAACGATCCGGTCATATCGCATATGACCGACTAATATTCAATGTATCGGCTTATCGAATCAATCCTTGATTCGATAACTAGGTTATATCGCATACAACCAATCGATACATTCATCGCGAGAATAGAATATGGTATCACATACACGCATTATTCTCGGTCCCGCACATATCTCATATGCGCTCCTATTTCGTTTCGCTTGAGCTAGGAAACCTCTGTGTTGGACTCTAAAGACTCGTCAATACGCCGGCAGCAGGTAATGATCATATCAAACACCCACAAGCCGCAAGCGGTCTGCTAAACGTAACGGCCACCCGAGTATTGAGCGATCAGAGGATCGACGAGCAAGCCCGCTCATACTCCTGTGAATCCAACCAGTAACACTTACCGTACAGTCCGGTCTGATCGTCTGATATTTCGCATATCTCGTCTAGGGGTGGTAAACGTCAGACCCTAATAACTCGATAAGTCGTGTCGATATGAGGTCTATAACAGTTCGAGAAACTACTGGTAACACTTACCAGTAAATCTCAGCAACCCTGGCCAGGGATTTCCGGTTATAGCCAATCGAACACAGCGCAACATCAACTCCCTATACCGGGAGAGACGAATCCCCTCCTATCGCTCATTGCCTCCATGTGATTCGGGACTGTACCCAAAAGCCACCGTTTTGCATGCCCTCTTGGACGTGGTAAGGTGGAAATCAAAGCACAACGGGAATCACACAAGACTCTATGACGATCTCGGGTCTACAGACTAACCTGTACCAGTGTCACCAGAGAACTGCCATCTGACGTAAGGTATAATACCATCCGGGAGTTCTCGGCGAGTCCGTCCAGTGTACCCAGTCTCTACTGAGCACCCGTATATCATCTCTGATGTCAAACACCAATGGATATGGGATCATCCATCGCCCATCTGTATGGGTCGAGAAGGTATACGCTAGTCTACTCTGGTATATCGATGCCCCGTCTCGATATACCCACAACTAGGGACCTTGAAGGATGTACTTATGGACTACCATGTCCCCACTAGTATGATCCGCATCATAGTCCAGGTAGTCAAGTACACATCCTAAGGGCTTTACCAACATGTAACAGAGAGACAATCAGTGTACACGTTAAGGTAAAGAGTAACCAGATAGCATACTATCATGTCGAGCAAGAAAGTCCTCCCTATATATGTCCAAGCATCCACTACAATATACATCCTATGTACAGTAATGGCCTCTAGGGCATACATATAACTAACAATCTCCCACTTGCACTAGGGCCATCTGTAGCAGTGGTTGTAGTATCTCATACTCAACCATCCCATAAAAGTCTCTCTCTGGGAAAAGGCCTTTGTGAGTGGATCCGCCGTGTTGTCCTCTGAGTCTACTCTCCTAACTTCGATCTGTTGGAGATAGTGCCCTCAGAGTCAATTATTGGATCACAGGCACGTGATTGCAATGATTGAGGGGAGGACCTATCCCAGTAGGACAGTCTTACTCGAGATGATAGTATGCTATCTGGTTTATCTTTATCATCGTGTACTGCTTTAGGTGACCTTACGAGTCGCTATTACACGTTGATGGAGCCCCTAGGATTCTTGCTTGACTACCAGTAGTATGAGGGCGATCATATACGTGAGAGCTGGAGTCTATAAGCACATCCTTAAAAGGTCCCTAGTCGTGGGAGTTTCGAGACAGGGCATCGATACTCCGGAGTAGACTAGTGTATACAGTCGAGACCCCGACGAGGGGCAGTGGCCGGTCTCACAAGCCACTGGTGTCAATTGGTTCACCTAAGATGTATACATGTGCTCATTGGGTTATGAGTACACCGGACAGGACTCGCCGGGAACCATACCAGACGTCAGATAACAGTTCCCTGGTGACATGTGTACAGGATTAGTTCATCGACCTGAGATCGTCGAGTTCCTACTGTGCTTTGATTACTACCTTACCACGGCTCAAAGGAGTCATGCAAACAGGTTTTAGTTGGGTACAGTCCCGAGCCACATGGAGGCAGTGAGCGGATCTGCAGGGGTTCGTCTCTCCCGGTATTGGGGGTGAGGTCGCGCTGTGTCTAGGAGAGCCAGAGCATGAAAAGTCCTTGGCCAAGGCAGGAGATTTACTGGTAGGTATTCCAGTAGTATCTCAGGGTGTTCTGGGCTACACTCCGACACGACTTGTACCGCTATTGGGGGTCTGACTTTTACCAACCCCCTAGGCCCGCCATGCGATGCTCATAGACGAACGGACCGGACTGTACGGATATTGTCACTGACAGGCTCAGTAGGGCGTCAGGATGAGTTCGCTCATCGACGTCCCATTTGGTCAATACCTGGTAGCCCGTCACGTATTGGCTTATATCTCTGACGTGTTAGTGGTTAAATCCACAGCCATAGTATTGACGAGTCTTTAGAGTCCACCACACACAGTTACTCAAGTTTCGGGCGAAACGCTGTAGAGGCCGTATGGAGATATGGCAGGGTTCGATCAGATACGTGCGGTATTGCACGGATCGTGATCGGACGGATTTTACTTGCCGGCTTTGGCTTAAGCCGGATCCTAGTATTAGATAGTGTAGTTTTGTCTCTTTGCATTTGTGTTCAGTGGGAATACAAATGCGGGCATGTATTTGCAGTAGTGGGGTTTTCCTGTAATTTATTACGGGATCAGTTTTTCTGAAGTTGCCAGTTTGCATTCCGTTCCGGCCGGTTTTCTTTTTTTTTTTTCCTTCACGGCCGGACTTTCCGTTGGAGGGTGTTATTTGCACATTTGCAAATAGCATATTGTGGAGAGGTTTCTTGCACTTTTATGGTTCAACCATCATGAGATTCTTTTCTTGTCTTTTCCATTGCTTTTTTCATGATGGTTGTTGAAAGGATATGAGCTTGAAATTGATGTGAGCCTTTTTCTTTTATGCTTTCTTTTTCACATTATCATTCTTTTTATATATACATGGAGATGCCTTTTTCTCTCTCCAATCTTCTTCTTGATAAGGAGAGGCCGGCCACTAAGGGGAGGGGAGATTTTGGAGGAGTGGGAAATTTCTATCTTCATTTCATTCCATGGTTGAAAAAGACTAGCATCATATATCTCATTGCTCTTTATCATTCTCCTCTCAATACCTCCATCAATGGCAACCTCATAAACCCCAAAGAGACATGGCTACTACACTATTCTACAGCATCCCTTGGACGCCTCGGCTAGGCAACTTCGCGCCCGAGTTGTCTCGGTCAAGAGGTGGGAGCCCGTAAAAGATTCCGGCTACGTGGTGCCCTTTCCGACGAGGAGTTGATGGACGGAGTTTCCGCGGGAGTTCGGAGTGGAGACGAAGACCGAAGGACACGGATCGCTTGGTATACTTCTCTACCCGTATTTTATTTTGCTAGTAGCTGGGTTAATGGCCCGATCCGGGTGAAAAGTGCGCGATGGTGCCGGTTTAATAGTTTTTGAAAGTTTTTGTTTCCGCGTTTCCGGCGTCGGATCAACGGCCGGGACGCCCCCGCGGACTTACATTGGTATCAGAGCCACGCTATTAACCTATGCCTAGCTTGCTCTAGTATGTTTAGAACTCGATCGAACAAAAATCCCAAAAACCCGTATTTTCAATGCATTGTGTTTTCTGTCGAAATTTTTTCTGCTCCAAAAATTTTTCAGGTCATTGCAGAAACACAAGCAGGAAATTCTAAGAATTCTGGTAAAATTTGATACAGTGATCGCTTAGTACGGCCGCGGAAACGCGGCCAAACCCCTGGTTTGGCCGCGGTTCCGCGGCGGTAAGGTGTGCTCATTGCACCAAAATTTCCCAGTAGGCTTTGGACTTGGAAATAGGGGTTTTGGGATATTATTTTTGGGCCCAGATTTTCTGTAAGTGCTACAGTACTGCTTGGGGCCCACTTGATAGAATTTGTTCGATCGGATATTTTAAACATGCTAGTTCACAGTATTTACATTATATCTGCGACCGTGAATGTCACTCGATCGGTAAATCCTGTCTAACTGCTATAGCCCGGTTAGACGGATTTGCGAACGTGACATTAACGTTGATGTTCTGTGTTGTGCTGTGATGTTGCGGATCGGTCGTGGGAGATAGCCTGGATGCAATGTTAGTACAGTTTTGTTTTATTTGTACATTTGATATTGCGGGGCGAGCGTCTGACATGTGGACTGCCGTCACTGCCTGTTTGTATTATTCTTTTGGGGCACGACCAGGTTGCGGTCGATGTACCCGTTGTATGTATATTTTACTCTCTGTACTAGGATTACCCCGCGGAGGGGTGCACGGATAGCCGGGTTCTAGAGGGCAACAAGCCCGCATCTCATGGCGTTGAGATGAAGGGGGCTTCAATCTAGAATTGGCGGGCTATTCGCCGCACTCATAGGGGGTACAGGTTGACCCAGGTGGGGTGCCCAAGTTACCGGATTCCGTGAAGTGCTGGGTGGTCCATTCACGTTGTTGAAGGGGGCTGCCTCGCTTCAGGTTTTGGCGGGTAACTTGCCGCGCCCGTAGGGGTCTAGGATTTCATTGCACAGGCTATCCACACGACCAGGGGAACGTCGGGTTTCAGTAGCGGCTCTATGAAACCCGGGGATCCCAGATATCTGTATTGTTCTGTGATGCTGTACATTTCTGTGATGCTGCATTTTTTATCACGCCTAGAGCGAAAATTATATATTATATATATACTAGTAGATGTTGTATATGTTTTGCATCTGCGCTAGTCCTGTCCCCGCTCTGTCGTTAGTTAGCTAACCTAACGGGTGATGACGGGACCCAGTGGTGAATGCGGATGGCATATACGTACGTCAGTATATTTTCGTTCTTTGTGGTGTGATCAATTGATGTGACTGCGTTGATTTGGATCAATGCAAGTTATAAACAAACCTATTCTGATGTTGTTGGAACACTTTTTCAAAAGCTGTTATTGCAAAGGCGTTCTCTTTTGTTTTGCACAGTGGTATTCAGTTGGAATATCCTGCTCCTCAGTCGACGAGGCAAGGGCCGAGATCCCTTCACCGGGAGTGACCCCTTGGACAGAAGTTTGCGTCAGGGAAATAACTTCACTATAGCCGATTACTTTTGCTTTGCATCGTGGTATTTAGTTAGAATATCCTGCACCTCATTCTACGGGAAAGAGCCGAGATCCCTTCACCGGGAGTGACCTCTTTAGCGAAGGTTTTCGTCACTATATTTTTCTAAAAAGCTATCAGTTCCTTCAACGATATCAAGTTCATTACGTTAAAGGTTTTCGCCAGAAACCATTCGTAGCCCTCCATCATTTCAGTTAAATATTCGGTAGTATTCAAGCTATGTATTTTGACCTCACGCCAAGGCATAGTGTTTGGTAGCTGCCGGGTATTTATCTGTTGCATAGATAGATGCGTTGGTTTGGGACAGTCGTACTACTATTTTGGCTTACGTCAAGGGTATGTACGGGTGGGTTCAAATTAACCTGGACAATGATGGGTAGAACTTGACATGTGACTTATGATATTTTGACCTCACGCCAAGGTCATAAAAGCATGGGGCAAAAATCCACATCGGGAGTTTCAAAAGAACTGAAACTTGCCAGATATGCGCATACCTTCTGGAGTGTGATAGAGTGAGCGGATTACGTCACGTTATCATGCGATGATAGTTGGATCCCGATTCCCACTGATGAGTTGGTTTACTCCTCGGGTGATCCCGGCTAATTCTTCTTTCAGGTTTGGGGAGGAATTTGACGTTACAGTGGGAGATTTTCAGATTAGATAAAGTGATAACCATTCTGATCTGGGTTAGAGTGCATGCTGAGTGTTTCTTTTCTCTCTCTCTTTGGCAGCGACCATTGACCCGACCCTAGACTATGACTCAGTGACCAAGTTGACCGAACCTTCTTAACACTGGCTTTTGGATTATCAGAGTTGCAGACCTCATTGCCACTCCTACTTTTACCCTTTTCTCCAGAACACCCCGTATTACTACGAACGTCCACTTCCATTGGACAAAACCATCGTATGGTTATATACGAACTCGAAAGAATTCGAGGATGGTTTCCGGTTCTGGAGAAAACGAATAGGACTATTCAGTTGTCTTTTCTTTTTGCCTTCTCTCAGGTTGCGAGTACTCCTTGGTTTAGGAGATAGCACACCTATTACGCAAATTGGATAGTCTTCTTCCAGACCTTAGGCTGGTGCCGACTGGTAGGGAATGAAGAAAGCCAATTAGCCTAAACGGTGTACAGAAGGTATTAAGTTCAGACAAAGCAAGGGATTAGTAAGAGGGCAATGTAAAATGTGACTAATATTCACGACCAAACCAAGTATTTCTTCGCCAATCCTAAATCACCTTTGTATTTCTTCAGGACACTCCGTATCACTATGAAGATCCCAGTTTATTGGATAATCCATCGTATGGTTATATACGAACTCGAAAGGAACTTGTTCCAATTCGGGGATGGATCCTGGTTCAGGAGAAATAGGAATAAAGTTCATTCAGGTGTCTTTTATCTTCATCTTCTCTCGAATTGCGAGTGCTCCTAGGATTAGGACAGTACACCCATTATGCTTATTGGATAGTCTTCTTCCAAACCATAGGCTGGTGCCGAACGGTAGGGAAGGAAGAAAACCATTTGGCCTAAAGGGGTGTACAGAAGGTAATGACTAAAGACATATAAAGGGATTTGGAGAGATGGCAAAGAAATATACGGTTACAGTCGTGAATCTGGATAATGGAAGAGGCATTACTAGGAATACCGGGATACCCCATCGAAACAGTTCAATGTTTCAGTTTCACTGTGTACTGTTAAAGGAAAACTGATTTCCCAATTAGACACTTGCTCCAGGGTATGTATTTACCAGGTAGAATTCTCACATCTGTATGGTTTTACAGATGATGAGTGGGAGTAAGTTATTGGGAATTAGGTGACCATCCTCATTATATCGGGATTCGTTGAAATCGGTGATATTTGAGGAAGTCACCTGGGTTGTTTACCGGTCGGCAAATATTTGGTTTTGAATATCCGTTGTTGTGCACCAATTTCAAATTGATATATCTGTACGTCTATTTTTATAGAGTGAGATATACCTTTTTGAAATTATATCTATGACATTTACCTATATCAGTGGATGGTTAGGTAAGGAGCATTGAACAGCGGTGTAATTCTTCTTAACCATAAGTACAGTTTTCAACCTACGACACACAGTGAATGAGTCACCAGACTCAGGGGACTTATAAAGAGTATTGTATATTGTCCAGTGTCCATTAGGACAGAGGGGTTGGTCCTCGTACTATATTCTGTTTACTTATGACTTCTTTAGTTCTTAGACAGGTGTTTCGTAGGAACACAAGGTCAAAGTTTTGAGAAGTTATAGGTATAAGAATAGAGTAGAGAACCAGGTATTGCAAGTACCGGGATTCTTCAAAGTGATCGAAGATGTAGATACTTGTATATGGTATTCCGTTGATAGTAATGGTTAAGAGAACTTGCTTCTCTTTCAGGTTACTCATAATTGGAAGTATTCCTAAGTTGAGTAACACTGATCGGCCTCCTTCCATTTAGTTGACATGCACTGGAGACAGCTGCATGATTTGAATCTGGTTAAATTAAATCAGTGCCTCTGTTTTTATATTGGATATAGAACAGTTCATATCTTGACATTGTTAAGATACGTGGAGTTGTCCGGCTTATGCTTAAAACCAGACTCCGGATAACTCAAGGCACGTTTCTGTAATGGCTGTTTGTGGGTTGACCCGGGCTATGACGAGGGTTGACTTACTACCATCTGGAAGATCAATAGTGATATTGTTCTTGACTCGCCACAGTTTTAATAAAAATGGATTTTTCAGAAAACAGTAGTGGGAGTATGGTAGAACTGGAAGTGATTCCAGAACCGCAAATGATTACTGAAGATTTGATAAGAACCTAAAGATTCAATCTGGTTTGACATTCCATTGGCCACTCCGCAGATATGGTGGGTATCCTCAGGCACTCGAGAGGTACTTCGGTATGCTCAAGGACGGTGGCAGGGAGGTTCTTGTTTACCCAGACTTGCCATTGCTGTTGTTCCAGACTGTGAGACCTGGCAGGAGGATGAGTATAGCGTCGTTATAAACTTGCTTTAGAAATATACGTGTATATGACTCTGCCAGAGGGTTGTCGTAGTCAGTGGGAGCAGCAGAAGCATTGGTAGACATCAGGCTTATGTCTATTTATAGACTAGAGCAGATATAGCGGAGATATATCATCTATTTCTGATGTGACAGTCATAGGTTTGACTTCATCAGAATAGAGGATAAATCTGTTGAGAAGGTAGTAGGGTGTGATGTCCTGGTATTTGGATGACATACACAGAATAGGAAGTGATTTTCCTATACTACGATCGGTTATACTTTGGTTGTCACACAGTTGTTTCTCCACATAGGAATTGGATCTTATATCGGACATTCTGGTTACTGGATCTATGGTATTAGATCTAGATTTGGGTGGTTTCCCAATCTGGGCACTTAGACAACATTCTATGAGTATTTAGAATGGACGACTCCTGGCATGGTGGTGTACCTGCAGGTGATGGAGTCATCCTCTCTAAAGGTGTCTTACAGACTAAAGAGGAGAGGGATACGCATGATTGGCAGATTACTTGCTTAGGCAATTGAGTCAATCATGAGATGTCAAGTACCACACCAGATGTTGTTCTTGCAGTAGGTGTAATAAGTTGATATTGATCCAATCCCGGGGAAACAGTCGGAAGCAGTTTTAGAACATAAGTGGATGTTCTATTGAAATGATAACGGCAGCCTCCTTTAGGAGACGGTTATCATTCCAGGCTTCCAAGGTGACCTGGACGGTAGAGTGGCCGTCAGAGTTATAGTTTTCCCTCTGACGAGGGGCAGTATTTTGGACAGGTGGTCCAGGCTGGATACTGAGGGAAGGTATGGCGCAGGATACTGATTAAGTTCAGTTGACGATACAGTCTAAGAAGTTTGGATTTGGAGTTCATTTATGAGCTAGGTCCCATCAGACATCCAGACATTCTAAGACAGGTATTGTTCATTTCGGGAGATGGCTTTCTCCGCGAACTTGAGATATAGAGAGACATAGAAAGAAACACAAGAGCGGATCCACTCACTGAGGCTATTTATCGAACGCAATAGTTTCGCAAACGAGCTTTATGAGATTGACTAGTAGAGGAGTTGGGTGTTCGGTATCACACGGGCTGTGAGTATGCGACATCGCAATAATTAGCCTTGAGTGCAAGTGGGAGATTGTTGGAGATAGTGCCCTCAGAGTCAATTATTGGATCACAGGCACGTGATTGCAATGATTGAGGGGAGGACCTATCCCAGTAGGACAGTCTTACTCGAGATGATAGTATGCTATCTGGTTTATCTTTATCATCGTGTACTGCTTTAGGTGACCTTACGAGTCGCTATTACACGTTGATAGAGCCCCTAGGATTCTTGCTTGACTACCAGCAGTATGAGGGCGATCATATACGTGAGAGCTGGAGTCTATAAGCACATCCTTAAAAGGTCCCTAGTCGTGGGAGTTTCGAGACAGGGCATCGATACTCCGGAGTAGACTAGTGTATACAGTCGAGACCCCGACAAGGGGCGGTGGCCTGTCTCACAAGCCACTGGTGTCAGTTGGTTCACCTAAGATGTATACAGGTGCTCATTGGGTTATGAGTACACCGGACATGACTCACCGGGAACCTGCTAGTTGGGATTATACCAGACGTCAGATAGCAGTTCCCTGGTGACATGTGTACAGGATTAGTTCATCGACCTGAGATCGTCATTTGTCTCGTGTGAGTTCCCACTGTGCTTTGATTACTACCTTACCACGGCTCAAAGGAGTCGTGCAAACAGGTTTTAGTTGGGTACAGTCCCGAGCCACATGGAGGCAGTGAGCGGATCTGCAGGGGTTCGTCTCTCCCGGTATTGGGGGTGAGGTCGCGCTGTGTCTAGGAGAGCCAGAACATGAAAAGTCCTTGGCCAAGGCAGGAGATTTATTGGTAGGTATTCCAGTAGTATCTCAGGGTGTTCTGGGCTATACTCCGACACGACTTGTACCGCTATTGGGGGTCTAACTTTTACCAACCCCCTAGGCTCGCCATACGATGCTCATAGAAGAACGGACCGGACTGTACGGATATTGTCACTGACAGGCTCAGTAGGGCGTCAGGATGAGTTCGCTCATCGACGTCCCTTTTGGTCAATACCTGGTAGCCCTTCACGTATTGGCTTATACCTCTGACGTGCTAGTGGTTAAATCCACAGCCATAGTATTGACGAGTCTTTAGAGTCCACCACACACAGTTACTCAAGTTTCGGGAGAAACGCTATGGAGGCCGTATGGAGATATGGCAGGGTTCGATCAGATACGTGCGGTATTGCACGGATCATGATCGGACGGATTTTACTAGCCGGCTTTGGCTTAAGCCGGATCCTAGTATTAGATAGTGTAGTTTTGTCTCTTTGCATTTGTGTTCAGTGGGAATATAAATGCGGGCATGTATTTGCAGTAGTGGGGTTTTCCTGTAATTTATTACGGGATCAGTTTTTCTGAAGTTGCCAGTTTGCATTCCGTTCCGGCCGGTTTTCTTTTTTTTTTCCTTCACGGCCGGACTTTCCGTTGGAGGGTGTTATTTGCACATTTGCAAATAACATATTGTGGAGGGGTTTCTTGCACTTTTATGGTTCAACCATCATGAGATTCTTTTCTTGTCTTTTCCATTGCTTTTTTCATGATGGTTGTTGAAAGGATATGAGCTTGAAATTGATGTGAGCCTTTTTCTTTTATGCTTTCTTTTTCACATTATCATTCTTTTTATATATACATGGAGATGCCTTTTTCTCTCTCCAATCTTCTTCTTGATAAGGAGAGGCCGGCCACTAAGGGGAGGGGAGATTTTGGAGGAGTGGGAAATTTCTATCTTCATTTCATTCCATGGTTGAAAAAGACTAGCATCATATATCTCATTGCTCTTTATCATTCTCCTCTCAATACCTCCATCAATGGCAACCTCATAAACCCCAAAGAGACATGGCTACTACACTATTCTACAGCATCCTTTGGACGCGTCGGCTAGCCAACTTCGCGCCCGAGTTGCCTCGGTCAAGAGGTGGGAGCCCGTAAAAGATTCCGGCTACGTGGTGCCCTTTCCGACGAGGAGTTGATGGACGGAGTTTCCGCGGGAGTTCGGAGTGGAGACGAAGACCGAAGGACACGGATCGCTTGGTATACTTCTCTACCCGTATTTTATTTTGCTAGTAGCTGGGTTAATGGCCCGATCCGGGTGAAAAGTGCGCGGTGGTGCCGGTTCAATAATTTTTGAAAGTTTTTGTTTCCGCGTTTCCGGCGTCGGATCGACGGCCGGGGCGCCCCCGCGGACTTACACGATCACCCTAGAGATCAACTATCTCCATGATCAGGTGATGCTGCCTCAGAATACGTCTGGGTCACTGATAGGACCAGCGTTCCTTGGCATAAGCCACAACCCCATTGTCTCACAATGGTAGGAACGTAGTTCATCTCATGAACCAATATTCACCCGAACAGCCTCTTTGGTAGCATCTTAAGTAGCGATGTATCCATCCTTTATCGTTTAGTTAGCCACGGTATCTAGCTTGGAACTCTTCCAACATACCGTCCCTTTACTGAGGGTAAAGACAATGCCTGTGACTGACTTTCAGTCGTCCTTATCACCCTGGAACCCTTCCAATGATTCTTCCCAGGATCGATTGATACCATCTCACTACAACTAGTGAGAGTCCTAACAACCATTTAGATCTATCTCATAGATCCAAAACCCAGGATTTAGGAGGTATCACTTTGATCCCATATGGAGAATCCTTGTGATAAGCGGAGATTGACTGAGCGTAGCATAGGAAACTCCTTCCCTATCAAGAGTATGTCATCCACATACTCTACGAGGATCGTCACCATACTCCCTACTACTTTTTTGTTTATACAAGGTTCATCTACCATTTTGATGATGTCAAACTCTTTGAATACTTCATCAAAACAGACGTTCCAACTCCGCGATGCCTGCTTTATCCTATAAAGCATCTTGTACACGTTTCCGCAGCTCCCACTGTCTACGAAGCCCTCTGGCTGTGTACTTACAGACGCTCTCTTCTAAAACATCATTTTAGAAAAGCAGTCATGACACCCAACCGCCAGATATCGTAGTCATAGTATGTAGCTGTGGCAAGTAGGATCCGGATGGACTTAAGCATAGCCACTGGAAAAAGGTTTCATCATTATCCACGCCTGGTCGATGACGAAAACCTTTAACAAGTCTAGCTTTGAAAGTCTCAACTTTTCCATCTACACCAAGTAATCTTCTCAAGATATACTTGCTCCTGATGGGGATTTAACCCTTCAGATAAAACAACTAAAGTCCATACTTTGTTGGTGTATAAGGATTCCATCTCAGATCGCTAACCATCCAGCCGTTCTTACAGAGTCCCACTCCTGATGGCCAGCTCGAAACTAGTTGGGTCATCATCTCATGATGCAATCCTCGCTCCCACTGTCATAGAGAAACTGAAGTATCTCTCAGGTGGGTGAGAAACCCTACTAGATCGGCGGAGAGGCTGAGGTTCGTTGGTATCTACTGAATCCTTTGGTTGTACCAAATCATCTGCTGTAGTTTGTATAGCTGGAACCTTTCCAGTTCTACATTACAGTCCTTGCCTCGAGCTTGTCCGGATTTTGCTTTTAGACATAGGCCGGTCAACCCCAAAACTTAACTTGCTTAAGACATGGGCTCTTCCCATACCATATCTCATATGGAGTGGTAGGCTGTGATCTGATTCAAACCCTATTCAATAGGTATGCAGCTTCTCAAGTGCATAACTCCTAAAAGGAAACAGGTAACTCAGTAGTACTCATCATAGAGAGCACCATATCGAATAGGGTGCAATTGCTCCGCCCCGATATACCATCGTGCTATGGTGCATACGGAGGAGTAATGCTGAGAGAGAATCTCATTCTCCTTTAGAATAGTCCAGGATTCCGTGCTCAAGTATTCTCCTCCCTGATCGCATCAAAGGACATAATACTTATACCCTCATTTTGGTTCTCTACTTCTAACTTATATTCCGTGAATATCTCAAAAGGTTCGGACTTGTGTTTCAACAGGAACATATGTCTGAATCTTGAGAGATCATCAGAGAATGTAATGAAGTACAAAGAACCGGTCTTGGCATGTGTAGACAGGGGACCTTTATACATCAACATGTATCATCCTAAGAGTTCACTAACTCTTTCTCTGTTTCCAATAAACAGAGCTGTGGTCATTTTATCTCTGTGACATGACTGGTAAGTTTCACAAGATGTATATTCAAACTAATTTAAATATGCACCTATATGTAACTTCAGCTAGTCTTGTCGCATTGACATGACCTAGTCTACAATACCTCAAGAAAGATTCGTTCATTTCTGAACTCTTCCTCTTTTGTGTGTTCCGTATACTAAGAACTGTAGTTTGATTTAGAACATCAATGCTTTTAGATAACGTGCCTGAACCGATCAACTTTTGATATAGGAAATGTTCAAAACATTATCCAACAATACAAAATTTTATCATTTCTTTACTAATAAAGAGACTGATATGATTTTGTATATCAGGTTCGGTATCTAATAACATTCGTTCAGAATCAATGTATTTGGAATACAGGATGACAGTGACTGACAGACTTGGCTGCAACACTTGCCCCGTTTTCTGCCTCATGAAACTTATCACCCGTTCTCAGTTCTCTACCTTTATGTAGCCCTATGTAACAGATTACATATCTGGGATCCTGATCCGGTATCAAATACCCAGGACGTAGAGGACACTGAGAAACAGTTCTTTGTATTGAACACACCCGAAGATGATGCATCAGCATGCACTTTCTTCCTTTGGGCGGCACGGGAAATCTGGTATACCCCTATTTCCTGCTCGGTCTTATAACAATTATAAGTTGGAGCGGGACCAATGTTTCCCAGCTCAGTATAACAAGCGAGTTCGGTCAATATTCCGTATTATTATCTTGATTAAGGCGTGATATGGTCGCTACCTGGAGAGAGAGAGAAGAAAACACTCAACGTGCGCTCTTGCAAGAATAGATTGGTTATTATTTTATGTAATCAGGATGGCTCCCACTGTTTTTATCAAATCTTCCTTCAAACCCTAAAAGGAAAGACTAGCCGGGATTAATTACACACTACAAGTTCGCCAATCTTTCAGCCAGGCCAGTGACGGTACTTTGAGGGAGGTTCCCCGTGCTTTCGCACGGACCTAATTACTGTAAACCTCGTTTTCCCAGAGGCGTAACCTCGTTAACACCTTTCTAGACACCTACTTGATCGGCTAATTGTAATGTGTAAAACTCTCCCAGGAGTAACTCTTACTCGCAGCGGGTATCGGGATCCAACTATCTCATAGAAGGTATGCAATCTCATTGCAAATTTCAACACTTGAAATTCCCGATAATATTTTTCCCCAAACGATCTATGACCTTGACAAGGTCAACAAACCATAGACCGTAAGTCAAGTTCAACCCGTCATTTCTTGATTGAATCAAACCCACCCGCACGACCCTTGATAAGGTCAACAAGGCCATACGACTACCCTAACCCAATCTGCATCATATGCATAAGCAGATAAATACTGGTTAGCTATCGCACACTGCGCCTTGACAAGGTCAACAAACTCAGCACGAATACTAAACAGGACTTATCTGAAATGACGGAGGGCTACGACAGGTTTTTCTGAAAACCTATTGCGTAATGAACTTGATATCGTTGTAGAATCAAATAATTTTAAAATGGAGTGTTTTTGAGGCTTTTCTAGTTTTGCTAAAGGAGTCACTCCCGGTGAAGGGATCGTCGGCCCTTTCTTCGTCGAATGAGGTGCGGGATATATCATATATATCACTGTGCAAAGCAGAAACTATAGAAGCTATCAAAAGACAAACCGAATGTGTAGCATCTGCCAGTTATTGCTAAAGGGGTCACTCTCGGTGAAGGGATCGTCGGCCCTTTCCTCATCGAATAAGGTGCAGGATATATCATATATACCGCTGTGCGAAGCAAGAACTGTAGCTACCTGTTTTATTTTTGAAATTCTCTTCTACAACATCTTTAGGTTTCTTTTATTTCATTAATCATATTAATGAAGTCCCATCATTAAGTACCTAAACATCACAGATAAATACGACGTACACTTATGCCATCCGCATTCGCCTCGATATCCCCTCGTGCACCGTTAGGTTAGGTAACTAACGGCAGAGCGGGGCAGGGCTAGCGCGGGTGTAAAACATAAGTAACGCCTATATAATATATCATATATACTATATACAGTATCTATCACAGAACATATCACATGATCACATCACAGATATCGCAGCAGAAGAATCATATGAAACAATGGATATACTAGGACGTCCGTGTTTTCAATACGAGCCAGTATAAAACACGGATTCTACGGTCGCGATGAATAGCCAAACCCACACCCCTAGACCCCTACGAGAGCGGCAAGCAACCCTACCAATTCTAGAGTTAGGAGACCCGGACTCGACTCCTCGAGTTGGTCTCCCACTGGACTCCAGAACTCGGTTACTTGTGCTCCCCTCCTTGGGTCTATCCTAGTGCGGAAAAGTAAATAATATATAAAAGGTGACATCTTCCGCAACCTGGAAGTGCCCTAATAAAAGAATATTACATACAAGTTTTTACATGAATGAAAATGAAAAACACTCATCTCACATAAAAACCTCCGGCTATTCAAACACGACGATCCAATATAACATATCCAGCAACACATAACATCACATGTCATCAACGTAAGTAAACATGCGTATCCCAATTGTCATTGACATATAGCAACGAAACCGGCGATATCATATATTACACTTACGGTCACAGAAAAGAAAGTGTAAAACTACAACAGTTGGAATCCGCAACCTTTATAGACATCGCATGCCTAATCAAATGAATTACTTAGACATCGCATGCCTAAAAATTATAAACCCCGCATTTTAGTCTCATTATCGAAAACTCTTTTCAATATCAAGTCGGGCAATTCAACAAGATTCCCGATATCCACATCGAATGCTCGTCGCAAACTTTAGTAGGCGGCCGCACCCCCGATACCGTCGACGAAGTGCACCAAGGAGGAACACCGCTACCGCGAGCACCCAAACGGATGCTTTCGGCAACGGGGTTCTCCTACAGTCACTTGGTCGAGGCTATGGGGTGAGGCTGTCTATTAAGTTTACCGGCGAGTATCCGCGTATGCTACGTGATTGCGACTGACTTTTGATCACATCAAAATTCCGTGGCAACCGATCAAGTGAGACTAAACTGCTATGTTTATAACATTCAAATCAGTTATCTCATAACTACTTGTGAATTCAAATTATTGTATCACATTCCGGATAAATAGAAAATGTTAAACTTTCACTTCGTGGCAACCGATCGAACAATCGAACACCCAAGTTTTCCCGATCGAACAATCGAACACCCAAGTTTTCCCGAAACAGCTCAACACATGAAATAAGTTTAAAAACAGTCACTTCGTGCCTCAGTACCAACGGTCCAGCCGTAGAAGGGTCAAGCCAACGCCTCACATGAAGCACGCCGTACTGCCCCAAACCCGAAGGTTCAAAGGGCAGTTCAAGACGGTCATATAATCGAGTTAAGGTTTGTTGTCTTCTAAAGGGTCCATCGCGTTACTTGCACTACTTAGAACGTCATTAAACTACGGAAAAATCCAACAATTGGAAATTTCTCGGCAGGGGAAAAAGTGGGTATTTATATCCGGTCGAACTTTTTAACATATTCTAAAATTACCCGGAAAGACACATAGACAAAGTCTGATAATCCGATCGAATCTACGAACTCCCAATACAACCCAGAAAACTCAACTCTTGAGTAAATATTAAAAATTCCCAGAAAACTCAGCACCTGAAGAGACAAATTACTGTGCAAAAATGGAAGCCTAATCTCATAATTTGGCCGCGGAACCGCCGCAGAAGCCATGCTTCTGTAGCGGTTTCGCCGCGCTTTAGCCGTATCACTTGGTCATTTTTGCACCGTAATTCTTAGAATTTCCTGCTGAATTTTTTAAGAATTTTTAATCTGGAAAAAACCCAGTTTTGTAAAAATGTACAGAGAGGGGTCATTTTTAGGGTTTTGGGGTTCGATCGGAATTCTAACATCGTCTACACTTCGCCTAAGGCTCTAGCTAGGCTCTGATACCACTGTAGGGTTCTTAGGCACACTAATGAGGTCTCACAAGGTATCAACCATGCCAATTTCAAATTTTACAAGTGCTGAGAAACCCTAATACGGATCGTTAACTAGAGATTAGGCGAAAACTAGAACTAGTAAACTGCTTTACTAATAAGTGAACGGAACTACAACCTTTGTAGATCCGGTCCTCCACCTCCATAGCTCAGTGATGAAGTCCCTCCGCTGTACCCATCGGATCCCGGACTCTCGCGGTGGTTTCATCGAAGAAATGATCGGGCTAGGTCGTCGACTTCGATGCCGAAGATGATCTACGTCGAGGCAACACAAGATCAAGCTCCAACTTCACCAAGTCATGAAACTTGTGAAGAAAACACCCTATACTACTTGGTAAGTGATAGAGGATGAAGAAATAGGAAGTGGGTTCACTTTAGAATTGGATTTCTCACTCTTTTTCTCAAGACACCATTAAAGGATGCAAGGTTTTCTTCATCTTGAAGAAGAAGAAGAAGAAGATAATATGATAAGAAAATGAATAAAATGGAAATAAAGTCATTCTTATCATTTTATCAACCATGGTCAAGTGTAGAGAATAAACCAAGGTTTAAGTGAATGGTTAGGGTTAAGGAAAGAAACAAAATGGTCAACCATTTCAAAGCTTCATGAAGCTTCAAAGATCATCCAAAGTTAGCCACCATTTTATTTCTTTCTAAAATGAAAAAATGAATAATTAAATAAGCAAATAAATCAAATAAAACCCTAACCATTAACTAACCATGGTTTAATACAAACATACACCCAAGTTTGCATGTATCATCAAACATGATACAAACTAGTGCACAAAAATATATCACATATACTACTTGTGCACATCAAGTGAGAAAATCCATTTAAAGTGAACAAATATTAGTTAATGTAAAGTAATATATCAAATATATAATTATACATTAAATCATTAAATCAACACTTGATTTAACGATCCGGTCATATCGCATATGGCCGACTAATATTCAATGTATCGGCTTATCGAATCAATCCTTGATTCGATAACTAGGTTATATCGCATACAACCAATCGATACATTCATCACGAGAATAGAATACGGTATCACATACACGCATTATTCTCGGTCCCGCACATATCTCATATGCGCTCCTATTTCGTTTCGCTTGAGCCAGGAAACCTCTGTGTAGGACTCTAAAGACTCGTCAATACGCCGGCAGCAGGTGATGATCATATCAAACACCCACAAGCCGCAAGCAGTCTACTAAACGTAACGGCCACCCGGGTATTGAGCGATCAGAAGATCGACGAGCAAGCCCGCTCATACTCCTGTGAATCCAACCAGTAACACTTACCGTACAGTCCGGTCTGATCGTCTGATATGTTGCATATCTCGTCTAGGGGTGGTAAACGTCAGACCCTAATAACACGATAAGTCGTGTCGATATGAGGTCTATAACAGTTTGAGAAACTACTGGTAACACTTACCAGTAAATCTCAGCAACCCTGGCCAGGGATTTCCGGTTATAGCCAATCGAACACAGCGCAACATCAACTCCCTATACCGGGAGAGACGAATCCCTTCCTATTACTCATTGCCTCCATGTGATTCGGGACTGTACCCAAAAGCCACCGTTTTGCATGCCCTCTTGGACGTGGTAAGGTGGAAATCAAAGCACAGTGGGAATCACACAAGACTCTATGACGATCTCGGGTCTACAGACTAACCTGTACCAGTGTCACCAGAGAACTGCCATCTGACGTAAGGTATAATACCATCTGGGAGTTCTCGGCGAGTCCGTCCAGTGTACCCAGTCTCTACTGAGCACCCGTATATCATCTCTGATGTCAAACACCAATGGATATGGGATCATCCATCGCCCATCTGTATGGGTCGAGAAGGTATACGCTAGTCTACTCTGTATATCGATGCCCCGTCTCGATATACCCACAACTAGGGACCTTGAAGGATGTACTTATGGACTACCATGTCCCCACTAGTATGATCCGCATCATAGTCCAGGTTGTCAAGTACACATCCTAAGGGCTTTACCAACATGTAACAGAGAGACAATCAGTGTACACGTTAAGATAAAGAGTAACCAGATAGCATACTATCATGTCGAGCAAGAAAGTCCTCCCTATATATGTCCAAGCATCCACTACAATATACATCCTATGTATAGTAATGGCCTCTAGGGCATACATATAACTAACAGGCACCGGCAAGTGAGGACCAGGTGAGTAGATTATATCTACGGGGGAAGTCGGGTGGATGGCGTATAGCACCCCCGCAGTTCGTGGTGATGTATACGAATACGTATACACACATATATTTATTATATATGGTTTGAGTTGATTGATGATAAAGATGGATTTTTGGTGTTCTTGGATTGGTTTAGTGTAGTTGTGAAACCCTAGAGTAGGGGTTGCACCTATACACATACGCACGCACATACTTGCATACATCCTTTCTTTTACATGTGCGTATATGGGATTATATTTATGTGTTCACGTGGGTATGGGACTATATATTCATATACTGGATTTGAGGATAGTACTTGGGATTTGAGATGAGTCGATGAGATTTGATTTGAGGCCGTGAGATCGGTGATTTGGCATGGTTCGTATTTGAGATACGGCATGACATTTTAGCGGGTCCTTTAACGTAGTGTTTAACACACGTGCATGCATACTTAGGTGGTATCAGTATTGTACTAGACTTAGATCAGTACCCGGATTGTGATCTTTGATAATGAGGATACCAGATGAATAATATGATGAATGTGATATCGACCCGTACCCAGATTTAGGATGCCGTACGACGGATTTACGTACGAGCTATATATTGATGATTGATCCGCACTCTTGACTTGGGATGTCTGATTATAGATATTGTATCGGATGTGATACTATTGAGGCGGAATCACCGACTAATATATATATATATATATATATGTATGTATGTATCGACTCAGATGTTAGGCGGTTTCCTTACCTTCAGTTAGCCTATTAGCTCAGCCCTATAGTTTAGTATAGTTGTTAGACTAGATTTGATTCCTACCTATTTCAAAAACTAACGAATCGTGGGTATTTTAAAGGACAGGTCGGGGGATTCTACGGATATTTCAAAGAACGTATCCTTTCTTAAAAACACCGTAGCCCTTATTTTCAAAAACACCGTGATTCGTATTATTTCAAAAGGCACTACTGTATGATTTATATTTATATTAAATGCAGAGTAGTTATTGTTGTGTTTAGTATTCAGCTCCCGCACATTATTGCTGTTCGCTCCGCATCGCATACTTATTCTGTGATTCATATACCGTTATTGATATCATACTGTTAGGACACTAGCACCATTACCGATGATGCGTATGTTCCACGTACACTTACTTGCCGGCTCACTCACATCATCATCGGTAATTGCCATGTCACGTACACTTTAGAAAATACTATTTCATTGACATAGCTTGTTAGCTAATAGTTTAGACATGATATTAGTGTAATTGCCTCATATTCTAGTTTAGATATTGTAGTTATTACTTGCTACTTCATGCATGTTATTATTCACTGTTATGCCTCATTCTTAGATTTTTATGCCTATATTCACTGTTTTACGGGCTATTGATGATTTGGATTCGGATTTTCATGAGATTTCCTGGATTTGGGGGAAAACCGCAAAAACATATATAAACTTCTTCTCTCTCTCTTTTTAAAAATGAAAAGTGCGGTTTTCCCATGATGTATGAGTCGTCCACCATGAGTTTGCTGATGGATTTCGAGACCCGATTCGAGGAGTTAGATGAACCGTCTCGGGTACATGGTGGACCCGGTAAGGTACCCCGGGGCAAGAAGTTCGAGTAGTAGACGATGAGCCTGGTAGGGGAAGACTACCTACCGGTGATTTTACCTGACGCGTCGGATATCCTGAGGATACCGTCGTGGTCTTGAGATTGATGGTAGGGACCGGTCCGGACTGACGGCGCCCTAGATAGTGAGATTGAGATATTGAGATTTTGAGACATCGAGGTACTGAGATTGATGATCCAGGCCAGTCCGGATAGCCGGAGCCTAAGATATTGAGATATTGGGATTTATGTTTTGTGTCGATACTAGACACTGTTTATGTTGATTTCATTTATGATACCTCGTTTTGAAAATACAGAAATCTCACTAAATTATGAAAGCAGTTTCTTCATTTACATGTATTCTGTTTTCATGCATTCATACCTCTTCCATATGATATATTGCTACCTGAGGCACTGACACGAGCACATGGTATTACCGTTGTTTAGAGGTATACCCTAACCATTGTTATAGGCTGCAGATTATATATTTGAGAATATATTATGATCGTATGACTTAGGATTGCGATGTTCATGCGATTTCTATTCGTAGATGTTTCTACTCACGAGTTGGCAACTCACCCCCGTTGTGCCACAGTTTCTTGCAGGTTTTGCCGTACAGGTTTCATTATGGCTTTGCTGGCACTGCTTCTTTTTCGGGCGACTTACTCGTAGGTGGGTTTACTTGTATCGTACCCATCATTATACCTTGTATATTATTATTCTGTTGTATCTAGAAGTTCCATCAACCAAACATGTATTTATTCAGAGATAGAGACCAGTGATGTTTATTCTTTCGACCTTAGAGTCGCGCGTTGTATTTCTATGGATTTCTTGCTGTTTTGAGTTTCCTTTTGAGTTTTGATCCTCGCCCTTGGCGTTGTATATTATATTGCTTGTGTGGTTGTGGCCGTCGATTGACGAAGAGCTAGCTCCCGCTTGGGGATGCCTTTTTATTGATTTCGTATACTATTCATGTTGTATCCCGTTTGGGGGCCAGTATTTACAAAGGAGACTCTGCCGAAATTTTCAGAAAATACTTGATGTTTTTTTAAAACGCATAATTCGGCTTATGCTATTAAAACTACTTGTTTTAAGTTGGTTTTTTCTTCACTCTACTGCTTCTTTGGTTTTGATTTCTGGGTTTTGGCTTACTTAGATTACGTACGCCTCGAGACGTTTCGTAATTTAAGTGCCGGTCATGTTCCGTACCTTTCGGGGGTCATGTTTCGCAATAATCAACGTCTCAATATCACATGTTCAAAACAATACCACTTAGGGTATATGCAACTATAGCAAAAATATGTGGGTGTACATGTCAGTATGTGTGCATGATGTACATGTAGCTGTAATCGAGTATATGGGTGTACATGTCAACATATATGCATGATGTACAAGTAGGTATAGCAAGGTATACGTGAAATGGAATAATGGTCACTACCTCAACTATCCCTGCTCAATACAATATCACGTATGTATGTGTCCAGAGTATTTCATATGCACAATGGAATAAGAGTCACTACATTAACTATTCCTATCCACTACCATATTATGTATGTAGGTGGTTTGTGCGTGTCATGGCAATTACTGACGGTGTGGGTGTAGCATACAAATTTGATACTCGTGCAACATGAACCATCAGTAATGTGTTATATCTAAAGGTACAAGTCAAGGTACAAAAGATAATACTATGCAATGACGTTCATAAGAAATCAACTAATATGCAATAACATGCAGCTATCATATCATATCAGCCCCGACGCATAACGCCATACGGGCGATTTCCCCGTAGATGTTAAATCTACTCACCGATGGTCTCAAGCTATGAAAATCCGACCACCTGCTTCCCCTTGTTCGCAGCGTCCGAAGTCCCCGCTTGCGACGCTATAATTTCACAAACACATAAACAGAGCAAAATCTCAGAAATCAACCAATATAACGTAAAACTACGTTTTAAACGACGCACCAACTCCAAACTAACACACAAGTGTCCGTCTAGTGGCTAACGTGCGTGACGATACTACGAAACCTACCCAAGTACAGCAGCTGCACAAGATCACGAATCGTGTCGGATAACGTAACACGCGGACTCAAAACACTAGATTATAGGAAAACGATCCCAGATTTTGCATACTGTAAATACTAAAAATTTAAACAGTACCAAACACCCCTAACCCACAGCAGACAACTACCCACAAAAAAATCAACATCCATCTCCCCCCCAAACCGGTGTCGCCGGAATTCGCCAAAGAGTCACCGGCCAAACCCGGTGGGGGTGGGTTTCGTGTCTCAGGTGGAATGTTAGGTTCACTAGTACAACACTACTATTTTGTTTGGTCACACAGTAAAATTTCCAGGTCAGAGCAGATCCCAGAGATTCTAAAAAGACACTAAATAAAACGATATTGCACTAATCGATCCTTTAAGTGTTCTAAACAATAACCAATGAGCTATACACCATAAAAACTCCTATTTAACAGTTTAAGGATTATACCTATCAATACTTACTCATAAGATCCAAGCTTTCCTAGCTCCAATTGATCAAAGAGGCAAAAGCAAGACTTGATGTGTTTTGTGAGATTATTTTGGGAATTTTGGAGATTTATTAAGCTTGAATTGATGCAAATGGTGAAAGAAAAAGTCAAGGGCAGATGAAGGAGGAGGAGGCTCGGCCAATAGAGGAAGGATGAAGAATTGTGTAGGGTTTTCTAGCTAAGTCTTGTGATAAATGCACATAAATGCACATTCATGCATGAAGCCACCTCTCCCATTCTTTTCTTTTCTTTAAAAACTTAATCCTTTAGTCAACACAAAAGATCTAGATATTATAAATAGGGTTTGGTTTTACTTAACCTTGATTTATTTGAAAAGATACAATTTTAGGAGTAATTACCCAAACCCAAAATGTAAACACCACATTAAAATAATATTAAAATAGGGAAAAATTCTATTTGAACCAAAACGTCCCATATAGCCCCAAAGCTTACGCACTAGATTTATTTTAGCTAAACTAGGTGCTGGCAAGTCTATATGAACGTTTGATCACAGTCGGGTTAAAACGGAAAATACCGACAATTTTACCCTAAAACGGAAAAATTCGCATAACGATTTCTAAAACGTTACAGATTCTATATGGGATAATATGATGAGGATAGATGATGATGATTAAACAGATATGGCCCCATTTTACTTGACTTGTGGAGTCTTACTATTTTACCCGTTTGGGAGATTTTACTGATATGTCGGTATTACCCACTTTCTAAAAACAATGTTTCGTTTCATATTTTTAAAAAGTGATAATGAAAGGATATGCTACTTGGATTTCAAAGGGGTGTATATATGTGTTTTAAAAATATCGTAGCCTCCTTATTTTCAAACAATGTTTCGTTCTACATTAAAACATATTGTAACATTTCAGAAAAACTGTAAATATTATTTTGGAATTTAAATAATAATATAATGAGTTTTACGGATATTATACCGAGTATGGATTTGAGTTATTGTAAATTGGTATAATTATATACCTCTATTTTGAAAAGTACTTGGAATTTAAAATGAATTATTAATTATGTGAGCATTTATTTAATTGGGCTTTTCTCATATTAGCATATAATTGTATCCATACAAGATTAGGATGTTAAAACTAATGGATGTTTTCCTATTTGTGTATTAAACCAAGCTTTATTTGTTAAATCATGATTTGTGTGCATAGCATGTTTATAAGAGTGTTAACATTTTCATTAGTTTTTCTATGATGGCTTGCTTCCTTTTATCATTTGTGTTTTAATTTTTGGTTTTTGTAATTTGAAAAGAAAAGAATATGAGAGAGGGGGAGACATGAAAGCATAGCATTTCTATTATTAAATAAGGTATGTGCATGAGAGAGAGGGAAAGAGTGAAGGGGTTATGGTTGCTTCACCCATTCCCTTGTTCTTCATATCATTTCTTCATCTTCTTCTTCTTCCTCTTCTCCTTCTCCACCCTCATCCTCAAACACAAACACCATGTAAATCATCTCAAAACACCATGAAACCTTCACAAAAAATGTTCATACTCTCATCCTAAACATTATGTGGTGATCAAGTCTCCACTTTGAGGCCTTTTTACAAGCTTGGACGTTTCCGTAGTTCCTATCTAGAGGTAAAATCCCACCTTTTAACAAGTTTTTAGATTTCTTTCCTTCACAAACTAGCTTAAAGCTAAAAGTGTATGTTTTCTAGACTTGAGATTTTCAAAAGTGAGTTTTTGTGGATACTATTAGTAGTGATGGTGTAGTGGAGGGATAATTAGTGATTACCACCTTATTAATGATAGAAGATGGTGTTTTAGTGCAAGTATTGTTGACTTACAGAGTTTTTAAGTTTTGAAACATGAGTTTATAATTTCAAGTGTCGGTTTTCATTGAGTTTTTGTGTTCAAATTGAATTTGGAGTAGTTCGAGATCTCTGAAAAATATTTTGCATATATATTAGACCCAGTTAGACCATCAGGAGACACCACCACGAAGACGAGACCCTAACTTCATACTTAGACTGCAAATTGCGGGAAAATTGATTAAATCTACGGTTTTCTGTAGCAATTAGGTGTCGGGTTTCGTCAGTTGGTGTTTTATATTACGTACAAGCCTATTTTAAATGCTAAATTGCCCCAGATTTCCTGAGTCAAAATCTAGAGTTGTTTTACTTAGTTTTTAACTATGTTTTGCGATATTTGAAATTTGGTTTTCGTATTTCTATATTGTGACTTGGTCGTCCGACGTTCGTACGTCGACGCCGGGAATTTTTTTTATCGGATTTAACATGCGTTGACCATATGTTCTAATCTTTGTGCGCTTTGTTGGATATGGTGCCCTCAAAGTCAATTATTGGATCGCAGGCACGTGATTGCAATGATTGAGGGAGGAGCTATACCGGTAGGACAGTCTTACTCGAGATGATAGTATGCTATCTTGTTTGTCTTTATCATCACTATTACATGTTGATATAGCCCATAGGATTCTTGCTTGATTGCCAGCAGTATGATGGCGATCATATACGTGGGAGCTGGGGTCTATAAGCGCATCCTTAAATGTCCCTAGTCGTGAGAGTTTCGAGATTGGGCATCGATACTCCAGAGTAGACTAGTGTATACTGATCGAGACCCCGACGAGGGGCGGTGGCCAGGTCTCACAAGCCATTGGTCTTAGTTTGTTCACCTAAGATAGTATACAGGTGCTCATTTGTAGGGTTAGCATATCATCTTGTGAAGGTTTTGTCAAGTATCAATCATACCACTTTAAAATTTTTGGGGTGCTAAACAAACCCTAACCAAGATCTTAACTGGAGAATTAGGGTTAACTTGCATATAAACAACTTTACATCTAAGAGAGAGGGATTACAACCTTTGTAGTCCGTTCCTTCACTTCATAAGCTCCGTGTTGAGGACCCTTCGCTGCGATCAACATGAACTCCGACTCTTGAGTGGCTCCATGAGGTAAATGAGACACCTTACTTGTAGTCTTCATGATCTAAGATGATCTACCTTGAAGAATCTCTAACCCAAGCTTACACTTCAATAAACAATTTATTAGAGAAGTGAACACCCTAATCTAAGTGGCTAGAATAGATGAGGATGATGAAGTAGGAATTTAGATCTCTTTTGTTTTCAATTTCTCACACTAATTCATCACATGCAAAAAGCTAGCAAGCTTTTTCAAGGAGGAAGAAGAAGAAAAAAGCTTTTGTGATGAATAATGAATTATTGTTGTGGTTACAATTGCAACCTTGAGTTAAGAATGAAGGGCTTAACTCATGTAGAGAATAAACCATAGATAAAGGGTTTGGGTTGAGTTAACAAATATCTACACAAAATATCAAGCTAAAGACAAAAGAAAGCATCATGAAACTTCATGAAAAAGCTAACCCTAACTTGTTTAAACTCCACAAAACATGTTGCATTTGTAATCCTAACTTGTTACAATATTATATATCACATATATAATATATTTTTGTAACAAAAGAAAATAATACAATTAACATATATCGCATATATATCAATGTATTATCCGGTGAGAAAATGAATCAATAAAGCGAGCTTATATTAGTTAACGTAATATAATATATCAAATATATAATTATACATCAAATTATCGAATCAACACTTGATCCGTTAATCCGGCTATTTCACAAATAACCGACTAATATAATCTGTATCAGTTCATCGAATCAACACTTGATCCGATGACCCGGCTATATCACATATACCCGGCCGATATCACATATCGCGAGAATCTAATACGGTATCGCATACACGTATTATTCTCGGTCCCGCACATATCACATATGTGCTCCTACTCCGTTTTGCCTGAGCCAGGAAACCTCTGTGTAAGACTCTAAAGAATTGTCAATACGCCGGCCGTAGGTGATGATCATATCAAACACCCACAAGATGCAAGCGGTCAGCTAAACGTAACAGCCACCCAGGTATTGAGCAATCAGAAGATCAATAAGCAAGCCTGTACATTCTCCCGCGAATCCAATCAGTAACACTCCCGTATAGTCCGGTCTCTTCGTCTGATATGTCGCATATCCAGTTTAGGGGTGGTAAACATCAGACCATATTAACCGATAAGTCGTGTCGATATGAGGTCTATAACAGTTCGAGAAACTACTGATAACACTTACTAGTAAATCTCAACAACCCTGGCCAGGGATTTCCAGTTATAGCCAATTGAACACAGCGCAACATCAACTCCCTATATCGGGAGAGACGAAACCCCACCTATCGCTCATTGCCTCCATGTGATTCGGGACTGTACCTAAAAGCCACCGTTTTGCACGCCCTCTTGGACGTGGTATGATGGAAATCAAAGCACAGTAGGAATCACACAAGATTCTATGACGATCTCGGGTCTACAGACTAACCTGTACCAGTGTCACCAAAGAACTGCCATCTGACGTGAGATATAATACCATCTGGGAGTTCTCGGTGAGTCCATCCAGTGTACCCAGTCTCCACTGAGCACCCGTATACTGTCTCTGATGTCAAACACCAGTGGATATGCGATCATCCATCATCCATATACATGGGTCAAGAAGCATACGCTAGTCTACTCTGGTATATCGATACCCTGTCTTGATACACCTAAGACTAGGAACATTTAAAGGATGTACTTAGCGACTACACTGTCCCCACTAGTATGATCTGCATCATAGTTCTGGTAGTCAAGTACTCATCCTAAGGGCTTTATCAACATGTAACATAGAGACAATCAAAGTACATGTTAAGATAAAGAGTAACCGATAGCATACTATCATGTCGAGCAAGAAAGTCCTCCCTATATATGTCCAAGCATCCACTACTATATACATCGTATGTACAGTAATGGCATACATATCACTAACAATCTTCCACTTGCACTAGGGTCATCTGTTGTAGTATCACATACCCAACAATCAGCTGGGGTTGAATTATCTCATACTCAACTATCCCATAAGAGTCTCTACTGGGAAATAGGCCTTTGTGAGTGGATCCGCGTTGTTGTCCTCTGTGTCTACTCTCCTAACCTCGATCTCCCTGGAGATCAACCATCTCCATGATCAGGTGATACTGCCTAAGAATATGTCTGAATCACAGATGGGACGGGGGTTTCTAGGCGTAATCCACAACTCCATTGTTACACAATGGTAGGAACGAAGTTCATCTCATGAACTTATATATGTCCAGACTGTCTCTTTGGTAGCATCCTTGGTAACGATGTATCTTGCCTTTAATCATCTAGTATGTCACGGTATCTAGTTTGGAACTCTTCCAACATATCGTCCCTCCACTAAGGGTAAAGAAAATGCCTGTAACTGACATTCGGTCGTCTTTATCACCCTGGAACCTTTCCAGTGATTCTCCCCAGGATCGATTGATACCATCACATTATACTTAGTGAGAATCCTAACATCCAATTAAACTATCTCATAGATCCAAAATCCAGGATTTAGAAGGTATCAACTTGATCCTTTATGGAGAATCCTTGTGATAAGAGGAGGTTGACCGAGCGTAGTATAGGAAACTCCTTTCCTATCAAGAGTATGTTATTCACGTACAATACGAGGATCACCACCATACTCTCTACTACCTTTTTGTATATACAAGGTTCATCTACCATTTTGATGAAGTCAAACTCTTTGACTACCACATCAAAACAGACGTTCCAACTCCGCGATGCCTGATTTATCGCATAAAACAACTTGCACACGTTTCCGCTGCTCCCACTGTCTACGAACCTCTCTGGCTGTGTACTTATAGACGCTCTCTTCTAAATCATCATTTAGAAAAGCTGTCATGACACCTAACCGCCATAAATCGTAGTCATGGTATGTAGCAATGGCAAGTAGGATCTGGATAGACTTAAGTATAGATTTGAAAGTCTCAACTTTTCCATGTACACCAAGTAATCTTCTCAAGATATACTTGCTCCTGATGGGGATTTAACCCTTCAGATAAAGCAACCGAAGTCCATACTTTGTTGGTGTATAAGGATTCCATCTCAGATCGCTAAGCATCCAGCCATTCTCACAGAGTCCCCACTCCTGATGGCTTGCTCGAAACTAGTTGGGTCATCATCTCATGATGCAATCCTCGCTCCCACTGTTATAGAGAAACCGAAGTATCTCTCAGGTGGATGAGGAACCCTACCAGATCGGCGGAGAGGCTGAGGTTCGTTGGAAACTATTGAATCCTCCGGTTCAACCAAATCATTAGCTGCAGTTTGTTTTAGCTGGAACTACTTCCAGTTCTACCTTATGACCACTAATTTCTTCGCAAGAAATTCCCTTTCCCAAAGGTGGCATGCTGAGAAAACATCTCTTGTTCCTCAATTTGGTAGAAGATATTGTTGGGTTCCTAGACACGCTAATGAGGTCTCACAAGGCATCAATCATGCCAATTTCAAATTTTACAAGTGCCGAGAAACCCTAATACGGATCGTTAACTAGATTTATAGGCTATGCGATGCAAGTTAACGACTTTAACTAAAAAGGAAAGGGGCTACAACCTTTGTAGATCCGGTCCACCACTTCCTAAGCTCCGCGATGATGTCCCTCCGCTGTCCAAATCGGATCCCGGACTCTAGCGTCGGCTTCATCGGAAAAATGGGCGGGCTTGGTCGTCGGCTTCGATGCCGAAGATGATCTACGTCGAGGCATCACAAGATCAAGCTCCCACTTCACCAAGTCATGAAACTTGTGAAGAAAACACCCTATACTACTTGGCAAGAGGTAGAGGATGAAGAAATAGGAAGTGGGTTCACTTTAGAATTGGATTTCTCACTCATTTTCACTAGTTGCCATTGATGGTAGCTAGGTTTTCTTCATATTGAAGATGAAGAAGAAGAAGAAAAAGATATGATAAGTTTTTATGATAAAGGAAAATAATATGAATACTTATCATATACTAACCATAGTTAGGTGTAGAGAATAAGTCATGGTTAGTTTGAAGGGTTAGGGTTAAGCATGAAGACAAAATGGTCACTTGGTCAAAGCTTCATGAAGCTTTAACTAGAAAACAAATCAAGCCACCATTTTCTTTTCATTTGCCAAAAAGAAATAAATAAATAAATCAATAAATAGATAAATGAATAAGAAAAATCCTAAACATCAATTTAACCATGGTTTAGTTCTTTACACTTAACCAAATAAGCATGTATCATCAAACATGATACAATCATGTGCACAAAAGTATATCACATATACAACTTGCACAATACAAGTGAGAAAATCCATTTAAAGTGAACCAATACTAGTTAATGCAAAATAATATATCAAATATATAATTATATATTAAATCAACACTTGATTTAACGATCCGGTCATATCGCATATAACCGTCTAGTATCCTATGTATCGGCTTACCGAATCAATGCTTGATTCGATAACTAGGTTATATCGCATACAACCTTTCGATACATTCATCGCGAGAATAGAATACGGTATCACATACACGCATTATTCTCGGTCCTGCACATATCTCATATGCGCTCCTATTTCGTTTCGCTTGAGCCAGGAAACCTCTGTGTAGGACTCTAAAGACTCGTCAATACGCCGGCAGCGGATGATGATCATATCAAACACCCACAAGCCGCAAGCGGTCTGCTAAATGTAACGGCCACCCAGGTATTGAGCGATCAGAAGATCGACGAGCAAGCCCGCTCACACTCCTGTGAATCCAACCAGTAACACTTACAGTACAGTCCGGTCTGATCGTCTGATATGTCGCATATCTCGCCTAGGGGTGGTAAACGTCAGACCCCAATAGCTTGATAAGTCGTGTCGATATGAGGTCTATAACAATTCGAGAAACTACTGGCAACACTTACCAGTAAATCTCAGCAACCCTGGCCAGGGATTTCCGGTTATAGCCAATCGAACACAGTGCAGCATCAACTCCCTATACCGGGAGAGACGAATCCCCTCCTATCGCTCATTGCCTCCATGTGATTCGGGATTGTACCCAAAAACCACCGTTTTGCACGCCCTCTTGGACGTGGTAAGGTGGAAATCAAAGCACAGTGGGAACCACACAAGACTCTATGACGATCTTGGGTCAACAGACTACTCTGTACCAGTGTCACCAGAGAACTGCCATCTGACGTAAGGTATAATACCATCTGGGAGTTCTCGGCGAGTCCGTACAGTGTACCCAGTCTCCACTGAGCACCCGTATATCATCTCTGATGTCAAACACCAATGGATATGGGATCATCCATCGCCCATCTATATGGGTCGAGAAGGTATACGCTAGTCTACTCTGGTATATCGATGCCCCGTCTCGATACACCCACGACTAGGGACTTTGAAGGATGTACTTATGGACTACCATGTCCCCACTAGTATGATCCGCATCATAGTCCAGGTAGTCAAGTACACATCCTAAGGGCTTTACCAACATGTAACAGAGAGACAATCAATGTACACGTTAAGATAAAGAGTAACCAGATAGCATACTATCATGTCGAGCAAGAAAGTCCTCCCTATATATATCCCAGCATCCACTACAATATACATCCAATGTACAGTAATGGCCTCTAGGGCATACATATAACTAACAATCTCCCACTTGCACTAGGGCCATCTGATAGCAGTGGTTGTAGTATCTCATACTCAACCATCCCATAAAAGTCTCTCTATGGGAAAAGGCCTTTGTGAGTTGATCCGCCGTGTTGTCCTCTGAGTCTACTCTCCTAACCTTGATCACCCTGGAGATCAACCATCTCCATAATCAGGTGACACTGCCTTAGAATATGTCTGGATCACTAATGGGACGGACGTTCCTTGGCATAAGCCACAACTCCATTGTCACACAATGGGAGGAACTAAGTTCATCTCATGAACCAATATACACCTAAACATCCTCTTTGGTAGCATCTTAAGTAGCGATGTATCCTGCCTTTATCGTCTAGTTAGCCACGGTATCTAGCTTGGAACTCTTCCAACATACCGTCCCTTCACTGAGGGTAAAGACAATACCTGTGACTGACTTTCAGTCGTCCTTATCACTCTGGAACCCTTCCAGTGATTCTCCCCAGGATCGATTGATACCATCTCACTACAACTAGTGAGAATCCTAACATCCAATTAGATCTATCTCATAGATTCATAATACAGGATTTAGGAGGTATCATTTTGATCCTCTATGGAGAATCATTGTGATAAGCGGAGATTGACCGAGCGTAGCATAGGAAACTCCTTCCCTATCAAGAGTATGTCATCAACGTACTCTACGAGGATCGCCACCATACTTCCTACTACCTTTTTGTTTATACAAGGTTCATTTACCATTTTGATGATGTCAAACTCTTTGACTAACACATCAAAACAGATGTTCCAGCTCCGCGATGTCTGCTTTATCCTATAAAGCATCTTGCACACGTTTCCGTTGCTCCCACTGTCTACGAAGCCCTCTGGCTGTGTACTTATAGACGCTCTCTTATAAAACATCATTTAGAAAAGCAGTCATGGCACCCAACCGCCAGATATTGTAGTCATGGTATGTAGCCGTGACAAGTAGGATCTGGATGGACTTAAGCATAGCTCCTTAGAAAAGGTTTCATCATGATCCATACCTGGTTAATGATGCAAACCTTTAACAAGTCTAGCTTTGAAAGTCTCAACTTTTCCATGTACACCAAGTAATCTTCTCAAGATATACTTGCTCCTGATGGGGATTTAACCCTTCAGATAAAGCAACTAAAGTCCATACTTTGTTGGTGTATAAGGATTCCATCTCAGATCGCTAAGCATCTAGCCATTCTTATAGAGTCTCACTCCTGATGGCCAGCTCGAAACTAGTTGGGTCATCATCTCATGATGCAATTCTCACTCCTACTGTCATCGAGAAACCGAAGTATCTCTCAGGTGGGTGAGGAACCCTACTAGATCGGCGGAGAGGCTGAGGTTCGTTGGTAACTATTAAATCCTTTGGTTCTTTCAAATCATCAGCTGCAGTTTGTATAGCTGGAATATTTCCAGTTCTATATAACTGACCTTGCCTCGAGCTTATCCGGATTTTGCTTTTAGACATAGCCCGGACAACCCCAAATCTTAACCAACTTAAGATATGGGCTCTTCCCGTTCCATATCACATATGAAGCGGTAGGCAACGGATTTGATTTGAACCCTATTCAATAGGTATGCAGCTTCTCAAGTGCATAACTCCCAAAAGGAAATAGGAAACACAGTAGTACTCATCATAGAGCACACCATATCACATAGGGTGCTATTGCTCCGCCCCGATGCACCATCGTGCTATGGTGTATACGGAGGAGTAATGCTGAGAGAGAATCTCATTCTCCTTTAGAATAATCCAGGATTTCCGTGCTCAAGTATTCTCCTCCTCGATCTCATCAAAGGACATAATACTTATACCCGTGTTTTGGTTTTCTACTTCTAAATCATATTCTGTGAATATCTCAAAAGGTTCGGACTTGTGTTTCAACAGGAACATATGTATGAATCTTGAGAGATTATCAGAGAATGTAATGAAGTACAAAGAACCGGTCCTGGCATATGTAGACAGGGGACCTTACATACATCAACATGTATCATCCCAAGAGTTCACTAACTCTTTCTCTGTTTCCAATAAACAGAGCTGGTGTCATTATATCTTTGTGACATGATTGGCAAGTTTCACAAGATGTAGATTCAAACTGATTTAAATATGCATCTACATGTAACTTCAGCTAGTCGGGTCACATTGATATGACCTAGTCTACAATGCCTCAAGAAGGATTTGTTCATTTCTGAACTCTTCCTCTTGTGTGTGTTCCGTATACTAAAGAACTGTAGTTTTATTTAGAACATCAATGCTTTTAGATAACGTGCCTGATCCGATCAACTTTTGATATAGGAAATGTTCAAAACATTATCCAACAATACAAAATTATATCCTTTCTTTACTAATAAAGAGACTGATATGATTTTGTATGTCAGGTTCGGTATCTAATAACATTCGTTCAGAATCAATGTATCGGTAATACAGGGTGATAGTGACCAACAGACTTGGCTGCAACTCTTGCCCCGTTTTCTGCCTCATGAAACTTATCACCCGTTCTCAGTTCTCTACCTTTCTGTAGCCTTATGTAACATATTACATATCTGGGATCCTGATCTGGTATCACATACCCAGGACGAAAAGGATACTGAGAAACAGTTCTCTGTAATGAACACACCCGAAGATGATGCATCAGCATGCACTTTCTTCGTTTGGGTGGCACGGGGATTCTGGTAATCCCCAATTTCCTGCTCTGTCTTATAACAATTATAAGTTGGAGCGGGACCAACGTTCCCCAGCTCAGTATAACAAGCGGGTTCGGTCAAATATCCGTATTATTATCTTGATTAAGGCGTGATATGGTCGCTACCTGGAGAGAGAGAGAAGAAAACACTCAGCGTGCGCTCTTGCAAGAATAGATTGGTTATTATTTTATCTAATCAGGATGGCTCCCACTGTTTTTATCAAATCTTCCTTCAAACCCTAAAAGGAAAGACTAGCCGGGATTAATTACACATTACAAGTTCGCCAATCTTTCAGCCAGGCAAGTGTCGGTACTTTGAGGGAGGTCCCCCGTGCTTTCGCACGAACCTAATTAATGTAAACCTCGTTTTCCCAGAGGCGTAACCCCGTTGACACCTTTCTAGACACCTACTTGATCGGCTAATTGTAATGTGTAAAACTCTCCCAGGAGTAACTCTTACTCGCTGTGGGTATCGGGATCCAACTATCTCATAGAAGGTATGCAATCTCATTGCAAATTTCAACACTTGAAATTCCCGATAATATTTTTGCCCCTAGCGTTCTATGACCTTGACGAATGCCAAACAACCCATAGTCTGCTAGTCAAGTTCAACCCGTACATTTCTTGATTGAATTAAACCCACCCGCACGACCCTTGACGAATGCCAAACAACGCCGTATGAATACCCTAATCCAATCTGCATCATATGCATAAGCAGATAAATACTAGTTAGCTACCGCACACTACGCTTTGACGAATGCCAAACTACCGCAGCACGAATACTAATTAGTACTTATCTGAAATGACGGAGGGCTACGACAGGTTTTTCTGAAAACCTATTGCGTAATGAACTTGAAATAGTTGTAGAATCAAATGATTTTTGAAATGGAGTGCTTTTGAGGCTTTTCTAGTTTTGCTAAAGGAGTCACTCCCGGTGAAGGGATCGTCGGTCCTTTCCTCGTCGAATGTGGTGCGGGATATATCATATATATCACTGTGCAAAGCAAAAACTCTTAAAAGCAATCAAAAGACAAACCGAGTGTGTAGCATCTGCCAGTTATTGCTAAAGGAGTCACTCCCGGTGAAGGGATCTCGGTCCTTTCCTCATCGAATAAGGTGCAGGATATATCACATATACCTCTGTGTAAAGCAAGAACTGTAGCTACCCATTTTATTTTGAAATTCGATTTTACAACATCTTTAGGTTTCTTTTACTTTCATTAATCACATTAATGAAGTCCCATCATTTAAATACCTAAACATCATAGATAAATACGACGTACACTTATGCCATCCGCATTCGCCTCGATGTCCCCTCGTGCACCGTTAGGTTAGGTAACTAACGGCAGAGCGGGGCAGGGCTAGCGCGGGTGTAAAACATAAGTAACGCCTATATAATATATCATATATACTATATACTGTATCCATCACAGAACATATCACATGATCACATCACAGATATCGCAGCAGAAGAATCATATGAAATATTGGATATACTAGGACGTCCGTGTTTTCAATACGAGCCAGTATAAAACACGGATTCCACGGTCGCGATGAATAGCCAAACCCACACCCCTAGACCCCTACGAGAGCTGCAAGCAACCCTACCAATTCTAGAGTTAGGAGACCCGGACTCGACTCCTCGAGTTGGTCTCCTACTGGACTCCAGAACCCGGTTACTTGTGCTCCCTTCCTTGGGTCTATCCTAGTGCGGAAAAGTAAATAATATACAAATGGTGACATCATCCGCAACCTGGAAGTGCCCCATTAAAAGAATATTACATACAAGTTTTTACATGAATGAAAAGGAAAAACACTCATCTCACATAAAAACCCCCGGCTATTCAAACACGACGATCCAATATAACATATCCAGCAACACATAACATCACATGTCATCAACGTAAGTAAACATGCGTATCCCAATTGTCGTTGACATATAGCAACGAAACCGGCGATATCACATATTACACTTACGGTCACAGAAAAGAAAGTGTAAAACTACAACAGTTGGAATCCGCAACCTGCATAGACATTGCATGCCTAATCAAATGAATTACTTAGACATCGCATGCCTAACAATTATAAACCCCGCATTTTAGTCTCAAAATCGAAAACACTTTTCAATATTAAGTCGGGCAATTCAACAAGATTCCCGACATCCTGATCGAATGCTCGTCGCAAACTTTAGTAGACGGCCGCACCCCCGATACCGTCGACGAAGTGCACCAAGGCGGAACACCGCTGCCGCGAGCACCCGAACGGATGCTTTCGGCGACGGGGTTCTCCTACAGTCACTTGGTCGGGGCTATAGAGCGAGGCTGTCTATTAAGTTTACCCGGCGAGTATCCGCGTACGCTACGTGATTGCGACGGACTTTTGATCACATCAAAATTCCGTGGCAACCGATCAAGTGAGACTAAACTGCTATGTTTATAACATTCATTCAGTTATCTCATAATTTATTGTGAATTCCAATTATTGTATCACATTCTGAATAAGATAGAAAATGTTAAACTTTCCGATCGAACAATTGAACACCCAAGTTTTCCCGAAACAGCTCAACTCATGAAATAAGTTCAAAGACATTCACTTCGTGCCTCAGTACCAACGGTCCAGCCGTAGAAGGGTCAAGCCAACGCCTCACATGTGGCACGCTGTACTGCCCCAAACCCGAAGGTTCAAAGGGCAGTTTAAGACGGTCACATAATCGAGTTAAGGTTTGTTGTCTTCTAGAGGGACCATCGCGTTACTTGCACTACTTAGAACGTCTTTAAACCTTGGAAAAATCCAACACTTGGAAATTTTCCGGCAGGGGAAAAATTGGGTATTTATATCCGGTCGAACTTTTTGACATATTCAATAATTATCCGGAAAGACACATAGACAAAATTAGAAAAATCCGATCGAATCATCGAATCCCCAAAACAACCCAGAATATTCAACTCTTGAATAAATATTAAAAATTCCCAGAAAATACAGCACCTGAATATAGGAATTACTATGCAAAATTTGAAGGCAGATCCCATCATTTGGCCGCGGAACCGCCGCAGAAGCCATGCTTCCGCCGCGGTTCCGCCGCACTATAAACATATCATGGGTAAATTTTTGCATCGTAATTCTTAGAATTCCCTGCTGAATTTTTAAAGAATTTTTAATGTGGAAAAAACCCAGTTTTTGAAAAAAGTCTAGAGAGTGAAATTTTAGGGTTTCGGGTTCGTTCGGGTTTCAAACTTCGTCTACGCATCGCCTAAGGCTCTAGCTAGGCTCTGATACCACTGTAGGGTTCCTAGGCACGCTAATGAGGTCTCACAAGGCATCAACCATGCCAATTTCAAATTTTACAAGTGCCGAGAAACCCTAATACGGATCGTTAACTAGATTTATAGGCTATGCGATGCAAGTTAACGACTTTAACTAAAAAGGAAAGGGGCTACAACCTTTGTAGATCCGGTCCACCACTTCCTAAGCTCCGCGATAATGTCCCTCCGCTGTCCAAATCGGATCCCGGACTCTAGCGTCGGCTTCATCGGAAAAATGGGCGGGCTTGGTCGTCGGCTTCGATGCCGAAGATGATCTACGTCGAGGCATCACAAGATCAAGCTCCCACTTCACCAAGTCATGAAACTTGTGAAGAAAACACCCTATACTACTTGGCAAGAGGTAGAGGATGAAGAAATAGGAAGTGGGTTCATTTTAGAATTGGATTTCTCACTCATTTTCACTAGTTGCCATTGATGGTAGCTAGGTTTTCTTCATATTGAAGATGAAGACGAAGAAGAAAAAGATATGATAAGTTTTTATGATAAAGGAAAATAATATGAATACTTATCATATACTAACCATAGTTAGGTGTAGAGAATAAATCATGGTTAGTTTGAAGGGTTAGGGTTAAGCATGAAGACAAAATGGTCACTTGGTCAAAGCTTCATGAAGCTTCAACTAGAAAACAAATCAAGCCACCATTTTCTTTTCATTTGCCAAAAATAAATAAATAAATAAATCAATAAATAGATAAATGAATAAGCAAAACCCTAATCATCAATTTAACCATGGTTTAGTTCTTTACACTTAACCAAATAAGCATGTATCATCAAACATGATACAATCATGTGCACAAAAGTATATCACATATACAACTTGCACAATACAAGTGAGAAAATCCATTTAAAATGAACCAATACTAGTTAATGCAAAGTAATATATCAAATATATAATTATACATTAAATAAACACTTGATTTAACGATCCGGTCATATTGCATATAACCGTCTAGTATCCTATGTATCGGCTTACCGAATCAATGCTTGATTCGATAACTAGGTTATATCGCATACAACCTTTCGATACATTCATCGCGAGAATGGAATATGGTATCACATACACGCATTATTCTCGGTCCTGCACATATCTCATATGCGCTCCTATTTCGTTTCGCTTGAGCCAGGAAACCTCTGTGTAGGACTCTAAAGACTCGTCAATACGCCGGCAGCGGATGATGATCATATCAAACACCTACAAGCCGCAAGCGGTCTGCTAAACGTAACGGCCACCCGGGTATTGAGCGATCAGAAGATCGACGAGCAAGCTCGCTCACACTCCTGTGAATCCAACCAGTAACACTTACCGTACAGTCCTGTCTGATCGTCTGATATGTCGCATATCTCGCCTAGGGGTGGTAAACGTCAGACCCCAATAGCTTGATAAGTCGTGTCGATATGAGGTCTATAACAATTCGAGAAACTACTGGCAACACTTACCAGTAAATCTCAGCAACCCTGGCCAGGGATTTCCGGTTATAGCCAATCGAACACAGTGCAGCATCAACTCCCTATACCGGGAGAGACGAATTCCCTCCTATCGCTCATTGCCTCCATGTGATTCGGGACGGTACCCAAAAACCACCGTTTTGCATGCCCTCTTGGACGTGGTAAGATGGAAATCAAAGCACAGTGGGAACCATACAAGACTCTATGACGATCTCGGGTCAACAGACTACTCTGTACCAGTGTCACCAGAGAACTGCCATCTGACGTAAGGTATAATACCATCTGGGAGTTCTCGGCGAGTCCGTCCAGTGTACCCAGTCTTCACTGAGCACCCGTATATCATCTCTGATGTCAAACACCAATGGATATGGGATCATCCATCGTCCATCTGTATGGGTCGAGAAGGTATACGCTAGTCTACTCTGGTATATTGATGCCCCGTCTCGATACACCTACGACTAGGGACTTTGAAGGATGTACTTATGGACTACCATGTCCCCACTAGTATGATCCGCATCATAGTCCAGGTAGTCAAGTACACATCTTAAGGGCTTTACCAACATGTAACAGAGAGACAATCAATGTACACGTTAAGGTAAAGAGTAACCAGATAGCATACTATCATGTCGAGCAAGAAAGTCCTCCCTGTTAGTTATATGTATGCCCTAGAGGCCATTACTGTACATAGGATGTATATTGTAGTGGATGCTGGGACATATATAGGGAGGACTTTCTTGCTCGACATGATAGTATGCTATCTGGTTGATCTTTACCTTAACGTGTACACTGATTGTCTCTCTGTTACATGTTGGTAAAGCCCTTAGGATGTGTGCTTGACTACCTGGACTATGATGCGGATCATACTAGTGGGGACATGGTAGTCCATAAGTACATCCTTCAAAGTCCCTAGTCGAGGGTGTGTCGAGACGGGGCATCGATATACCAGAGTAGACTAGCGTGTACCTTCTCGACCCATACAGATGGGCGATGGATGATCCCATATCCATCGGAGTTTGACATCAGAGATGATATACGGGTGCTCAGTAGAGACTGGGTACACTGGACGGACTCGCCGAGAACTCCCAGATGGTATTATACCTCACGTCAGATGGCAGTTCTCTGGTGACACTGGTACAGAGTAGTCTGTAGACCCGAGATCGTCATAGAGTCTTGTGTGGTTCCCACTGTGCTTTGATTTCCATCTTACCACGTCTAAGAGGGCGTGCAAAACGGTGGTTTTTGGGTACAGTCCCGAGTCACATGGAGGCAATGAGCGATTGGAGGGGATTCGTCTCTCCCGGTATAGGGAGTTGATGTTGCGCTGTGTTCGATTGGCTATAACAGGAAATCCCTGGCCAGGGTTGCTGAGATTTACTGGTAAGTGTTACCAGTAGTTTCTCGAATAGTTATAGACCTCATATCGACACGACTTATCGAGCTATTGGGGTCTGACGTTTACCACCCCTAGGCGAGATATGCGACAGATCAGACGATCAGACCGGACTGTACGGTAGTGTTACTGGTCGGATTCACTGGAGTGTGAGCGGGCTTGCTCGTCGATCTTCAGATCGCTCAATACCCGGGTGGCCGTTATGTTTAGCAGACCGCTTGCGGCTTGTGGATGTTTGATATGATCATCATCTGCTGCCGGCGTATTGACGAGTCTTTAGAGTCCTACACAGAGGTTTCCTGGCTCAAGCGAAACGAAATAGGAGCGCATATGAGATATGTGCGGGACCGAGAATAATGCGTGTATGTGATACCGTATTCCATTCTCGCGATGAATGTATCGAATGGTTGTATGCGATATAACCTAGTTATCGATTCAAGCGTTGATTCGATAAGCCGATACATTGAATACTAGTCGGTTGTGTGCGACATGACCGGATCATTGAATCAAGTGTTGATTTAATGATTTAATGCATAATTATATATTTGATATGTTACTTTGCACTAATTAGTATTGGTTCACTTTAAACGGATTTTCTCACTTGGAATGTGCACATTGTATATGTGATATATTTTTGTGCACTTGTATGTATCATGTTTGATGATGCATGCTAACTTGAGTTTGTGTAAAGATTAAACCATGGTTATTTAAATGGTTAGGGTTTTGTTTTTCATATCTATTTATTCATTTATTTATTTATTTTCTTTTTGGAAAAAGAAATGAGAAGAATGGTTGCTTTCTTTGTTTGTAGTTGAAGCTTCATGAAGCTTTGACCAAAGTTACCATTTTGTCTCATGCTTAACCCTAACCACTCCATTAACCCTAGTTTAATCTCTACACTTGACCATGGTTCAATATATGATAAGTATTGATTTTCTTTTTAAAATCAATTAACTTATCATAACAATTTCCTTCTTCTTCTTCCATTTTCTTCAAGTGAAGAAAGCTTGCCCCATCAATGGCAAGTGATGGAAATGAGTGAGAAATCCAAAACTAAAGTCTACCCACTTCCTATTTCTTCATCCTCTACCTCTTGCCAAGTAGTAGAGTGTGTTTTCTTCACAAGTTTCTTGACTTGGTGAAGTCGGAGCTTGATTTAGCGATGCCTCGACGTAGATCATCTTCGGCATGGACATCGACGACCTAGCTTGCCCATTCTCCGACGAAGCCGACGCTTGAGCCCGGATTTGATTTGGACAGCGGAGAGGACCTCGTTGCGGAGCTATGGAGGTGGAGCACCGGATCTACAAAGGTTGTATTTCTGTATCTTGTAGTTAAGTGTTAACTAGTTAGCTTTTTCGCCTAGAAATCTAGCAAACGATCCGTAGTCGGGTCTCTCGGCACCTGTAAAATTTTAATATGGCATGTTTGATGCCTTATGAGACCTCATTAGGGTGCCTAGGGATCCTGCAGTGGTATCAGAGCCTAGCTAGAGCCTTAGGCGAAGTCCAGACGGAGTTTGAAGTCCGAACGAACCCGAATACCCATTTCTAATATGCTCTCTGTCCTTTTTTGAAAACAGTGAGTTTTTCAACATTAAAAATATGCAGAAAAATAAGCAGGTGATTTTAAGAGATACTGTGAAATTCGTGCCTCTATCTCCATCAAACTGCCGCGGTTCCGCGGCACGAGCAACGCTCGTGCGGCGGATCCGCGGCGGTACGGATACTTTATTAAATGATTTTTACACAGTAACTCATAATTCATAATGCTGGATTTTCTGGAAATTTTTAATAGTTATTCAAGAGTTGAATTTTCTGGGAATGATTTGGGGATTCGGTGTATCGATCGGAGTATCAAATTTTGTCTGTGTGGCTTTCCAGATAATTTTAGAATATGTTAAAAAGTTCGATCGGATATAAATACCCAATTTTTCCCCTGTCGGGAAATTTCCAAGTGTTGGATTTTTCCGTAGTTTAACGACGTTCTAAGTAGTGCAAGTAACGCGATGGTCCCTCTAGAAGACAACAAACCTTAATATGTGACCGTCTTGAACTGCCCTTTGAACCTTCGGGTTTGGGGCAGTACGGCGTGCCACATGTGAGGCGTTGGCTTGACCCTTCTACGGCTGGACCGTTGGTACTGAGGCACGAACGGAATATTGTTAGACTTATTTCATGAGTTGATCTGTATCGGGAAAACTTGGGTGTTCGAATGTTCAATCGGAAAGTTTAACATTTTCTAATTATCTGGAATGGGATACAATAATTGGAATTCACAAGATGTTATGAGATAACGGAATGAATATTATAAACGTAGCAGTTTAGTCTCCCTTGATTGGTTGCCACGGAATTTTGATGTGATCAAAAGTCCGTCGCAATCACGTAGCGTACGCGGATACTCGCCGGGTAAACTTAATAGACATCCTCACTCCATAGCCCCGACCAAGTGACTGTAGGAGAACCCCGTCGCCGAAAGCATCCGTTCGGGTGCTCGCGGTAGCGGTATTCCGCCTTGGTGCACTTCGTCGACGGTATCAGGGGTGCGGCCGCCTACTAAAGTTTGCGACGAGCATTCGATCAGTTTTTCGGGAATCTTGTTGAATTGCCCGACTTGATATTGAAAAGTGTTTTCGATAATGAGACTGAAATGCGGGGTTTATAATTGTTAGGCATGCGATGTCTAAGGAATTCATTTGGTCAGGCATGCGATGTCTGAGGTGGTTGCGGATTCCAACTGTTGTAGTTTTACACTTTCTTTTCTGTGACCGTAAGTGTAATATGTGATATCGCCGGTTTCGTTGCTATATGTCAACGACAATTGGGATGCGCATATTTACTTACGTTGATGACATGTGATGTTATGTGTTGCTGGATATGTTATATTGGATCGTCGTGTTTGAATAGCCGGGGTTTTTTATGTGAGATGAGTGTTTTTCCATTTTCATTCATGTAAAAACTTGTATGTAATATTCTTTTATTGGGGCGCTTCCAGATTGCGGAAGTAGTCACCTTTTGTATATTATTTACTTTTCCGCACTAGGATAGACCCAAGGAGGAGGGCACAAGTAACCGGGTTCTGGAGTCCAGTGGGAGACCAACTCGAGGAGTCGAGTCCGGGTCTCCTAACTCCAGAATTGGTAGGGTTGCTTGCCGCTCTCGTAGGGGTCTAGGGGTGTGGGTTTGGCTATTCATCACGACCGTGGAATCCGTGTTTTATACTGGCTCGTATTGAAAACACGGACGTCCTAGTATATCCAATATTTCATATGATTCTTCTGCTGCGATATCTGTGATGTGATCATGTGATGTTCTGTGATAGATACAGTATATAGTATATATGATATATTATATAGACGTTACTTATGTTTTACACCCGCGCTAGACCTGCCCCGCTCTGTCGTTAGTTACCTAACCTAACGGTGCACGAGGGGACATCGAGGCGAATGCGGCTGACATAAGTGTACGTCGTATTTATCTGTGATGTTTAGGTAATTAAATGATGGGACTTCATTAATGTGATTAATGAAATAAAAGAAACCTAAGATGTTGTAGAATCGAATTTCAAAATAAAACAGGTAGCTACAGTTCTTGCTTTGCATAGCGGTATATGAGATATATCCTGCACCTTATTCGATGAGGAAAGGACCGAGATCCCTTCACCGGGAGTGACTCCTTTAGCAATAACTGGCAGATGCTACACACTCGGTTTGTCTTTTGATTGCTTTTAAGAGTTTTTGCTTTGCACAGTGATATATATGATATATCCCGCACCTCATTCGACGAGGAAAGGACCGACGATCCCTTCACCGGGAGTGACTCCTTTAGCAAAACTAGAAAAGCCTCAAAAGCACTCCCTTTTAAAATCATTTGATTCTACAACGATATCAAGTTCATTACGCAATAGGTTTTCAGAAAAACCTGTCGTAGCCCTCCGTCATTTCAGATAAGTATTAGTTAGTATTCGTGCTGCGGTTGTTTGGCATGCGTCAAGGCGTAGTGTACGGTAGCTAACTAGTGCTTATCTGCTAGCATATGATGCGATTGGATTAGGGTATTCGTACGGCGTTGTTTGGCATGCGTCAAGGGTCGTGCGGGTGGGTTTAATTCAATCAAGAAATGTACGGGTTGAACTTGACTAGCAGACTATGGGTTGTTTGGCATGCGTCAAGGTCATAGCGAGCTAGGGGTAAAATATTATCGGGAATTTCAAGTGTTGAGATTTGCAATGAGATTGCATACCTTCTATGAGATAGTTGGATCCCGATACCCGCTGCGAGTAAGAGTTACTCCTGGGAGAGTTTTATACATTACAATTAGCCGATCAAGTAGGTGTGTAGAAAGGTGTCAACGAGGTTACGCCTCTGGGAAAACGAGGTTTACATTAATTAGGTTCGTGCGAAAGCACGGGGGACCTCCCTCAAAGTACCGACACTGGCCTGGCTGAAAGATTGGCGAACTTGTAGTGTGTAATTAATCCCGGCTAGTCTTTCCTTTTAGGGTTTGAAGGAAGATTTGATAAAAAGCAGTGGGAGCCATCCTGATTAGATAAAATAATAACCAATCTATTCTTGACAGAGCGCACGCTGAGTGTTTTCTTCTCTCTCTCTCCAGGTAGCGACCATATCACGCCTTAATCAAGATAATAATACGGATTATTGACCGAACCCGCTTGTTATACTGAGCTGGGGAACGTTGGTCCCGCTCCAACTTATAATTGTTATAAGACAGAGCAAGACTTTGGGGAATACCAGATTTCCCGTGCCGCCCAAACGAAGAGAGTGCATGATGATGCATCATCTTCGGGTGTGTTCATTACAAAGAACTGTTTCTCAGTATCCTTTACGTCCTGGGTATGTGATACCAGATCAGGATCCCAGATATGTAATCTGTTACATAGGGCTACAGAAAGGTAGAGAACTGAGAACGGGTGATAAGTTTCATGAGGCAGAAAACGGGGCAAGCGTTGCAGCCAAGTCTGTTGGTCACTATCACCCTGTATTACCAATACATTGATTCTGAACGAATGTTATTAGATACCGAACCTGATATACAAAATCATATCAGTCTCTTTATTAGTAAAGAAATGATAAAATTTTGTATTGTTGGATAATGTTTTGAACATTTCCTATATCAAAAGTTGATCGGTTCAGGCACGTTATCTAAAAGCATTAATGTTCTAAATCAAACTACAGTTCTTGGTATACGGAACACACACAAGAGGAAGAGTTCAGAAATGAACGAATCCTTCTTGAGGCATTGTAGACTAGGTCATATCAATGCGACCCGACTAGCTGAAGTTACATGTAGATGCATATTTAAATCAGTTTGAATTTACATCTCATGAAACTTGCGAGTCATGTCACAAAGATAAAATGACCTCAGCTCTGTTTATTGGAAACAGAGAAAGAGTTAGTGAACTCTTGGGATGATACATGTTGATGTATGTAGGTCCCCTGTCTACATATGCCAGGACTAGTTCTTTATACTTCATTACATTCTCTGATAATCTCTTTAGATTCAGACATATGTTCCTGTTGAAACACAAGTCCGAACCTTTTGAGATATTCACAGAATATAAGTTAGAAGTAGAGAACCAAAATGGGTAAAAGTATTATGTCCTTTGATGTGATCAAGAAGGAGAATACTTGAGCACGGAATTCCTGGACCATTCTAAAGGAGAATGAGATTCTCTCTCAGCATTACTCCTCCGTATACACCATAGCACGATGGTATATCGGGGCGGAGCAATCACACCCTATATGATATGGTGTGCTCTATGATGAGTAATACTGAGTTACCTTTTTCCTTTTGGGTGTTATGCACTTGAGAAGTTGCATACCTATTGAATAGGGTTCCAATCAAATCAAATTGCCTACCATTTCATATGTGATGTGGAAAGGGAAGAGCCCATGTCTTAATCTAGTTAAGATTTGGGGATTGTCCGGCCTATGTCTAAAAGCAAAATCCGGACAAGCTCGAGGCAAGGTCTGTTATGTAGAACTGGAAATGTTCCAGCTATACAAACTGCAGCAGATGATTTGGTACAACCAAAGGATTCAGTAGATACCAACGAACCTCAGCCTCTCCGCCGATCTAGTAGGGTTTCTCACCCACCTGAGAGATACTTCGGTTTCTCTATGACAGTGGGAGCGAGGAATTCATCATGAGATGATGACCCAACTAGTTTCGAGCTGGCCATCAGGAGTAAGACTCTGTAAGAATGGCTGGATGCTTAGCGATCTGAGATGGAATCCATGTACACCAACAAAGTATGGACTTTGGTTGCAATATCTGAAGGGTTAAATCCCCATCAGGAGAAAGTATATCTTGAGAAGATTACTTGGTGTAGATGGAAAAGTTGAGACTTTCAAAGCTAGACTTGTTAAAGCTTTTCGTCATCGACCAGGCGTGGATCATGATGAAACCTTTTCAAGTGACTATGCTTAAGTCCATCCAGATCCTACTTGCCACGGCTACATACCATGACTGCGATATCTGGTGGTTGGGTGTCTTAACTGCTTTTCTAAATGATGATTTAGAAGAGAGCGTCTATAAGTACACAGCCAGAGGGCTTCGTAGACAGTGGGAGCAGCGGAAACGTGTGCAAGATGCTTTATAGGATAAAGCAGGCATCGCGGAGTTGGAACATCTGTTTTGATGAAGCGGTCAAATAGTTTGACATCATCAAAATGGTAGATGAACCTTGTATATACAAAAAGGTAGTAGGGAGTATGGTGACGATCCTCGTAGAGTACGTGGATGACATACTCTTGATAAGAAAGGAGTTTCTTATGCTACGCTCGATCAATCTCCGCTTATCACAAAGATTCTCCATATAGGATTAAAGTGATACCTACTAAATCCTGGATTTTGGATTTATGAGATAGATCTAAATGGATGTTAGGATACTCACAAGATGTAGTGAGATGGTGTCAATCGATCCTGAGGAGAATCACTGGAAGGGTTCCAGGGTGATAAAGACGACTGAATGTCAGTCACAGGCATTGTCTTTACCCTCAGTAAAGGGACGGTATGTTGGAAGAGTTCCAAGCTGGATACCGTGACATACTAGACGATAAAGGCAGGATACATCGCTACTTAAGATGCTACCAAAGAGGATGTTTGGGTGTATATTAGTTCATGAGATGAACTACGTTCCTACCATTGTGAGACAATGGAGTTGTGGCTCATGCCGAGGAATGCCGGTCCCATCAGTGATCCAGACTTATTCTAAGGCAGCATCGCCTGATCATGGAGATAGTTGATCTCCAGAGTGATCGAGGTTAGGAGAGTAGACTCAGAGGACAACACAGCGGATCCACTCACAAAGGCCTGTTCCCAGAGAGAGACTTTTATGGGATGGTTGAGTATGAGATACTACAACCACTGCTACAGATGGCCCTAGTGCAAGTGGGAGATTGTTAGTTATATGTATGCCCTAGAGGCCATTACTGTACATAGGATGTATATTGTAGTGGATGCTGGGACATATATAGGGAGGACTTTCTTGCTCGACATGATAGTATGCTATCTGGTTGATCTTTACCTTAACGTGTACACTGATTGTCTCTCTGTTACATGTTGGTAAAGCCCTTAGGATGTGTGCTTGACTACCTGGACTATGATGCGGATCATACTAGTGGGGACATGGTAGTCCATAAGTACATCCTTCAAAGTCCCTAGTCGAGGGTGTGTCGAGACGGGGCATCGATATACCAGAGTAGACTAGCGTGTACCTTCTCGACCCATACAGATGGGTGATGGATGATCCTATATCCATCGGTGTTTGACATCAGAGATGATATACGGGTGCTCAGTAGAGACTGGGTACACTGGACAGACTCGCCGAGAACTCCCAGATGGTATTATACCTCACGTCAGATGGCAGTTCTCTGGTGACACTGGTACAGAGTAGTCTGTAGACCCGAGATCGTCATAGAGTCTTGTGTGGTTCCCACTGTGCTTTGATTTCCATCTTACCACGTCCAAGAGGGCGTGCAAAACGGTGGTTTTTGGGTACAGTCCCGAGTCACATGGAGGCAATGAGCGATTGGAGGGGATTCGTCTCTCCCGGTATAGGGAGTTGATGTTGCGCTGTGTTCGATTGGCTATAACAGGAAATCCCTGGCCAGGGTTGCTGAGATTTACTGGTAAGTGTTACCAGTAGTTTCTCGAATAGTTATAGACCTCATATCGACACGACTTATCGAGCTATTGGGGTCTGACGTTTACCACCCCTAGGCGAGATATGCGACAGATCAGACGATCAGACCGGACTGTACGGTAGTGTTACTGGTCGGATTCACTGGAGTGTGAGCGGGCTTGCTCGTCGATCTTCAGATCGCTCAATACCCGGGTGGCCGTTATGTTTAGCAGACCGCTTGCGGCTTGTGGATGTTTGATATGATCATCATCTGCTGCCGGCGTATTGACGAGTCTTTAGAGTCCTACACAGAGGTTTCCTGGCTCAAGCGAAACGAAATAGGAGCGCATATGAGATATGTGCGGGACCGAGAATAATGCGTGTATGTGATACCGTATTCCATTCTCGCGATGAATGTATCGAATGGTTGTATGCGATATAACCTAGTTATCGATTCAAGCGTTGATTCGATAAGCCGATACATTGAATACTAGTCGGTTGTGTGCGACATGACCGGATCATTGAATCAAGTGTTGATTTAATGATTTAATGCATAATTATATATTTGATATGTTACTTTGCACTAATTAGTATTGGTTCACTTTAAACGGATTTTCTCACTTGGAATGTGCACATTGTATATGTGATATATTTTTGTGCACTTGTATGTATCATGTTTGATGATGCATGCTAACTTGAGTTTGTGTAAAGATTAAACCATGGTTATTTAAATGGTTAGGGTTTTGTTTTTCATATCTATTTATTCATTTATTTATTTATTTTCTTTTTGGAAAAAGAAATGAGAAGAATGGTTGCTTTCTTTGTTTGTAGTTGAAGCTTCATGAAGCTTTGACCAAAGTTACCATTTTGTCTCATGCTTAACCCTAACCACTCCATTAACCCTAGTTTAATCTCTACACTTGACCATGGTTCAATATATGATAAGTATTGATTTTCTTTTTAAAATCAATTAACTTATCATAACAATTTCCTTCTTCTTCTTCCATTTTCTTCAAGTGAAGAAAGCTTGCCCCATCAATGGCAAGTGATGGAAATGAGTGAGAAATCCAAAACTAAAGTCTACCCACTTCCTATTTCTTCATCCTCTACCTCTTGCCAAGTAGTAGAGTGTGTTTTCTTCACAAGTTTCTTGACTTGGTGAAGTCGGAGCTTGATTTAGCGATGCCTCGACGTAGATCATCTTCGGCATGGACATCGACGACCTAGCTTGCCCATTCTCCGACGAAGCCGACGCTTGAGCCCGGATTTGATTTGGACAGCGGAGAGGACCTCGTTGCGGAGCTATGGAGGTGGAGCACCGGATCTGCAAAGGTTGTATTTCCGTATCTTGTAGTTAAGTGTTAACTAGTTAGCTTTTTCGCCTAGAAATCTAGCAAACGATCCGTAGTCGGGTCTCTCGGCACCCGTAAAATTTTAATATGGCATGTTCAATGCCTTGTGAGACCTCATTAGGGTGCCTAGGGACCCTGCACTCCCTATATATATCCTAGCATCCACTACAATATACATCCAATGTACAGTAATGGCCTCTAGGGCATACATATAACTAACAGATATTCCCTTGCGAATGCTTTGGATATCCAACAAACTTCCACAGAACTGACCTTGCCTCGAGCTTGTCCAGATTTTGCTTTTGACATAGGCCGGACAACCCCAAATTTTAATTTCCTTAAGAGATGAGCTCTTCCCATACCATATCACATATGGAGTGGTAGGCATCTGATTTGGTTGGAATCCTATTCAATATGTATGCAACTTCTCAAGTGCATAACCCCAAAAGAAAATAGGCAACTCAGTAGCACTCATCGTAGAGCACGCCATATCACATAGGGTGCGATTGCTCCGTCCCGATACACCGATGTGCTGTGGTGTATACGGAGGAGTAATGCTGAGAGAGAATCTCATTCTCCTTTAGAATTGTCCAGGAATTCCATGCTCAAGTATTCTCCTACTTGATCTCATCAAAGGACATAATACTTATACCCGTTTTTGGTTCTCTAATTCTAACTTATATTCTGTGAATATCTGAAAAGCTTCGGACTTGTGTTTCAACCGGAACATATGTCTAAATCTTGAGAGATCATCACTGAATGTAATGAAGTACAAAGAACCGGTCCTGGCATATGTAGACAGAGGACTTTCATACATCAGCATGTATCAATCCTGAGAGTTATATGTATGCCCTAGAGGCCATTACTGTACTTACGATGTATGTTGTAATGGATGCTTGGACAAATATAGGGAGGACTTTCTTGCTCGACATGATAGTATGCTATCTGGTTGTACTTTATCTTAACATGTACTCTGATTGTCTCTATGTTACATGTTGATAAAGCCCTTAGGATATGTACTCGACTACTGGGACTATGATGAGATCATACTAGTGGGGCCACGGTAGTCGACGGGTACATCCTATAACTGTTCCTAGTTGAGCGTGTATCGAGACAGGGCATCGATACACCAGAGTAGACTAGCGTATACACATCTTGACCCATATGATGGGCGATGGATGATCCCATATCCATCGGTGTTTGACATCAAGGATGGTGTACGGGTGCTAAGTGGAGACTGGGTACACTGGACGGACTCGCCGAGAACTCCCAGATGGTATTATACCTTACGTCAGATGGCAGTTCTCTGGTGACACTGGTACAGGTTAGTCTGTAGACCCGAGATCGTCATAGAGTCTTGTGTGATTCCCACTGTGCTTTGATTTCCATCATACCACGTCCAAGAGGGCGTGCAAAAAGGTGGCTTTTGGGTACAGTCCCGAATCACATGGAGGCAATGAGCGATAGGAGGGGATTCGTCTCTCCCAGTATAGGGAGTTGATGTTGTGCTGTGTTTGATTGGCTATAACTGGAAATCTCTGGCCAGGGTTGCCGAGATTTACTGGTAAGTGTTATCAGTAGTTTCTCGAACTGTTATAGACCTCATATCGACATGACTTATCGAGCTACTGGGGTCTGACGTTTACCACCCCTAGGCGAGATATGCAACATATCAGACGACGAGACCGGACTGTACGGGAGTGTTACTATTTGGATTCACAGGAGAATGTACAGGCTTACTTGTTGATCTTCTGAGCGCTCAATACCTGGGTAGCTGTTACGTTTAGCTGACCGCTTGCAGCTTGTGCGTGTTTGATATGATCATCACCTTCTGCCGGCGTATTGACGATTTTTTAGAGTCCTACACAGAGGTTTCTTGGCTCAGGCAAAACGAAGTAGGAGCACATATGTGATATGTGTGGGACCGAGGATAATGCGGTATGTGATACCGTATTGGATTCTCGCGATATGAGATATCGGCCGGGTATATGTGATATAGCCGGGTCATCGTATTAGTCGGTTATATGCGATATAGCCGGATTGTCGGATCAAGTGTTGATTCGATAATTTAATGTATAATAGTATATATGATATATTAAATTACATTAACTAATATTAGCTCACTAAAAGATTCTTTTTCTCACTCGGGTAATACATTGATATATATGCGATATATGTTAATTGTATTATTTTATTTTGTTGCGATAAATATTATATATGTGATATATAATATTGTAACATGATATGGTTATTAATGCAACATGTTTTGTGGAGTTTAAACATGATTAGGGTTTGGATTAGGGTTAAGACTTCTAGTAGATTCTAGAAGCTTTTCTTTTGTCTTGGAAAAGATATTATGCTTGATATATTCAAGTGACTCACTTTTAACCCAACCCAAACCCTAGCCCGAGTTAATTCTCTTCATGGGTTTAGTTGACCATGGTTGCATTATTCATCATATTTATCTTTGCATTATTCATCACAAAAGGATTCTAATATTATTCATTCATCTTCTTCCTTTTTTCTTTAATGGAAAAAGCTTTCTAGTTTTTTTCCAAGTGATGAAAATGAGTGAGAATAAGATTTTAAAAGAGAGCAAAAATCCTACTTCATCATCTTCATCTATCCTTGCCATTTAGATGAGGGTGTTCACTTCATTTAGTGAGTGTTAGCTTGTGTTAATGAAACTTCAAGGTAGATCATCTTTGTTATCGAAGATCGGAAGCAAGCTTGCATCTTTCTCTTCGTGGAGCCTCTCGAGAGTCCGGAACACGATGATCGCAGCGAAGGGACCTCAACACGGAGCTTATGAAGTGAAGGACCGGATCTACAAAGGTTGTAATCCCTCTCACTTAGTGTTAAAGTGTTTAACATACTTGTTTTCGCATAAACTCTAATTTAAAGATCCGGCTTTTGGTTGTTCGGCACGGCTAAAATTTTAATCGAGCATGGTTGATACCTCGTAGACCCTTGTGCATGTGCCTAGCAACCCTACAGTGGTATCAGAGCCAAGCTAGAGCTTTAGGCGAAGTCTAGACGAAGTTTAAACTCCGATCGAACCCCGAAACCCTAATTTGAACTCTTCTCTGGACATTTTCTGAAAATATGATTTTTTATGAATTAAAAATGCTCAGAAAATAGAGCAGGAAAAACTAAGAATTACTATGAAGTGCGGACCACTAATGCTTTTATATGACCGCGGAACCGCGGCCAAAATTATGACTTAGTCCCTTAAATTTCATATATTTATTCTTAGGCCCTTTCTTGTCATTTTTTTCTGGGAATTTTTAATTCCACTCAAATGTTGAGTTTTCTGGGTTGTATTGGGGACTCGTTGATTCGATCGGATAATTTAACTTTGTTTAGTTTGTCTGCGTAATTTTTAGAACGTGTTAAAAGGTTCGAACGGATATCAATAACTCACTTTTCCCCTGCCGGAAAATTTCCAAGCGTTGGATTTTTTCGTAGTTTAGGAATATTCTAAGTCGTGCAAGTAACGCGGTGGACCCTCTAGAAGATAACAAACCTTAACTCGATTACGTGACCGTCTTGAACTGCCTCTGAACCTTAGGGTTTATGGCAGTACGGCGTGCCACATGTGAGGCGTTGGCTTGACCCTTCTACGGCTGGACCATTGGTACTGTAGCATGTGATGGATGTTTTTAAACTAATTTCAAGTGTTGAGAACTATTTGGGAAAACTTGGGTTTTTGATTATTCGATCGGAATGTTTAATATTATCTATTTATCTGGAATGTGATACAATATTTGGAATCCACAAGTAGTTATGAGATAACTAATTTGAATGTTATAAACATAGCAGTTTAGTCTCAGATGATCGGTTGCCACGGAATTTTGATGTGATCAAAAGTCCGTCGCAATCACGTAGCATACGCGGATAGTCGCCGGGTAAACTTAATAGACAGCCACGCCCCAAAACCCCGACCAAGTGACTGTAGGAGAACCCCGTCGCCAAAAGCATCCGTTCGGATGCTCGCGGCAGCGGTGTTCCGCCTTAGTGCACTTCGTCGACGGCATCCGGGGGTGCGGCCGTCTACTAAAGTTTGCGACGAGCATTCGATCAGGATGTCGGGGATCTTGTTGAATTGGCCGACTTGATATTGAAAAGTGTTTTCGATAATGAGACTAAAATGCGGGGTTTATAATTGTTAGGCATGCGATGTCTAAGGAATTCATTTGGTTAGGCATGCGATGTCTAAAGAGGTTGCGGATTCCAACTGTTGTAGTTTTACACTTTTTTTTCTGTGACCGTAAGCGTAGTATATGGTGTATCGCCGGCTTCGTTGCTATACATCAACGACAATCGGGATACGCACACTTGCTTACGTTGATGATATAAGATATTATATATTGCTGTGATATGTTATATTGGATCGTCGCGTTTTGAATAGCCGGGGGTTTTATGTGAGATGAGAGTTTTTCTTTTTCATTCATGTAAAATTCATTTGTATGTAATATTCTTTTATTGGGGCACTTCCGGGCTGAGGATGATGTCACCGTTGTATATTATTTACTTTTCCGCATTAGGTAGACCCAAGGCGGGGAGCACAAGTAACCGGGTTCTAGGGTCCAGTGGGAGACCATCTCGAGGAGTCGAGACCGGGTCTCCTAACCCTAGAATTGGCAGTGTTGCTTGTCGCTCTCGTAGGGGTCTAGGGATGTGGGTTTGGCTATTCATCGCGACCATGGAATCCGTGTTTTATACAGGCTCGTATTAAAACACGGACGTCCTAGTATATCCAATATTTCATATATGTTCTTCTGCTGCAATGTTCTGTGATGAGAACATATTACTGCCTGAGACGAATGTTTATATTATATATATGAGATATATGTTATATTGCAGATTTCGTTTCAAATGTGATGCTTGTGAAGCATAATAAAATGGGACTTCATTAATGAGATTAATGAAACTAAAAGAAACCTAAAATGTTGTAGAAACTTGTTTAAAAACTGGTAGCTCTAGTTCTTGCTTTGCATAGCGGTGTTCTTTATAGAATATCCAGCACCTTATTCGATAAGGAAAGAGCCGAGATCCCTTCACCGGGAGTGACCTTTTTAGTGAAACTAGCAGATGCTACAAACTCGGTCTGTCTTTTGATTGCTTCTATAGTTCTTGCTTTACATAGTGATATTTGTGAAATATCCTGCACCTTATTCGATGAGGAAAGGGCCGACGATACCTTCACCGGGAGTGACCCCTTTAGCAAAACTAGAAAAGCCTAAAAAACACTCCATTTAAAATCACTCGATTCTACAACGATATCAAGTTCATTACGCAAAAGGTTTTCTTAAAAACCTGTCGTAGCCCTCCGTCATTTCAGATAAGTACTAGTTAGTATTCGTGCTACGTTTGTTGACTATATTAAGGCGTAGTGTGCGGTAGCTGATTAGTGCTTATCTGTATAAGCATATGATGCGATTGGATTAGGGTAGTCGTGCGACTTTGTTGACTATGTTAAGGGTCGTGCGGGTGGGTTTAATTCAATCGGGAAATGACGGGTTGAACTTGACTATGACTTATGATTTGTTGACTATGTTAAGGTCATACAGCTGCTAGGGGCAAAATATTATCGAGAATTTCAAGTGTTGAAATTTGCAATGAGATTGCATACCTTCTATGAGATAGTAGGATCCCGATACTCGCTGCGAGTAAGAGTTACTCCTGGGAGAGTTTTACACATTACAATTAGCCGATCAAGTAGGTGTCTAGAAAGGTGTCAACGGGGTTAAGCCATTGGGAAAACGAGGTTTACATTAATTAGGTTCGTGCGAAAGCACGGGGGACCTCCCTCAAAGTACCGACACTGGCCTGACTGAAAGATTGGCGAACTTGTAGGGTGTAATTAATCCCGGCTAGTCTTTCCTTTTAGGGTTTGAAAGAAGATTTGACTAAAACAGTGGGAGACATCCTGATTAGATATATTAGATAACCAATCTAATCTTGCAAGAGCATACGCTGAGTGTTTTCTTCTCTCTCTCTCCAGGTAGAGACTATATCACGCCTTAATCAAGATAATAATACGGATATATTGATCGAACCCGCTTGTTATACTGAGCCGGGGAACGTTAGTCCCGCTCCAACTTATAATTGTTGTAAGACAGAGCAGGAAATTGGGGATTACCAGAATTCCCGTGCCACCCAAACGAAGAAAGTGCATGCTGATGCATCTTCTTCGGGTGTGTTCATTACACAGAACTGTTTCTCAGTATCCTTTACGTCCTGGGTATTGTTAGTTATATGTATGCCCTAGAGGCCGTTACTGTACATAGGATGTATATTGTAGTGGATGCTGGGAAATATATAGGGAGGACTTTCTTGCTCGACATGATAGTATGCTATCTGGTTGCTCTTTATCTTAACGTGTACACTGATTGTCTCTCTGTTACATGTTGGTAAAGCCCTTAGGATGTATACTTGACTACCTGGACTATGAAGCGGATCATACTAGTGGGGACATGGTAGTCCATAAGTACATCTTTCAAGGTCCCTAGTCGTGGGTGTATCGAGACAAGGCATCGATATACCAGAGTAGACTAGCGTATACCTTCTCGAACCATACAGATGGGCGATGGATGATCCCATATCCATTGGTGTTTGACATCAGAGATGATATACGGGTGCTCAGTGGAGACTGGGTACACTGGACGGACTCGCCGAGAACTCCCAGATGGTATTATACCTTACGTCAGATGGCAGTTCTCTGGTGACACTGGTACAGATTAGTCTGTAGACCCGAGATCGTCATAGAGTCTTGTGTGATTCCAACTGTGCTTTGATTTCCACCTTACCACGTCCAAGAGGGCATGCAAAACGGTGGTTTTTGGGTACAGTCCCGATTCACATGGAGGCAATGAGCGATAGGAGGGGATTCGTCTCTCCCAGTATAGGGAGTTGATGTTGCGCTGTGTTCGATTGGCTATAACCGGAAATCCCTGGCCAGGGTTGCTGAGATTTACTGGTAACTGTTACCAGTAGTTTCTCGAACTATTATAGACCTCATATCGACACAACTTATCGAGCTATTGGGGTCTGACGTTTACCACCCCTAGGCGAGATATGCGACATATCAGACGACGAGACCGGACTGTACGGTAAGTGTTACTGGTTGGATTCACAGGAGTGTGAGCGGGCTTGCTCGTTGATCTTCTGATCGCTCAATACCCGGGTGGCCGTTATGTTTAGCAGACCGCTTGCGGCTTATGGGTGATTGATATGATCACCACCTACTGCCGGCGTATTGACGAGTCTTTAGAGTCCTACACAGGGGTTTCCTGACTCAAGCGAAACGAAATAGGAGCGCATATGAGATATGTGCGGGACCGAGAATACTACCAGTATGTGATACTGTATTCTATTCTCGCGATTTGTATCATTGGACGGTTGTATGAGATATAGCCGGGTTACCGAATCAAGTGTTGATTCGGTACATTGATACACTTGATATTAGTCGGTTATATGCAGATATGACTGGATCATTAAATCAAGTGTTGATTTAATGATTTAATGTATAATTATATATTTGATATATTACTTTACATTAACTAGTATTTGTTCACTTAAGATTGATTTTCTCACTTGAAGTGCACAAGATGTATATGTGATATATGTTTGTGCACTAGTTTGTATCATGATTGATGATACATGCAAACTTGGGTGTGTGTTTGCTTTATACCATTGTTTAGTTAATAGTTAGGGTTATATTTTCTTTATTTATTTTGGAAAAACTAAATGGTTGCTTTTCTTATTTTGGCTTGAAGCTTCATGAAGCTTCAACGCATCTTTGAAAAGTCTAAACCATTTTGTTTTATCCTTAAACCTAACCATTACCTAAACTATAGTTTATTCTCTACATGTGTTAACTTCACCCATGGTTGCATTATGATAAGAATCACTTGAATTATCTTTTTAGAATAATTCTTTTTCTTTCTTCTTCTTCTTCTTCATGAAGAAAAGAAAAGCTTGCTAGAAAATTCTAAGTGATGAATCCAAGTGAGAAATCCAAATCCAAAGTGAACCCACTTCCTATTTCTTCATCCTCTACCACTTGCCATGTTGTATAGGGTGTTTTCTTCAAAAGGTTCATGACCAAGTGAAGATGGAGCTTGAGTTTGAGTCGCCTCGACGTAGATCATCTTCGGCATCGAAGTCAACGACCTAGCCCGATCATTTCTCCGACGAAACCATCGCTAGAGTCCGGGATCCGATGATCGCAGCGGAGGGACGTCAACACGGAGCTTTAGAAGTGGAGGACCGGATCTACAAAGGTTGTATTTCCATTCTCTTAGTAGCAAAGTTGTTTGCTTGCATTTTGCTTTTCACTTAATCTCTAGTTAACGATCTTGCTTAGGGTTTCTCGGCACATAAATTTTTGAATTTGGCATGGTTGATGCCTTGTGGAACCTCATGGGTGTGCCTAGGAACCCTACAGTGGTATCAGAGCCCAGCTAGAGCTTTAGGTGAAGTGTAGACGAAGTTAGAAATCCGATCGAACCCGAAACCCTAAATTTCACCCCTTTCTGTACATTTTCTGAAACTGTGCATTTTCCTAATTAAAAATATCCAAAAAATACAGCAGGTAATTATAGGAGTTACTGTGGAGCACGTGCTCCTAAGTCGGCTAATGAGCCGCGAAACCGCTGCGCCACCCTGGCTTTCGCGGCGGTTCCGCGGCTATAAATGTGACTCTTGTCACGTGATCTGCACAATAATGTCCAACTGAATTTCCTATGTTTTCTGGGAATTTTTAAATTACACTCAAGAGTTGAGTTATCTGGGGTGTATTGGGGACTCGATGATTCGATCGGATTGTTTAATTTTGTCTATGTGTTTTTCCGGGTAATTTTAGAATATGTTAAAAAGTTCGACCGGATATAAATACCCACTTTTTCCCCTATCGGGAAATTTCCAAGTGTTGGATCTTTCTGTAGTTTAAGAACGTTCGAAGTAGTGCAAGTAACGCGATGGACCCTCTAGAAGACAATAAACCTTAACTCGATTATGTGACCGTCTTGAACTGCCCTTTGAACCTTAGGGTTTGGGGCAGTACGGCGTGCCACATGTGAGGCGTTGGCTTGACCCTTCTACGGCTGGACCGTCGGTACTGTGGCATGAAGTGAATGTTTTTTAAACTTATTTCATATGTTGAGCTATTTCGGGAAAACTTAGGTGTTTGATTGTTCGATCGGAAAGTTTAACATTTTCTATTTATCTGGAATGTGATACAATATTTGGAATCCACAAGTTGTTATGAGATAACTGAATGAATGTTATAAATCTAGCAGTTTAGTCTCATTTGATCGGTTTCCACGGGATTTTGATGTGATCAAAAGTCCATCGCAATCGCGTAGCGTACGTGGATACTCGCCGGTAAACTTAATAGACAGCTACACCCCATAGCCCCGACCAAGTGACTGTAGGAGAACCCCGTCGCCAAAAGCATCCGTTCCGGTGCCCGCGGCAGCGGTGTTCCGTCTTGGTGCACTTCGTCGACGGCATCGGGGGTGCGGCCGTCTACTAAAGTTTACGACGAGCATTCGATCAGGGTGTCGGGAATCTTGTTGAATTGCTCGACTTGATTTGAAAAGAGTTTTCGATTTTGAGACTAAAATGCGGGGTTTATAATTGTTAGGCATGCGATGTCTAAGGAATTCATTTGATTAGGCATGCGATGTCTAAAGATGTTGCGGATTCCAACTGTTGTACTTTTACACTTTCTTTTCTGCGACCGTAAGTGTAATATGTGATATCGCCGGTTTCGTTGCTATATGTCAACGACAATTGGGATGGGCATATTTACTTACGTTGATGACATGTGATGTTATGTGTTGTTGGATATGTTATATTGGATCGTCGCGTTTTGAATAGCCGGTTTTTTTTATGTGAGATGAGTGTTTTTCATTTTCATTCATGTAAAAACTTGTATGTAATATTCTTTTATTGGGGCACTTCCAGGTTGCGGAAGATGTCACCTTTTGTATATTATTTTCTTTTCCGCACTAGGATAGACCCAAGGAGGAGGGCACAAGTAACCGGGTTCTGGAGTCCAGTGAGAGATCAACTCGAGGAGTCGAGTCCGGGTCTCCTAACTCTAGAATTGGTAGGGTTGCTTGCCGCTCTCGTAGGGGTCTAGGGGTGTGGGTTTGGCTATTCATCGCGACCGTAGAATCCGTGTTTTATACCGGCTCATATTGAAAATACGGACGTCTTAGTATATCCAATGTTTCATATGATATTTTCTGCTGCGTTATCTGTGATGTGATCATGTGATTTGTTCAGATAGATATTGTATATAGTATATATGATATATTATATAGACGTTACTTATGTTTTACACCCGCGCTAGCCCTGCCCCGCTCTCCGTTAGTTACCTAACCTAACGGTGCACGAGGGGACATCGAGGCGAATGCGGATGGCATAAGTGTACGCCGTATTTATCTGTGATGTTTAGGTGGACTTAAATGATGGGACTTCATTAATATGATTAATGAAAGAAAAAGAAACCTAAAAGATGTTGTGGAATCGAATTTTAAAAAACAGGTAGCTACAGTTCTTGCTTTGCATCGTGGTGTTCCTTGCAGAACATCCTGCACCTTATTCGATGAGGAAAGGGCCGAGATCCCTTCACCGGGAGTGACCCCTTTAGCAATAACTGGCAGATGCTACATACTCGGTTTGTCTTTTGATTGCTTCTATAGTTTCTGCTTTGCACAGTGATATATATGATATATCCCGCACCTCATTCGACGAGGAAAGAGCCGACGATCCCTTCACTGGGAGTGACCCCTTTAGCAAAACTAGAAAAAAGCCTCAAATACACTCCATTTTAAAATCATTTGATTCTACAACGATATAAAGTTCATTACGCAAAAGGTTTTCTTAAAAACCTGTCGTAGCCCTCCGTCATTTCAGATAAGTAATAGTTAGTATTCGTGCTGCGTTTGTTGACTCAGTCAAGGCGTAGTGTGCGGTAGCTGATTAGTGCTTATCTGCAAAGCATATGATGCGATTGGATTAGGGTAGTCGTGCGGTCTTGTTGACTCAGTCAAGGGTCGTGCGGGTGGATTTAATTCAATCGAGAAATGACGGGTTGAACTTTACTTGCGGTCTATGTTTGTTGACTCAGTCAAGGTCATAGATCGCTTGGGGCAAAATAATTATCGGGAATTTCAAGTGTTGAAATTTGCAATGAGATTGCATACCTTCTATGAGATAGTTGGATCCCGATACCCGCTGCGAGTAAGAGTTACTCTTGGGAGAGTTTTACACATTACAATTAGCCGATCAAGTAGGTGTCTAGAAAGGTGTCAACGGGGTTAAGCCTCTGGGAAAACGAGGTTTACATTAATTAGGTTCGTGCGAAAGCACGGGGGACCTCCCTCAAAGTACCGACACTGGCCTGACTGAAAGATTGGCGAACTTGTAGGGTGTAATTAATCCCGGCTAGTCGTTCCTTTTAGGGTTTGAAGGAAGATTTGACTAAAACAGTGGGAGACATCCTGATTAGATAAAATAATAACCAATCTGATCTTGCAAGAGTATACGCTGAGTGTTTTCTTCTCTCTCTCCCCAGGTAGCGACCATATCACGCCTTAATCAAGATAATAATACGAATTATTGACCGAACCCGCTTGTTATACTGAGCTGGGGAACGTTGGTCCCGCTCCAACCTATAATTGTTATAAGACAGAGCAGGAAACAGGGGAATACCAGGATTCCCATGCCGCCCAAATGAAGAAAGTGCATACTGATGCATCATCTTCGGGTGTGTTCATTACAGAGAACTGTTTCTCAGTATCTTTTACGTCCTGGGTATGTGATACCGGATCAGGATCCCACATATGTAATTTGTTACATGGGCTACAGATAGGTAAAGAACTGATAATGGATAATAAGTTTCATGAGACAAAAAACGGTGCAAGTGTTGCAGCCAAGTCTGTTGGTCACTGTCACCCTGTATTACCAGAATGCATTGATTCTGAACAAATGTTATTAGATACCGAACCTGATATACAAAATCATATCAGTCTCTTTATTCGTAAAGAAAGGATATAATTTTGTTTTGATGGATAATGTTTTGAACATTTCCTATATCAAAAGTTGATTTGTTCAGGCACGTTATCTAAAAGCATTGATGTTCTAAATCAAACTATAGTTCCTAGTATACAGAACACACACAAGAGGAAGAGTTCAGAAATGAACAAATCCTTCTTGAGGTATTGTAGACTAGGTCATATCAATGCGACCCGGCTAGCTGAAGTTACATAAAGATGCATATTTAAATCAGTTTGAATTTACATCTTGTGAAACTTGCCAGTCATGTCACAAAGATAAGATGACCATAGCTCTGTTTACTCGAAACAGAGAAAGAGTTAGTGAACTTTTGGGATTGATACATGCTGATGTATGAAAGGTCCCCTGTCTACACATGCCAAGATCGGTTCTTTGTACTTCATTACATTCTCTGATGATCTCTCAAGATTCAGACATATGTTCCTATTGAAACACAAGTCCGAACTTTTTGAGATTTTCATAGAATATATGTTAGAAGTAGAGAACCAAAATACGGGTATAAGTATTATGCCCTTTGATAAGATCAAGGAGGAGAATACTTGAGCACGGAAATCCTGGACTATTCGAAAGGAGAATGAGATTCTCTCTAAGAATTACTCCTCCGTATACACCATAGCACGATGGTATATCGGGATGGAGCAATAGCACCCTATGTGATATGGTGTGCTCTATGATGAGTACTACTGAGTTTCCTATTTCCTTTTGGGAGTTATGCACTTGAGAAGTTGCATACCTATTGAATAGGGTTCAAATTGTAGGGTTCCTAGGCACCCTAAGGAGGTCTCACAAGGCATCAACCATGCCAATTTCAAATTTTAACGTGCCGAGAAACCCTAAACTACGGATCGTTTGCTAGATGTCTAGGCGAAAAGATAACAAGTTAACACTTAACTATAAGGAAACGGAAATACAACCTTTGTAGATCCGGTGCTCCACCTCCATAGCTCCGCAACGAAGTCCTTTCGCTGTCCAAGTGAACTCCCGGGCTCTAGCGTCGGCTTCGTCGAAGAATAAGCGAGCTAGGTCGTCGATGTCCATGCCGAAGATGATCTACGTCGAGGCATCGCTAGATCAAGCTCCACCATCACCAAGCCATGAAAACTTGTGAAGGAAACACACTCTACTACTTGGCAAGAGGTAGAGGATGAAGAAATAGGAAGTGGGTTCACTTTAGATTTGGATTTCTCACTCTTTTTCATCACTTGCCATTAATGGAGCAAGCATTCTTCATATGAAGAAATGAAGAAGAAGAAGAAGCTAATTATGATAAGTTAATTCAAAATTAGAAAAGAAAATGAATACTTATCATATTAGAACCATGGTTAGGTGTAGAGAATCAATCATGGTTAAGTGCAATGGTTAGGGTTAAGCTAAAAGACAAAATGGTCATATGGTCAAAACTTCATGAAGCTTCATCAAGCTTCATGAAAGAAAGAAAGAATGATAACCATTTTGTTTTCTTTTGTCATTTCATTTTAATCCAAATAAAAAGATAAATGAATGGACAAATAAATAGAAACCTTAACCATATACTTAACCTAGGTTTAATTCTTTACACTAACCAATGTTGCATGCATCATCAAACATGATACAATCAAGTGCACAAAAATATATCGCATATACAATGCGCACATCCGAGTGAGAAAATCCATTCAAAGTGAACCGATACTAGTTAATGCAAAGTAATATATCAAATATATAATTATACATTAAATCATTAAATCAACACTTGATTCAATGATCCGGTCATGTCGCACATAACCGACTGGTATCAATAGCAACAACTTATCGAATCAACACTTGATCCGATAACCCGGCTATATCGCATATAACCGATCAATGTCACATATCGCGAGAATTGAATACAGTATCACATACTGGTATCATTCTCGGTCCCGCACATATCTCATATGCACTCCTATTTCGTTTCGCTTGAGCCAGGAAACCTCTATGTAGGACTCTAAAGACTCGTCAATACGCCGGCAGCGGATGATGATCATATCAAACATCCACAAGCCGCAAGCGGTCTGCTAAACGTAACGGCCACCTGGGTATTGAGCGATCTGAAGATCGACGAGCAAGCCCGCTCACACTCCAGTGAATCCAACCAGTAACACTACCGTACAGTCCGGTCTGATCGTCTGATATGTCGCATATCTTGCCTAGGGGTGGTAAACGTCAGACCCCAATAGCTCGATAAGTCATGTCGATATGAGGTCTATAACAATTCGAGAAACTACTGGTAACACTTACCAGTAAATCTCAGCAACCTTGGCCAGGGATTTCCTGTTATAGCCAATCGAACACAGCACAACATCAACTCCCTATACCGGGAGAGACGAATCCCCTCCTATCGCTCATTGCCTCCATGTGACTCGGGGCTGTACCCAAAAACCACCGTTTTGCACGCCCTCTTGGACGTGGTAAGATGGAAATCAAAGCACAGTGGGAACCACACAAGACTCTATGACGATCTCGGGTCAACAGACTACTCTGTACCAGTGTCACCTGAGAACTGCCATCTGACGTGAGGTATAATACCATCTGGGAGTTCTCGGCGAGTCCGTCCAGTGTACCCAGTCTCTACTGAGCACCCGTATATCATCTCTGATGTCAAACACCAATGGATATGGGATCATCCATCGCCCATCTGTATGGGTCGAGAAGGTATACGCTAGTCTACTCTGGTATATCGATGCCCCGTCTCGATACACCCACGACTAGGGACTTTGAAGGATGTACTTATGGACTACCATGTCCCCACTAGTATGATCCGCATCATAGTCCAGGTAGTCAAGCACACATCCTAAGGGCTTTACCAACATGTAACAGAGAGACAATCAGTATACACGTTAAGGTAAAGATCAACCAGATAGCATACTATCATGTCGAGCAAGAAAGTCCTCCCTATATACGTCCTAGCATCCACTACAATATACATCATATGTACAGTAATGGCCTCTAGGGCATACATATAACTAACACAAATCAAATCAGTTGCCTACCACTTCATATGCGATATGGAATGGGAAGAGCCCATATCTTAAGTATGTTAAGATTTGGGGTTGTCCAGCCTATGTCTAAAAGCATAATCCGGACAAGCTCGAGGCGAAGTCAGATCTGTGAATGTTTGTTGGATATCCCAAGCATTAGCAAAGGAATATCTTCTACCAAACCGAGAAACAAAAGTGTTTTATTTCTCAACATGCCACCTTTGTGAAAGGGAATTTCTTGAGAAGAAATTAGTGGTTATGAGGTAGAACTGGAAAGAGTTCCAGCTATACAAACTACAGCAGATGATTTGATAGAACCAAAGGATTCGATAGATTCCAACGAATCTCAGCCTCTCCGCCGATCTAGTAGGGTTCCTCACCCGCCTGAGAGTTACTTCGGTTTCTCTATGACAGTGGGAGCGAGGATTGCATCATGAGATAATGACCCAACTAGTTTCGAGCTGGCCATCAGGAGTGAGACTCTGTAAGAATGACTGGATGCTTAGCGATCTGAGATGGAATACTTATACACCAACAAAGTATGGACTTTGGTTGCTTTATCTGAAGGGTTAAATTCCCATCAGAAGCAAGTATATCTTGAGAAGATTTCTTGGTGTACATGGAAAAGTTGAGACTTTCAAAGCTAGACTTATTAAAGGTTTGCATCATTGACCAGGTATGGATTATGGTGAAACCTTTTCTAAGGAGCTATGCTTAAGTCCATCCAGATCCTGCTTGCTACGGCTACATACCATGACTACGATATCTGGTGGTTGGGTGTCATGACTGCTTTTCTAAAATGATGTTTTGGAAGAGAGCGTCTATAAGTACACAGCCAGAGGGCTTCGTAGATAGTGGGAGCAGCGGAAACGTGTGCAAGATGCTTTATAGGATAAAGCAGGCATCGCGGAGTTGGAATATCTGTTTTGATGTGGTAGTCAAAGAGTTTGACTTCATCAAAATGGTAGATTAACCTTGTATATACAAAAAGGTAGTAGGGAGTATGGTGATGATCCTCGTAGAGCACGTGGATGACATACTCTTGATAGGGAAGGTGTTTCCTATGCTACGCTCGATCAATCTCCGCTTATCACAAGGATTCTCCATATAGGATCAAAGTGATACCTCCTAAATCCGGTGTTTTGATCTATGAGATAGATCTAATTGGATGTTAGGATACTCACTAGTTGTAGTGAGAAGGTATCAACCGATCCTGGGGAGAATCACTGGAAAGGTTCCAGGGTGATAAAGACGACTGAATGTCAGTCACATGCATTTTCTTTACCCTTAGTAGAGGGACGGTATGTTGGAAGAGTTCCAAGCCACATACCGTGACATACTAGACGATTAAAGGCAAGATACATCGTTACCAAGGATGCTACCAAAGAGGCAGTCTGGATATATATATAAGTTCATGAGATGAACTTTGTTCCTACCATTGTGTGACAATGGAGTTGTGGCTTTAGCCAAGGAACTATCGTCCCATCAGAAATCCAGATATAATTCTTAGGCAGTATCACCTGATCATGGAGATGGTTGATCTCCAGGGAGATCGAGGTTAGGAGAGTAGACTCAGAGGACAACACGGCGGATCAACTCACAAAGGCCTTTTCCCATAGAGAGACTTTTATGGGATGGTTGAGTATGAGATACTACAACCACTGCTATCAGATGGCCCTAGTGCAAGTGGGAGATTGTTAGTTATATGTATGCCCTAGAGGCCATTACTGTACATAGGATGTATATTGTAGTGGATGCTGGGACATATATAGGGAGGACTTTCTTGCTCGACATGATAGTATGCTATCTGGTTGCTCTTTATCTTAACGTGTACACTAATTGTCTCTCTGTTACATGTTGGTAAAGCCCTTAGGATGTGTACTTGAGTACCTAGACTATGATGCGGATCATACTGGTGGGGACATGGTAGTCTATAAGTAATCCTTCAAGGTCCCTAGTCGTGGGTGTATCGAGACAGGGCATCGATATACCAGAGTAGACTAGCGTATACCTTCTCGACCCATACAGATGGGCGATGGATGATCCCATATCCATTGGTGTTTGACATCAGAGATGATATACGGGTGCTCAGTGGAGACTGGGTAAACTGGACGGACTCGCCGAGAACTCCCAGATGGTATTATACCTTACGTCAGATGGCAGTTCTCTGGTGACACTGGTACAGATTAGTCTGTAGACCCGAGATCGTCATAGAGTCTTGTGTGATTCCCACTGTGCTTTGATTTCCATCTTACCACGTCCAAGAAGGCATACAAAATGGTGGTTTTTGGGTACAGTCCCGATTCACATGGAGGCAATGAGCGATAGGAGGGGATTCGTCTCTCCCAGTATAGGGAGTTGATGTTGCGCTGTGTTCGATTGGCTATAACCGGAAATCCCTGGCCAGGGTTGCTGAGATTTACTGGTAAGTGTTACCAGTAGTTTCTTGAACTGTTATAGACCTCATATCGACACGACTTATCGAGCTATTGGGGTCTAACGTTTACCATCCCTAGGCGAGATATGCGACATATCAGACGACGAGACCGGACTGTACGGTAAGTGTTTCTGGTTGGATTCACAGGAGTGTGAGCGGGCTTGCTCGTTGATCTTCTGATCGCTCAATACCCGGGTGGCCGTTATGTTTAGCAGACCGCTTGCGGCTTGTGGGTGATTGATATGATCACCACATACTGCCGGCGTATTGACGAGTCTTTAGAGTCCTACACAGGGGTTTCCTGACTCAAGCGAAACGAAATAGGAGCGCATATGAGATATGTGCGGGACCGAGAATAATACCAGTATGTGATACTGTATTCTATTCTCGCGATTTGTATCATTGGACGGTTGTATGAGATATAGCCGGGTTACCGAATCAAGTGTTGATTCGATACATTGATACACTTGATATTAGTCAGTTATATGCAGATATGACCGGATAATTAAATCAAATGTTGATTTAATGATTTAATGTATAATTATATATTTGATATATTACTTTACATTAACTAGTATTTGTTCACTTAAGATTGATTGTCTCACTTGAAGTGCACAAGATGTATATGTGATATATGTTTGTGCACTAGTTTGTATCATGATTGATGATACATGCAAACTTGGGTGTGTGTTTGCTTTACACCATTGTTTAGTTAATGGTTAGGGTTATATTTTCTTTATTTATTTTGGAAAAACTAAATGGTTGCTTTTCTTATTTTGGCTTGAAGCTTCATGAAGCTTCAAAGTATCTTTGAAAAGTCTAAACCATTTTGTTTTATCCTTAAACCTAACCATTACCTAAACTATAGTTTATTATCTACATGTGTTAACTTCACCCATGGTTGCATTATGATAAGAATCACTTGAATTTTCTTTTTAGAATAATTCTTTTTCTTTCTTCTTCTTCTTCTTCTTCATGAAGAAAAGAAAAGCTTGATAGAAAATTCCAAGTGATGAATCCAAGTGAGAAATCCAAATCCAAAGTGAACCCACTTCCTATTTCTTCATCCTCTACCACTTGCCATGTTGTATAAGGTGTTTACTTCACAAGGTTCATGACCAAGTGAAGATGGAGCTTGAGTTTGAGTCGCCTCGACGTAGATCATCTTCGGCATCGAAGTCAATGACCTAGCCCGATCATTTCTCCGACGAAATCATCGCTAGAGTCCGAGATCCGATGATCGCAGCGGAGGGACGTCAACACGGAGCTTTAGAAGTGGAGGACCGGATCTACAAAGGTTGTATTTCCATTCTCTTAGTAGCAAAGTTGTTTGCTTGCATTTTGCTTTTCACTTAATCTCTAGTTAACGATCTTGCTTAGGGTTTCTCGGCACATAAATTTTTGAATTTTTCATGGTTGATGCCTTATGGAACCTCATGGGTGTGCCTAGGAACCCTATAGGTATGTGATACAGGATCAGGATCCCACATATGTAATTTGTTACATGGGCTACAGATAGGTAGAGAACTGAGAACGGGTGATAAGTTTCATGAGATAGAAACGGTGCAAGTGTTGCAGCCAAGTCTGTTGGTCACTATCACCCTGTATTACCAGAATACATTGATTCTGAACGAATGTTACTAGATACCGAACCTGAAATACAACATCATATCAGTCTCTTTATTAGTAAAGAAAGGATATAATTTTGTATTGTTGGATAATGTTTTGAACATTTCCTATATCAAGAGTTGATCGGTTCAGGAACGTTATCTAAAAGCATAGACGTTCTAAATCAAACCACAGTTCTTAGTATACAGAACACACACAAGAGGAAGAGTTCAGAAATGAATGAATCCTTCTTGAGGTATTGTAGACTAGGTCATATCAATGCGACCCGACTAGCTGAAGTTACATTAAGATGCATATTTAAATTTGTTTGAATTTACATCTTGTGAAATTTGCAGGTCATGTCACAGAGATAAGAAGACCACAACTCTGTTTATTGGAAACAGAGAAAGAGTTAGTGAACTCTTGGGATTGATACATGCTGATGTATGAAGGTCCCCTGTCTACAAATGCCAGGACTGGTTCTTTATACTTCATTAGATTCACTGATGATCACTCAAGATTCAGACATATGTTCCTGTTGAAACACAAGTCCGAAACTTTGGAGATAATCATAGAATATAAGTTAGAAGTAGATAACCAAAAACGGGTATAAGTATTATGTCCTTTGATGAGATCAAGGAGGAGTATACTTGAGCATGGAGATTCCTGGACTATTCTAAAAGGAGAATGAGATTCTCTCTCAGCATTACTCCTCCGTATACACCACAGCACGTCCGTGTATCGGGGTGGAGCAATCACACCCTATGTGATGGTGTGCTCTATGATGAGTACTACTGAGTTGCCTATTTCCTTTTGGGAGTTATGCACTTGAGAAGCTGCATACCTATTGAATAGGGTTCAAATCAAATCAGTTGCCTACCACTTCATATGTGATATGGAAAGGGAAGAGCCCATATCTTAAGTTTGTTAAGATTTGGGGTTGTCCGACCTATGTCTAAAAAGCAAAATCCGGACAACCTCGAGGCAAGGTCTGTTCTGTAGAACCGGAAAGGTTCCAGCTATACAAACTACAGCTGATGATTTAGTAAACCCGAAGTATTCAATAGATTCCAATGAATCTCAGCCTCTTCGCCGATCTAGCAGGGTTCCTCACCCATATGAGAGATACTTCGGTTTCTTTATGACAGTGGGAGCGAGGATTACATCATGAGATGATGACCCAACTAGTTTCGAGCTGGCCATCAGGAGTGGGACTCTGTAAGAATGGATGGATGCTTAGTGATTTGAGATGGAATCCTTATACACCAACAAAGTATGGACTTTAGTTGTTTTATCTGAAGGGTTAAATCCCCATCAGGAGCAAGTATATCTTGAGAAGATTACTTGGTGTACATAGAAAAGTTGAGACTTTCAAAGCTATGCTTAAGTCCATCCAGATCCTACTTGCCACGGCTACATACCATGACTACGATATCTGGTGGTTGGGTGTCATGACTGCTTTTCTAAATGATTAATTGGAAGAGAGCGTCTATAAGTACACAGCCAGAGGGCTTCGTAGACAGTGGGAGCAGCGGAAACGTGTGCAAGATGCTTTATATGATAAAGCAGGCATCACGGAGTTGGAACATCTGTTTTGATGTGGTAGTCAAAGAGTTTGACTTCATCAAAATGGTAGATGAACCTTGTCTATACAAAAAGGTAGTAGGGAGTATGGTAATGATCCTCGTAGAGTACGTGGATGACATACTCTTGATAGGGAAGGAGTTTCCTATGCTACGCTCAGTCAATCTCCGCTTATCATAAGGATTCTCCATATAGGATCAAAGTGATACCTCTTAAATCCTGAGTTTTGAATCTATGAGATAGATTTATTTGGATGTTAGGATTCTCACTAGTTGTAGTGAGATGGTATCAATCGATCTTGAGGAGAATCACTGGAAAGGTTCCAGGGTGATAAGGACGACTGCATGTCAGTCGCAGGCATTGTCTTTACCCTTAGTGGAGGGACGGTATGTTGGAAGAGTTCCAAGCTAGATACCGTGACTTACTAGACGATTAAAGGCAAGATACATCATTACCAAAGATGCTACCAAAGAGGCAGTCTGGATACATATAAGTTCATGAGATGAACTTCGTTCCTACCATTGTGTGACAATGGAGTTGTGGCTTATGCCAAGGAACCCCCGTCCCATCAGAAATCCAGATATAATTCTTAGGCAGTATCACCTGATCATGGAGATGGTTGATCTCCAGGGAGATCGAGGTTAGGAGAGTAGACACAGAGGACAACAGCGCGGATCCACTCACAAAGGCCTTTTTCCCAGTAGAGACTTTTATGGGATGGTTGAGTATGAGATACTTCAACCACAGCTAAATGTTGGGTATGCGATACCACAACAGATGGCCCTAGTGCAAGTGGAAGATTTTTAGTTATATGTATGCCCTAGAGTCCATTACTGTACATACGATGTATATTGTAATGGATGCTTGGACATATATAGGGAGGACTTTCTTGCTCGACATGATAATATGCTATCTGGTTGAACTTTATCTTAACATGTACTCTGATTGTCTCTATGTTACATGTTGATAAAGCCCTTAGGATATGTACTCGACTACTGGGACTATGATGAGATCATACTAGTGGGGCCACGGTAGTCGATGGGTACATCCTATAACTGTTCCTAGTTGAGCGTGTATCGAGACGGTGTAGAGTAGACTAGCGTATACGTATCTTGACCCATATGATGGGCGATGGATGATCCCATATCCATCGGTGTTTGACATCAATGATGGTGTACGGGTGCTCAGTGGAGACTGGGTACACTGGACGGACTCGCCGAGAACTCCCAGATGGTATTATACCTCACGTCAGATGGCAGTTCTCCTGTGACACTGGTACAGAGTAGTCTGTTGACCTGAGATCGTCATAAAGTCTTGTGTGATTCCTACTGTGCTTTAATTTCCATCATACCACGTCCAAGAGGGCGTGCAAAAAGGTGGCTTTTGGGTACAGTCCCGAATCACATGGAGGCAATGAGCGATAGGAGGGGATTCGTCTCTCCCTGTATAGGGAGTTGATGTTGTGCTGTGTTCAATTGGCTATAACTGGAAATCCCTGGCCAGGGTTGCCGAGATTTACTGGTAAGTGTTATCAGTAGTTTCTCGAACTGTTATAGACCTCATATCGACACGACTTATCGAGCTACTGGGGTCTGACGTTTACCACCCCTAGGCGAGATATGCAACATATCAGACGACGAGACCGGACTGTACGGGAGTGTTACTATTTGGATTCACAGGAGAATGTACAGGCTTACTTGTTGATCTTCTGAGCGCTCAATACCTGGGTAGCTGTTACGTTTAGCTGACCGCTTGCAGCTTGTGCGTGTTTGATATGATCATCACCTACTGCCGGCGTATTGACGATTCTTTAGAGTCCTACACAGAGGTTTCCTGGCTCAGGCAAAACGAAGTAGAAGAACATATGTGATATGTGCAGGACCGAGGATAATGCGGTATGTGATACCGTATTGGATTCTCGCGATATGAGATATCGGCCGGGTATATGTGATATAGCCGGGTCATCGTATTAGTTGGTTATATGCGATATAGCCGGATTGTCGGATCAAGTGTTGATTCGATAATTTAATATATAATAATATATGTTATATATTAAATTACATTAACTAATATTAGCTCACTAAAAGATTCTTTTTCTCACTCGGGTAATACATTGATATATATGCGATATATGTTAATTGTATTATTTTATTTTGTTACGATAAATATTATATATGTGATATATAATATTGTAACATGATATGGTTATTAATGCAACATGTTTTGTGGAGTTTAAACATGATTAGGGTTTGGATTAGGGTTAAGACTTCTAGTAGATTCTAGAAGCTTTTCCTTTGTCTTGGAAAAGATATTATGCTTGATATTTTCAAGTGACTCACTTTTAACCCAACCCAAACCCTAACCCTAGTTAATTCTCTACATGGGTTTAGTTGACCATGGTTGCATTATTCATCATATTTATCTTTGCATTATTCATCACAAAAGGATTCTAATATTATTCATTCATCTTCTTCCTTCTTTCTTTCATGAAAAAAGCTTTCTAGCTTTTTTCCAAGTGATGAAAATGAGTTAGAATAAGATTATAAAAGAGAGCAAAAATCCTACTTCATCATCCTCATCTATCCTTGCCATTTAGATGAGGGTGTTCACTTCATTTAGTGAGTGTTAGCTTGTGTTAATGAAACTTCAAGGTAGATCATCTTTGTTATCGAAGATCGGAAGCAAGCTTGCATCTTTCTCTTCGCGGAGCCTCTCGAGAGTCCGGAACACGATGATCGCAGCGAAGGGACCTCAACACGGAGCTTATGAAGTGAAGGACCGGATCTACAAAGGTTGTAATCCCTCTCACTTAGTGTTAAAGTGTTTAACATACTTGTTTTCGCATAAACTCTAGTTTAAAGATCCGGCTTTTGGTTGTTCGGCACGGCTAAAATTTTAATCGGGCATGGTTGATGCCTCGTAGACCCTTGTGCGTGTGCCTAGCAACCCTACAAATCCCAAGAGTTCAGTAACTCTTTCTTTGTTTCCAATAAACGGAGCTATGGTCATCTTATCTTTGTGATATGACCGGCAAGTTTCACAAGATATAAATTCAAACTGACTTAAATATGCATCTTTATGTAACTTTAGCTAGTCGGGTCGCATCGATATGACCTAGTCTACAATACCTCAAGAAGGATTCGTTCATTTCTGAACTCTTCCTCTTGTGTGTGTTCTGTACGTTAAGAACTGTGGTTTGATTTAGAACGTCTATGTTTTTATATAACGTGCCTGAACCGATCAACTCTTGATATCGGAAATGTTCAAAACATTATCCAACAATACAAAATTATATCCTTCTTTACTAATAAAGAGATTGATATGATGTTGTATATCAGCTTTGGTATCTAATAACATTCATTCAGAATCAATGTATTCTGGTAATACAGGGTGATAACTGCCAACAGACTTGGCTGCAACACTTGCATCATTTCCAACTCTTGAAACTTATCACCCGTTCTCAGTTCTCTACCGATCTGTGGCCCATGTAACAAATTATATTTGCGGGATCCTGATCTGATATCTCATATCCAGGACGTAAAGGATACTGAGAAACAGTTCTCGGTAATGAACACCCCCGAAAAAGATGCATCAGCATGTACTTTCTTCGTTTGGGTGGCACGGCAATTCTGGTAATCCCCTATTTCCTGCTCTGTCTTATAACAGTTATAAGTTAGAACGGGACCAACGTTCCCCAGCTCAGTATAATAAGCGGGTTTGGTCAATACATCCGTATTATTATCTTGATTAAGGCGCGACATGGTCACTACCTGGAGAGAGAGAGAAGAAAATGTAAGTCGACGTTAGACACACCACGAGTTGCGGGGAGGCAGAATAGGTAAAACAATCATTTTGTTTAAAACAAATATCGACTAACTTACGGATCTTTGCCAAACCCTATCATAGGAGGGATTAGCTATTATGAAAGAAGATTATACCTAATGAACCAAGTCCTTCTTGTTTGTTGGATATAGTGCCCTCAGAGTCAATTATTGGATCACAGGCACGTGATTGCAATGATTGAGGGAGGACCTATACCGGCAGGACAGTCTTACTCGAGATGATAGTATGCTATCTGGTTTATCTTTATCATCGTTTACTTCTTTAGGTGACCTTACAGGTCACTATTGCACGTTGATAGAGCCTTTAGGATTCTTGCTTGACTGCCAGCAGTATGATGGCGATCATATACGTGGGAGCTGGGGTCTATAAGCTCATTCTTAAATGGTCCCTAGTCGTGGGAGTTTCGAGACAGGGCATCGATACTCCAGAGTAGACTAGTGTATACAGTTGAGACCCCGACGAGGGGCGGTGGCCGGTCTCACAAGCCACTGGTGTCAGTTGGTTCACTTAAGATGTATACAGGTGCTCATTGGGTTATGAGTACACCGGACAGGACTCGCCGGGAACATGCTAGTTGGGATTATACCAGACGTCAGATAGCTGTTCCCTGGTGACATGTATACAGGTTAGTTCATCGACCTGAGATCGTCATTTATCTCGTGTGAGTTCCCACTGTACTTTGATTACTACCCTACCACGGCTCAAAGGAGTCGTGCAAACAGGTTTTAGTTGGGTACAGTCCCGAGCCACATGGAGGCAGTGAGTGGATCGGCAGGGGTTCGTCTCTCCCAGTATTGGGGGTGAGATCGCGCTGTGTCTAGGAGAGCCATTACACAAAGCCCTCGGCCGAGGCAGGAGATTTACTGGTAGGTATTCCAGTAGTATCTCAGGGTGTTCTGGGCTACACTCCGACGCGACTTGTACCGTTTTTGGGGGTCTGACTTTTACCAACCCCCTAGGCCCGCCATGCGATACTCATAGACGAACGGACCGGACTGTACGGATATTGTCACTGACAGGCTCAGTAGGGTGTCGGGATGAGTTCGCTCATCGACGTCCCTTTTGGTCAATACCTGGTAGCCCGTTACGTATGGCTAATACCTCTGACGTGCTAGTGGTTAAATCCACAGCTAAAGTACTGACGAGTCTTTAGAGTCCCCCACAGACAGTTTCCCAAGTTTCGGGTGAAACGCTGTAGAGGCCGTATGGAGATATGGCAGGGTTCGATCTTATACGTGCGGTATTGCACGGATCATGATCGGACGGATAATACTAGCGGGCTTTGGTTTAAGCCGGATCCTAGTATTGTACAGTGTAGATTTTGTCTCATTGCATATGTATTCGGTCGGAATACAAATGTGGGTATGTATATACGGTCGCGGGGTTTTCCTGTAATTTATTACGGGATCAGTTTTTTGAAGTTGCCTGTTTGCATTCCGTTTCGGCCAGTTTTCCTTTGTTCCTTCATGGCCGGATTTTTCTGATGGAGGGGCTAATTTGCAAATGTGCAAATTAGCAATTGTGGAGGGGTTTTTTGTGATATGAGACATTATGATGGGTGTAGCATCTTTCGATGCTTTTCTTGTTCTCATTATTGTTTGCATTTATGAGATAGGATTGGATTGGAAATGGTGTGACATTAATTCCTCATTATCATCACTTTTCTTATGCTCACCTTTGCTCTTCTTGTGCTCACCCCCTTGAGATTTTTTTCTCTCCTCCACATATTATTTGGCCAGCCACAATTTGGGAGGGGGGGATTCATTTTTGTGAGTGGGAAATTTCATCATCTCATTTTTGCTTGCTACAAAATTCCCAAGTTCATTTAAAAGTTCATTCCACCTCCATCAAATGGCAACTTCAAACTCCAAGAGACAAAACATTCTACACTTATCCTACAGCATCCTTGGGCACGTCGGCTCGCCAACTTCATGCCCGAGTTGCCTCGGTCCAGAGGTGGGAGCCCGTAAAAGAACCCGGCGATGTGGTGCCCGTTCCGACGAGGAGATGAAGACCGGAGATTCCGCGAGGAGATCGGGATGGAGGCCGAAGACCGAAGGACACGGATCGCTTGGTATAGCTCTTTATCCCTTCTCTAGATAGCTAGTTGTAGGTTAATGGTTCGATTCGGGTTTTAAGCATACGATAGCGCCGGTTTCTAGTTGTGAAAAATTTTCGTTTCCGCATTTTGGCCTCGGATAGACGGCCAGGGTGCTACCGTAGACTTACATGGTATCAGAGCCACGCCATTAACCTAGTCTTGCTTGCTCTAGCGTGTTTAAAAGTTCGATCGAACAAAATTCCAAAACCGCATTTCCATTTGCATCAGTTTCTGTCGAATTTTTGCAGTGGTCAAATTTTTTTTCAGTGTGTTGCAGAAATTCAAGCAGGGTATTTTAAGAGTTCTGTGAAAATTTGGTGCCCCAATGTTACTGTTCCGTCGCGGAACCGCGGCCAAACCCATGCATTGGCCGCGGTTCCGCGGCCATTATAACTCCTCTCTGCACCAAATTTGTACAGTGGCTCTCTGACAGGGAAATGGGGTTTTTGGAATGTTCTGTTTGGGCCCAGATTTATTTTGAGTGCTACAGTTGTGCTTGGGGCCCACTTCGGTAAATTTAGTCGATCGAAAATCTTAAACATGTTAGTTCACAGTATTTACATTATATCTGCGACCGTGAATGTCACTTGATCGGTAAATCTTGTCTAACTGCTGTAGCCCTTTTAGACGGATTTGCGAACGTGACATTCACGTTGATGTTCTGTGTTGTGCAGTGATGTTGCGGATTTGTCGTGGTGGATAGCCTGGATGCAATGTTAGTATGTTAGTACAGTTTGGTTGTATATGTACATTTGATATTGCGGGGCGAGTATCCGACATGTGGACTGCCGTTACTGCCTGTTTGTATATTATTCTTTTGGGGCACGACCGGGCTGAGGTCGATGTACCCGTTGTATATTTTACTTTCTGTACTAGGATTACCCCGTGGAGGGGTGCACGGGTAGCCGGGTTCTAGAGGGCAACGGACCCGCATATCATGGCATTGAGACGGAGGGGGCTTCACTCTAGAATTGGCGGGCTGTTCGACGCACTCGTAGGGGGTACAGGTGTCACGACCTGAAATTGGCCCGTGGCGGCCCTAGTACTACGCAACGCCTAAAGACGTAACGCAGTAAAAGAAAGCCAAAACCCAGAAATCTAAACCAAGAAAATATGGAAAAGATAATATAAGTTTTTGAAACATTTGAAATCGCAACCCAAATTCTTTAAAAAGTCTTACTTTCTTTTCTTAAAATTTTAGCAACACCCCTTTTTGTAAAAAGTGGCCCAAATGCGGAAAACACTCTCATCACAAATATACGACGCCGTAGCGAAGAAATAAGAGACAATAGAAAGGAAACTGTATATAAAAGGCAACAAATCCACAAATAATATACAATATCGTCCTCACCAAGTCTCTAAGTCAACAACATACTAGTAGATGGAGAGTACAAAATACAACGAATGTACAATATGAAATAAAGATAATCATCCAACCCACCTAAGCAAAATAGTACTGTGAGCTGATGCGGTATCTGTAGCAAAAGATGAATAGCTGAATAGCGGAATAGCCTGCCTCGACTACTCTGGGGAACAACCTGAAACACCTGTGGCACAACGGGGGTGAGTTGCCAACTCGTGAATAGTAGATAACATATGCAGGTAATCGCAGGAATGCACGTACAACATGAATCTAAGATATGCGATTACAGTATAATATGTCATGCAAATACTGAATAAAGGAAAGTACACTAGCAGGTACAATCAATATGTGAAGCAATAGTAACATGACAATAATATGCAATAACCATGCAATAGGGATATGAGAATGTAAATATGCAACTATCATAAGGGTACACTAACAGGTACTACCAATATATGAATCTGTGCATAGAATAGATAAGTGTGAGGTATGGGGTGGAATATGTCATTTCCACGGAAACCTGACATCATGGTAGGATCACAATCCATCAAGACACTCAAATCCTAAATCCTCAAATCAGCCCCCAAACTGGGCTCTCACATCATAAGTCTCACATCACCTCAATGTACAATATCGAGTAGCTCTCCTGTATCTCGAATGTACAAATCAACAATCTCTTTCATATCCCATATCCAATGTCAATGAATCACCTATATCCCAAGTCGAATCTCAAGTAAGTTTCTAACATCCTAAAGGTATATATATTTGCAGAAATAAATATGATGGGGGCAATACACATATATTAGCATCCCATACCACTAATATTGGTGTAAGGGTATATATAACAACGGCTAATCCCCTGTTATATATACAAAGGTATTAAAGAAATATCATGAAAACCATATGCCAAGTATCGACACAGAAATCCTGATCACGTATCATACGCTATCCCGAAAGCACGAGTGCCTAGCTCTGACTCTCGCCTTTCGACGTATGCATACGTACATGACTCCCAGCGGTGTCTCCGTGATCCCCCGCCAAGTCATGGGTACTATCACCGGTAGGTACTCGCCCGCCTCCAGGCTCAATCGGCAAAATCCATCGATCTTCTTGCCGAAGGGAACCATACCGGGCCCCACCATGTACCCTCATACGGTAACCACACCTCGTATGGAGTATATAATCAGCACCGATAAAACTCATGGTGGACGCGCAAATATCATCTCAAGGAAACCGGTTTTTCAATGTATACATAATTTCATGAACTCCCACGGTTCCCAAATCCAGAAAACACCATGTAAAATCCAAATAAACAATGAGCAAATCCAGGAACAAATAAATGCGATATATCTGAATGTGAGCATATAAATGAGAACATGTTGCTGAAACCATATGTATGCGAAATCAATAAGGTACAGCTAGGTATATGTATCTACCTATAAGTAAAATATGTGCATGGTATACCCGTAGCTGTATCGCAAGGTGTATATGTACCTATCACTAATGGTAAGATACACAACAGGTATACCGATAAGCTAGATGTCATGTGTGATAAGCAATAGAATCTATAAGGGGTTGTGTGTGACATGGCAATTATTCACGGTATGTGTGTAGTATATAATCCGTGCTCGTGCAACATGAACCGTCAATAATATGTGCAGTGTCCTACGGCTGCTAGTCACAGTATAACTATATCAAGGAAATAAAGTAAAGGCGCAATTCTAACAATGACGTAGAATGTGCGACAGGTATTTGAATCCTAGCCCAGACGCATAACGCCATGCGGGCGATTCCCCTGTAGATGTTAAATCTACTCACCTATGCTCCACGCTAGGTGAATCCTACCATCTGCTCCCCCTGTAGTAGTGTCCGTAGTCCCTGCCTGCAAACCTGCAAATAAGACACAAAAATCATATATAAGCCAAATATTCCGCGAAACGCGATATCGAACCAAAACGAGAAACTCGCATCACGAACTAAACGCGCGTGTGCACGACACGCTGAATCGTGTGTGTACGCATCTAAAACCATCGCGACACGCCGCGATACGCTGGATCACAGAACCCTCTCACGTATCGCGCAAACACAACGAACACCAAATACGATATATTTCCCCAGATTATCCTACAGGTCAAATCTTGCAAAACTAAACATGCCAAAGCACTAGACAACACTGCAGACAACCCTAGCCAAGACCCCAACACCCCAGACCCCAACTTGGCCCAAATTGCGGCCAAACCCATTAAATCTGCGGCCTGGAACAAGAATGAGGGGCTCGTGTTCTGGTGGTGGTATCTAGACCTTGTGAGCATGCCCCAGTTTTCTCAATTTTGTTCTGAAGGATCCGGGTCAAAAGCAGATCACAAAAATGCTAATATATCGCTTAAAAACACTAATTTGCACTAAAAAGGAAACCCTATGGTATTTTAGTGTAATCCAGGGAAATTCTCAGTTAAAGTGACCTTAATAACACTAAAATAGGTAGGGTTTACCAACACAATCAACAATTATCCAAAAGTCCACACCAAACACCATAAGTAGCACTAAACTAGCTAATTAACACCAACCGACACCAATTAACACATAAACTAAGCAACTAGGGGATTGGGTTAAGAAATATACCCTAAAGAACCCTAGAGAGCAGGTAAAGAAGTGGAGAAGAGCTGCTATAGGTTGCTGGAGCTCCTGCTGTTGCTGTTGCTGCCTGCTGCTGCTGATGATGATGATGCTGTTGCTGCTGATGATGATGATGCTGCTGCTACTGAAAGCTACTGCCTCTGCTGATGATGCAGGTAAGTGTGTGTGTGTGTTTGAAAGAACAAGAGAAAAGAGAGGAAATGAGAGAAATGAGTGAGAGTGAGAGCAAACACCAAGATCCCTCCCATTCTCACTCTCTCTCTTCATTAAATGGGCATGGCACAAGCCATGTTGCCCCATGCCCATTTCTCTCTCAAGTCAACCATTCAACCAATTCAAAAATCCTTTTTAAATTCATTTTATTTAAAAACAACCATACACACCTAACAACCCAAAACACTTAAACAAAGCCTAAAACTAGATTAAGAGATGGTTAAACCCCAAATTAACACCCTAGTTCACATGCACAAGTGTGTGTGTGCCTAGAAAAATTCTAATAAAATACTCCTTAAATAGGATAAAATATTTAAAACTTAATTTGGTAAACTTTTTATTAAAAACCATACATTAAAATATAATTAGATACAAAACACAGTCTAAGGTGTTACAACAGGTTGACCCAAGGAGGGGTGCTCAAGTTACCGGATTCCGTGAAGTGCTGGGCGGTCTATTCACGTTGCTGAAGGGGGCTGCCTCACTTCAAGTTTTGGTGGGTAACTTGCCGCACCCGTAGGGGTCTAGGATTTCATTGCACAGGCTATCCACACGACCAGGGGAACGTCGGGTTTCAGTAGCGGCTCTATGAAATCCGGGGATCCCAGATATCTGTATTGTTCTGTGATGCTTATTACATTTCTGTGATGTTGCATTTTATCACGCCTTGAGCGAATATTATATATTGATATATGTACTAGTAGATGTTGTATATGTTTTACATCCATGCTAGTCCAGTCCCCGCTCTGTCGTTAGTTAAGTAACCTAACGGGTGATGACGGGACCCAGTTGCGAATGCGGATGGCATATACGTACACGTATTTTCGTTCTTTTGTGGTGTGATCAATTGATGGGACTGCGTTGATTCGGATCAATGCAAGCTAAACAAACCTATTCTGATGTTGTTGGAACAATTTTTCAAAAAGCTGTTATTGCAAGGACGTTCTCTTTTGTTTTGCACAGTGGTATTCGGTTATGAATATCCAGCACCTCAGTCGACGAGGCAAGGGCTGAGATCCCTTCACCGGGAGTGACCCCTTGGACAGAAGTTTGCGTCAGGGTAATAACTTCATTATAGCCGATTTCCTTTTGCTTTGCATCTTGGTATTCAGTTGGAATATCCTGCACCTCATTCTACGGGGAAAGAGCCGAGATCCCTTCACCGGGAGTGGCCTCTTTAGCAAAGGTTTTCGCCATTATATTTTTTATAAAAAGCTATCCGGTTCCTTCAACGATACCAAGTTCATTACGTTAAAGGTTTTTCGCCAAAAACCAACCGTAGCCCTCCGTCATTTCAGATTAGTATTGCTTAGTATTCGTGCTACGTATGTCGTGCTCAGCCGAGGCGTAGTGTGCGGTAGCTCTGTAATGCTTTTCTGTCTTATGGATATGTGATTGGTTAGGACAGTCGTACGGTCATTTTGGCTCAGTCAAGGACTCGTGCGGGTGGGTCTAATGCAATCAAGATAATGACGGGTTGAACTTGGCTATGATCCATTGATATGTTGGCTCAGTCAAGGTCACTTGGGTCCTAGGGGTAAAAACACACAACGAGAGTTTCTAAAGAAACTGAAACTTGTCAGGCATGCGCATACCTTCTGGAGTGTGATAACGTGAGTGGAATCCGTCACGTTATCATGCGATGATAGTTGGATCCCGATTCCCACTGATGAGTTGGTTTATTCCTCGGGTGATCCCGACAAATTCTTCTTTTAGGTTTGGAGGAGAATTTGAGGTTACAGTGGGAGGTTTCCTGATTAGATAAATTGATAACCATTCTGATTTAGGTTAGAGTGCACGCTGAGTGTTTCTTTTCTCTCTCTTTGGCTGCGACCATGACCCGACCCTTGACTATGACTTAGTGACCAAGATTAACCGAACCTTCTTATAATACTGGCTTTTGGATTGTCAGAGTTGCATACTTCATTGCCACTCCTACTTTTACCCTTTTCTCCAGAACACCCCGTATTACTACGAACGTCCACTTCCATTGGATAAAACCATCGTATGATTATATACGAACTCGAATGAATTTATTCGAGGATGGTTTCCGGTTCTGGAGAAAACGGTTAGGACTATTTGTTAGTTATATGTATGCCCTAGAGGCCATTACTGTACATTGGATGTATATTGTAGTGGATGCTGGGACATATATAGGTAGGACTTTCTTGCTCGACATGATAGTACGCTATCTGGTTGCTCTTTATCTTAACATGTATACTTTCTGTCTCTCTGATTACATGTTGATAAAGCCCTTAGGATGTGTACTCGACTTCCAGGACTGTGATGCAGATCATACTAGTGGGGCCTGGATAGTCCATGAGTACATCCTTGAAATGTTCCTAGTCGAGGGAATATCGAGACGGGGCATCGATATTCCAGAGTAGACTAGCGTATATCTTCTCGACCCATGCGATGGGCGATGGATGATCCCATATCCATTGGTGTTTGACATCGGGGATGGTATGCGGGTGCTCAGTGGAGACTAGGTACACTGAACGGACTCGCCGAGAACTCCCAGATGGTATTATACCTCACGTCAGATGGCAGTTCTCTGGTGACACTGGTACAGCTTAGTCTGTTGACCCGAGATCGTCATAGAGTCTTGTGTGTCTCCCAGTGTGCTTTGATTTCCACCCTACCACGGCTCTACTGAGTTGTGCAAACAGGTGGTTTTTGGGTACAGTCCCGATTCACATGGAGGCAATGAGCGATAGGAGGGGATTCGTCTCTCCCGGTATTGGGGGTTGATGTTGTGCTATGCTCGACTGGCCATAACAGGAAATCCCTGGCCAGGGTTGCAGTGATATACTGGTAAGAGTTATCAGTAGTTTCACGAATGTTATGGACCCTACGTCGGCATGACTTATCGAGCTATTGGGGTCTGATGTTTACCACCCCTAGGCGAGATATGCGACATATCAGACGAACAGACCGGACTGTACGGTAAGTGTTACTGGTTGGATTCACAGGAGTGTGAGCGGGCTTGCTCGTCGATCTTCTGATCGCTCAATACCCGGGTGGCCGTTACGTTTAGCAGACCGCTTGCGGCTTGTGGGTGTTTGATATGATCATCATCCGCTGCCGGCGTATTGACGAGTCTTTAGAGTCCTACACAGAGATTTCCTGGCTCAAGCGAAACGAAATAGGAGCGCATATGAGATATGTCCGGGACCGAGAATAATGCGTGTATATGATACCGTATTTCATTCTCGCGATGAATGTGTCGAATGGTTGTATGCGATATAACCTAGCTATCGAATCAAGGATTGATTCGATAAGCCGATACATTGGATACTAGCCGGTTATATGCGATATAACCGGATCATTGAATCAAGTGTTGATTTAATGATTTAATGTATAATTTTATATTTGATATATCACTTTGCATTGACTAGTATTGGTTCACTTTAAATGGATTTTCTCGCTTGGTATGCACAAGTTGTATATGTGATATATTTTTTTGCACAAGATTGTATCATGTTTGATGATACATGCAAGCTAGGGTTTGTGTAAAGAATTGACCATGGTTATATGAATGGTTAGGGTTTCATTTTATTTGCTTATTTATTTATTCATTTATTCTTTATTGAAAGAAATAAAATAGTGGCTAAGTTTGGATAATCTTTGAAGCTTCATGAAGCTTTGAATGGTTGACTATTTTGTTTGTTTCCTTAACCTTAACCATTCACTTTAACCTTAGTTTGTTCTCTACATCTAACCAAAGTTGACATTATGATAAGAATGATTTATTTTCTATTTTCATATATCTTATCATAATTCTTTATCATCTTCTTCTTCATCTTCAAGTTGAAGAAAGCTTGCACCTTCAATGGCAACTAGCCAAATCAAGTGAGAAATCCTAATCTAAAGTCTACCCACTTCCTATTTCTTCATCCACTACTACTTGCCATGTAGTAGAGTGTGTTGTCTTCACAAGTTTCTTGACTTGGTGAAGGCGGAGCTCGTTCTTGTGATGCCTCGACGTAGATCATCTTCGGCATCGAACCGACGATCAAGCCCGCCCATTCTTCGATGATGCCGATGCTAGAGTCATGGGTACGATTTGGACAGCGAGGGGACTTCATCACGGAGCCTAGGAGGTGGTGGACCGGATCTACAAAGGTTGTAGCCCCTTTCCTTTAGATACATTTCCGCTTACTTGCTTGTTTCGCCTAGATATCTAGTAAACGATCCGTATTAGGGTTTGTAGGCACCCGTAAAATTTGATTTGTGCATGTTTGATTACTTGTGAGACTCCATATGAGTGCCTAGGAACCCTACACTATTCAGTTGTCTTTTCCTTTTACCTTCTCTCAGGTTGCGAGTGCTCCTTGGATTAGGGGATAGTACACCTGTTACGCTTATTGGATAGTCTTCTTCCAAACCATAGGCAGGTGCCGAACGGTAGGGAATGAAGAAAACCAATTAGCCTAACGATGGTGTACAGAAGGTATTATGTAAAGACAAATAAAGGGATTAGTAAGAGAGCAAAGTAAATTGCGACTGCTATTCACGACCAAACCAAGTATTTCTTTGCCAATCCTACACCACCTTTGTATTTCTCCAGAACACTCTGTATCACTACGAAGATCCACAGTTTATTGGATATTCCATCGTATGGTTATATACGAACTCGAAAGGAACTTGTTCCAGTTCGGGGATGGATTCTGGTTCAGGAGAAATAGGTATAAGGTTTATTCAGGTGTCTTTTATCTTTACCTTCTCTCATGTTGCGAGTGCTCCTAGGATTAGGACAGTACACCCATTATGCTTATTGGATAGTCTTCTTCCAAACCATAGGCTGGTGCTGAACGGTAGGGAAGGAAGAAAACCATTTAGCCTAAGAGGTTTTACAGAAAGTAATGACTAAGGACATATAAAGGGATTTAGAGATGGCAAAGAAATATACGGTTACAGTTGTGAATCTGATAATGGAAGAGGCATTACTAGGAATACCCGGATACCCCTTCAAAACATTTACATGTTTCAGTTTCATTGTGTACTGTTAAAAGAAAACTGATTTCCCAATTAGACACTTGCTCCAGGGTATGTATTTACCAGGTATGATTTTCACATCTGTATGGTTTTACAGATGATGAGTGGGAGTAAGTTATTGGGAATTGGGTGATCATCCTCATTAATTAGTGATATTTTGAGGAAATCGCCTGGGTTGTTTGCCTGATAGCAAATATTTGGTTTTGAATATCCGTTGTTATGCACCAATTTCAAATTGACATATCTGTATGTCTATTTTTATAGAGTGAGATATAACTTTTTGAAATTATGTCTATGACATTTACCTATATCAGTGGATGGTTAGATAAGGAGCATTAAACAATGGTGTAATTCTTCTTAACCATAAGTACAGTTTTCAACCTACGATACACAGGGTTTGAGTTATTCAACTCAGGGGACTTATACAGAGTATTGTATGTTGTCCAGTGTCCATTAGGACAGAGGGGTTGGTACTCGTACTATATTCTGTTTACTTGTGACTTCTCTGGTTCTTAGACATGTGTTTCGTAGAAATGCAAGGTCTAAGTTTTGAGAAATTATAGTTATAAGAATAGAGTAGAGAACTAGGTATTGCAAGTATCAGGACTCTTCAAGGTGATCGAAGATGTAGATACTTGTGTATGGTATTCAGTTGATAGTAATGGTTTTGAGAAACTTGTTTCTCTTTCAGGTTACTCATATCTGGATGCATTCCTAAGTTGAGTAATGCTGATCGACCTCCTTCCATTTAGTTGACATGCACTGGAGACAGCTGCATGATTTGAATCTGGTTTCAATTAAATCAGTGCCTCTGTTTCTATATTGGATATAGAATAGTTCATATCTTAACATTGTTAAGGTACGGGGAGTTTTCCGGCTTATACTTAAAACCAGACTCTGGATGACTCAAGGCACGTTTCTGTAATGGCTGTTTGTGGATTGACCCGGGATATAACGAGGGTTGATTTTCTACCATCTGGAAGATCAATAGTGATATTGTTCTTGACTCGCCACAGTTTTAGCAAAATGGATTTTTTCAAAAAAACAGTAGTGGGAGTATGGTAGAACTGGAAGTGATTCCAGAACCGCAAACGATTACTGAAAATTTGATAAGAACCTAAAGATTCAATATGGTTTGACATTCCATTGGCCACTCCGCAGATATGGTGGGTAACCTCAGGCACCCGAGAGGTACTCCGGTAGCCTCAAGGACGGTGATAGCGAGGTTCTTGTTTACCCAGACTTGCCATTGCTGTTGTTCTAGACTGTGAGACCCGGCAGGAGGATGAGTATAGCGTCGTTCTAAACTAGCTTTAGAAGTGTACGTATATATAACTCTGCCAGAGGGTTGTCGTAGTCAGTGGGAGCAGCGGAAGCATAGTGGACAAGTGGCTTATGTCTATTTATAGACTAAAGCAGATATAGCGGAGATAGATCATCTATTTCTGATGTGACAGTCATATGTTTGACTTCATCAGAATAGGGGATGGATCTGTTAAGAAGGTAGTAGGGTGTGATGTCCTGGTATTTGGATGACATACACAGAGTAGGAAGTGCAATTCCTATACTACGATCGGTTATACTTTGGTTGTCACACAGTGATTTCTCCACATAGGACTTGGATATCATATCAGACATTCTGGTTACTAGATCTATGGTTTTAGATCTAGATTTGGGTAGTTTCACAATTTGGGTACTTAGATAGCATTATAAGGATATTTAGAATGGACGACTCCTGGCACGGTAGTGTACCTGCATGTGATGGAGTCACCCTCTCTAAAGGTGTCTTACAGACTAAAGGGGAGAGGGATGTGCATGATTGGCAGATCGCTTGCTTAGGCAATTGAGTCAATCATGAGATGTCAAGTACCACACCAAATGTTGTTTTGCACGGGATGCAATAAGTTGATATTTATCCAATTCTGGAGAAACATTCGGAAGCAGTTTTAGAACATAAGTGGATGTTCTAGGGATATGATAACAATAGCCTCGTTCGGGAGACGGTTATCATTCCAGGCTTCCAAGGTGACCTGGATGACAGAGTGACTGTCAGAGTTATAGTTTTCCTTCTGACGAGGGGAAGTATTTTGGACAGGTGGTCCAGGCGGATACTGAGGGAGGCATGGCGCAGGATACTGATTGGTTTCAGTTGACGATACAGTCTAAGAAGTCTAGATTTGGAGTTCATTTATGAACTAGGTCTCATCAGATATCCAGACATATTCTAAGACAGGTATTGCTCATTTCGGAAGATGGTTTTCTCTGCGAACTTGAGATAAAGAGAGACATAGAAAAAAACATCAGGGCGGATCCACTCACTGAGGCTATTCCTCGAACACAATAGTTTCGCAAACGGGTTTTGTGAGACTGATTAGTAGAGGAGTTGGGTGTTCGGTATCACACGGGCTGTGAGTATGCGACATTGCAATAATTAGCCTTGAGTGCAAGTGGGAGATTGTTGGATATAGTGCCCTCAGAGTCAATTATTGGATCATAGGCACGTGATTGCAATGATTGAGGGAGGACCTATACCGGTAGGACAGTCTTACTCGAGTTGATAGTATACTATCTGGTTTATCTTTATCATCGTGTACTGCTTTAGGTGACCTTACAGGTCACTGTTGCAAGTTGATAGAGCTCTTAGGATTCTTGCTTGACTGCCAGCAGTATGATGGCGATCATATACATGGGAGCTGGGGTCTATAAGCGCATCCTTAAATGGTCCCTAGTTGTGGGAGTTTCGAGATAGGGCATCGATACTCCAGAGTAGACTAGTGTATACAGTCGAGACCCCAATGAGGGGCGGTGGCCGGTCTCACAAGCCACTGGTGTCAGTTGGTTCACCTAAGATGTATACAGGTGCTCATTGGGTTATGAGTACACCGGACAGGACTCGCCGGGAACATGCTAGTTGGGATTATACCAGACGTCAGATAGCAGTTCCCAAGTTCATTTAAAAGTTCATTCCACCTCCATCAAATGGCAACTTCAAACCCCAAGAGACAAAACATTCTACACTTATCCTACAGCATCCTTGGGCACGTCGGCTCGCCAACTTCGTGCCCGAGTTGCCTCGGTCCAGAGGTGGGAGCCCGTATAAGAACCCGGTGATGTGGTGCCCGTTCCGACGAGGAGATGAAGACCGGAGATTCCACGAGGAGATCGGGATGGAGGCCGAAGACCGAAGGACACGGATCGCTTGGTATAGCTCTCTGTCCCTTCTCTAGATAGCTAGTTGTAGGTTAATGGTTCGATCCGAGTTTTAAGCATACGATAGCGCCGGTTTTCTAGTTGTGAAAAATTTTCGTTTCCGCATTTTGGCCTCGGATAGACGGCCGGGGCGCTACCGTAGACTTACATTGTTTCCGTTGACCACCTCCTCGTCGGCCTCCTCTTTATGATAGAAGATCCACCCGAGAGCTACTACTCCAAGCTTGACCTCTCACTTGAGGTAACTAGGTAACTAAGAGTGCTAATCAAAGCAACCTAGAGGATATAGAATAGGATTAGGGATCAATTAGTCTTGCTAACCCTTGATCTCAACACATGAGAGGTTAGGGTTAGGGTTTGAAGAGAGAGAGCTTGAGGAGAGAGAAGGTGAGAATAATTATGTGATGGAAATTAACTCATTTGTGTATATATATCATGAAGCATAAAATATCTTGCACAAAATATCTTTGCACAAATATCTTTATGCTTCATCTAATACAAATGAATCATCTAGTGAGTCATTAAAACTATTAATGCTTCATTAACTCACTTGATGAATCATCTCCATGAGTCACAAAACCATTTAATGCATATAACACCTAAGCCCTCCACCTCATCAAACTTCTAGAAGCTTCTCGAGTAATTACGAGAACGCCCCTCCTATCCGTGAAAACACGGAAATACTGAGACTGTATAAATCCAATAATCCAATACTAGAAGCTGGTTTAAACCAAAGTCTGCTAGTATAAACTGTCCGAATATCGTACGTGCATAAGTGCACGTGCGTGTCCGAACCCTGTCGTAAAACCATACGACCTCTATATCGTTTCGCCCGAAACAAGGAAACTCTCTGTGTGGGACTCTAAAGACTCGACACTATGCTGGCAGTGGATTTAACCACAGACTGCAAGCGGCACTAGCTGTACATAATGGTCCCCAGGTAGATGTCGATAAGAAGGCCGATGAGGAAACCTATCCGAACTCCTACTGAGCCTGATGTGACAATCTCCATACAGTCCGGTCTGTTCGTCTAGGATATCGCATATCGGGCCTAGGGGGTGGCAAGCGTCAGTCCCCTAAAAACGGTATAAGTCGTGTCGGAGTGAAGCCCATTACACCTTGAGAAGCTACTGGAAAACCTACCAGTAAATCTCGCTTGCCCTGGCCAGGGACTTTGCGTAATGGCTCTTCAGACATAGCGCGATATCAACTCCCAATACCGGGAGAGACGAATCCTGTCTAACCGCCACTGCCTCCAAATGCTTCGGGACTGCACCCAACTGCTACCTGTTTGCACGACTCCTTTGAGCCGTGGTAGGGTAGCAATCTAAGAACAGTGGGAACACACTCGAGGCGAAGCAGCAGTGTCAAGTCTGTGTAGGGTTCCTAGGCACACTATAGAGGTCTCACAAGGCATCAACCATGCCAATTTCAAATTTTATGAGTGCCGTGAAACCCTAATACGGATCGTCGACTAGAAATTTAAGCGAAAAATGAAATTAGTTAACATCTTAACTAAAGGAGAGAGGCTACAACCTTTGTAGATCCGGTTCTCCACTTTCTTACCTCCACGTAGTCGTCCTCTCGCTGTCCAAGTCGGATCTCGGACTCTAACATCGGCTTCATCGGAAAAGTGAGCGGACTAGGTCGTCGCCTTCGTGCCGAAGATGATCTACGTCGAGGCATCACAAGTTCAAGCTCCATCTTCACCAAGTTGTGAAACTTGTGAAGAAAACACCCAAAATAACTTGGAAAGAGGTAGAGGGTGAAGAAATAGGAGGTGGGTTCACTTTAGAATTGGATTTCTCACACTTTAGCTCAAGTTGCCATTAATGGACTTAAGCTTTTTCTTTTGAAGATGAAGAAGAAGATGAAGCTAGAATATGATAAGTGTTATTTAAAAATGAAAAGTAAATGAATACTTATCATATACTAACTAGGGTAGAGTGTAGAGAATAGACCATGGTTACTTGGATGGGTTAGGGTTAAGCATGAAGACAAGAATGGTTAAGAAGTCAAAGCTTCATGAAGCTTCAACTAGAAACAAATAAAGCCACCATTCTCATCTAAATCATTTCCAAATAAATAAATGAACAAATAAATAAATAAATGAATAAGCAAAACCCTAATCATCAAATTAACCATGGTTTAATTCTATACACTTAACTAAATGATCAAGTATCATCAAACATGATACAAAAATGTGCACAAAAGTATATCACATATACTTCTTGCACATCAAGTGAGAAAATCCATATAAAGTGAACCAATACTAGCTAATGCAAAATAATATATCAAATATATAATTATACATTAAATCATTAAATCAACACTTGATTTAACGATCCGGTTATATCGCATATAACCGACTAGTATCCTATGTATCGGATTATCGAATCAATCCTTGATTCGATATCTAAGTTATATCGAATATAACTAATCGACACATTCATCACGAGAATGGAATACGGTATCACATACACGCATTATTTGCGGTCCTGCACATATCTCATATGCGCTCCTATTTCGTTTCGCTTGAGCCAGGAAACCTCTGTGTAGGACTCTAAAGACTCGTCAATACGCCGGCAGCAGATGATGATCATATCAATCACCCACAAGCCGCAAGCGGTCTGCTAAACGTAACGGCCACCCGGCTATTGAGCGATCAGAAGATCGACGAGCTAGCCCGCTCACACTCCTGTGAGTCCAACCAGTAACACTTACCGTACAGTCCGGTCTGTTCGTCTGATATGTCGCATATCAAGTCTAGGGGTGGTAAACGTCAGACCCCAATAACCGATAAGTCATGCCGATGTGAGGCTCATAACGGGTCGAGAAACTACTGGTAACACTTACTAGCAAATCTCTGATCAGCCCTGGCCAGGGACTTCCCTGTTACGGCCAATCGAGCACAGCGCAACATCAACCCCCAATACCGGGAGAGACGAAACCCTTCCTATCGCTCATTGCCTCCATGTGACTCGGCACTGTGCCCAAAGACCACCGTTTTGCATACCCTCATGGACGTGGTAAGGTGGAGATCAAAGCACAGTGGGAATCACACAAGACTCTATGACGATCTCGGGTCTACAGACTAACCTGCACAAGTATCACCTGAGAACTGCCATCTGACGTGAGGTATATTACCATCTGGGAGTTCTCGGCGAGTCCGTCCAGTGTACCCAGTCTCCACTGAGCACCCGTATACCATCTCTGATTTCAAACACCAATGGATATGGGATCATCCATCGCCCATCTCATGGGTCGAGAAGCGTATACGCTAGTCTACACTGGTATATCGATGCCCCGTCTCGATACACCCACGACTAGGGACGTTGAAGGATGTACGTATGGACTACCTTGTCCCCACTAGTATGATCTGCATCATAATCCAGGTAGTCAAGTACACATCCTAAGGGCTTTACCAACATGTAACTATAAGACAGTTTAAAGAGACAAGTGTACATGTTAAGATAAAGAGCAACCAGATAGCATACTATCATATCGAGCAAGAAAGTCATCTCTATATATGTCCAAGCATCCAATATAATATACATCATCTGTACAATACTGGCCTCTAGGGCATACATACAACTAACAATCTCCCACTTGCACTAAGGCCAGCTGCTGTAGTATCGCATACCGAGCATCCCGAAGAGTCTCTCAAACTGTATCTAGGGAATGACCTTCGTGAGTGGATCCGCCGTGTTGTTCTTCGTGTCAACCCTCCTGACCTCGATCTCCCGGCGATCAACTATCTCCCGGATCAGGTGATACCGCCTCAAAATATGCCTGGATCGCTGATGGGACCTGGGTTCCTTGGCCAAAGCCACTGCTCCATTGTTATCGCAATACAAAGGTATTGGATGCTCAATGGATGGAACCACTCCAAGTTCAGTAATGAACTTCTTGATCCAGACAGCCTCTTTAGCAGCATCGTTGGCTGCGATGTATTCAGCCTCCATCGTCGAGTCTGCCACGGTTTCCTGCTTGGAACTCTTCCAGCTAACCGCCCCTCCGTAAAGGGTAAAGACAAAGCCCGACTGCGACTTAGAGTCGTTCTTATCACTCTGGAAGCTCGAGTCGGTAAAGGACTCCACTTGGAGTTCTCCGTTACCATACACCAAGAGCATCTCTTTAGTCCTTCGCAAGTACTTGAGAATGCTCTTCACAGCTGTCCAGTGATTCTCTCCAGGATCAGCTTGATACTTGCTCACTATACTTAGTGAGTATGCTACATCGGGTCTGGTACATAGCATCACATACATGATAGAGCCTACAGCCGAAGCATAGGGTATCCCTTGCATGCGAGCTCTCTCCAAATCAGTCTTGGGAGACATCTCTTTGGAGAGAGTGACTCCAGAGATCGTGGGCAAGTTCCCACGCTTGGATTCTTCCATACTAAACCTCTTTAGTATGGTGTCAATGTACCTGGATTGGGACAATCCGAATATCCGTTTGGATCTATCTCTATAGATCCTTATTCCCAATATGCAGGAGGCATCACCAAGATCTTTCATTGAGAATCTTTGTGATAAGAAGAGCTTGACCGATTTCAGCATAGGAATATCATTTCCTATCAAGAGTATGTCGTCCACGTACAATACGAGGAAGACAACCTTACTCTCTGCCACCTTCTTGTAGATACAAGGTTCATCTGGGTTTTTGACGAAATCAAACTCTTTGATAACGACGTCAAAGCAGATGTTCCAACTCCGCGATGCTTGCTTTAATCCATAAATGGATTTAAGCAGCTTGCACACCTTCCCGCTGCTCCCACTGTCTACGAAGCCCTCTGGCTGAGTCATGTACACGCACTCTTCTAAATCACCATTTAGAAAGGCGGTCTTAACATCCATTTGCCAGATTTCGTAGTCATGATACGCAGCGATGGCAAGCATGATCCGGATGGATTTAAGCATAGCCACTGGAGAAAAGGTTTCGTCATAGTCCACACCTGGTCTTTGACGAAAACCCTTTGCAACAAGTCTAGCTTTGAAAGTCTCCACTTTCCCATCTACACCAAGTTTTTTCTTGAAGATCCACTTGCTCCCGATGGGTTTTACCCCTTCAGGAGCAACATCCAAAGTCCATACTTTGTTGGTTTACATGGATTCCATCTCGGACCGCATAGCATCCAGCCATTTCACTGAGTCCTTACTCGTGATGGCCTGCTCGAAGCTAGTTGGGTCATCATCCTCCATGATGCAATCCTCGCTCCCACCATCCATGAGAAAACCGTAGTATCTCACAGGTTGGCGAGGAACCCTACTAGATCGGCGGAGAGGCTGAGGTTCATCGGGAGCTACTGAATCCTCTGGTTCCACTAAATCTTCTGTTGTGTTTTGTTCAGCTGGAACCTCTTCCAGTTCTACCTCAGAGCCACAAATCTCTTTTGCAAGAAATTCCTTTTCTAAAAAGGTGGCATGTTGAGCAACAAATACTCTTTGTTCCTCACTGTGGTAGAAGATATACCCTCGCGAATGCTTGGGATATCCAACAAATTTACACAAAACAGACCTTGCCTCGAGTTTGTCCGCTTTTTGTCTTTTGACATAGGCCGGGCAACCCCATATCTTTATAAAATTAAGATATGGTCTCTTCCCTTCCCATATCTCATATGGTGTGGTAGGCACAGATTTGGTGGGAACCCTATTCAGTAGGTATGCAGCTGTTTCCAGTGCATATCCCTAAAAGGAAACAGGTAACTCAGCTACACTCATCATTGAGCGCACCATATCCAATAGGGTGCGGTTCCTCCGTTCTGATACACCGTTGTGCTGTGGTGTATATGGAGGAGTTAGCTGAGAGAGAATCCCATTCTCTTTTAGGAAGTCCAGGAATTCAATGCTCAAGTATTCACCTCCTCGATCAGATCGTAGGATTTTAATACTTTTTCCGGTTTGGTTCTCGACTTCTTGTTTATATTCTCTAAATTTCTCAAAAGCTTCTGATTTGTGTTTCATCAGGAACACATATCCGAATCTAGAGAGATCGTCAGTGAATGTTATGAAGTACAAAGAACCATCCCTGGCATGTGTAGACATGGGACCGCATACATCACTATGTATCAGTCCTAAGAGTTCGGTAACTCTTTCTCCGTGTCCCGTAAACGGAGTTTTGGTCATCTTGCCTTTGAGACATGACTGGCAAGTGTCATAAGATGAAAATTCAAACGGATTCAAATATCCATCCTTATGCAACTTAGCCAGTCGTGTCGCATTGATGTGACCCAGTCTACAATGCCACAAGAAGGATTCGTTCAGTTCAGAACTCTTCCTCTTGTGTGTGTTTGTTATGCTCAGAACTGTTGATTGATTTAAAACATAAATGCCATTGCATAACGTGCCTGATCCAACCAACTTTTGGTTACGGAAAATGTTCATAACATTGTCCTGTAATACAAAATTATAGCCCTCTTTACTTAACAAAGAAACCGATATAATGTTGCATATCAGGTTCGGCATGTAATAGCATTCGTTCAGAACCAATGTGTTACCAGTTGGTAATACAAGGTGATATTCCCTGACAGTCTTAGCTGCAACAATTGCACCATTTCCAACTCTAATGTCTTTATCACCTTCTCCAAGTTCTCTACCTTTTCTAAGCCCATGTAACTGATTACATATATGGGATCCTGACCCGGTATCTAATACCCAGGACGTAGGGCAAATGGAGAAACAGTTCTCTGTAACGAACACACCCGAAGAAAATGCATCATCACGTACTTTCTTCAATCGGGTGGCATGGGAATCCTAGTATTCCCCTATATCTTGTTCATTCCTATAACTCTTATAGGAAAGAACGGAACCAACGTTCCCCAGCACTGTATAACATGCGGGTTCGGTCAATACATCCATATTATTATCTTTATTAGGGCATGAAATGGTCGCTACCTGGAGAGAGAGAGAAGAAAACACTTTAGCGTATGCTCTTGCAAGATCAGATTGGTTATTATCTTATCTAATCAGGATGACTCCCACTAGTTTTTATCAAATCTTCCTTCAAACCCTAAAAGGAAAGACTAGCCGGGATTAATTACACACTACAAGTTCGCCAATTTTTCAGCCAGGCCAGTGTCGGTACTTTGAGGGAGGTCCCCCGTGCTTTCGCACGAACCTAATTACTGTAAACCTCGTTTTCCCAGAGGCGTAACCCCGTTGACACCTTTTTAGACACCTACTTGATCGGCTAATTGTAATGTGTAAAACTCTCCCAGGAGTAACTCTTACTCGCAGCGGGTATCGGGATCCAACTATCTCATAGAAGGTATGCAATCTCATTGCAAATTTCAACACTTGAAATTCCCGATAATATTTTGCCCTAAGCATCTTATGACCTTGACGGAGGTCAACAAACCACAGGGTGCAAGTCAAGTTCAACCCGTCATTTCTTGATCGAATCAAACCCACCCGCACGACCCTTGACGGAGGTCAACAAGGTCGTACGACTACCCTAATCCAATCTGCATCACATGCATAAGCAGATAAATACTAGTTAGCTACAGCACACTACGCCTTGACGGAGGTCAACAAACGTAGCACGAATACTAAGTAGGATTTATCTGAAATGACGGAGGGCTACGACAGGTTTTTCTGAAAACCTATTGCGTAATGAACTTGATATCGTTGTAGAATCAAATGAAGTTTTTTAAATGGAGAGATTTTGAGGCTTTTCTAGTTTTGCTAAAGGGGTCACTCCCGGTGAAGGGATCGTCGGCCCTTTCCTCGTCGAATGAGGTGCGGGATATATCATATATATCACTGTGCAAAGCAGAAACTATAGAAGCAATCAAAAGCAGACTGAGTATGTAGCATCAGCCAGTTATTGCTAAAGGAGTCACTCCCGGTGAAGGGATCTCGGTCCTTTCCTCATCGAATAAGGTGCAGGGTATATCATATATACCGCTATGCAAAGCAAGAACTGTAGCTACCTGTTTTATTTAAAATTTGATTCTACAACATCATTTGGTTTCTTTTATTTCATTAATCACATTAATGAAGTCCCATCATTTAATTCACCTAAGCATCACAGATAAATACGACGTACACTTATGCCATCCGCATTCGCCTGGATGTCCCCTCGTGCACCGTTAGGTTAGGTAACTAACGACAGAGCAGGGCAGGGCTAGTCAAATAAAATACTTAGACATTACATGCCTAACAGTTATAAACCTCGCATTTTAGTCTCATTATCGAAAACTCTTTTCAATATCAAATGAGACTAAACTGCTAGATTTATAACATTCATTTAGTTATCTCATAACTGTTTGTGAATTCCAATTATTGTATCCCATTCCGGATAAATAGAAAATATTAAACTTTCCGATCGAACATTCAAACACCCAAGTTTTCCCGAAACCGATCAACACATGAAATAAGTTCAAAGACATTCACTTCATGCCTCAGTACCAACGGTCCAGCCGTAGAAGGGTCAAGCCAACGCCTCACATGTGGCACGCCGTACTGCCCCAAACCCGAAGGTTCATGTAGGGTTCCTAGGCACACTAATGAGGTCTCACAAGGCATCAACCATGCCAATTGAAATTTTACATGTGCCGAGAAAACCTAATACGGATCGTTAACTAGATATATAGGCGAAGCAAGCATGTAATCGAATTAAATGCTAAGGGAAAGTGACTACAACCTTTGTAGATCCGGTCCACCACTTTTCCTAAGCTCCGCGATGATCTCCCTCCGCTGTCTAAATCGAACCCTTGACTCTAGCATTGGCATCATCGAAGAATGGGCGGGCTTGATCGTCGGTTCGATGCCGAAGATGATCTACGTCGAGGCATCACAAGAACAAGCTCTAACTTCACCAAGCCTTGAAAACTTGTGAAGGAAACACCCTATACAACTTGGCAAGAGGTAGATGATGAAGAAATAGGAAGTGGGTAGACTTTAGATTTGGATTTCTCACTCATTTTGGCTAGTTGCCATTGATTGTGCAAGCTTTCTTCAAGTTGAAGATGATGAAGAAGATGATAAAGAATTATGATAAGTGTTATTTAAAAATAAAAACAATATGATACTTATCATGTCAACAACCATGGTTTAGTGTATAGAATCAACTAAGGTTAGTAGAATGGTTAGGTTTAGGAGATGAAGACAAAATGGTCATTAGGTCAAAGATGCTTGAAGCATCCAAAAGAAACCATTTTGTTTTCTTTACCTTTTAAAAATAAATAGATAAATGAATAAGTAAATAAAAGAAACCCTAACCATTCATATAACCATGGTCAATTCTTTACACAAACCCAACCTTGCATGTATCATCAAACATGATACAATCTTGTGCACAAAAGTATATCTCATATACAACTTGTGCAAATCAAGTGAGTAAATCCATTTAAAGTGAACCAATACTAGTTAATGCAAAGTAATATATCAAATATATAATTATACATTAAATCATTAAATCAACACTTGATCCAATGATCCGGTCATATCGCATATAACCGGCTAGTATCCAATGTATCGGCTTATCGAATCAATCCTTGATTCGATAACTAGGTTATATCGCATATAACCATTCGACACATTCATCGCGAGAATGAAATACGGTAACACATACACGCATTACTCTCGGTCCTGCACATATCTCATATGCGCTCCTATTTCGTTTCGCTTGAGCCAGGAAACCTCTGTGTAGGACTCTAAAGACTCGTCAATACGCCGGCAGCAGATGATGATCATATCAAACACCCACAAGCCGCAAGCGGTCTGCTAAACGTAACGGCTACCCGGGTATTGAGCGATCAGAAGATCGACGAGCAAGCCCGCTTACACTCCTGTGAATCCAACCAGTAACACTTACCGTACAGTCCGGTCTGTTCGTCTGATATGTCGCATATCTCGCCTAGGGGTGGTAAACGTCAGACCCCAATAGCTCGATAAGTCATGCCGACGTGAAGTCCATGACATATGTGAAACTACTGATAACTCTTACCACTATATCACTGCAACCCTGGCTAGGGATTTCCTGTTATGGCCAGTCGAGCATAGCGCAACATCAACCCCCAATACCGGGAGAGACGAATCCCCTCCTATTGCTCATTGCCTCCATGTGAATCGGGACTGTACCCAATAACCACCTGTTTGCGCGACTCAGTAGAGCCGTGGTAGGGTGGAAATCAAAGCACAGTGGGAGACACTCTATGACGATCTCGGGTCAACAGACTAAGCTGTACCAGTGTCACCAGAGAACTGCCATCTGACGTGAGGTATAATACCATCTGGGAGTTCTCGGCGAGTCCGTTCAGTGTACCCAGTCTCCACTGAGCACCCGCATACCATCTTCGATGTCAAACACCAATGGATATGGGATCATCCATCGCCCATCGCATGGGTCGAGAAGATATGCGCTAGTCTACTCTGAATATCGATGCCCCGTCTCGATATTCCCTCGACTAGGAACATTTCAAGGATGTACTCATGGACTACCCAGGCCCCACTAGTATGATCTACATCATAGTCCTGGAAGTCGAGTACACATCCTAAGGGCTTTATCAACATGTAACAGAGAGACAGAAAGTATACACGTTAAGATAAAGAGCAACCAGATAGCGTACTATCATGTCGAGCAAGAAAGTCCTACCTATATATGTCCCAGCATCCACTACAATATACATCCAATGTACAGTAATGGCCTCTAGGGCATACATATAACTAACAATCTCCCACTTGCACTAGGGCCATCTGTAGCAGTGGTTGCAGTATCGCATACTCAACCATCCCCTAAAAGTCTCTCTTTGGGAAAAGGCCTTCGTGAGTGGATCCGCCGTGTTGTCCTCTGAGTCTTCTCTGCTAACCTTGATCACCCTGGAGATCAGCTATCTCCATGATCAGGTGATGCTGCCTCAGAATATGTCTGGGTCACTGATGGGACCATGGTTCCTTGGCCAAAGCCACAGTTCCATTGTCACACAATGGTAGGAACCTAATTCATCTTATGAACCAATATACACCCAAACTGCCTCTTTGGTAGTATCTTTAATAGCGATGTTACCAGTCTTTATCGTCTAGTTTGTCACGGTATCTAGCTTGGAAACCTTCCAACATACCGTCCCTTTACTGAGGGTAAAGACAATGCCTGCGACTGACATTCAGTCGTCTTTATCACCCTGGAACCCTTCCAGTGATTCTCCCCAGGATCGATTGATACCATCTCACTTCATCTAGTGAGAATCCTAGCATCCAATTACATCTATCTCATAGATGAAAACTCAGGATTTAGGAGGTATCACTTTGATCCTATATGGAGAATCCATGTGATAAGAGGAGATCGACCGATCGTAGTATAGGAAACTCTTTTCCTATCAAGAGTATGTTGTCCACGTACAATACGAGGATGACCACCTTACTCTCTACTACCGTTTTGTATATACAAGGTTCATCTACCATTTTGATGAAGTCAAACAATTCCACCATCACATCAAAACAGACGTTCCAACTCCGCGATGCTTGCTTTATTATGTAAAGCAACTTGCACACGTTTCCGCTGCTCCCACTGTTTACGAAGCCCTCTGGCTGTGTTCTTATTGACATTTTCTTCTAAATCATTATTTAGAAAATTAGTCATGGCACCCAACCACCAGATATCCCAGTTATGGTATGTAGCAGTGGCAAGTAGGATCTGGATGGACTTAAGCATAGTCCCCTGAAAAGATTTCATCATTATCCACGCCTGGTCGATGACGAAAACCTTTAACAAGTCTAGCTTTGAAAGTCTCAACCTTTCTATCTACACCAAGTAATCTTCTCAAGATATACTTGTTAGTTATATGTATGCCCTAGAGGCCATTACTGTACATATGATGAATATTGTAGTGGATGCTAGGACGTATGTAGGGAGGACTTTCTTGCTCGACATGATAGTATGCTATCTGGTTGATCTTTACCTTAACGTGTATGCTGATTGTCTCTCTGTTACATATTGGTAAAGCCCTTAGGATCTGTACTTGACTACCTGGACTATGATGCGGATCATACTAGTGGGGATATGGTAGTCCATAAGTATATCCTTCAAAGTCCCTAGTCGTGGGTGTATCGAGACGGGGCATCGATATACCAGAGTAGACTAGCGTATACCTTCTCGACCCATACAGATGGGCGATGGATGATCCCATATCCATTGGTGTTTGACATCGGAGATGATATACGGGTGCTCAGTAGAGACTGGGTACACTGGACGGACTCGCCGAGAACTCCCAGATGGTATTATACCTCACGTCAGATGGCAGTTCTCTGGTGACACTGGTACAGCTTAGTCTGTTGACCCGAGATCGTCATAGAGTCTTGTGTGTCTCCCACTGTGCTTTGATTTCCACCCTACCACGGCTCTACTGAGTTATGCAAACAGGTGGTTTTTGGGTACAGTCCCGATTCACATGGAGGCAATGAGCGATAGGAGGGGATTCGTCTCTCCCGGTATAGGGGGTTGATGTTGCGCTGTGTTCGATTGGCTATAACAGGAAATCCCTGGCCAGGGTTGCTGAGATTTACTGGTAAGTGTTACCTGTAGTTTCTCGAATAGTTATAGACCTCATATCGACACGACTTATTGAGCTATTGGGGTCTGACGTTTACCACCCCTAGGCAAGATATGCGACATATCAGACGATCAGACCGGACTTTATGGTAGTGTTACTGGTTGGATTCACTGGAGTGTGAGCGGGCTTGCTCGTCGATCTTCAGATCGCTCAATACCCGGGTGGCCGTTACGTTTAGCAGACCGCTTGCGGCTTGTGGGTGTTTGATATGATCATCATCTGCTGCCGGCGTATTGACGAGTCTTTAGAGTCCTACACAGAGGTTTCCTGGCTCAAGCGAAACGAAATAGGAGCGCATATGAGATATGTGCGGGACCGAGAATAATACCAGTATGTGATACTGTATTCGATGCTCGCGATGTGACATTGATCGGTTATATGCGATATAGCCGGGTTATCGGATCAAGTGTTGATTCGATAAGTTGTTACTAATGATACTAGTCGGTTATATGCGATATGACCGGATCGTTAAATCAAGTGTTGATTTAATGATTTAATGTATAATTATATATTTGATATATTACTTTGCATCAACTAGTATCGGTTCACTTTAAAATGGATTTTCTCACTCGGGTGTGCGCATTGTATATGCGATATGATTTTGTGCACTTTATTGTATCATGTTTGATGATGCATGATTGCTAGGTTATGTGTAAAGAATTTAACCAAAGTTATTTAAATGGTTAAGGGTTTTACTTATTCATTAATTAGTCTTTTTATTTTTGGAAAAAGGAAATGAAATGAGAGAAAAATGGTGGCTTATTTTGTTTGCACTTGAAGCTTCATGAAGCTTTTATGATGCAACCATTTTTGTCTCATCTCCTAAACCCTAACCATTCCTTTAACCTTGGTCAATTCTCTACACTTAACTTAGGTTATAGTTATGATAAGAATGATATTATTATTCTTTTCATAATTAACAAAATATATTTTCTTCTTCTTCTTCTTCATTTTCTTCAAGTGAAGAAAGCTTGCCTCCATCAATGGCAAGTGATGAAAAAGAGTGAGAAATCCAAATCTAAAGTTTACCCACTTCCTATTTCTTCATCCTCTACCTCTTGCCAAGTAGTAGAGTGTGTTTCCTTCACAAGTTTTCAAGACTAGGTGAAGGTGGAGCTTGATCTAGTGATGCTTCGACGTAGATCATCTTCGGCACGTCGTCGACGACCTAGCCCGTCTATTCTCCGATGAAGCCGACGCTAGAGCCCGGATTTGATTTGGACAGCCGAGGGGACTTCGTTGCGGAGCTATGGAGGTGGAGCACCGGATCTACAAAGGCTGTATTTCCGTTAAACTTTTAGTTAAGTGTTAACTAGATTTGTTTTTCGCCTAGAATTCTAGCCTACGATCCGTGGTCGGGTCTCTCGGCACCTAGATTTTTTTGAAATTGGCATGTTCGATGCCTTGTGAGACCTCCTTAGCGTGCCTAGGAACCCTACAGTGGTATCAGAGCCTAGCTAGAGCCTTAGGCGAAGTCCCGACGGAATCAGAAGTCCGATCGACCCAAAACCCCGACTATGAATATGCTCTCTGTACATTTTCTAATTTCGAGGTTTTTTCAAAATTAAAAATATGCAGAAAAATCAGCAGGTAATCCTAAGACTTACTGTGAAATTCGAGGGCTTGATTCCACAAAGGAGGCGCGGATCCGCGGCCCTACAGTAGGCTCATGCGGCGGATCCGCGGCTCTTTTGTCGCTTTGTGCAGCCAATTTTGCACAGTAGTTCTTAGCTTTCTGTGTTGGCTTTCCTGGGGATTTTTAATAATTTTTCAGGGTTGCATTTTCTGGGTTGTATTGGGAACTCGGTGTTTCGATCGGACTGTCTAATTTTGTCGGTGTGCGTTTCCGGATAATTTTAGAATATGTTAAAAGGTTCGACCGGATATAAATACCCACTTTTTTCCCTGCCGGGAAATTTCCAATTGTTGGATTTTTCCGTAGTTTAACGACGTTCTAAGTAGTGCAAGTAACGCGATGGACCCTCTAGAAGACAACAAACCTTAACTCGATTATGTGACCGTCTTGAACTGCCCTTTGAACCTTCGGGTTTGGGGCAGTACGGCGTGCCACATGTGAGGCGTTGGCTTGACCCTTCTACGGCTGGACCGTTGGTACTGAGGCACGAACTGAGTGTTGTTAGACTCATATTTCATGTGTTGAGCTGTATCGGGAAAACTTGGGTGTTCGATTGTTCGATCGAAAAGTTTAGCATTTTCTATTTATCCGGAATGTGATACAATAATTGGAATTCACAATAAGTTATGAGATAACTGAATGAATGTTATAAACATAGCACTTTAGTCTCACTTAATCGGTTGCCACGGAATTTTGATGTGATCAAAAGTCCGTCGCAATCACGTAGCGTACGCGGATACTCGCCGGGTAAACTTAATAGACAGCCTCACTCCATAGCCCCGACCAAGTGACTGTAGGAGAACCCCGTCGCCGAAAGCATCCGTTCGGGTGCTCGCGGTAGCGGTGTTCCTCCTTGGTGCACTTCGTCGACGGTATCGGGGGTGCGGCCGTCTACTTAAGTTTGCGACGAGCATTCGATCAAAATGTCGGGAATCCTGTTGAATTGCCCGACTTGGTATTGAAAAGTGTTTTCGATAATGAGACTAAAATGCGGGGTTTATAATTGTTAGGCATGTGATGTCTAAGGAATTCATTTGGTCAGGCATGTGATGTCTGAGGTAGTTGCGGATTCCAACTGTTGTAGTTTTACACTTTCTTTTCTGTGACCGTAAGTGTAATATGTGATATCGCCGGTTTCGTTGCTATATGTCAACGACAATTGGGATGCGCATATTTACTTACGTTGATGACATGTGATGTTATGTGTTGCTGGATATGTTATATTGGATCGTCGTGTTTGAATAGCCGGGGTTTTTTTATGTGAGATGAGTGTTTTTCATTTTCATTCATGTAAAAACTTGTATGTAATATTCTTTTATTGGGGCGCTTCCAGGTTGCGGAAGTTGTCACCGTTTGTATATTATTTACTTTTCTGCACTAGGATAGACCCAAGGAGGAGGGCACAAGTAACCGGGTTCTGGAGTCCAGTGGGAGACCAACTCGAGGAGTCGAGTCCGGGTCTCCTAACTCTAGAATTGGTAGGGTTGCTTGCCGCTCTCGTAGGGGTCTAGGGGTGTGGGTTTGGCTATTCATCACGACCGTGGAATCCGTGTTTTATACTGGCTCGTATTGAAAACACGGACGTCCTAGTATATCCAATATTTCATATGTTTCTTCTGCTGCGATATCTGTGATGTGATCATATGATGTTCTGTGATAGATACAGCATATAGTATATATGATATATTATATAGACGTTACTTATGTTTTACACCCGTGCTAGCCCTGCCCCGCTCTGCCGTTAGTTACCTAACCTAACGGTGCACGAGGGGACATCGAGGCGAATGCGGATGGCATAAGTGTACGTCGTATTTATCTGTGATGATTAGGTACTTAAATGATGGGACTTCATTAATGTGATTAATGAAATAAAAGAAACCTAAGATGTTGTAGAATCGAATTTCAAAATAAAACAGGTAGCTACAGTTCTTGCTTTGCACAGCGGTATATATGATATATCCTGCACCTTATTCGATAAGGAAAGGACCGAGATCCCTTCACCGGGAGTGACTCCTTTAGCAATAACTGGCAGATGCTACACACTCGGTTTGTCTTTTGATTGCTTTTAAGTGTTTTTGTTTTGCACAGTGATATATATGATATATCCCGCACCTCATTCGACGAGGAAAGGACCGACGATCCCTTCACCGGGAGTGACTCCTTTAGCAAAACTAGAAAAGCCTCAAAAGCACTCCATTTTTAAAATCATTTGATTCTACAACGATATCAAGTTCATTACGCAATAGGTTTTCAGAAAAACCTGTCGTAGCCCTCCGTCATTTCAGATAAGTTGTATATAGTATTCGTGCTGCATTTGTTGGCTTTCGTCAAGGTGCAGTGTGCGGTAGCTATATGCTACTTATCTGCCAGCATACGATGCGATTGGATTAGGGTAGTCGTGCGGCTTTGTTGGCTTTCGTCAAGGGTCGTGCGGGTGGGTTTAATTCGATCAAGAAATGTATGGGTTGAACCTGACTAGCGGGCTATGGTTTGTTGGCTTTCGTCAAGGTCATAGCACGTTAGGGGCAAAATATTATCGGGAATTTCAAGTGTTGAAATTTGCAATGAGATTGCATACCTTCTATGAGATAGTTGGATCCCGATACCCGCTGCGAGTAAGAGTTACTCCTGGGAGAGTTTTATACATTACAATTAGCCGATCAAGTAGGTGTCTAGAAAGGTGTTAACGAGGTTACGCCTCTGGGAAAACGAGGTTTACATTAATTAGGTTCGTGCGAAAGCACGGGGGACCTCCCTCAAAGTACCGACACTGGCCTGGCTGAATGATTGGCGAACTTGTAGTGTGTAATTAATCCCGGCTAGTCTTTCCTTTTAGGGTTTGAAGGAAGATTTGATAAAAAGCAGTGGGAGCCATCCTGATTAGATAAAATAATAACCAATCTATTCTTGCAAGAGCGCACGCTGAGTGTTTTCTTCTCTCTCTCTCCTGGTAGCGACCATATCACGCCTTAATCAAGATAATAATACGGAATATTGACCGAACCCGCTTGTTATACTGAGCTGGGGAACGTTGGTCCCGCTCCAACTTATAATTGTTATAAGACAGAGCAGGAAATAGGGGATTACCAGAATTCCCGTGCCGCCCAAACGAAGAGAGTGCATGCTGATGCATCATCTTCGGGTGTGTTCATTATACAGAACTGCTTCTCAGTGTCCTTTACATCCTGGGTATGTGATACCAGATCAGGATCCCAGATATGTAATCTGTTACATAGGGCTGCAGAAAGGTAGAGAACTGAGAACGGGTGATAAGTTTCATGAGGCAGAAAACGGGGCAAGTGTTGCAGCCAAGTCTGTTGGTCACTGTCACCCTGTATTACCAATACATTGATTCTGAACGAATGTTATTAGATACCGAACCTGATATACAAAATCATATCAGTCTCTTTATTAGTAAAGAAATGATAAAATTCTGTATTGTTGGATAATGTTTTGAACATTTCCTATATCAAAAGTTGATCGTATCAGGCACGTTATCTAAAAGCGTTGATGTTCTAAATCAAACTACAGTTCTTAGTATATGGAACACACACAAGAGGAAGAGTTCAGAAATGAACGAATTCTTCTTGAGGTATTGTAGACTAGGTCATATCAATGTGACCCGACTAGCTAGAGTTACATATAGATGCATATTTAAATCAGTTTGAATTTACATCTTGTGAAACTCGCCAGTCATGTCACAAAGATAAGATGACCATAGCTCCGTTTACTGGTAACAGAGAAAGAGTTAGTAAACTCTTGGGATGATACATGTTGATGTATGTAGGTCCCCTATCTACACTTGCCAAGACTGGTTCTTTATACTTCATTACGTTCTCTGATGATCTCTTTAGATTCAGACCTATGTTCCTGTTGAAACACAAGTCCGAACCTTTTGAGATATTCACAGAATATAAGCGAGAAGTAGAGAACCAGAATACGGGTATAAGTATTATATCCTATGATGAGATCAAGGAGGAGAATACCTGAGCACGGAAATCCTGGACTTTTCTAAAGGAGAATGAGATTCTCTCTCAGCATTACTCCTCCGCATACACCATAGCACGATGGTATATCGGGGTGGAGCAATTACACCCTATGTGATAAGGTGTGCTCTATGATGAGTAATACTGAGCTACCTATTTCCTTTTGGGTGTTATGCACTTGAGAAGTTGCATACCTACTGAATAGGGTTCCAATCAAATCAAATTGCCTACCATTTCATATGTGATATGGAATGGGAAGGGCCCATGTCTTAAGTTAGTTAAGATTTGGGGTTGACCGGCCTATGTCTGAAAGCAAAATCCGGACAAGCTCGAGGCAAAGTCTGTATTGTAGAACTGGAAAGGTTCCAGCTATACGAACTATAGCAGATGATTTGATAGAACCAAGGGATTCAGTAGATACCAACGAACCTCAGCCTCTCCGCCGATCTAGTAGGGTTTCTCACCCACCTGAGAGATACTTTGGTTTCTCTATGACAGTGGGAGCGAGGATTGCATCATGAGATGATGACCCAACCAGTTTCGAGCAGGCCATCGAGAGTAAGACTCTGTAAGAATGGCTGGATGTTTAGTGATCTGAGATGGAATCCTTATACACCAACAAAGTATGGACTTTGGTTGCTATATCTGAAGGGTTAAATCCCCATCAGGAGCAAGTATATCTTGAGAAGATTACTTGGTGTACATGGAAAAGTTGAGACTTTCAAACCTAGACTTGTTAAGGGTTTTCGTCATCGACCAGGCGTGGATAATGATGAAACCTTTTCCAGTACCTATGCTTAAGTCCATCCAGATACTACTTGCCACGGCTACATACTATGACTACGATATCTGGCGGTTGGGTGTCATGACTGCTTTTCTAAATGATATTTTAGAAGAATGCGTCTATAAGTACACAGCCAGAGGGCCTCGTAGACAGTGGGAGCAGCGGAAACGTGTGCAAGATGCTTTATAGGATAAAGCAGGCATCACGGAGTTGGAACGTCTATTTTGATGTGTTAGTCAAAGAAGTTGACATCATCAAAATGGTAGATGAACCTTGTATAAACAAAAAGGGTAGTAGGGAGTATGGTGACGATCCTCGTAGAGTACGTGGATGACATACTCTTGATAGGGAAGGAGTTTCCTATGCTACGCTCGATCAATCTCCGCTTATCACAATGATTCTCCATAAAGGATCAAAGTGATACCTCCTAAATCCTGGATTTGCATCTATGAGATAGATCTAAATGGATGTTAGGATACTCACTAGCTGTAGTGAGATGGTATCAATCGACCCTGGGGAGAATCACTGGAAGTGTTCCAGGGTGATAAAGACGACTGAATGTCAGTCACAGGCATTGTCTTTACCCTCAGTAAAGGGACGGTATGTTGGAGGAGTTCCAAGCTAGATACCGTGGCATACTAGACGATAAAGGCTGAATACATCGCTACTTAAGATGCTACCAAGGAGGATGTTTGGGTGTATATTGGTTCATGAGATGAACTATGTTCCTCCCATTGTGTGACAATGGAGTTGTGGCTTATGCTAAGGAACGCCGGTCCCATCAGTGATCCAGACATATTCTAAGGCAGTATCACTTGATCATGGAGATGGTTGATCTCCAGGGTGATCGAGGTTTGGAGAGTAGACTCAGAGGACAACACAGCGGATCCACTCACAAAGGCCTGTTTCCAGAGAGAGACTTTTATGGGATGGTTGAGTATGAGATACTACAACCACTGCTACAGATGGCCCTAGTGCAAGTGGGAGATTGTTAGTTATATGTATGCCCTAGAGGCCATTACTGTACATATGATGTATATTGTAGTGGATGCTAGGACGTATATAGGGAGGACTTTCTTGCTCGACATGATAGTATGCTATCTGGTTGATCTTTACCTTAACGTGTATGCTGATTGTCTCTCTGTTACATGTTGGTAAAGCTCTTAGGATCTGTACTTGACTACCTGGACTATGATGCGGATCATACTAGTGGGGATATGGTAGTCCATAAGTACATCCTTCAAAGTCCCTAGTCGTGGGTGTATCGAGACGGGGCATCGATATACCAGAGTAGACTAGCGTATACCTTCTCGACCCATACAGATGGGCGATGGATGATCCCATATCCATTGGTGTTTGACATCGGAGATGATATACGGGTGCTCAGTAGAGACTGGGTACACTGGACGGACTCGCCGAGAACTCCCAGATGGTATTATACCTCACGTCAGATGGCAGTTCTCTGGTGACACTGGTACAGAGTAGTCTGTTGACCCGAGATCGTCATAGAGTCTTGTGTGGTTCCCACTGTGCTTTGATTTCCATCTTACCACGTCCAAGAGGGCGTGCAAAACGGTGGTTTTGGGGTACAGTCCCGAGTCACATGGAGGCAATGAGCGATAGGAGGGGATTCGTCTCTCCCGGTATAGGGGGTTGATGTTGCGCTGTGTTCGATTGGCTATAACAGGAAATCCCTGGCCAGGGTTGCTGAGATTTACTGGTAAGTGTTACCTGTAGTTTCTCGAATAGTTATAGACCTCATATCGACACGACTTATTGAGCTATTGGGGTCTGACGTTTACCACCCCTAGGCAAGATATGCGACATATCAGACGATCAGACCGGACTGTACGGTAGTGTTACTGGTTGGATTCACTGGAGTGTGAGCGGGCTTGCTCGTCGATCTTCAGATCGCTCAATACCCGGGTGGCCGTTACGTTTAGCAGACCGCTTGCGGCTTGTGGGTGTTTGATATGATCATCATCTGCTGCCGGCGTATTGACGAGTCTTTAGAGTCCTACACAGAGGTTTCCTGGCTCAAGCGAAACGAAATAGGAGCGCAAATGAGATATGTGCGGGACCGAGAATAATACCAGTATGTGATACTGTATTCGATTCTCGCGATGTGACATTGATCGGTTATATGCGATATAGCCGGGTTATCGGATCAAGTGTTGATTCGATAAGTTGTTACTAATGATACTAGTCGGTTATATGCGATATGACCGGATCGTTAAATCAAGTGTTGATTTAATGATTTAATGTATAATTATATATTTGATATATTACTTTGCATCAACTAGTATCGGTTCACTTTAAAATGGATTTTCTCACTCGGGTGTGCGCATTGCATATGCGATATGATTTTGTGCACTTTATTGTATCATGTTTGATGATGCATGATTGCTAGGTTATGTGTAAAGAATTTAACCAAAGTTATTTAAATGGTTAAGGGTTTTACTTATTCATTAATTAGTCTTTTTATTTTTGGAAAAAGGAAATGAAATGAGAGAAAAATGGTGGCTTATTTTGTTTGCACTTGAAGCTTCATGAAGCTTTTATGATGCAACCATTTTTGTCTCATCTCCTAAACCCTAACCATTCCTTTAACCTTGGTCAATTCTCTACACTTAACTTAGGTTATAGTTATGATAAGAATGATATTATTATTCTTTTCATAATTAACAAAATATATTTTCTTCTTCTTCTTCTTCATTTTCTTCAAGTGAAGAAAGCTTGCCTCCATCAATGGCAAGTGATGAAAAAGAGTGAGAAATCCAAATCTAAAGTTTACCCACTTCCTATTTCTTCATCCTCTACCTCTTGCCAAGTAGTAGAGTGTGTTTCCTTCACAAGTTTTCAAGACTAGGTGAAGGTGGAGCTTGATCTAGTGATGCTTCGACGTAGATCATCTTCGGCACGTCGTCGACGACCTAGCCCGTCCATTCTCCGATGAAGCCTACGCTAGAGCCCGGATTTGATTTGGACAGCCGAGGGGACTTCGTTGCGGAGCTATGGAGGTGGAGCACCGGATCTACAAAGGTTGTATTTCCGTTAAACTTTTAGTTAAGTGTTAACTAGATTTGTTTTTCGCCTAGAATTCTAGCTTACGATCCGTGGTCGGGTCTCTCGGCACCTAGATTTTTTTGAAATTGGCATGTTCGATGCCTTGTGAGACCTCCTTAGCGTGCCTAGGAACCCTACAATACTTGCCCCTGATGGGGATTTAACCCTCCAGATATCGCAGCCAAAGTCCATACTTTGCTGGTGTACATGGATTCCATCTCAGATTGCTAAGCATCCAGCCATTCTTACAGAGTTCCTACTCTCGATGGCCTGCTTGAAACTGGTTGGGTCATCATCTCATGATGTATTCCTTGCTCCCACTGTCATCGAGAAACCGAGGTATCGCTCAGGCGGATGAGGAACCCTACCAGATCGGCGGAGAGGCTGAGGTTCGTCGGGAACTATTGAATCCCTTGGTTCTATCAAATCATCAGCTGCAGTTTTGTATAGCTGGAACCTTTCCAGTTACTACAGAACTGACCTTGCCTCGATCTTGTCCGGATTTTGCTTTTGACATAGGCCGGACAATCCCAAATCTTAACTAACTTAAGATATGGGCTCTTCCCTTTCCATATCACATATGAAGTGGTAGGCAGTGATTTGATTCGAACCTAATTCAATAGGTATGCAGCTTCTCAAGCGCATAACATCCAAAAGGAAATAGGTAACTCAGTAATACTCATCATAGAGCACACGATATCTAATATTGTGTAATTGCTCCGCCCCGATACACCGTTGTGCTGTGGTGTATTCAGAGGAGTAATACGGAGAGAGAATCTCATTTTCTTTTAGAATAGTCCAGGAATGCCATGCACAAGTATTCTCCTCCCTGATCTTATCATAGGACATAATACCTATACCTGTATTGGTTCTCCACTTCTAGCTTATATTCTGTGAATATCTCAAAAGGTTCGGACTTGTGTTTCAACAGGAACATATGTCAGAATCTTGAGAGATCATCAGAGAACGTAATGAAGTATAAAGAACCAGTCCTGGCATGTGTAGACAGGAGACCTTACATACATCATAATGTATCAGTCCCAAGAGTTTACTAACTCTTTCTCTGTTTCCAACAAACAGAGCTATGGTCATCTTATCTTTGTGACATGACTGGCAAGTTTCACAAGATGTAAATTTAAACTGATTTAAATATGCATCTAAAATGTAGCATCAGCCAGTCGGGTTGCATTGATATGACCTAGTCTACAATGCCTCAAGAATGATTCATTCATTTCTGAACTCTTCCTCTTGTGTGTGTTCTGTATACTAGGAACTGTAGTTTGATTTAGAACATCAATGCTTTTAGATAACGTGCCTGAACCGATCAACTTTTGATATAGGAAATATTCAAAACATTATCCAACAATACAAAATTTTATCATATCTTTACTTGTAAAGAGAGTGATATGATTTTGTATATCAGGTTTGGTATCTAATAACATTCGTTCAGAATCAATGCATTGGCAATACAGGGTGACAGTGACCAACAGACTTGGCTGCAACACTTGCCCCGTTTTCTGTCTCATGAAACTTATCACCCGTTCTCAGTTTTTCTACCCCTTTTGTAGCCCTATGTAACAGATTACATATCTGGGATCCAGATCCGGTATCATATACCCAGGATGCGGAGGATACTGAGAAACAGTTCTTTGTAATGAACACACCCGAAGATGATGCATCAGCATGCACTCTCTTCGTTTGGGTGGCACGGGAATTCTGGTAATCCCCAATTTCCTGCTCTGTCTTATAACAATTATAAGTTGGAGCTGGACCAACGTTCCCCAGCTCAGTATAACAAGCGGGTTCGGTCAATATCCGTATTATTATCTTGATTAAGGCGTGATGTGGTCTCTACCTGGAGAGAGAGAGAAGAAAACACTCAGCGTGCGCTCTTGCAAGATCAGATTGGTTATATATTTTATCTAATCAGGATGACTCCCACTGTTTTTATCAAATCTTCCTTCAAACCTTAAAAGGAAAGACTAGCCGGGATTAATTACACTCTACAAGTTCGCCAATCTTTTAGCCAGGCCAGTGTCGGTACTTTGAGGGAGGTTCCCCGTGCTTTCGCACGGACCTAATTACAGTAAACCTCGTTTTCCCAGAGGCGTAACCCCGTTGACACCTTTCTAGACACCTACTTGATCGGCTAATTGCAAAGTGCAAAACTCTCCCAGGAGTAACAATTACTCGCAGTGGGTATCGGGATCCAACTATCATATAGAAGGTATGCAATCTCATTGCAAATTTCAACACTTGAAACTCCCGATAAAGGTTTTTACCCCTAGCACCTATGACCTTAACTATGGTCAACAAATCATAAGTACTAGTCAAGTTCTACCCGTCATTTCGTGATTAATTAGACCCACCCACATGACCCTTAACTAAGGTCAACAAAGTCACGCGACTGTCCTAACTAATCGCATCATATGCGGTGTAGGAAGACATCACTTAGCTACCGTACATTGTGCCTTGACTATGGTCAACAAACACAGCACGAATACTAAGTACTCTACTTCCTAAAATGACGGAGGGTTGCGAATGGTTTTTGTGAAAAACCTTTAACGCTTTGAACTTGATCTCGTTGCGGAATCAAATGGTTTTTAAATGGAATGTTTTTGAGGCTTTTCTAGTTTTGCTAAAGGGGTCACTCCCGGTGAAGGGATCGTCGGCCCTTTCCTCGTCGAATGAGGTGCGGGATATATCATATATATCACTGTGCAAAGCGGAAACTATAGAAGCGATCAAAGACAAACCGAGGGTTGTAGCATCTGCCAGTTATTGCTAAAGGAGTCACTCCCGGTGAAGGGATCTCGGTCCTTTCCTCAACGGATAAGGTGCAGGATGTTCTATAATGAACACCGCGATGCAAAGCAAGAACTGTAGCTACCTGTTTTTATTTTGAAATTCGATTCCACAACATCAAATAGGTTTATTTTCTTTCATTAATCTCATTAATGAATATCCCATCAATTAAATTACCTAAACATCACAGATAAATATGACGTACACTTATGCCATCCGCATTCGCCTCGATGTCCCCTCGTGCACCGTTAGGTTAGGTAACTAACGGCAGAGCGGGGCAGGGCTAGCGCGGGTGTAAAACATAAGTAACGTCTATATAATATATCATATATACTATATACTACATCTATCTGAACAGAGCACAGAACATCGCATGATCACATCACAGATAACGCAGCAGAAGAAACATATGAAACATTGGATATACTAGGACGTCCGTGTTTTCAATACGAGCCAGTATAAAACACGGATTCCACGGTCGTGATGAATAGCCAAACCCACACCCCTAGACCCCTACGAGAGCGGCAAGCAACCCTACCAATTCTAGGGTTAGGAGACCCGGACTCGACTCCTCGAGTTGGTCTCCCACTGGACCCCAGAACCCGGTTACTTGTGCTCCTCTCCTTGGGTCTATCCTAGTGCAGAAAAGTAAATAATATACATCAACGGTGACAACTTCCGCAACCTGGAAGCGCCCCAATAAAAGAATATTACATACAAGTTTTTACATGAATAAGAAAAAAGAAAAACACTCATCTCACATAAAAACCCCCGGCTATTCAAACACGACGATCCAATATAACATATCCAGCAACACATAACATCACATGTCATCAACGTAAGTAAATATGCGCATCCCAATTGTCGTTGACATATAGCAACGAAACCGGCGACATCACACATTACACTTACGGTCACAGAAAAGAAAGTGTAAAACTACAACAGTTGGAATCCGCAACCACCTCAGACATCGCATGCCTGATCAAATGAATTCTTTAGACATCGCATGCCTAACAATTATAAACCCCGCATTTTAGTCTCATTATCGAAAACATTTTTCAATATCAAGTCGGGCAATTCAACAAGATTCCCGAAAAACTGATCGAATGCTCGTCGCAAACTTTAGTAGGCGGCCGCACCCCTGATACCGTCGACGAAGTGCACCAAGGCGGAACACCGCTGCCGCGAGCATCCGGACGGATGCTTTCGGCGACGGGGTTCTCCTACAGTCACTTGGTCGGGGCTATGGGGTGAGGCTGTCTATTAAGTTTACCCGGCGAGTATCCGCGTACGCTACGTGATTGCAACGGACTTTTGATCACATCAAAATTCCGTGGCAACCGATCAAGTGAGACTAAACTGCTATGTTTATAACATTCATCCAGTCATCTCATAACTATTTGCGAATTCCAAGTATTGTATCACATTCCGGATAAATAGAAAATGCTAAACTTTTCGATCGAACAATCGAACACCCAAGTTTTCCCGATACAGCTCAACACATGAAATAAGTCTAACAACATTCAGTTCGTGCCTCAGTACCAACGGTCCAGCCGTAGAAGGGTCAAGCCAACGCCTCACATGTGGCACGCCGTACTGTCCCAAACCCGAAGGTTTAAAGGGCAGTTCAAGACGGTCACATAATCGAGTTAAGGTTTGTTGTCTTCTAGAGGGTCCATCGCGTTACTTGCACTACTTAGAACGTCGTTAAACTACGGAAAAATCCAACAATTGGAAATTTCCCGGCAGGGAAAAATTGGGTATTTATATCCGGTCGAACTTTTTAAAATATTCTAAAAATACCCGGAAAAGCACACCGACAAAATTAGACAGTCCGATCGAATACACCGAGTCCCCAATACAACTCAGAAAATACAACTCTGTAATAAATATTAAAAGCATCCAGAACACACAAGAAACACCAACAGAAACAACTGAAGAAAACTCACAGCCCGATCATCACAGACGGCCGCGGAACCACCGCAAAAGGGGGGTCAACGCCGCGGTTCCGCGGTCGTACTGTAGAATTAGGCTGTCGTTTTCTGCAGTTTTTCTTAGAATTTCCTGCACATTTCTCTGCATATTTTTAATTCTAAAAAATCCACGATTTCAGAAAAAGTACAGAGAGTAATATTAGGGTTTGGGTTTTGATTCGATCGGAGTTCTAATTCCGTCTGGACTTTGCCTAAGGCTCTAGCTAGGCTCTGATACCACTATAGGGTTCCTAGGCACACAAATGAGGTCTCACAAGGCATCAACCATGCCAATTGAAATTTTACATGTGCCGAGAAAACCTAATACGGATCGTTAACTAGATATATAGGCGAAGCAAGCATGTAATCGAATTAAATGCTAAGGGAAAGTGACTACAACCTTTGTAGATCCGGTCCACCACTTTTCCTAAGCTCCGCGATGATCTCCATCCACTGTCCAAATCGAACCCTTGACTCTAGTATTGGCATCATCGAAGAATGGGCGGGCTTGATCGTCGGTTCGATGCCGAAGATGATCTACGTCGAGGCATCACAAGAACAAGCTCCAACTTCACCAAGCCTTGAAAACTTGTGAAGGAAACACCCTATACAACTTGGCAAGAGGTAGAGGATGAAGAAATAGGAAGTGGGTAGACTTTAGATTTGGATTTCTCACTCATTTTGGCTAGTTGCCATTGATGGTGCAAGCTTTCTTCAAGTTGAAGATGAAGAAGAAGATGATAAAGAATTATGATAAGTGTTATTTAAAAATAAAAACAATATGATACTTATCATGTCAACAACCATGGTTTAGTGTAGAGAATCAACTAAGGTTAGTAGAATGGTTAGGTTTAGGAGATGAAGACAAAATGGTCATTAGGTCAAAGATGCTTGAAGCATCCAAAAGAAACCATTTTGTTTTCTTTACCTTTTAAAAATAAATAGATAAATGAATAAGTAAATAAAAGAAACCCTAACCATTCATATAACCATGGTCAATTCTTTACACAAACCCAAGCTTGCATGTATCATCAAACATGATACAATCTTGTGCACAAAAGTATATCTCATATACAACCTGTGCAAATCAAGTGAGTAAATCCATTTAAAGTGAACCAATACTAGTTAATGCAAAGTAATATATCAAATATATAATTATACATTAAATCATTAAATCAACACTTGATCCAATGATCCGGTCATATCGCATATAACCGGCTAGTATCCAATGTATCGGCTTATCGAATCAATCCTTGATTCGATAACTAGGTTATATCGCATACAACCATTCGACACATTCATCGCGAGAATGAAATACGGTAACACATACACGCATTACTCTCGGTCCCGCACATATCTCATATGCGCTCCTATTTCATTTCGCTTGAGCCAGGAAACCTCTGTGTAGGACTCTAAAGACTCGTCAATACGCCGGCAGCAGATGATGATCATATCAAACACCCACAAGCCGCAAGCGGTCTGCTAAACGTAACGGCTACCCGGGTATTGAGCGATCAGAAGATCGACGAGCAAGCCCGCTCACACTCCTGTGAATCCAACCAGTAACACTTACCGTACAGTCCGGTCTGTTCGTCTGATATGTCGCATATCTCGCCTAGGGGTGGTAAACGTCAGACCCCAATAGCTCGATAAGTCATGCCGACGTGAAGTCCATGACATATGTGAAACTACTGATAACTCTTACCAGTATATCACTGCAACCCTGGCTAGGGATTTCCTGTTATGGCCAGTCGAGCATAGCGCAACATCAACCCCCAATACCGGGAGAGACGAATCCCCTCCTATCGCTCATTGCCTCCATGTGAATCGGGACTGTACCCAATAACCACCTGTTTGCACAACTCAGTAGAGCCGTGGTAGGGTGGAAATCAAAGCACAGTGGGAGACACACAAGACTCTATGACGATCTCGGGTCAACAGACTAAGCTGTACCAGTGTCACCAGAGAACTGCCATCTGACGTGAGGTATAATACCATCTGGGAGTTCTCGGCGAGTCCATTCAGTGTACCCAGTCTCCACTGAGCACCCGCATACCATCTTCGATGTCAAACACCAATGGATATGGGATCATCCATCGCCCATCGCATGGGTCGAGAAGATATGCGCTAGTCTACTCTGGAATCTCGATGCCCCGTCTCGATATTCCCTCGACTAGGAACATTTCAAGGATGTACTCATGGACTACCCAGGCCCCACTAGTATGATCTACATCATAGTCCTGGAAGTCGAGTACACATCCTAAGGGCTTTATCAACATGTAACAGAGAGACAGAAAGTATACACGTTAAGATAAAGAGCAACCAGATAGCGTACTATCATGTCGAGCAAGAAAGTCCTACCTATATATGTCCCAGCATCCACTACAATATACATCCAATGTACAGTAATGGCCTCTTGGGCATACATATAACTAACAGTTCAAAGGGCAGTTCAAGACGGTCACATAATCGAGTTAAGGTATGTTGTCTTCTAGAGGGACCATCGCGTTACTTGCACTACTCAGAACGTCATTAAACTACGGAAAAGTCCAACAATAGGAAATTTCCGGGCAGGGGAAAGATTGGGTATTTACATCCGGTCGAACTTTTTAACATATTCTAAAATTATCCGGAAAAAACACATAGACAAAGTTTGATAATCCGATCGAATCTGCGATTCCCAAAGCAACCCCAGAATACTCAACTCTTGAGTCAAATTAAAAATTCCCAGAAAACTCAGCATCCAGAAAAAGGAATTACTGTGCAAAAAGGGGAGGATGACGTCATCATCTGGCCGCGGAACCGCCGCAGAAGCAAGGCTTCTGCCGCGGTTCCGCCGCCGTTGGTACTGTTCATATGTTAAATTTTGCACCGTAATTCTTATAATTCCCTGCTGAATTTTTTAAGCATTTTTAATATGGAAAAATCCCAGATTTTAGAAAAAGTCCAGAGAGCATGAAAAAGTTAGGGTTTCGGGTTCGATCGGGTTTCAAACATCGTCTAAGCATCGCCTAAGGCTCTAGCTAGGCTCTGATACCACTGTAGGGTTCCTAGGCACACTATAGAGGTCTCACAAGGCATCAACCATGCCAATTTCAAATTTTATGAGTGCCGCGAAACCCTAATACGGATCGTCGACTAGAAATTTAAGCGAAAAACGAAAGTAGTTAACATCTTAACTAAAGGAGAGAGGCTACAACCTTTGTAGATCCGGTTCTCCACTTTCTTAGCTCCACGTAGTCGTCCTCTCGCTGTCCAAGTCGGATCTCGGACTCTAACATCGGCTTCATCGGAAAAGTGAGCGGACTAGGTCGTCGGCTTCATGCCGAAGATGATCTACGTCGAGGCATCACAAGTTCAAGCTCCATCTTCACCAAGTTGTGAAACTTGTGAATAAAACACCCAAAACAACTTGGCAAGAGGTAGAGGGTGAAGAAATAGGAGGTGGGTTCACTTTAGAATTGGATTTCTCACACTTTAGCTCAAGTTGCCATTAATGGACTTAAGCTTTTTCTTTTGAAGATGAAGAAGAAGATGAAGCTAGAATATGATAAGTGTTATTTAAAAATGAAAAGTAAATGAATACTTATCATATACTAACTAGGGTAGAGTGTAGAGAATAGACCATGGTTACTTGGATGGGTTAGGGTTAAGTATGAAGACAAGAATGGTTAAGAAGTCAAAGCTTCATGAAGCTTCAACTAGAAACAAATAAAGCCACCATTCTCATCTAAATCATTTCCAAATAAATAAATGAACAAATAAATAAATAAATGAATAAGCAAAACCCTAATCATCAAATTAACCATGGTTTAATTCTATACACTTAACTAAATGATCAAGTATCATCAAACATGATACAAAAATGTGCACAAAAGTATATCACATATACTTCTTGCACATCAAGTGAGAAAATCCATATAAAGTGAACCAATACTAGCTAATGCAAAATAATATATCAAATATATAATTATACATTAAATCATTAAATCAACACTTGATTTAACGATCCGGTTATATCGCATATAACCGACTAGTATCCTATGTATCGGATTATCGAATCAATCCTTGATTCGATATCTAAGTTATATCGAATATAACTAATCGACACATTCATCGCGAGAATGGAATACGGTATCACATACACGCATTATTCGCGGTCCTGCACATATCTCATATGCGCTCCTATTTCGTTTCGCTTGAGCCAGGAAACCTCTGTGTAGGACTCTAAAGACTCGTCAATACGCCGGCAGCAGATGATGATCATATCAATCACCCACAAGCCGCAAGCGGTCTGCTAAATGTAACGGCCACCCGGGTATTGAGCGATCAGAAGATCGACGAGCTAGCCCGCTCACACTCCTGTGAGTCCAACCAGTAACACTTACCGTACAGTCCGGTCTGTTCGTCTGATATGTCGCATATCAAGTCTAGGGGTGGTAAACGTCAGACCCCAATAACCGATAAGTCGTGCCGATGTGAGGCTCATAACGGGTCGAGAAACTACTGGTAACACTTACCAGCAAATCTCTGATCAGCCCTGGCCAGGGATTTCCCTGTTACGGCCAATCGAGCACAGCGCAACATCAACCCCCAATACCGGGAGAGACGAAACCCCTCCTATCGCACATTGCCTCCATGTGACTCGGGACTGTGCCCAAAGACCACCGTTTTGCACGCCCTCATGGACGTGGTAAGGTGGAGATCAAAGCACAGTGGGAATCACACAAGACTCTATGACGATCTCGGGTCTACAGACTAACCTGCACAAGTGTCACCTGAGAACTGCCATCTGACGTGAGGTATATTACCATCTGGGAGTTCTCGGCGAGTCCGTCCAGTGTACCCAGTCTCCACTGAGCACCCGTATACCATCTCTGATGTCAAACACCAATGGATATGGGATCATCCATCGCCCATCTCATGGGTCGAGAAGCGTATACGCTAGTCTACACTGGTATATCGATGCCCCGTCTTGATACACCCACGACTAGGGACGTTGAAGGATGTACGTATGGACTACCTTGTCCCCACTAGTATGATCTGCATCATAATCCAGGTAGTCAAGTACACATCCTAAGGGCTTTACCAACATGTAACTATAAGACAGTTTAAAGAGATAAGTGTACATGTTAAAATAAAGAGCAACCAGATAGCATACTATCATATCGAGCAAGAAAGTCATCTCTATATATGTCCAAGCATCCAATATAATATACATCATCTGTACAATACTGGCCTCTAGGGCATACATACAACTAACAGTCTGCAGACTATGTTGTACTCATGTCACCTGGGAACTGTTAACTGACGACGGGTATAATACCAACCAACAGTTCCTTGCGAGTCCTGTCCGGTGTACCCATAACCCAACGAGCACCCGTATACTATCTCCAGTATGACATACTGATGGCTGTGGGTCAAACCATCTCCCCAACTGGGATGAGAAGCGTACACACTAGTTTACTCCGGAGTATCGATGCCCTGTCTCGATAATCCTACGACTAGGGACCTGAAAAAGGATGTGCTTGTAGACTACCCAGCCCCAACTAGTGTGACTGCCATCACAATGCTGGTGTCAAGCAAGATCCTAAGGGCTCTATCAGTACGTATACACATATTAAGATAGATATAAACCAAGTAGCATACTACCATGTTTAGCAAGACTGTTAATATAACTGTGAATATCCCAAGCTTCCATTAACTAATATACAAGCTAGTATGATACAATAATGGCCCCTAGGGCATATACACTAACAATCTCCCACTTGCACTAGGGCCATATACTGGCGTATCGAAGACCGATTATCTCGAGCTGCCTCTCGAACTAAATCTGAGGTAAGGCCTTAGTGAATGGATCTGCAGTGTTCTCCTCTATAGAAACTCTCCGGACCTCGATCTCCTGTCGATCTACGATCTCCCTGATCAGGTGATACCGCCTTAAGATGTGTCTGGACTTCTGATGGGACTTGGGTTCCTTCTCTAAAGCTATAGCTCCGTTGTTGTCGCAATACAGCGGTATTGGATGAACAATGGTAGGAACCACCTGAAGTTCTGTGAGGAACTTCTTCATCCAGACTGCTTCTTTTGCGGCATTGCAAGCAGCGATATACTCCGCTTCCATCGTCGAGTCAGCAACGGTGTCCTGCTTGGAACTCTTCCAGCACACCGCCCCTCCATTGAGGGTAAAGAAATAACCTGACATGGACTTGGAGTCATCCTTGTCACTCTGGAAGCTGGAATCAGCAAAGGCCTCGATCTTGAGGTCTTTTCCGCCGTAAACCAAGAACATCTCCTTAGTTCTTCTCAGGTACTTGAGAATGTTCTTTACTGCAATCCAGTGCTTCTCCCCTGGGTCTGACTGATACCTGCTTACCACGCTCAGTGCGTAAGCTATATCTGGTCTGGTGCACAACATCGCATACATTATAGAGCTTACCGCAGAAGCGTAGGGTATAACTGACATGCGATCCTGTAACACCTTAGGATGTGTTTAGTGGATAATTATATTTTAATATATGATTTTTAATAAAAATTTTACCAAATTGGTTTTCAAATATTTTATCAAATTTAATGAATATTTAATTAGATTTTTCCTAGGCTTGTACACACTTGTGCATGTAAACTAGGGTTAAAAATGGGGTTGGACCATGGTTAGCAACCATGGTGGATCAACCATTTTCCTTAAGCTAATTTTAAATTTAATTAAGTTATTGGGTTTTAAATAAGTGTGTGTTTTTTTTAAATAAAAATGGAAAATGATTTGAATATGGTTGACTTGGAGGGAGAGAGAGAGAGAGAGAGAAATGACATCATGGCAAGTGCCATGCTTGCATTTAATGAAGAGAGAGAGAGGAGGGGGCTTGACTTGGGTGTTATCATTTCTTGCCTCTCATTTGTTCTCACTCTCACTCACTCATACACACACACACACACTCACCAGCTGAAGAAGCAGCAGCAGCAGCAGCCTCAGCATAAGCAGCAGCAACAGGCAGCAGCAGCAGTGAGCAACAGCAACAGCAATAGCTTCAGCATCAGCTCCAGCAACTGCAGCACCTTCTTCCCTTCCTCTTCTTCTCCTTTTCCTGCCTCGTAGGGTCGAGTGAGGTATAATCTCTGAGCCTAACTCTCTAGTTTGCTTAGTTTGCGTAGAAATAGCTTCGATTAGTATAAAAAGTGAATTTTTGTGCTAAATAGGGTGTTTATTATGAACTTTTGGTTAGGGGATGATATTTTTGGTTAGACTAACTTAGTTAAGTATTATTAGGGCCATTTAAACCTAGTTAAACCCCAGATTTCACCAAAATACCCTAGGGTTTCAAATTGTGCAAAATATATCGTTTTAGAGCAAAACTTAGCCTTTCTGTAATCTGCTTTAGATATGGGTTGTTCAGGTAAAAATTGAGGAAACTGGAGCATGTATACTAGGTCTAGACCACACCACCAGAGCACGAGCCCCTGACCCCACACCTAGGCCGCCGGAATTGTTAGTGTATATGCCCTAGAGGACATTATTGTATCATACTTGATTGTATATTACTTAATGGAAGCTTGGGATATTCACAGTTTTTTTATATACAGTCTTGCTAAAAATGGTAGTATGCTACTTGGTTTGTGTCTACTTTAATATGTGCATATGTTTCTTGTAACGTATCACTTATACATATTAGTAGAGCCCATAGGATCTTTGCTTGATTACCAGCGTTGTGATGGCAGTCATACTAGTGGGGGCTGGGTAGTCTGTAGGCAACATCCTATACAGGTCCCTAGTCGTTGGATTATCGAGATAGGGCGATATTCCGGAGTAGACTAAGTGTGTACGCTTCTCCTCCCAGTTGGGGAGATGGTCTGTCCCACAGCCATCAGTACGTCGTACTGGAGATAGTATGCAGGTGCTCGTTAGGTTACAGGTACACCGGACAGGACTCGCAGGGGAACTGATTGGTTGGTATTATACCCATCGTCAGTTAACAGTTTCCAGATGACATGAGTACAGCATAGTCCGCATACTTGACACTGCTACTTCGCCTCGAGTGTGTCCCACTGTTTTTAGATTGCTACCCTACCACGGCTCAAAGGAGTCGTGAAAACAGGTAGCAGTTAGGTGCAGTCCCGAGCACTTGGAGGCAGTGGCGGTTAGATAGGATTCGTCTCTTTCGGTATTGGGAGTTGATACCGCGCTGTGTTAGAGATCCATTACGCAAAGTTCCTGGCCAGGGCAAGCGAGATATACTGGTAGGTTCCAGTAGCTTCTCAGGGTGTAATGGGCTTCGCTCCGACATGACTTATACAGCTATTAGGGGACTGACGCTTGCCGCCCCTTAGGCTCGATATGTGATAGTCTTAGATGAACAGGCCGAACTGTACGGAGATTGTCACATCAGGCTCAGTGGGAGTTCGGATGAGTTTCCTCATCGGCCTTCTTATCGACATCTACCTGAGGACCGTTACGTACAGCTAGTGCCACTTGCGGTCTGTGCTTAAACCCACTGCCAGCGTAGTGTCGAGTCTTTAGAGTCCCACACAGAGAGTTTCCCTGCTCCAGACGAAACGATATAGAGGTCGTATGGTTTTACGACAAGGGTTCGGACGCATACGTGTGTTTACGCACGTACGACTTTTTCAGACAGTTTTTACTAGTCGGCTTTGGTTTAAGCCGGATTCTAGTATCAGGTTACTGGATTTATACAATCTAAAGTTTTTCCGTGTTTTCACGAATTGGAGGGGCGTTGTCGTAATTTGTCGGGAAGCTTCTAGAAGAGTGGTGACTAAGGGGTTAAGGTGGCATTGCATTAAATGAGATTAGTGACTCATTTGTGTGATTCATCCAAGTCATTAATGCATCATAAATGCTTAATGACTCATGGAGATGAATCACTCATAGATATTTATGATGTATGGTTGTTAATTTTATTATTTGATTTTTAGATAAATAATAATGCTTCATATATATTATGATAACATCATTATCTCATTACATTCTCATCTTCACCTTCTCTCTCCTCAAGCTCACTCTCTCTTCAAACCCTAACCCTAACCTCTCATGTGTTGAGATCAAGGGTTAGCTAGACTAATACATCCATAACCTCACTCTATATCCCCTAGGTAGCTTAGATTAGCACTTTAAGCAACCTAGTTATCTCAAGTGTTAGATCAAGCTTGGCGTAGGAGCTTTCGGGTGGATCGTCTTTGATTCGAGGAGGCCGTTGAGGTGCCGATGTTCCAAGGAGCCTACGAGGAGTAGAGGACCGCGATGAAGACCCGAAGGACAAGTAACGTGAGGTATAACTTCGTATCCGAGTAGTTAAACCTCTAGTAGTTAGTTAGCAATGGTTTAGATAACGATTCATGCGCTCAAGTCCGTGTTACGAAACTTTGATAATCGTTTTTCATATATTCCGCCTCCCCGCAAGTTCGTGGGGTGCGTGACATGGACTTACAGTGGTATCAGAGCCAACTAAACTATTACTAGCTTGTTAGCAACTGATTAGAAGTTCGATCGACGGAAAACACGAAAACAAAACCCTAAAAATTCCTAGTTTCTGTTAATTTTAAACCTGTCTGAAAAATTATTTGATATGTCTTAAAAATCACAACAAGGAATTTTATGAAATCTGGGAAAATACGAGTGCGCAAAACGACAAGACAGCCGCGGATCCACGGCCAAACAGTGCTTTAGGCCGCGGATCCGCCGCCGAGTCAACTCGGTTTTGACTCGTATTTTCACTGTTATTCATATTTTGGTGTTTTTTGTTTTTCTGTATGTTCTGTTTTTACCCAGGTTACTTCAGTGCAGGTTTGCTTTTGGGGTAGACACGGAATATGATAATCGATCGATATTCTAAGATATTTGCTAATTGGGTTTTTATCTGTAATGTTTAATGTGTTCGTAAACCTCCCCTAACTGCTAGTATGTCGGTTGACAGGGGGTTGCACATTTCTGAAATGTTTACTGTTTGTGTATATGAACTGTGTTGGACTGTTGTGATGATTAGCCGGGGTTTGAGATGTGTTTAATATTCATTCATTCAATGTAAATGTAATTTGATGTAATATTCTTTTGCGGGGCACATCCAGGTTGCGGTTGTAGCCACCGTTGTATTATTTCTTTTTACTATTTTTGCTCCTAGGATAGACCCAAGGTGGGGTACACAAACTACCGGGTATTTTGAAGTGTTTAGTGGCCTACTCACGTTGTTGAGGGAGACCGCTTCACTTCGGGTACTTGACGGGTAGTTTACCGTACCCGTAGGGGTCTAGGGTGGGGTAATGGCTATTCATCACAACTGTGTAATCCGTCTTTTATTGCAGGCTCAAAGCAAATGCGGATTGCTAGTAAATCCAATAAAGTTCATCTGTGATCTGGAATGCTTATTATTGCGTCAGACGAATCTACAATATCTATATATGATAGCTATTAGACGTCACTTATGTTTTACACCCGCGCTAGCCCAGCCCCCGCTCTGTCGTTAGTTAAGTAACCTAACGGGTGATGACGGGACCCAGTGGCGAATGCGGATGGCATAAGAGGACGTGGTATTTTCGTTGTTTTCTGCAATGATAGGATAAATGATGGGACGCATTATTATAATGCAAAGAAAATAAACCATAGTTTAATCATTGGAACAAATTTAAAAAGAAACCACTCGGTTATTTTAAAAGATCAGAATTTTTAATTGCGGAGCTTTAACCACTCCTTTTAAAAAGTATCAGGTTCCTTTGATTATATCAAGTTCACTACGTTCACGGTTTTGCCAAAACCATTTGTAGCCTTCCGTCATTTCATATAGATAGTCAATAGTATTCAAGCTGTGTTTGTTGACTAAAGTCAAGGCGCAGTGTTTGGTAGCTGTTGGATATTTATATGCAGCATAGATAGATGCGTTGGTTTGGGACAGTCGTATTACCTTGTTGATTAAAGTCAAGGGTATGTACGGATGGGTTCAAATTAACCTGGATAATGACGGGTAGAACTTGACATGTGACTTATGATTTGTTGACTAAAGTCAAGGTCATAAGAGCATGGGGCAAAAATCCACATCGGGAATTTCTAAAGAAACAGAAATTTGCAGAGAGAGCATACCATTTTGGAGTTCGATGAATGTTGGTAGGATTCCTTCAACATTATCATACGATGATATTTTGGATCCCGATCCTACTGTGAGTACATACTACTTATCAGGAGATTCGTCACTTAACGATCAATGCTATAAACCAAGTAGGTGACTAGAAAGGTGTCAGCGGGGTTACGCCCCCAGAGAAAAGAGGTTATTTAATTAAGGAACTTCGCGAAAGCGTTGGAAAACCTCCCTCGAAGTATCGACACTGGCCTGGCTGAACGGTTAAGCAAGTATTGTACGGTGAGAATTGTCCTGGCTAATTCTTCTTTTATGGTTTGAGGAAGGATTCGAGAAACAGTGGGAGCCATCCTGTTTAGATAAACTTAAAACCAATCTAAACTTGCAACAGCATCATGCTAAAATGTTTTCTTCTCTCTCTCTTAATTGCAGCGACCTTGTGACTACACCTAGGTTACATCTAGATAACAAATTGACTGAATCTGACTTATATGACAGGCAAAGGCTGTCCTGATGTCCATGTTAGTTATATGTATGCCCTAGAGGCCATTACTGTACATTGGATGTATATTGTAGTGGATGCTGGGACATACATAGGTAGGACTTTCTTGCTCGACATGATAGTACGCTATCTGGTTGCTCTTTATCTTAACATGTATTCTTTCTGTCTCTCTGATTACATGTTGATAAAGCCCTTAGGATGTGTACTCGACTTCCAGGACTATGATGCAGATCATACTAATGGGGCCTGGGTAGTCAATGAGTACATCCTTCAATGTTCCTAGTCGAGGGAATATCGAGACGGGGCATCGATATTCCAGAGTAGACTAGCGTATATCTTCTGGACCCATGCGATGGGCGATGGATGATCCCATATCCATTGGTGTTTGACATCAGAGATGGTATACGGGTGCTCAGTGGAGACTGGGTACACTGAACGGACTCGCCGAGAACTCCCAGATGGTATTATACCTCACGTCAGATGGCAGTTCTCTGGTGACACTGGTGCAGCTTAGTCTGTTGACCCGAGATCGTCATAGAGTCTTGTGTGTCTCCCACTGTGCTTTGATTTCCACCCTACCACGGCTCTACTGAGTCGTGCAAACAGGTGGTTTTTGGGTACAGTCCCGATTCACATGGAGGCAATGAACGATAGGAGGGGATTCGTCTTTCCCGGTATAGGGGGTTGATGTTGCGCTATGCTTGACTGGCCATAACAGGAAATCCCTGGCCAGGGTTGCAGTGATCTACTGGTAAGTGTTTTCAGTAGTTTCACACATGTTATGGACTTCACGTCAACATGACTTATCTGTTAGTTATATGTATGCCCTAGAGGCCATTACTATACATAGGATGTATATTGTAGTGGATGCTTGGACATATATAGGGAGGACTTTCTTGCTCGACATGATAGTATGCTATCTGGTTGCTCTTTACCTTAACGTGTACACTGTTTGTCTCTCTGTTACATGTTGGTAAAGCCCTTAGGATGTGTACTTGACTACCTGGACTATGATGCGGATCATACTAGTGGGGACATGGTAGTCCATAAGTACATCCTTCAAAGTCCCTAGTCATGGGTGTATCGAGATGGGGCATCGATATACCAGAGTAGACTAGCGTATACCTTCTCGACCCATACAGATGGGCGATGGATGATCCCATATCCATTGGTGTTTGACATCAGAGATGATATACGGGTGCTCAGTGAAGACTGGGTACACTGGACGGACTCGCCGAGAACTCCCAGATGGTATTATACCTCACGTCAGATGGCAGTTCTCTGGTGACACTGGTACAGAGTAGTCTGTTGACCCGAGATCGTCATAGAGTCTTGTGTGGTTCCCACTGTGCTTTGATTTCCATCTTACCACGTCCAAGAGGGCATGCAAAACGGTGGTTTTTGGGTACAGTCCCGAGTCACATGGAGGCAATGAGCGATAGGAGGGGATTCGTCTCTCCCGGTATAGGGAGTTGATGTTGCGCTGTGTTCGATTGGCTATAACAGGAAATCCCTGGCCAGGGTTGCTGAGATTTACTGGTAAGTGTTACCAGTAGTTTCTTGAATTGTTATAGACCTCATATCGACACGACTTATCGAGCTATTGGGGTCTGACGTTTACCACCCATAGGCGAGATATGCGACATATCAGACGATCAGACCGGACTGTACGGTAGTGTTACTGGTTGGATTCACTGGAGTGTGAGCGGGCTTGCTCGTCGATCTTCTGATCGCTCAATACCCGGGTGGCCGTTATGTTTAGCAGACCGCTTGCGGCTTATGGGTGTTTGATATGATCATCACCTACTGCCGGCGTATTGACGAGTCTTTAGAGTCCTACACAGAGGTTTCCTGGCTCAAGCGAAATGAAATAGGAGCGCATATGAGATATGTGCGGGACTGAGAATCATGCGTGTATGTGATACCGTATTTCATTCTCGCGATAAATGTATCGATTGGTTATATGCGATATAACCTAGTTATCGAATCAAGTATTGATTCGATAAGCCGATGCATAGGATACTAGTCGGCTATATGCGATATGACCGGATCGTTAAATCAAGTGTTGATTTAATGATTTAATGCATAATTATATATTTGATATATTACATTGCATTAACTAGTATCGGTTCACTTTAAATGGATTTTCTCGCTCGGATGTGCATATTGTATATCTGATATAGTTTTGTGCACATGATTGTATCATGTTTGATGATGCATACTTACTTGGTTTGTGTAAAGAATTAAACCATGGTTATTTAAATGGTTAGGGTTTTGGTTTTCCTTATTCATTTATTTATCTTTTTCATTTATTCTTTTTGGAAATAAAATAATTGGCATAAGAGGATAATGGTGGCTTTCTTTGTTTGTTCATGAACTTTCATGAAGCTTTGACTTAGTTAACCATTCTTGTCTCTTGCTTAACCCTAACCATCATAACTTACCATGGTCTATTCTCTACAACTAACTAAGGTTAAGATTATGATAAGTTTCCATTTTTATTATTCTTTTGATAATAACTTATCATAACACTTTTCATCTTCTTCTTCTTCTTCCTCACAAGAAGAAAGCTTTCTTTATCAATGGTGATTGATGTATTTGAGTGAGAAATCCAATTCTAAAGTGAACCCAACTCCTATTTCTTCATCCTCTACCTCTTGCCAAGTAGTATAGGGTGTTTCCTTCACAAGTTTTCATGGCTTGGTGAAGGTGGAGCTTGATCTAGCGATGCCTCGACGTAGATCATCTTCGGCATGGACATCGACGACCTAGTTCGCCTATTCTCCGATGAAGCCGACGCTAGAGCCCGGGAATTCACTAGGACAGCGAGGGGACTTTGTTGCGGAGCTATGGAGGTGGAGCACCGGATCTACAAAGGTTGTATTTCCGTTTCCTTTTTGTTAAGTTGTTAACTAGTTTTCTTTTTCGCCTAGATTTCTAGCCAACGATCCGTAGTCGGGTTTCTCGGCACCTAGATTTTTTGAAATTGGCATGGTTGATGCCTTGTGAGACCTCATTAGGGTGCCTAGGAACCCTACAGTGGTATCAGAGCCTAGCTAGAGTCTTAGGCGAAGTCTAGACGCAATTTGAAGTCCGAACGAACCCGAAACCCAATTCCAAACATGCTCTCTGTCCTTTTTCTAAAATCTGGGATTTTTCAACATTAAAAATATGCAGAAAAATCAGCAGGGATATCTAAGAGTTACGGTGAATTTTGATGACCTAATTCCATCATTACGCCGCGGATCCGCGGCACGAGCATGGCTTGTGCGGCGGATCCGCGGCCGTTTTGTCGTATTGCTCATCGAAATTTGCACCATAATCAATAATAGTCAGTGCTGGTTTTCCTGGGAATATTTTAATATTTATTCCAGAGTTTTATTTTCTGGGTTGTTTTGGGGATTCGGTGTTTCGATCGGAGTATCAGATTTTGTCTATGTGGATTTCCGGATAATTTTAGAATATGTTAAAAAGTTCGACCGGATATAAATACCCAACTTTTCCCCTGTCGGGAAATTTCCAAGTGTTGGATCTTTCCGTAGTTTAATGACGTTCTAAGTAGTGCAAGTAATGCAATGGACCCTCTAGAAGACAACAAACCTTAACTCGATTATGTGACCGTCTTGAACTGCCCTTTGAACCTTCGGGTTTGGGGCAGTACGGCGTGCCACATGTGAGGCGTTGGCTTGACCCTTCTACGGCTGGACCGTTGGTACTGAGGCACGAACTGAATGTTGTTAGACTCATATTTCATGTGTTGATCTGTATCGGGAAAACTTGGGTGTTCGATTGTTCGATCGGAAAGTTTGACATTTTCTATTTATCCGGAATGGGATACAATAATTGGAATTCACAAGAAGTTATGAGATAACTGAATGAATGTTATAAACATAGCAGTTTAGTCTCGCTTGATCGGTTGCCACGGAATTTTGATGTGATCAAAAGTCCGTCGCAATCACGTAGCGTACGCGGATACTCGCCGGGTAAACTTAATAGACAGCCTCACGCCATAGCCCCGACCAAGTGACTGTAGGAGAACCCCGTCGCCGAAAGCATCCGTCCGGGTGCTCACGGTAGCGGTGTTCCGCCTTGGTGCACTTCGTCGACGGTATCGGGGGTGCAGCCGTCTACTGAAGTTTGCGACGAGCATTCGATCAGGGTGTCGGGAATCTTGTTGAATTACCCGACTTGGTATTGAAAAGTGTTTTCGATTTTGAGACTAAAATGCGGGGTTTATAATTATTAGGCATGCGATGTCTAAGGAATTCATTTGATTAGGCATGCGATGTCTATGCAGGTTGCGGATTCCAACTGTTGTAGTTTTACACTTTCTTTTCTGTGACCGTAAGTGTAATATGTGATATCGCCGGTTTCGTTGCTATATGTCAACGACAATTGGGATGCGCATATTTACTTACGTTGATGACATGTGATGTTATGTGTTGCTGGATATGTTATATTGGATCGTCGTGTTTGAATAGCCGGGGTTTTTTTATGTGAGATGAGTGTTTTTTATTTTTATTCATGTAAAAACTTGTATGTAATATTCTTGTATTGGGGCACTTCCAGGTTGCGGAAGTTGTCACCGTTTGTATATTATTTACTTTTCCACACTAGGATAGACCCAAGGAGGGGAGCACAAGTAACCGGGTTCTGGAGTCCAGTGGGAGACCAACTCGAGGAGTCGAGTCCGCGTCTCCTAACTCCAGAATTGGTAGGGTTGCTTGCCGCTCTCGTAGGGGTCTAGGGGTGTGGGTTTGGCTATTCATCGCGACCGTGGAATCCGTGTTTTATACTGGCTCGTATTGAAAACATGGACGTCCTAGTATATCCAATATTTCATATGTTTCTTCTGCTGCGATATCTGTGATGTGATCATGTGATGTTCTGTGATAGATACCGTATATAGTATATATGATATATTATATAGGCGTTACTTATGTTTTACACCCGCGCTAGCCCTGTCCCGCTCTGCCGTTAGTTACCTAACCTAACGGTGCACGAGGGGACATCGAGGCGAATGCGGATGGCATAAGTGTACGTCGTATTTATCTGTGATGTTTAGGTACATAATTGATGGGACTTCATTAATGTGATTAATGAAAGTAAAAGAAACCTAAGATGTTGTAGAATCGAATTTCAAAATAAAACAGGTAGCTACAGTTCTTGCTTTGCACAGAGGTATATGCGATATATCCTGCACCTTATTCGATAAGGAAAGGACCGAGATCCCTTCACCGGGAGTGACTCCTTTAGCAATAACTGGCAGATGCTACACACTCGGTTTGTCTTTTGATTGCTTTTAAGAGTTTTTGCTTTGCACAGTGGTATATATGATATACCCTGCACCTTATTCGACGAGGAAAGGACCGACGATCCCTTCACCGGGAGTGACTCCTTTAGCAAAACTAGAAAAGCCTCAAAAGCACTCCATTTTAAAATCATTTGATTCTACAACGATATCAAGTTCATTACGCAATAGGTTTTCAGAAAAACCTGTCGTAGCCCTCCGTCATTTCAGATAAGTGCTGTTTAGTATTCGTGCTGCGTTTGTTGGCCTCCGTCAAGGCGCAGTGTGCGGTAGCTAACCAGTATTTATCTGCTTATGCATATGATGCAGATTGAGTTAGGGTAGTCGTGCGACCTTGTTGGCCTCCGTCAAGGGTCGTACGGGTGGGTTTGATTCAATCAAGAAATGATGGGTTGAACTTGACTAGTAGCCTATGGTTTGTTGGCCTCCGTCAAGGTCATAGGGTGCTAGGGGCAAAATATTATCGGGAATTTCAAGTGTTGAAATTTGCAATGAGATTGCATACCTTCTATGAGATAGTTGGATCCCGATACCCGCTGCGAGTAATTGTTACTCCTGGGAGAGTTTTATACATTACAATTAGCCGATCAAGTAGGTGTCTAGAAAGGTGTTAATGAGGTTACGCCTCTGGGAAAACGAGGTTCACATTAATTAGGTTCGTGCGAAAGCACGGGGGACCTCCCTCAAAGTACCGACACTGGCCTGGCTGAAAGATTGGCGAACTTGTAGTGTGTAATTAATCCCGGCTAGTCTTTCCTTTTAGGGTTTGAAGGAAGATTTGATAAAAAGCAGTGGGAGCCATCCTGATTAGATAAAATAAAACCAATCTATTCTTGCAAGAGCGCACGCTGAGTGTTTTCTTCTCTCTCTCTCCAGGTAGCGACCATATCACGCCTTAATCAAGATAATAATACGGATTATTGACCGAACCCGCTTGTTATACTGAGCTGGGGAACGTTGGTCCCGCTCTAACTTATAATTGTTATAAGACAGAGCAGGAAATTGGGGATTACCAGAATTCCCGTGCCGCCCAAACGAAGAGAGTGCATGCTGATGCATCATCTTCGGGTGTGTTCGTTACAAAGAACTGTTTCTCTGTATCCTCTACGTCCTGGGTATGTGATACCAGATCAGGATCCCAGATATGTAATCTGTTACATAGGGCTACAGCTAGGTAGAGAACTGAGAACGGGTGATAAGTTTCATGAGGCAGAAAACGGGGCAAGTGTTGCAGCCAAGTCTGTTGGTTACTGTCACCCTGTATTACAAATACATTGATTCTGAACGAATGTTATTAGATACCGAACCTGATATACAAAATCATATCAGTCTCTTTATTAGTAAAGAAAGGATATAATTTTGTATTGTTGGATAATGCTTTGAACATTTCCTATATCAAAAGTTGATCGATTCAGGCACGTTATCTAAAAGCATTGATGTTCTAAATCAAACTACAGTTCTTAGTATACAGAACACACACAAGAGGAAGAGTTCAGAAATGAACGAATCCTTCTTGAGGCATTGTAGACTAGGTCATATCAATGCGACCCGACTAGCTGAAGTTACATGAAGATGCATATTTAAATCAGTTTAAATCTACATCTTATGAAACTTGCCAGTCATGTCACAAAGATATAATGACACCAGCTCTGTTTATTGGAAACAGAGAAAGAGTTAGTGAACTCTTGGGACTGATACATGTTGATGTATGTAAGGTCCCCTATCTACATATGCCAGGACTGGTTCTTTGTACTTCGTTACATTCTCTGATAATCTCTCAAGATTCAGACCTATGTTTCTGTTGAAACACAAGTCCGAACCTTTTGAGATATTCACAGAATATAAGTTAGAAGTAGAGAACCAATAACAGGTATAAGTATTATGTCCTTTGATGAGATCAGGGAGGAGAATACTTGAGCACGGAATTCCTGGACTATTCTAAAGGAGAATGAGATTCTCTCTCAGCATTACTCCTCTGAATACACCATAGCACAATGGTATATCGGGGCGGAGCAATCACACCCTATATGATAAGGCGTGCTCTATGATGAGTACTACTGAGTTACCTATTTCCTTTTTGGGAGTTATGCACTTGAGAAGCTGCATACCTATTGAATAGGGTTCCAATCAAATCAGTTGCCTACCGCTTCATATGTGATATGGAATGGAAAGAGCCCATGTCTTAAGCTAGTTAAGATTTGGGGTTGTCCAGCCTATGTCTGAAAAGTATAATCCGGACAAGCTCGAGGCAAGGTCTGTTATGTAGAACTGGAAATGTTCCAGCTATACAAACTACAGCTGATGATTTGAAAGAACCAAAGGATTCAGTAGATTCCAACGAACCTCAGCCTCTCCGCCGATCTAGTAGGGTTCCTCACCCACCTGAGAGATACTTCGGTTTCTCTATGACAGTGGGAGCAAGGATTGCATCATGAGATGATGACCCAACTAGTTTCGAGCTGGCCATCAAGAGTGGGACTCTGTAAGAATGGCTGGATCCTTAGCGATCTGAGATGGAATCCTTATACACCAACAAAGTATGGACTTTGGTTGCTATATCTGAAGGGTTAAATCCCCATCAGGAGCAAGTATATCTTGAGAAGATTACTTGGTGTACATGGAAAGGTTGAGACTTTCAAAGCTAGACTTGTTAAAGGTTTGCATCATTGACCAGGTGTGGATCATGATGAAACTTTTTCTAAGTAGCTATGCTTAAGTCCATCCAGATCCTACTTGCCACGGCTACATACCATGACTGCGATATCTGGCGGTTGGGTGCCATGACTGCTTTTCTAAATGATGTTTTAGAAGAGAGCGTCTATAAGTACACAGCCAGAGGGCTTCGTAGACAGTGGGAGCAGCGGAAACGTGTGCAAGATGCTTTATAGGATAAAGCAGGCATCGCGGAGTTGGAACATCTGTTTTGATGAAATAGTCAAAGAGTTTGACATCATCAAAATGGTAGATGAACCTTGTATATACAAAAAGGTAGTAGGGAGTATGGTGATGATCCTCGTAGAGTACGTGGATGACATACTCTTGATAGGGAAACAGTTTCCTATGCTACGCTCGATCAATCTTCGCTTATCACAATGACTCTCCACATAGGATCAAAGTGATACCTACTAAATCCTGGATTTTGGATCTATGAGATAGATCTAAATGGATGTTAGGCTACTCACTAGTTGTAGTGAGATGGCATCAGTTGATCCTGGGGAGAATCACTGGAAGGGTTCCAGGGTGATAAAGACGACTGAAAGTCAGTCACAGGCATTGTCTTTACCCTCAGTAAAGGGACGGTATGTTGGAAGAGTTCCAAGCTAGATACCGTGACATACTAGACGATAAAGGCTGAATACATCGCTACTTAAGATGCTATCAAAGAGGCTGTCTAGGTGTATATTAGTTCATGAGATGAACTTAGTTCCTCCTATTGTGTGACAATGGAGTTGTGGCTTATGCCAAGGAACGCCCATCCCATCAGTTATCCAGACATATTCTAAGGCAGTATTACCTGATCATGGAGATGCTTGATCTCCAAGGGATAGAGGTTAGGAGAGTAGACTCAGAGGACAACACAGCGGATCCACTCACAAAGGCCTGTTCACAGAGAGAGATTTTTAGGGGATGGTTGAGTATGAGATACTACAACCACTGCTATCAGATGACCCTAGTGCAAGTGGAAGATTGTTAGTTATATGTATGCCCTAGAGGCCATTACTATACATAGGATGTATATTGTAGTGGATGCTTGGACATATATAGGGAGGACTTTCTTGCTCGACATGATAGTATGCTATCTGGTTGCTCTTTACCTTAACGTGTACACTGTTTGTCTCTCTGTTACATGTTGGTAAAGCCCTTAGGATGTGTACCTGACTACCTGGACTATGATGCGGATCATACTAGTGGGGACATGGTAGTCCATAAGTACATCCTTCAAAGTCCCTAGTCGTGGGTGTATCGAGACGGGGCATCGATATACCAGAGTAGACTAGCGTATACCTTCTCGACCCATACAGATGGGCGATGGATGATCCCATATCCATTGGTGTTTGACATCAGAGATGATATACGGGTGCTCAGTGGAGACTGGGTACACTGGACGGACTCGCCGAGAACTCCCAGATGGTATTATACCTCACGTCAGATGGCAGTTCTCTGGTGACACTGGTATAGAGTAGTCTGTTGACCCGAGATCGTCATAGAGCCTTGTGTGGTTCCCACTGTGCTTTGATTTCCTTCTTACCACGTCCAAGAGGGCGTGCAAAATGGTGGTTTTTGGGTACAGTCCCGAGTCACATGGAGGCAATGAGCGATAGGAGGGGATTCGTCTCTCCCGGTATAGGGAGTTGATGTTGCGCTGTGTTCGATTGGCTATAACAGGAAATCCCTGGCCAGGGTTGCTGAGATTTACTGGTAAGTGTTACCAGTAGTTTCTCGAATTGTTATAGACCTCATATCGACACGACTTATCGAGCTATTGGGGTCTGACGTTTACCACCCCTAGGCGAGATATGCGACATATCAGACGATCAGACCGGACTGTACGGTAGTGTTACTGGTTGGATTCACTGGAGTGTGAGCGGGCTTGCTCGTCGATCTTCTGATCGCTCAATACCCGGGTGGCCGTTACGTTTAGCAGACCGCTTGCGGCTTGTGGGTGTTTGATATGATCATCACCTACTGCCGGCGTATTGACGAGTCTTTAGAGTCCTACACAGAGGTTTCCTGGCTCAAGCGAAACGAAATAGGAGCGCATATGAGATATGTGCGGGACCGAGAATCATGCGTGTATGTGATACCATATTTCATTCTCGCGATAAATGTATCGATTGGTTATATGCGATATAACCTAGTTATCGAATCAAGTATTGATTCGATAAGCCGATGCATAGGATACTAGTCAGCTATATGCGATATGACCGGATCGTTAAATCAAGTGTTGATTTAATGATTTAATGCATAATTATATATTTGATATATTACTTTGCATTAACTAGTATCGGTTCACTTTAAATGGATTTTCTCGCTCGGATGTGCACATTGTATATTTGATATAGTTTTGTGCACATGATTGTATCATGTTTGATGATGCATACTTACTTGGTTTGTGTAAAGAATTAAACCATGGTTATTTAAATGGTTAGGGTTTTGGTTTTCCTTATTCATTTATTTATCTTTTTCATTTATTCTTTTTGGAAATAAAATAATTGGCATAAGAGGATAATGGTGGCTTTCTTTGTTTGTTCATGAACTTTCATGAAGCTTTGACTTAGTTAACCATTCTTGTCTCTTGCTTAACCCTAACCATCATAACTTACCATGGTCTATTCTCTACAACTAACTAAGGTTAAGATTATGATAAGTTTCCATTTTTATTATTCTTTTGATAATAACTTATCATAACACTTTTCATCTTCTTCTTCTTTTTCCTCACAAGAAGAAAGCTTTCTTTATCAATGGTGATTGATGTATTTGAGTGAGAAATCCAATTCTAAAGTGAACCCAACTCCTATTTCTTCATCCTCTACCTCTTGCCAAGTAGTATAGGGTGTTTCCTTCACAAGTTTTCATGGCTTGGTGAAGGTGGAGCTTGATCTAGCGATGCCTCGACGTAGATCATCTACGGCATGGACATCGACGACCTAGCTCGCCTATTCTCCGATGAAGCCGATGCTAGAGCCCGGGAATTCACTAGGACAGCGAGGGGACTTTGTTGCGGAGCTATGGAGGTGGAGCACCGGATCTACAAAGGTTGTATTTCCGTTTCCTTTTTGTTAAGTTGTTAACTAGTTTTCTTTTTCGCCTAGATTTCTAGCCAACGATCCGTAGTCGGGTTTCTCGGCACCTAGATTTTTTGAAATTGGCATGGTTGATGCCTTGTGAGACCTCATTAGGGTGCCTAGGAACCCTACATTATCAAGCTATTGGGGTCTGACGATTACCACCCCTAGGCGAGATATGCGACATATCAGACGAACAGACCGGACTGTACGGTAAGTGTTACTGGTTGGATTCACAGGAGTGTGAGCGGGCTTGCTCGTCGATCTTCTGATCGCTCAATACCCGGGTGGCCGTTACGTTTAGCAGACCGCTTGCGGCTTGTGGGTGTTTGATATGATCATCACCTGCTGCCGGCGTATTGACGAGTCTTTAGAGTCCTACACAGAGGTTTCCTGGCTCAAGCGAAACGAAATAGGAGCGCATATGAGATATGTGCGGGACCGAGAATAATTCGTGTATGTGATACCGTATTCCATTCTCGCAATGAATGTATCGATTGGTTATATGCGATATAACCTAGTTGTCGAATCAAGAATTGATTCGATAAGCCGATACATAGGATACTAGTCGGTTATATGCGATATGACCGGATCGTTAAATCAAGTGTTGATTTAATGATTTAATGTATAATTATATATTTGATATATTATTTTGCATTAACTAGTATTGGTTCACTTTAAATGGATTTACTCACTTGAAATGCACATTGTATATGTGATATATTTTAGTGCACTTGATTGTATCATGTTTGATGATACATTCTTGCTTGGGTTTGTGTAAAGAATTAAACCATGGTTAGTTAGTGGTTAGGGTTTCATTTCATTTACTTATTCATTTATCTATTTATTTATTTTATTTATTTCATTTAGAAAAGATAAAGAGAATGGTGGCTTATTTTGTAGTTTTGTGGAAACTTCATGAAGTGTTGAAAGCTTGACCATTCTTGTTCTTTTCCTAAACCTAACCATTAACCGTAACCATGGTTTATTCTCTACACCTAACTAAGGTTAAGATTATGATAAGTATCATATTGTTTTTTATTTTAAAAAAATAACTTATCATATATTATCTTCTTCTTTTTCAAGAAGAAGAAAAAGCTTGATAGCATCAATGGCAACTTGAGCAAATGAGCGAGAAATCCAATTCTAAAGTGAACCCACCTCCTATTTCTTCATCCTCTACCTCTTGACAAGTAGTATAGGGTGTTTCCTTCACAAGTTTTTATGGCTTGGTGAAGTTGGAGCTTGATCTTGTGATGCCTCGACGTAGATCATCTTCGGCATCGAGTCGGCGACCAAGCCCGCCCATTTCTTCGATGAAGCCGATGCTAGAGTCCGGAATCCGATTTGGACAGCGGAGGGAAATCATCGCGGAGCTTAGGAAGTGGTGGACCGGATCTACAAAGGTTGTAGTCACTTTCCTTTAGCATTTAATTCGTTTACATGCTTGCATCGCCTATAAATCTAGTTAACGATCCGTATTAGGGTTTGTAGGCACATGTAAAATTTGAATTAGCCATGTTTGATGCCTTGTGAGACTTTATTAGTGTGCCTAGGAACCCTACAGTGGTATCAGAGCCTAGCTAGAGCCTTAGGCGATGCGTTAACGAAGTTAAAACCCCGATCGAACCCAAGCACGACGAAATACACCCTTCTCTGGTCCATTTTTAAAATCTGGGATTTTTCCAAATTAAAAATACCTGAAAAATTCACCAGGGAAAGATAAGAATTCTGGTGAAAAACGAGACTCCAATTCCTCAATTTGGCCGCGGAACCGCGGCGTTGACCCACCATTAGCGGCGGTTCCGCGGCAATATAACGGCATTAGGGACAGTATTTTGCACAGTAATTCCTTTCTCTGTGTTTACTATTTTATGGGTATTTTTAATCTGACACAAGTGTTGTGCATTCTGGGGTTTGTTTTGTAATTGTTGATTCGATCGGGAATTTTAAATTTGTTATTATGTTTTTCCGGGTAATTTTAGAATATGTTAAAAAGTTCGACCGGATATAAATACCCACTTTTTCCCCTGCCGGGAAATTTCCAATTGTTGGATTTTTCTGTAGTTTAATCACGTTCTAAGTAGTGCAAGTAACGCGATGGTCCCTCTAGAAGACAACAAACCTTAACTCGATTATGTGACCGTCTTGAACTACCCTTTGAACCTTCGGGTTTGGGGCAGTACGGCGTGCCACATGTGAGGCGTTGGCTTGACCCTTCTACGGCTGGACCGTTGGTACTGAGGCATGAACTGAATGTTTTTAGACTTATTTCATGTGTTGAGCTGTATTGGGAAAACCTGGGTGTTCGATTGTTCGATCGGAAAGTTTAACATTTTCTATTTATCCGGAATGTGATACAACATTTGGAATTCACAAGTAGTTATGAGATAACTGAATGAATGTTATAAATCTAGTAGTTTTGTCTCAGTTGATCGGTTGCCACGGAATTTTGATGTGATCAAAAGTCCGTCGCAATCACGTAGCGTACGCGGATACTCGTCGGGTAAACTTAATAGACAGCCTCACTCCATAGCCCCGACCAAGTGACTGTAGGAGAACCCCGTTGCCGAAAGCATCCGTTCGGGTGCTCGCGGTAGCGGTGTTCCGCCTTGGTGCACTTTGTCGACGGCGTCGTGCGTGCGGCCGCCTACTGAAGTTTGCGACGAGCATTCGATCAGGATGTCGGGAATCTTGTTGAATTGCCCGATTTTATATTGAAAAGTGTTTTCGATTTTGAGACTAAAATGCGGGGTTTATAATTGTTAGGCATGCGATGTCTAAGGAATTCATTTGATTAGGCATGCGATGTCTAAAGAGGTTGCGGATTCCAACTGTTGTAGTTTTACACTTTCTTTTCTGTGACCGTAAGTGTAATATGTGATATCGCCGGTTTCGTTGCTATATGTCAACGACAATTGGGATGCGCATATTTACTTACGTTGATGACATGTGATGTTATGTGTTGCTGGATATGTTATATTGGATCGTCGTGTTTGAATGGCCGGATTTTTTTTTATGTGAGATGAGTGTTTTTCATTTTCATTCATGTAAAAACTTGTATGTAATATTCTTTTATTGGGGCACTTCCAGGTTGCGGATGATGTCACCATTTGTATATTATTTACTTTTCTGCACTAGGATAGACCCAAGGAGGGGAGCACAAGTAACCGGGTTCTGGGGTTCAGTGGGAGACCAACTCGAGGAGTCGAGTCCGGGTCTCCTAACCCTAGAATTGGTAGGGTTGCTTGCCGCTCTCGTAGGGGTCTAGGGGTGTGGGATTGGCTATTCATCACGACCGTGGAATCCGTGTTTTATACTGGCTCGTATTAAAAACACGGACGTCCTAGTATATCCAATATTTCATATGATATTTTTCTGCTGCGTTATCTGTGATGTGATCATGAGATTTGTTCAGATAGATATTATATATAGTATATATGATATATTATATAGACGTTGCTTATGTTTTACACCCGCGCTAGCCCTGCCTCGCTCTGGCGTTAGTTACCTAACCTAACGGTGCAGACGGGACATCGAGGCGAATGCGGATGGCATAAGCGTACGTTATATTTATCTGTGATGTTTATGTGGACTTAAATGATGGGACATTTATTAATGAGATTAATGAAAGAAAATAAACCTAATTGATGTTGTGGAATCGAATTTCAAAAATAAAACAGGTAGCTACAGTTCTTGCTTTGCATCGCGGGGTTTCCTTATAGAACATCCTGCACCTTATTCGATGAGGAAAGGACCGAGATCCCTTCACCGGGAGTGACTCCTTTAGCAATAACTGGCAGATGCTACAACCCTCGGTTTGTCTTTTGATAGCTTCTATAGTTTCTTCTTTGCACAGTGATATATGTGATATATCCCGCACCTCATTCGACGAGGAAAGGGCCGACGATCCCTTCACCGGGAGTGACCCCTTTAGCAAAACTAGAAAAGCCTAAAAAACATTCCATTTAAAAACCATTTGATTCCACAACGAGATCAAGTTCAAAGCGTTAAAGGTTTTCTTAAAAACCAGCCGCAACCCTCCGTCATTTTAGGAAGTAGAGTAGTTAGTATTCGTGCTGTGTTTGTTGACCTTAGTTAAGGCACAGTGTACGGTAGCTAAGTGATGTCTTCCTACACCGCATATGATGCGATTAGTTAGGACAGTCGCATGACTTTGTTGACCTTAGTTAAGGGTCATGTGGGTGGGTCTAATTAATCATGAAATGACGGGTAGAACTTGACTAGTGCTTATGATTTGTTGACCATAGTTAAGCTCATAAGTTCTAGGGGTAAAAACCATTATCGGGAGTTTCAAGTGTTGAAACTTGCAATGAGATTGCATACCTTCTATGTGATAGTTGGATCCCGATACCCACTGTGAGTAATTGTTACTCCTGGGAGAGTTTTGCACTTTGCAATTAGCCGATCAAGTAGGTGTCTAGAAAGGTGTCAACGGGGTTACGCCTCTGGGAAAATGAGGTTTACTGTAATTAGGTCCGTGCGAAAGCACGGGGAACCTCCCTTAAAGTACCGACACTGGCCTGGCTGAAAGATTGGCGAACTTGTAGAGTGTAATTAATCCCGGCTAGTCTTTCCTTTTAAGGTTTGAAGGAAGATTTGATAAAAACAGTGGGAGCCATCCTGATTAGATAAAATATATAACCAATCTGATCTTGCTAGAGCGCACGCTGAGTGTTTTCTTCTCTCTCTCTCCTGATAGCGACCATATCACGCCTTAATCAAGATAATAATACGGACATTGACCGAACCCGCTTGTTATACTGAGCTGGGGAACGCTGGTCCGCTCCAACTTATAATTGTTATAAGACAGAGCAGGAAATAGGGGAAAACCAGAATTCCTATGCCGCCCAAACGAAGAAAGTGCATATGAAGCATCTCCTTCGGGTATGTTCATTATACAGAACTGTTTCTCAGTATCCTCTGCATCCTGGGTATTTGATACCGGATCAGGATCCCAGATATGTAATCTGTTACATAGGGCTACAAAATGGTAGAAAAACTGAGAACGGGTGATAAGTTTCATGAGACAGAAAACGGGGCAAGTGTTGCAGCCAAGTCTGTTGGTCACTGTCACCCTGTATTACCAATACATTGATTCTGAACAAATGCTATTAGATACCGAACCTGATATACAAAATCATATCAGTCTCTTTACAAGTAAAGAAATGATAAAATTTTGTATTGTTGGATAATGTTTTGAACATTTCCTATATCAAAAGTTGATCGGTTCAGGCACGTTATCTAAAAGTATTGATGTTCTAAATCAAACTACAGTTCCTAGTATACAGAACACACACAAGAGGAAGAGTTCAGAAATGAACGAATCCTTCTTGAGGCATTGTAGACTAGGTCATATCAATGCGACCCGACTGGCTGAAGTTACATTTAAGATGCATATTTAAATCAGTTAGAATTTACATCTTGTGAAACTTGCCAGTCATGTCACAAAGATTAGATGACCATAGCTCTGTTTATTGGAAACAGGGAAAGAGTTAGTAAACTCTTGGGATTGATACATGATGATGTATGTAAGGTCTCCTGTCTACACATGCCAGGACTGGTTCTCAATACTTCATTACGGTCTCTGATAATCTCTCAAGATTCAGACATATGGTCTTGTTGAAACACAAGTCCGAACCTTTTGAGATATTCACAGAATATAAGCTAGAAGTAGAGAACCAATACATGTATAAGTATTTTGTCCTATGATAAGATCAGGGAGGAGAATACTTGTGCATGGCCTTCCTGGACTATTCTAAAAGGAGAATGAGATTCACTCTCAGTGTTACTCCTCTGAATATACCACAACACTATGGTATATCGGGGTGGAGCAATAGCACCCTATGTGTTATGGTGTGCTCTATGATGAGTACTACTGAGTTTCCTGTTTCTTTATGGGAGTTATGCACTTGAGAAGTTGCATACCTATTGAATAGAGTTCCGATCAAATCAGTTGCCTACCACTTCATATGTGATATGGAAAGGGAAGAGCCCATATCTTAAGTTGGTTAAGATTTGGGGTTGTCCGGGCTATGTCTAAAAGCAAAATCCGGACAAGCTCGAGGCAAGATCTGTTACGTAGAACTGAAAATGTTCCAGCTATACGAACTGAAGAAGATGATTTGGTAGAACTAAAGGATTCAGTAGATTCCAACGAACCTCAGCCTCTCCGCCGATCTAGAAGGGTTCCTCACCCACCTGAGAGATACTTCGGTTTCTCGATGACAGTGGGAGCAAGGATTGCATCATGAGATGATGACCCAACTAGTTTCGAGCTGGCCATCAGGAGTGTGACTCTGTAAGAATGGCTGGATGCTTAGTGATCTGAGATGGAATCCTTATACACCAACAAAGTATGGACTTTGGTTGCTTTATCTGAAGGGTTAAATCCCCATCAGGAGCAAGTATATCTTGAGAAGATTACTTGGTGCACATGGAAAAGTTTAGACTTTCAAAGCTAGACTTGTTAAAGGTTTGCATCATTGACCAGGTGTGGATCATGATGAAACTTTTTCTAATGATCTATGCTTAAGTCCATCCAGATCCTACTTGCCACGGCTACATACCATGACTACGATATCTGGTGGTTGGGTGTCATGACAGCTTTTCTAAATGATGTTTTAGGAGAGAAAGTCTATAAGTACACAGCCAGAGGGCTTCGTAAACAGTGGGAGCAGCGGAAACGTGTGCAAGTTGCTTTACATAATAAAGCAGGCATCGCGGAGTTGGAACGTCTGTTTTGATGTGATAGTCAAAGTGTTTGACTTCATCAAAATGGTAGATGAACCTTGTATAAACAAAAAGGGTAATAGGGAGTATGGTGATGATCCTCGTAGAGTACGTGGATAACATACTCTTGATAGGGAAGGAGTTTCCTATTCTACGCTCGATCAATCTCCGCTTATCACAAGGATTCTCCAACAGGATCAAAGTGATACCTACTAAATCCTGGGTTTTGAATCTATGAGATAGATCTAAATGGATGTTAGGATACTCACTAGATGTAGTGAGATGGTATCAATTGATCTTGGGAAGAATCACTGGAAGTGTTCCAGGGTGATAAGGACGACTGAATGTCAGTCACAGGCATTGTCTTTACCCTTGGTAAAGGGACGGTATGTTGAAAAAGTTCCAAGCTAGATACCGTGACAAACTAGACGATAAAGGCTGGTAACATCGCTATTAAAGATACTACCAAAGAGGCAGTTTGGGTGTATATTGGTTCATAAGATGAACTAGGTTCCTACCATTGTACGACAATGGATGTGAGGCTTCGGCCCGGGAACCCTGGTCCCATCAGTGACCCAGACCTATTCTGAGGCAGCATCACCTGATCATAGAGTTAGATGATCTCCAGGGTGATCGAGGTTAGGAGAGTAGAATCAGAGGACAACACGGCGGATCCACTCACAAAGGCTTTTTCCCAGAGAGAGACTAATATGGGATGGTTGAGTATGTGATACTGCAACCACTGCTACAGATGGCCTTAGTGCAAGTGGGAGATTGTTAGTTATATGTATGCCCTAGAGGCCGATACTGTACATTGGATGTATATTGTAGTGGATGCTGGGACATACATAGGTAGGACTTTCTTGCTTGACATGATAGTACGCTATCTGGTTGCTCTTTATCTTAACATGTATTCTTTCTGTCTCTCTGATTACATGTTGATAAAGCCCTTAGGATGTGTACTCGACTTCCAGGACTATGATGCAGATCATACTAGTGGGGCCTGGGTAGTCAATGAGTACATCCTTCAATGTTCCTAGTCGAGGGAATATCGAGACGGGGCATCGATATTCCAGAGTAGACTAGCGTATATCTTCTCGACCCATGCGATGGGCGATGGATGATCTCATATCCATTGGTGTTTGACATCAGAGATGGTATACGGGTGCTCAGTTGAGACTGGGTACACTGAACGGGCTCGCCGAGAACTCCCAGATGGTATTATACCTCACGTCAGATGGCAGTTCTCTGGTGACACTGGTGCAGCTTAGTCTGTTGACCCGAGATCGTCATAGAGTCTTGTGTGTCTCCCACTGTGCTTTGATTTCCACCCTACCACGGCTCTACTGAGTCGTGCAAACAGGTGGTTTTTGGGTACAGTCCCGATTCACATGGAGGCAATGAACGATAGGAGGGGATTCGTCTCTCCCGGTATAGGGGGTTGATGTTGCGCTATGCTTGACTGGCCATAACAGGAAATCCCTGGCCAGGGTTGCAGTGATCTACTGGTAAGTGTTATCAGTAGTTTCACACATGTTATGGACTTCACATCAGCATGACTTATCAAGCTATTGGGGTCTGACGATTACCACCCCTAGGCGAGATATGCGACATATGCGACATATCAGACGAACAGACCGGACTGTACGGTAAGTGTTACTGGTTGGATTCACAGGAGTGTGAGCGGGCTTGCTCATCGATCTTCTGATCGCTCAATTCCCGGGTGGCCGTTACGTTTAGCAGACCGCTTGCGGCTTGTGGGTGTTTGATATGATCATCGCCTGCTGCCGGCGTATTGACGAGTCTTTAGAGTCCTACACAGAGGTTTCCTGGCTCAAGCGAAACGAAATAGGAGCGCATATGAGATATGTGCGGGACCGAGAATAATTCATGTATGTGATACCGTATTCCATTCTCGCGATGAATGTATCGATTGGTTATATGCGATATAACTTAGTTGTCGAATCAAGGATTGATTCGATAAGCCGATACATAGGATACTAGTCGGTTATATGCGATATGACCGGATCGTTAAATCAAGTGTTGATTTAATGATTTAATGTATAATTATATATTTGATATATTACTTTGTATTAACTAGTATTGGTTCACTTTAAATGGATTTACTCACTTGAAATGCACATTGTATATGTGATATATTTTAGTGCACTTGATTGTATCATGTTTGATGATACATTCTTGCTTGGGTTTGTGTAAAGAATTAAACCATGGTTAGTTAGTGGTTAGGGTTTCATTTCATTTACTTATTCATTTATCTATTTATTTATTTTATTTATTTCATTTAGAAAAGATAAAGAGAATGGTGACTTATTTTGTAGTTTTGTGGAAACTTCATGAAGTGTTGAAAGTTGACCATTCTTGTTCTTTTCCTAAACCTAACCATTAACCCTAACCATGGTTTATTCTCTACACCTAACTAAGGTTAAGATTATGATAAGTATCATATTGTTTTTTATTTTAAAAAAATAACTTATCATATATTATCTTCTTCTTTTTCAAGAAGAAGAAAAAGCTTGATAGCATCAATGGCAACTTGAGCAAATGAGTGAGAAATCCAATTCTAAAGTGAACCCACCTCCTATTTCTTCATCCTCTACCTCTTGCCAAGTAGTATAGGGTGTTTCCTTCATAAGTTTTTATGGCTTGGTGAAGTTGGAGCTTGATCTTGTGATGTCTCGACGTAGATCATCTTCGGCATCGAGCCGACGACCAAGCCCGCCCATTTCTTCGATGAAGCCGATGCTAGAGTCCGGAATCCGATTTGGACAGCGGAGGGACATCATCGCGGAGCTTAGAAAGTGGTGGACCGGATCTACAAAGGTTGTAGTCACTTTCCTTTAGCATTTAATTCGTTTACATGCTTGCATCGCCTATAAATCTAGTTAACGATCCGTATTTGGGTTTGTAGGCATATGTAAAATTTGAATTAGCCATGTTTGATGCCTTGTGAGACTTCATTAGTGTGCCTAGGAACCCTACAGTCCATTGGCTGTAACAAGCTGGACCACCCTATTACTACTCAAGATCCCGCCGTCCCAGGTCCAGTTTCCACTATCGCGGATATGGATATCCGTCAGACAAGGGAAAAAGATAAAGCGAAAGCTAAGTGTCTCGTGTTAGTTTCAGTTAATGGTGTATACCAGAAGCAGCACGAGAAGATGGACTTATTTTCCATCTTTCTCCATAATAAAGATTTATATGGAGAGCAATCTCATATCACTAGATATGAAGCATCGAACGAATTAAATCAAGCGAGGTTGGCTGACGGGTCATCTGTAGGGGACAACGTTCTTACAATGACTAGCTATATTGATGAGCTCCAGGACCTGGAGACCGCGTTGGGAAACGAGTCAGATACTGACTTGATTCTACTGTCTCTGCCTCCTACTCTGAAGGAAACCAGGGAAGGAGAAGGAAAGAGAAAGGAAAAAGTTTCGGGACTGGATATAGTAAAAAAGGGACGTTCCTATTGTTACAAGAATGAACATTGGCAGAATGATTGCAGGGCTTTAGAAACCAGTAACCAGGATATGAAGCATGTTGTGGATTCAACCTCAAGTGTGTTTGTTATTGAGAACTGTATGTCAGTTAACCCTACTTCCTGGGTATTGGATACCGGGTCAGGAACTTACATCTGTAATTCATTACAGACTCTGAGAAACCGTAGGGTTATCGGGATAGGTGATATGACCCTCACGGTTGCTAACGGAATGAGCATGAACGCTGAATCCGTAGGGGAATATCATCTTGGACTGACAACTGGGCAGATATTGATTCTGCGTAACTATATTTATGTACCAGGTACGACTTGTAATATCATATCTGTACCCTTACTATCTAAGGAAGGATATGATTTTACTTTTACAAGAGATGTGGTTCACATCCACCTAAATCAAGTTATGATTGGGTCAGGTACATTAGAAAACGGAATATACATATTAAATCAAGCTCATATTTTCAGTGTCCAGAATACATTTAAAAGAAAGTCTCCGGAAACAAATCAGGCTTTCTTATGGCATTGTAGACTAGGTCACATCAATGAGAGAAGGTTGACTAAGTTACATGGAGAAGGATATTTGAATCTGTTCGAATATCAATCTTGTGCTACTTGTGAATCTTGTCTCATGGGAAAGATGACAAAGACTCCGTTAACTGGACACGGAGTAAGAGCAAGCGAGCTCTTGGGACTCGTACAAAGTGACGTGTGCGGTCCAATGTCTACACATGCGCGAGGTGGTTATTCGTACTTCATTACTTTTATAGATGATTTCTCTAGGTATGGATATATCTTCTTAATGAAGCATAAATCCGAGGCCTTTGAGAAATTCCAAGAATACAAGAATGAAGTGGAAAAACAAACCGGCAAAAGTATCAAGATACTGAGATCTGATCGAGGTGGTGAATACTTAAGTGCCGAGTTCCTAGGTTACTTAAAAGAGAATGGAATTCTCTCTCAGCTTACTCCTCCATACACACCACAACATAACGGTGTATCGGAGAGACGGAACCGAACCCTATTGGATATGGTACGTTCCATGATGAGTAACGCAGAGTTACCGCGATCATTCTGGGGATATGCACTAGAATCAGCTGCATATCTTTTGAACCGAGTTCCAACCAAGACTGTGCCTACCACACCATATCAGATGTGAAGTGGGAAGAAACCCTGTCTTAAGTATCTTAAGACATGGGGATGTCCAGCTTTTGTAAAGAAGCAGCATGCGGACAAGCTCGAGGCACGCTCAGTACAGTGTAAGTTTGTGGGATATCCAAAAAACTCCATGGGATATTGTTTCTATTACGCAGAGGAACAAAAGGTCTTTGTTTCTCAACATGCCCGCTTCTTGGAATCTGAATTTTTGGAAAATCAGAAGAGTGGGAGCGCAATAGAACTGGAAGAAATTCCAGAGCCACAAGCTATTACTGAAACCTTGGTAGAACAAGAAGGTTCAGGAGAACAGGACATCCCGACGCCACTCCGCAGGAGTAGTAGGCAATCTCATCCGCCCGAGAGATACTACGGTTTTCTCATAGACGGGGATAGAGAGGATTGCACTATTGACTATGATGAGCCTACTAGCTTCCAGCAAGCCATTAAGAGCGGTGACTCAGTAAAATGGCTGGATGCAATGCGGACCGAAATGGAGTCCATGTACACTAACAAAGTATGGACTTTGGACATTGCTCCAGATGGGGTAAAACCCGTAGGATGCAAATGGATCTTCAAAAAGAAGATTGGTGTTGATAGACAGGTTGAAACCTATAAAGCTAGACTTGTTGCAAAAGGTTTCCGTCAAAGACCTGGTTTGGACTATGACGAAACCTTTTCTCCAGTGGCTATATTGAAATCCATTCGGGTCCTTCTTGCTATTGCTGCCTTCCATGATTATAAGATCTGGCAGATGGACGTAAAGACGGCCTCTCTAAATGGTAATTTGGAAGAAAGAGTCTATATGGATCAGCCAGAGGGATTCATTCAGAGTGGGAGCAGCGGTAAAGTATGCAAGTTGCTTAAGTCCATTTATAGACTAAAGCAGGCATCGCGGAGTTGGAACATCTGTTTTGATGATGCTGTCAAAGAATTCGACTTTATCAAAAATCCAGATGAACCATGCATATACAGTAAGATTGTAGGGAGAGCTGTAGTATTCCCCGTCTTGTACGTGGATGACATTCTCCTAATAGGAAATGATATTCCTATGTTACAGTCAGTCAAAAGATTCTTGTCACATAAATTCTCCATGAAAGACCTGGGTGATGCCACCTACATTCTGGGAATCCGGATCTATCGTGATAGATCAAAGAGGATGTTGGGACTTTCACAGTCTAGGTACATAGACACCATAGTGAAGAGATTCAGTATGGATGATTCTAAGCGCGGTAACCTACCAGCTTGTCACGGAATCACCCTCTCCAAAGAGATGTCTCCCAAGACTGATTTGGAAAGGGATCACATGTCGATTATATCCTACGCTTCTGCGGTAGTGTAACATTTCCAAAATAATAAAATATTATTTTCGGGAATTTTTATAATTTAATATTATTTTAATGAATATTTTAATATTCTGGTATAATTAAATACAAATAAATTTTGGAAAATTTTAGAAAATTCTAAAATAGGGTATTTCATGGAATTATGCCATTTTAAAGTTTTTAAGATTTGTTATATGCTAATTTAGTGCTAATCGCGATTAAAAATCGCTAATTGGATTTTTAGCATTTTTGTGCAAAAATGTGCACATATCATTTTTCCGCACTTGTTACACTTGTGTTGCATTTTGTTGCCATGGTTCTTTTTGATGCACTATTGGGGTGAGAAGGATAAGAAAAGGAAAAGAAAAGAAAAGGAAAAAGTAAGTATGATGAGAGAGAGAAAGGGGGCAAGTCAACCTTCACCTTTTGAGCCATACCCCATCATTCCCTTCTCATTTTTCTCTCCCCTCCCCCATTGAGCTGCTGCTGCCCTCTCTTCCCTCACTCTCCCTCTTCACAAAAACCCTAGATCCACCATGAAAATAAAGCCAAAACCCCATTCACACTTCACAAAACTCACCCCCAAGCTCACTAGCTACCCTTTGACCCTAGCAAGATTGGATTTGGAGGACTTTGAGCAACTCAAGAAAATTCTTGAGTTGCCAAAGGAGGTAATTTCTGCACCTATTAGAGTAGCATTTCAATTTCTTGTGTATCTAATCTAGTTTCATATCGATATTGTGTTGTTTGTGGACTTTGGAGAACTCAAGTTAGGGTTTAGGGTAAAACTGAAATTTTAGATGAAATTGGGGCTTGTTGAGACCTTAGAAACCCTGGTGTAATGCAAAATTTGACCCAAACCTGCACTTGAAAACAGAATACGGAATTACGGAATCGATATCGGGGAAAAACAGGAAATCTGGGACTGTTATATGGAATCTGCTATCACCCCGAGATCCCAAAAATGAAACTGAGTTGACAGTGAGATGTTCAGGCACCAGTGAACCACCACCCCAAACCCTAGCCCCTAACTCCTTCACGAGGCCGCCAATTTCTCCATTCTGGCCGCAATTTGCGGCCAGAGCAGGGAGGATTTGCCTCGTTTTCTGTGCATGGCCCCATTTCCTCTATTCTTGGCCCTGGGTATATCTAGTTTTGACTGATTCCATCTAGGGTGAAATCTGGGATGATTTTTCCTATGTTGGTGCGTGAATTGAGACTTGTTTTTGCATGGACTTTGGTATTTGGTGTTGCGTTCCTGTCGGATGGCGTTTGGACGTCAATGACAGGTGGATATTGATCGTGTTGATATGCGAAGCGATAGGTTTCTACCTATGCGAGTAGCGTGTGCTGTTTTAGTTTCCGATGTGATTTTCATGTGCTTTAGCGTGTTTGATATCCTTGTAGGTACCCTGAGTGATGTTGAGGCAAAGGAGATAAAGATAGCGACATCGGCTTTGGCACACGAGAAGCAAAGTGAGTTGATTTATATCTACAGGGAGAAGTCGGGTGGATGGCGTATAGCACCCCCGCAATCCATGGTGATGTATACGAATACGTATACACACGCATATTTATTATGTGTTGTATAGGATCATTGATAGTAATAATGGTATTTTGATGTTAAGAATATATTGGTTTAGTATAGTGCGAACCCTAGAGTAGTGGTTGCACTCACACATACACTTACACACATTCTTGCATTCATGCTTCCATTTATTGTGTGCATATGATGGTGCGTATATCTACACATGGGTATGGGACTATGTGTTCATATACGGGATTTAAGGATGATACGTGGGTTTGAGATGATATTTGATGTGAGGCCGTGAGATCGGCGATGTGACATAGTTTGTCCTTGAGGTGCGATATGATAGTTTTAGCGGGCCTTTGGACATGTGCTTTACCCGCATTCATATTCTTATAGATGGTATCGATTTGTACTAGACTTAGAGTAGTACCCCAGATTGTGCGATCTGATGATAAGTGATACCTGATATGTGATGAGATAGTATGATATTGACCCCTACCCAGTTATTGGGATGCCGTACGACGATTTACCGTACGAGCCGGTATCGATGATAGATCCGCACTCACGACTCGAGGATATCTTACGATATGTTATTGAGGCGAGATCACCGACTATCCTATCTATATACATATCGACTCAGATGTAGGTGGTTTCATACCCCTCCTGTCTAGATTACTTGGTAGACATTAGACTAGACCGAGTCGTACCTATTTCAAAACTAACGAATCGGGGATATTTTAAAGATAGGCAGAAGGGTTATACGGATATTTTCAAATGATGCATCTTTTCTTAAAACTCCGTAGCCCTTATTTTACTAAAAGCCCTGATTCGTCTTATTTCAAAAGGCAAGGTTGCATGACATATCTATTGGGGAAGGTTCTGTACTTTTGCGTTGATTATTCGTTTCCGCATATTCTTGCTATTTGCATTGCATCGCTTGTACTGTGGTTATATTTCAGTCATGCTGCTAGGACACCAGCACCATTATCGATGATGCATATGTTCCACGTACACTTGTTGCCGGCTCACACACTCATCATCGATAATTGCCATGCCACTACACTGTAGTACTATTGCATTCAGTATATGATCCTAGTGTGACATGATGATATGCATACTTTCCCTTATATGTCGCATACTTCATGCTTTTGATTACGCATTGAGATATGTTGTTTTTATGATATTTCTGGATTTGGGAACCGAGGGTGTTTCAAAAGAGAATATGTCATTGCTTTAAAAACCCGGTTACCCTTGATATGATATTTCAGTGCGTCCACCATGTGTTTTCTCGGTGCTGAGAGCGACATGTGAAACCCGAATCGAGGAGTGGACGAGCCGATTGCGGGTACATGGTGGACCCGGTATGGTTCCCCTCGGCAAGATGATATATGAGCTTTGCCGATTGAGCCTGGAGGCGGGCGAGTACCTACCGGTGATTGGTTGGACCTGGCGGTTATCCGGAGGATACCGACCAGAGTCGATAGATGGTTTGGGCATACTGCCGGGGCCGAGGGCCGATACCGCAGACAGAGCCCGAGGGCCGATCCGGTCTGACGGAGCCCGATATATGAGGATTTACGTGCCGATGCTGGGCACAGATTTCATGATGTTTTCGGGTGTCGATGCTGGGAACCCTGGTACCATGATTTTGACGTGTCGCGAGGGACACGGGTGGTTTATATCCTCATATTATTTCCCATGCACATGATTCATGATATGTACATGCATGGTGCTTATTGTCAGTGGGTGACGAGTGGACGGGATCCACGTGTGTGCAGATTTGATTACATTGATTATACCTCATATTCATGACATGCTATTACCTGAGGCACTAGCACGAGCACTTGGCACTACACTCATGTATAGAGATTACATTGCCAGTTTAGCATGCTTCAGCTTTATTCATATTGAGGTTTATTTATATCTGATCGTACTGACCTAGGATGGGTCATGCATTCGATCTCTGCTTGTAGATATTTTCTATTCACGAGTTGGCAACTCACCCCCGTTGTGCCCCAGTTCTTGTAGGTTCGCCGTACAGATTCCATAGCAGCATTTCTGGCACACTGCTTACTTATGGGTGACTTGCTTGGATAGGTGGGTTCTTTTGTATCAGAACCGCCATTGTTCATGTATTATTTATTGTATCTAGAATTTCCATCAACCAAAACTTGTATATTGTTTCAGACTTAGAAAACAGTGTTGTATTATTTCGACCTTAGAGTCGCGCTTGTAGTATTACGGTTTTCTGGCTGTTTTTGAGTTTCTTTTCAGTTTAGATCCTCGCCCTTTGGCGTTGTATATTACTATTGCTTGTGTGGTTGTGGCCGTCGATTGACGAAGAGCTAGCTCCCGCTTGGGGATGCCTTTTATCATGTTACATATATTATTCTTGTTGTACCCCGTTCGGGGCCGGTTTTTACAAAGGAAACTCTGCCGAAATTTTCAGGAAAAATTACACATTTTAAAAATACATATTCGGCTTAGTTATTTAAAAACTTGAATTTCAAAACATGTTTTCCTTACCTCTTAAAACTAGTTTTCCCTTTATTTACTCCTTAAATGGTTTTAGATTTCTAGGCTTTTGGCTTACTTGGATCAGATGGAGTCCTGTAGACTTCATAGGATTCAAGGGCCAGTCACGTGCTCTTTCGGGTCGTGACAGGTAGGCTCTATAATGTATGTGATGTTATGTACCAAACCAGATGTAGCATACGCATTGAGCGTTGTAAGCCGGTATCAGGCAAACCTAGGAGAGAAGCACTGAATAGCAGTAAAGAACATTCTCAAGTACCTAAGGAGGACTAAGGAGATGTTCTTGGTGTATGGCGGAAAAGACCTCCAGATGGAGGCCTTTGCCGACTCCGGCTTCTAAAGTGACAAAGATGACTCCAAATCCATGTCAGGTTATGTCTTTACCCTCAATGGAGGGGCGGTCTGTTGGAAGAGTTCCAAGCAGGCGACCGTTGCTGACTCAACGATGGAAGCGGAGTACATAGCTGCTTGCAATGCCGCAAAAGAAGCTGTCTGGATGAAGAAGTTCCTCACAGAACTTCAGGTGGTTCCTTCCAGTGTTGGTCCAATACCTCTGTATTGTGACAACAACGGCGCTATAGCTTTAGCGAAGGAACCCAGGTCCCATCAGAAGTCCAGACACATCTTAAGGCGGTATCACCTGATCAGGGAGATCGTAGATCGCCGGGAGATCGAGGTGAAGAGAGTAGAGACGGAGAATAACATTTCTGATCCATTCACAAAGGCCCTTCCTCAGATGCAGTTCGAGAGGCTATTCGAGATGATAGGTCTACGATATGCCAGCTCATGGCCCTAGCGCAAGTGGGAGATTGTTAGTGTATATGCCCTAGGGGCCATTATTGTATCATACTAGATTGTATATTACTTAATGGAAGCTTGGGATATTCACAGTTGTATATACAGTCTTACTAAAAATGGTAGTATGCTACTTGGTTCGCGTCTACTTTAATATATGCATATGTTTCTTGTAACGTATCACTTATACATATTAGTAGAGCCCATAGGATCTTTGCTTGATTACCAGCGTTGTGATGGCAGTCACACTAGTAGGGGCTGGGTAGTCTGTAGGCAACATCCTATACAGGTCCCTGGTCGTTGGATTATCGAGATAGGGCATCGATATTCCGGAGTATACTAAGTGTGTATGCTTCTCCTCCCAGTTGGGGAGATGGTCTGTCCCACAGCCATCAGTACGTCGTACTGGAGATAGTATGCAGGTGCTCGTTAGGTTACGGGAACACCGGACAGGACTCGCAGGGAAACTGATTGGTTGGTATTATACCCATCGTCAGTTAACAGTTCCCAGATGATATGAGTACAGCATAGTCCGCAGACTTGACACTGCTGCTTCGCCTCGAGTGTGTCCCACTGTTCTTAGATTGCTACCCTACCACGGCTCAAAGGAATCGTGCAAACAGGTAGCAGTTGGGTGCAGTCCCGAGCACTTGGAGGCAGTGGCGGTTAGATAGGATTCGTCTCTCCCGGTATTGGGAGTTGATATCATGCTGTGTCAGAGAGCCATTATGCAAAGTCCCTGGCCAGGGCAAGCGAGATATACCGGTAGGTTCCAGTAGCTTCTCAGGGTGTAATGGGCTTCACTCCGACATGACTTATACAGCTATTAGGGGACTGACGCTTGCCTCCCCTTAGGCTCGATATGCGATAGTCTTAGACGAACAAATCGGACTGTACGGAGATTGTCACATCAGGCTCAGTGGGAGTTCGGATGAGTTTCCTCATCGGCCTTCTTATCGACATCTACCTGGGGACCGTTACGTACAGCTAGTGCCGCTTGCGGTCTGTGGTTAAACCCACTGCCAGCATAGTGTCGAGTCTTTAGAGTCCCACACAGAGAGTTTCCCTGCTCCAGGCGAAACGATATAGAGGTCGTATGGTTTTACGACAAGGGTTCGGACGCATACGTGTGTTTACGCACGTACGACTTTTCCGGACAGTTTTTACTAGTCGGCTTTGGTTTAAGCCAGATTCTAGTATCAGGTTACTGGATTTATACAGTCTAAAGTTTTTCCGTGTTTTCACGAATTGGAGGGGCATTCTCGTAATTTGTCGAGAAGTTTCTAGAAGAGTGGTGACTAAGGGGTTAAGATGGCATTGCATTAAATGAGATTAGTGACTCATCTGTGTCATTCATCCAAGTCATTAATGCATCATAAATGCTTAATGACTCATGGAGATGAATCACTCATAGATATTTATGAAACATGGTTGTTAATTCTATTATTTGATTTTTAGATAAATAATAATGCTTCATATATATTATGATAACATCATTATCTCATTTCATTCTCATCTTCACCTTCTCTCTCCTCAAGCTCACTCTCTCTTCAAACCCTAACCCTAACCTCTCATATGTTGAGATCAAGGGTTAGCTAGACTAATACATCCATAACCTCACTCTATATCCCCTAGGTAGCTTAGATTAGCACTTTAAGCAACCTAGTTATCTCAAGTTTGAGATCAAGCTTAGCGTAGGAGCTTTCGGGTGGATTGTATTTGATTCGAGGAGGCCGTTGAGGTGCCGATGTTCCAAGGAGCCTACGAGGAGTGGAGGACCTCGATGAAGACCCGAAGGACAAGTAATGTGAGGTATAATTTCGTATCCGAGTAGTTAAACCTCTAGTAGTTAGTTAGCAATGGTTTAGATAACGATTCATGCGCTCAAGTCCGTGTTACGAAACTTTGATAATCGTTTTTCATATATTCCGCCTCCCCGCAAGTTCGTGGGGTGCGTGAAATGGACTTACAGGAATATTCCTTCTTGCCGCAAATTGCGGCCTGACATGGGAGCTAGGTATTAGGGTTTTGTCTATAGGAGTCTGCTGCATATTCCAGTGTTTTGGCATGTGCAATTTTGTAAGTTTCTCATCTGGGTAGAATCTGGGACGATATATCGCTTTTCTAGTACGTTTAGTTTGCGTGATACGCGCGATACGTGAGTTGGTTCTGTGATCCAGCGTGTCGCGACGTGTCGGGATAGTTTTAGATGCGTATACACACATTTCAGCGTATCGTACACAAGCGCATTTAGTTCGCGACGCGAGTTTCTCGTTTGATTTCGATATCGCGTTTTACGAGATATTTTGCTTATATATGGATTCCTTGTGTAAATTCCAGGTTCGCAGGTGGGTACGTCAGACGCCGCAAGGAAAGGGAAGCAGGTGGTCGGCTATACTTAGCACGCGACCAGGTGAGTAGATTTAACATCTACGGGGAAATCGTCCGTATGGTGTTAAGCGTCAGGGCGTTATAGGATATTTTAGTTGTATGTGTTCATACATATATATACTGTAGTAGCATACTACCTCCCTTATTGCATACAGAAATGGTAGATATAGAACACTGCACTGTCACTAACGGTTAAAGCTGCATGAGCACTATTTGTATGTTACACTCACACCGTTAGTGATTGCCATGATACTCGCACTATAGGATCACCGCATCATTGATGATTGTCATGACTTGTCGCATATTCACATACTTTCATTGATATATCACTACCTGTGCACATGCACACTACATATTCATACCTGTGCACACATATATTGATATCTTCATACTTGCGCATATGTATACTATATATTCATACCAGTGCACACATATATTGCTATCTTTATACCTGCGCACATGCACACTACATATTCATACCAGTGCACACATATATTGATATCTTCATACTTGTGCACATGCACACTATATATTCATACCAGTGCACACATATATTGATATCTTCATACTTGCGCAAATGCATACTATATATTCATACCAGTGCACACATATATTGATATCTTCATACTTACGCACATGCACACTATATATTCATACCAGTGCACACATATAGTGATATCTTCATACTTGCATGGATTTATGCATTGAGATATGTTGTTTTCATGATATTTCTGGATTTGGGAACCGTGGATATTTCAAAAGACAATATGTAATTGTTTTAAAAACCCGGTTACCCTTGATATGATATTTCAGTGCGTCCACCATGTGTTTTCTCGGTGCTGAGAGCGACATGTGAAACCCGATTCGAGGAGGCGGATGAGGCCGATTGCGGGTACATGGTGGGCCCGGTATGGTATCCCGGGGCGAGAATGGATCGCTGTGCAGTAGACGGTGAGCCTGGCGTAGGATACTGACCAGTGATGAGAGATGGATATGGGCCGATCCGTACTGCCGGGGCCGAGGGCCGATTCCGCAGACGGAGCCCGATACTTGAGGATTTGCGTGTCGATGCTAGACACGATGATTCATGATATTTTAGTGTGCCGATGCTAGGCACCCATGATTCTATGAGATTTACATGATTTGGGTATATGGATGGACATCAATTATTTTTCACGTTGATATTCCGTGTAGATATTAATTATTTCCATGCTCATCATTCAGTATTTTACATCTCATCCTGTATCTGTTGTACCTGATAGAGTATATTTGCTATGCACGATTATTGCATACCTTGCTCATCATATAGATGTTATTAGATTGCATTTGCTATGCACGATTTTTGCATACTTGCTCATCCTATAGAGGTTATTAGATTGCATTTGCTATGCACGATTATTGCATACCCTGCTTATCATTTAGAAATGTTGTTAGATCGTACTTGATGCATGATCACTGCTCATATAGTTCATCATATAGATATTATCTGTTGGCATAGGTTAGAGTATCGCAGCACGTGCATACTCGCGATTACCTTTATATATTATCTACTACTCACGAGTTGGCAACTCACCCCCTTGTGCCACAATGTTTGCAGGTTGCCCTTCAGAGTAGTCGCGGCAGGCTGCTTTCTAGGATCTTTTGACACAGATACCCTATAGTTGGCGTACTAGCTCTTTTGCTGATAGGTGGATTTTGTGCGGTATCTGTTTATTTTTCAGTTATGTACATCATTGTATCTAGTACTCTCCATCTACTACTTATGTATTGACTTAGAGACCAGTTGTGAGGACGATGTATATTATTTTGTATTCTGGTGTCGAGCTCGTTGTGAACCGACTTTACTTATGCAGTTCTTATCATGTGTGATGTTTTCCACTTATTGCTCTTTTCTTCGCTACAGCGTCGTATATTATTATCGTGGTGATTGTCTACTTAAGGTTTTCTTAACAGTTTAACAAATGTTTCTATTAAATGCTTTAAACACTCTATATTTTTACTGGTTTGATTTCTGGGTTTCGGTTTACTTAGTCGCGTTACACCTGTAGACGTGACGTGGTTAAGTGCTGGTCATGGGTCAAACTTTGGGTCGTGACAAAGTTGGTATCAGAGCGTAGGTTTTACCTTCGGTGTGTAGGATGAACCTGGTATGATGGAGTAGGTAGCTGAAACCGAGTGGCATAGCGTGTATATGTTCCGTGGCATATTCACGACACGGTACTCCGCCTAAGCGACCTTAGGACTTATTGATTGGAATTCCTTCTTGATTGTGTACATCCTTGTGATTCGATTTTCGTATCCTCATCGAATCCTACTTTCTTTTCAGCCATTATGCCGCCAAGAACTATGAGGGTGCAGAGAGCGACCGCGAGAGCCGAGATTCGAGTTGACTCGTCCGAGACGAGAACTGATCCGGGTAGTACCCCTGTTGTACCAGAGCAGACTGTTCCTCCTTCGACAGACCAGATGATGGGATCCGGTATGCAGGAGATGCGCCAGATGATGGAATCCAGTATGCAGGAGATGCGCCAGATGATAAGATCGCTAGTTGAGACGCTTCGAGCGCAGCGACAGGAGTTTGTCACCCCCGTTACCCAATTGCCCCTTGCGATCAGCATGCGGCATTCCGTCACCTACATAGCACCAGTAGATGCAGCCCCAGTTTACGAGACACGTCTTCCAGAGACTTTGAGGGTTCCAAAACAGTGGAGGAATCGTACCGGTGTACCAACCCAGAGCAGAGGCTTAGGACGAGGACAGTCGTTCGGCTTCCATCCCAGGAGGGTCAGCAGTCAGCGCGTGGATGTTTTCGATGCGGAAGCCTTCAACACTTCGTCAGACATTGTTCCTTAGCACCACATCAGGGTCGTATTCTGAGACGTTATGGACGCGGAAGGTTCGCGTAGAGGGGTCAGTGTAGTAGAGGAGGAGTTCAGCATGATGCGGGTAGAGGGCAAACACGAGAGTTTGCTTCTACTCATCGGGACGCGAGGGTGTCTAATGCAGAGTTTTCAGGTATCCTTAATTCGTATGTTCTTTTGATGTATTTGTTTGTTTTTCACACTTGTGCCGTGGTTGGGACGAGAGTCGTTTTAAGTAGATCGGCCAATAGTTGTGTTAATTTCTGTCAGCGATTCTTTTGTTGCGCAACACATAATTCGGTCGTGTGCCAATCGGATAGGAGATAGAGATTCGTCCGTCGTTTTGATCCTTCTAGAGAGGTTGGATTTGGCGTTCTTCTAGGCACGGACTGGTTAGCTACGTGCTAGGCGTTTGTGGACTACCGTGAGGAAACAGTCAGGCTTTGTTTTCCCCGGTGAGTCAGTTCTTGTTGTGCAGGTGGATAGTTGTGCCGCCTCTCACAGCTTGAATTCAACCTTTTTCTCTAGTCGGCTTTTGAGGAGATGTCATGGATTCTTGGCGTTCATTCGTGATACCGTAGCCACAGTTGGGTTGTTGGACCGGTTTTCTTTCATGCGAGAGTTTTTCGACGTTGTTCCAGATGAGCCGGCGAAGCATAAGGAGCTTAAGGATCTGCTGCAGAGTTGTTTGTTGGGGAAAGTTTCGTGCGTCTGAGTGTTTCGTATTAGGAAGCTCCTATTTCTGTTCGTCAAGGAGAAAGACGACAGGTTGAGATTGTGTATTGATAGATCGTCAATTGAACCGGCTTACGGTGTGGATAGGTATCCTTTACCTCGCATCGACGATTTCTTCGATCAGCTCCAGAGTGCGAGACATTTTCTAAGTTTGTTTGGGATCAGGTCATCATTGTTGCGGGTTCGGAGTGATGATATTACGAAGACTGCCTTGTGCGTGCTATGGGCTTTGTGTGTATTGGTGTGTCATCGGATTCACCAATGTCCTAGCAGCATTCGTAGATGTGATGAACCGGATTTCTTCAGGCCGTTCCTCGACTAGTTATTGTTGTGTTATTTACGACATTCTGGTCTATCTAATGTGTCTTAAAGGACAGGAATAGCACTTGAGAATTTGTTTTGCAGATACTGGGAGAGCCCCAGCGGTTTTCTAGATTCTCGGAGTGTTCCTTCAGGCTTGTTTGTGTTGACTCCTAGGTCTTGTAGTTACGGGAGACGGTTTTGTATAGTTCCGAGGAAGATCATGGCCGTACAGCTTAGGCCCAGACTTGTGAGCAGGAGGGAGGTCCGCAGATTTTTGGGCTTAGCAGGTTTTTACCGCCGTTTCGTGCAGGATTGCTAGTGTAGTGCTGCGCCGTTGACTGAATTGACCAGAATGGAGGTTTCTTTTCTTTGGACTAAGGCGTGTGTGCGGAGTTTCGGCAGTTGAAGATTCGGTTAACGACCGCATCAGTTCCTTCTTTGCTTTTTGGGTTCGGGCGACTCTGTGGTTTAACTGTGATGTTTCGTGAGTGGGGCTCGAATGTGTACTGAGGTGACACTGTGGAGTTATCGCTCTTGCTTCCCTACATTTGGAGAAAGTACGAGAAGGATATCCTACTCATGATCTGGAGATGGCCGCGGTGGTTTTGTGTTGGAGATTTGGAGACACTACTTGTTCGAGAGTCGTGTCAGATTTTTCACGGACCATGATTGATAAACGATTTCGGATTGTGTAGTATGAAAATTGTAAAGAAATCACAACCAAAAATATTTGACCGCAATCAATAACGGTGTCAAATTGTAGCGCGTTAGTAAGTGCGGATCGTCCACAGGGATTGTGCGCTTCGTTCGTATTTATTTTGTTTTGAATTGAAAATTTAATAGAAAAGAAAAGAAAACAATTCAAAATTTATATCAATGAATTTCAAGAATCAACTAAATCTAATCAAGAAAGCGTTAACATCAAGAATCAAGAATTGATATAATTCCAATCGATTTAAGTTTCAAGATTTGAAGTAAAGCTCGTAGGAATCGATTAGATCATAGATGTGAAGAAGACTAACAATTACCGTTTCTTATCCATTAACGAATTGTTGCTAAATCGATGTAGATTTATCGAGGATTAAGGATCTTGCAAAGAATTAGGGTTTCTTCATCCTATCCTCTGTCCTGTCGATGAATCACATTCACAAGATAGCTTCTAAGAAATCGAATGATCGATCGTTGATCTCTAGATCGTGCGAAAACAATCAAGAACGCATTTCGCATCGATCTAGATCATCGATCATTCAATTTTCAAGAATTTACAATCGTTATAGGACTTAAGAAAACGTTTAAAGATTCGTCAACATCATCATTCTACCGATCATCTCGACTCCTCCACGAGCGGAGTTTTATTCAAGCATCATCACAAAGAATACATTCAAGAATCGAAGTTGAATCATAATGCTTGAATTGAAATATAAGCAAGTTAAAAGAATCTTCACCTTTATTTATTCCACAATTTGTTACACATTGCTCAAGACTACAAGAATTTGAAAAGGAACAAGATTGTCGAATCTAGCATTGCATCGGCTCCTTGAGTCGCGGATCGGGTTGGATCTCATGCTCCGATGAAGTCCGGCTTCGCTTCTAAAGGATGGTTGAAGGCTTGCTTTGCTTGAACTCAATGATCTTGAACTTTTGGTTTTTGGATTGGATTAGGGTTAGGGTTTGAGGCACAAGTCGTGTCACTCAACTTGTGGGGAGAATTGTTGAACAACCAATTGAACAACCTTTTCTAGTGAGGTCTAGGGTCCTTTTTATAGGTTTGGGAATGAGTAGCTTCCTTAAGAAGCTTGGATTAGGTTAGCTTCCCTTCTAAACTAGTTAGTTAGGTAGAAGCCTCTAGAACTAGTTAGTTAGGGTTTAGCTTCTACCTTAAGCTAGGAGGTTAGGGAGAAGGTTCTAGGCTTTAGGGTAGTTAGGGTGAAGCTTGTTTAGGAAGCTTGGACATCACTAGTTTAGAACCCAAGGGCTTGCTGATCTGGCAGAAGCTTCGAGATCCATCTGGAAATTGACCTATCTTTCTGAGGTGTACAAGCTGAGATAGAGATTCTGAAGTGAAGAAGGGGGGATTACATGGCAAGGCCGCCGCGGAACCGCGGCAAAAGCCGGCTCCGGCCGCGGTTCCACGACCAAGTGGCTGCTTCAGGGCTTCAATTTTGTATTGTTGCTTCTTTCTGTCTTTGGGATTATTCTATGATATATTGATTCCCTGAATTCCTTATAGATCATTTCTAGATTTCAAATCCTTGAGTTGGCGTATTCTTTAGCAGCACTGTTATGTAAATTTAACCATTCTTCTGGAATTTCCTGCACAGACTTAGAAACACAAGTTGCGCTACACAAGAATGATGCAATGCCATGAAACATAGTCAATTTCCCTAAAAGTGCCGGTTTTAAAGTCTAACACATGCAATCTGATATTTTACGACTGTTTTGCTAATATGTGCTATATGAATGCCGAACACTTCTAGATGAGTGCAAATGATAGGGAAATTGCCGTGTTAAAGATGCAGTATTTTCGACTGATCAAATTCCCCCAAACTTATTTTCGGTCGTCTTGAGCGAACTGTTTTATTAAAAAGAGAAGGAGAAAATAAAGAAAGAGAAAAACTATCTAGCACACTTTCGTAGGCAACACGATTGCACTGAGCACGTGCAACAAGCCTTTAAACCTCTAGGTGTCCCAAGTAGGAGGAGTGTTGTCTCCTGAGGGTTTTCAGCGGATTGCACCCACAAAATCCAATAATAAAAGGAAGACCATGAATATTACATTTAAAGAAAAGAATTGTAAAAGAAAAGCCTTGAAAATTAGGGTTTCCAACTAAGCTAGCTTTTCGGTTGTCATGAGCCCTATCTTAATAGTCATGAAAAGATGTCAGAAATCACATAACCCCTCAATAAAACATCGTCTTATTCTTCATTCCTGTCTTTCTTCCAAACATCGATCATATAACCCTACGTGTGTGTAATATACATCCCTACGCCCGGAGAATTCAATTCAAGCTATCATACTCTTGTCCATCTGCCTCAGTACTTTTTAATTAATGAATATTTAGCTGAATTTGCTCACACACTTTCATGCGACCGTTAATACTTCTTGAGGTACTAACCGACCGATTACTCCTGTGCTTGCTTATTTGGTGTATTTTTCTCGTCTTGCACCACCTAAGGCTTAGCAGTGAATCCCAGACCAGTTGGCCTTAGGGCACTAGGTGAAGAGGCACCCTCGCTATATTTTTTTATTGCTGCTTTAGCGATAACAAAACCAGTGTCCATTTTATTTTCCACCATTTTATATTTTATTCATTTTTTTTATTTCCTTCATACATCGGCTTTTAGACAAGAACATTTCAACGTATCCTCTACTATCCCGAGTTTCAAGACGTGTGTAAGTGCGAATAGCAGGGTATCAACGTTCAAAATGTTTGGCTTCCAGAATAGGAACTATTTTTCAGACTTATTTTTATCCTCAGATTAGTGACTTCCTTCATCTTACTAACCCTTGGGACAACGGCTCATAACTACTTATTACTAGTTCGTATAAGAAAACTTCTAATTTTCTTGGTTTTCTTAAATTTTTCCAATCTTTTGGATGTAATTTTTCACTATCTAAACTTTTATTATCTTATTTATGTACAAAAATATTTTTTTATCTTTTGATTTTTTAAAATTTTTTATAGGTTTTCAAAAAAATGTTTTGTGCTTATGCAAAGTATGATGCAAATTATGCGAAAATAAGCACAAACCTCCCCCAAACTTGTTTTCAACAGTGTCCTCACTGTTGCCATCTGCTATGTCTCGAAAAACCTATAAGCTTGGGAGGAATTTATTAACGGGGGCAAAATATTTAAGTGAAGAACCTCCCCCAAACTTATTTTTGGCTCATCATTTTTTAAAAAGAATTCTTTTCAAGAGCCAGAAAAAATGCCCTCCCAAACTTGAGTTAAACAATGTTAAGCTTTGAAAATCACATAAGGGGTCAAAAATCATTGGTCGATGCCAAGCTTTGCAAAGACCGAAGGCTAACACCAACCATTCAAAATTTTTATCAATGCAGTGCTCGGGTTGGTGGAAGAAGAAGTGGGGAAAGGGCAAGTGGTGGAATAGAATGTGTATGCGTCTCATTTTGGAGAGACGATGCAGTGAATGTGATAGATTGCTCGCATTCTTTTTACAATTCAGAAGAAGGGGTGGAGGTTCAATTTCATTGATTGGGAGATGATTCATCTCAACACCTGTGTCATTCAAAAATGCGAGTTCATCAGCGAAGATTTCCTCAAAAGTTCCATCAATACCCCGAAGAATAATGTCATCACAAAGCGCGGGGTGATCTTCAGACTCTAAGAACGGTTCATAATTAGTGTTAGTTGTTGACCCGGACATCTCGGTGGAAGAGTCTGTATGTGTATGATACAAAGTTGGGTCAAACAATAACGTATGAAAAGAGTCAAGATCAGTATCATGAGGATCGTCAAATTCGCTGCCGTCGACATCCATTAAGTCGACAGAATAGACCTGAGCAGTAGGTTCGGAGGGTACACTTCCCAACTTGTAAATGTTCAGCTCTATTGACCTATTCCCGAAGGATAGGGTCATAGAACCATTACGACAGTTGATGATAGCGTTGGAAGTGGCCAAAAAGGGGCGACCTAAAATCACTGGAATTTGATTCCGTGGGTTCGCTACAGGCTGTGTATCAATTACAATAAAGTCCACAGGGAATATAAATTCCCCGATTTTTATTAACACATCCTCCAGTTCACCCCTAGGTTTGGTGATTGATCGGTCAGCCATCTGGAGAGTGCAATGGGCTGGTTTCAACTCTCCGATTCCTAACTGCTCATAGACTGAGAAAGGAAGCAGGTTAACACTTGCGCCAAGGTCTAGTAGAGCACGGTTAATGTGTTTTTCCCCAATAGAAATGGAAATAGTAGGATATCCAGGATCCTTACGTTTCCTCGGTAATTGCTGGGGGAAAGCCGTGTCTACAGTCTTTGCTATGAATATCTTCTTGGGCACTTGTTTCTTCCTCTTTCTAGTGCACAAGTCTTTAAGAACTTTCGCATACGCGGAGACTTGTTGGATAGCATCTAGAAAAGGGATGTTGATGTTAACCTGTTTAAACATTTCAGTGATCTTCTCCATTTGTGGACTCGATGTGTTAGCCCTTAACCGATTAGGATAAGGTGCTTTAGCAATAAGCGCTGGGTCCATCATAAGAGAAGGAAGTGTGTGTGGACCCGATCCCAGAATAGAAGTGGGGATCGTCCGTGGAGAACTAGAAGAAATGGGCTAAGGTGGCGAGCCTTGTAGGAAATGAAGAATAGGCTCGCAAGAAGGTGGTGGGGTAGAAGAACTGGGGTCAGAAGTAGAAGTAGAAGTGGAAGTGGAAGGAAAGGTCTCAGCCGTGGTGTTATTGATTGATTTATCAGTGTCATCAATCTCTTCCCCAACGTGATTGTCAAGCACTCTTCCAGATCTCAATGTGATTGCATTCACATGATGTGAATAGCCAGGATTGGGTAAAGGTTGAGCTGGAAGTTTCCCTTTCTCTCTTGCACTCATTTCAGCTTTTAATCGTGCAATTTCTGCTTCCATCAATTTAATACTCTCGCTTTGGGACGCAGAGTTTTTCTCAATTTTATCGACAGAAGACTTCATTTCAGCCGAAACTTGCATGATATTTGTTAAGACCAAATTCATGTATTGTGCAAATGAAGAGGATTCATCAGTCCCGGTCAACTGTAAAGGACTAGACAGTGCAGGTGTGTTGACCGGATATTGGAAGTTTTGTGCTTGGAAGGGGTGCTGACTCAATGGAAGTGGTTGCTGTTGTGGTGGAGGGACCCTTTGGAAATTGTTTTAGTTTGGAACCGTGTTTTGAGATTGTGATTGGTTCCAAGCAAAGTTAGGGTGATTCCTCCAACCCTGATTATATGTGGAAGAAAATGGATCGTTTCTAGGTCTTTGAAATGCGGCATTGGTATGCTCATGACCTTGAAATGGAGAATTTCATGGACATTCTTCCATCAAATGAGAAGGATCAGAACAGCATCCACATACAGTCTTGGAGAGTGACATTTGATTTAGGGCGGCAGCTAAAAATTTGTTTTCCATAGTCTCGAGTTTCTTTTGTATAGCTGAAATGTCAGCTCTAACTCCTATGGAAACATCCGATTGGTTATTGCCACTCCTAAACGATGGACTCTCCCACTGTAAAGATTTTTCAGCGAAATCTTCTAAGTATTTCCAAGCTTCCCCATCGTCTTTGGTCATAAAATTTCCTTGACACATGTTTTCAAGGCTCTGTTTAGTGTTAGGGTTACTGCCCTCATATATGATTCGGCACAGTTCCCATCTCGAGATTCCGTGATGTGGGTATTGAACCAACAGATCCTTGAAGCGGTCAAGATATTTTGAAAATGGTTCATTTGGAAGCTGGGTGAATTGATTTATTTCGCTACGGACTCGAGCTGTCTTATGATTAGGGTAGAATTTCTTAAGGAATGCTGCAACGAATTCTTCCCAATTTGTAATGGAATGTGCGGTAGTGTTATATAGCCACTTCTCGGTTATATCGTACAAGGTAAATGGAAGAAGACGTAGACGCATAGCATCCACAGAAAGTTGTGACGTACCCATCATTGCGTATACATTTTCAAATTTTGTAATAAAGACATATGCGTCCTCAGTCTCCAGACCGTGATATTTGGGTAGAAGGTTGATGTATTGGGGTTTAATCTCAAAATTATTCCCGTTGGCTGGTGGAATAGATAAGCAGGTCGAAAGAGGACCTCGCATAGGATAGCACCTCTCTTGGAGAGAGATGTGGGGTAGATTCTGCGCACCAACGGACGGCGGCAGAGTAGTGGTAAAGAAGTTCGATGGAGTCGGATCCATCGATGTGGGTGTGGTGGTGGGTAAAGAAAAGGTAAATGTGGAAATACTGACTTCGGAGTCGATCGGGGGGACGCGGACTAAATGGGCACTAGAATCCCGTGTCCAGCCTATCTTGCACTAAAAAGGGTTAGTATAAGTGGTAGCGTGACTTATAATTAGGGGAAATGAATGAATGCTGGTGTTTGTTTTGAAAAATGATACGGATTTTTGAAAAAAAAATGATGCGAGCACACAAATGCAACAAGAAATACCCTAAAATCTAGTGGTCACCTAGGTCAGGCTCTAGACCGCTCCTAACTGCCAAAAGACAAGTCGCAGGATAAATCCTCCACTGCCTCTTTGTCTCCCCTGTGGCCAGGTAAGTGCCAGGTAAGTGGGAAGGTACTCCACTACGTAAGTAGTGGGCCTAATTAATAACCACTAGCCTTAGACACACTTGCCTTAGACACCACAAAAGAAACGTGGATAAGCAATGAATTACCCACGGCCTTCTTCTATCCTAAGTGAGCGCGACGGTCTTTAGAGTCATCTCTAGATCTTTTTTAGTTAATGAGGGTAAATGCGGATGCAAGTTTGTGATTTTTTGGGGCTTAGGAAGGGTAATGAACTCCCCACCTAATCTGGATTTGGTCTTTGCCCCTTAATGTCCGTATTAATATGCAAACAACCACAACACCAAAAACACGCACAATTTATTTTGCTTTTTGCGGCGCTGCGATTTTTGCAAAAAAAACCTACAGAAATTTGTTAATTGGAGCAGACAGAGGAAGAGATAAGAAAGTTAGAGATCACCTGGAAAAAAAATTGTACAGTGAACGCTTCACCAAGGCGCGGAACCGCCGCAAATGATGGCTCAGACCGCGGAAACGCGCCCCTAAGTACTGTTCAATGCACCAAATTTCCACACCAAGCTTCTGTTCACTCCTTGAGCTCTCTAGAAATGTCTGAAAAAAATTTCACTTTCTCTACAGCTTCCAGAATTCCTCGCAATCAAATCACAACAACATGTTTAGATTTTGTGCAGATTTTGTGCGAATTTTGATCTCAAAATTGTAATGGAATAAATCTTTCAATTCAAATTTCAATAAAGAACGAATTAGCGCGCGATCCCCAGCAACGACGCCATTTGATTGATAAACGATTTCGGATTGTGTAGTATGAAAATTGTAAAGAAATCACAACCAAAAATATTTGACCGCAATCAATAACGGTGTCAAATTGTAGCGCGTTAGTAAGTGCGGATCGTCCACAGGGATTGTGCGATTCGTTCGTATTTATTTTGTTTTGAATTGAAAATTTAATAGAAAAGAAAAGAAAACAATTCAAGATTTATATCAATGAATTTCAAGAATCAACTAAATCTAATCAAGAACCAAGAAAGCGTTAAACATCAAGAATCAAGAATTGATATAATTCCAATCGATTTAAGTATCAAGATTTGAAGTAAAGCTCGTAGGAATCGATTAGATCATAGATGTGAAGAAGACTAACAATTACCGTTTCTTATCCATTAACGAATTGTTGCTAAATCGATGTAGATTTATCGAGGATTAAGGATCTTGCGAAGAATTAGAGTTTCTTCATCTTGTCCTTTGTTCTTTCGATGAATCACATTTACAAGATAGCTTCTAGGAAATCGAATGATCGATCGTTGATCTCTAGATCGTGGGAAAACAATCAAGAACGCATTTCGCATCGATCTAGATCATCGATCATTCAATTTTCAAGAATTTACAATCGTTATAGGACTTAAGAAAACGTTTAAAGATTCGTCAACATCATCATTCTACCGATCATCTCGACTCCTCCACGAGCGGAGTTTTATTCAAGCATCATCACAAAGAATACATTCAAGAATCGAAGTTGAATCATAATGCTTGAATTGAAATATAAGCAGGTTTAAAGAATCTTCACCTTTATTTATTCCACAATTTGTTACACATTGCTGTTCATAGCAGAATATTGCATTTTATACTGCCCATTCTTACGCTCGTGTGTTTATAGGTAGGTGCTTTTTATCCGTGTTTGTTACATGTTTACAGATTGCAGGTTTCCAGTCCAAATATTGTAAATCAAGATAAAATCTTCACAGTTACACCAAATACAGAACATCTGTTGACAACAAATAAAAGCCGGGTTCCGGTCATCCATATCCGTCCGGTGCTGCGTACCGGTTCCAGGGACAAGACATATGACAGCGGTCATTCGTGTCTCGGACAAGCACAGAGCACGAGAGGGGCTGCACAAGAATCAATGGGTGCACGGAGCTCGAGGGAGATAGAAGTCAAAAGTGAAAAAGATAATGCAATCTTGGACTAAGAATCTGAAGATATTCTGGAAGCAATTATCATAAAATACATGTACCAGACAACAGGGGACAGCAGATCAGGGCCGTACAAGAAACACCACACCCTAACCCTACTGTAGGGGCGCGGATCCGCGGCCAATAAGGGGTATTGGCGGCGGATCCGCGGCCGTACAGGCGCCGCAGGCAGAGAACTTTGGGGGGTATTTTGGGTGTTTCATCTTATGTCTGCTGGTTGCCCTAGAACTCCATTCTCCTGCCTATAAATACAGCAGATCTAAGCCAAACCAAGGGAGCTTTTCTTGTAGCCTCTTTTTAGTTTTTTGTATAGTTCTTCTTCTTCTTCTTCATTCTTTTTCCATGAAATTGTAGTGAGAGCTTTTGAGTGGGAGATCAATGAAGATGAGGGTTTTGTATCATTCTCTTGTGTTTCTTCTTCCCTTTGAGATTCTTGCTTTCTCTTGATCATTCAACCTCTTCATTGAGCTTGAATGGTTAAGGGTTAGTTATTGATCTCAAGGGTCGTATTTTGTTCACTCCTTAGTACTTCAATTCACATGCGTTCTCTACCCTTCCCTTGATCTTGCAACCTCTTAATTGAGCTTGCAAGTTTAAGGGTTGGCTATTGATCCCATGCTTGTTTTGAGTTCTACGGTTCTTGTAATTACTTTCTTGCATTTTTCATTTCTTGTTCTTTTTATTACTCGCTTTTTATTACTTGCTTTTTATTACTTGCAATTTATTTCATGCACTTAAATTTCATGCACTTTAATTACTTGTATCTTTTCTTTTCTTTGTTCTTTTCTTTTTGTTCTCTTTTGTTCATTTTGTGAATGTTGTAATTATTATTGTTAAGAAGAAATACGGTATTATAAGTTAACATTTCTTTGCCAATTCCTTTTCCCGTTATTTTCCATTTGAACTTCGCCCAAACCATACGCAAGCGCTCCGTTAGGCACCGTACCCTGACAAGGTAACGGTGATTCCTAACCGCGACCGGTTGCGTTCGGTTTGGCCGGAGGCAAAAGCAAGAGACAAGAACGGAAGGACAAGGGTAAATAAGCCGTATTCCACGAATACCGCGCTTAAATCCCCTAATCCACGTTGTTGCCGATTGCTTAGCTTCAATTGGTCAAGACTCGGCTCAAAGGTTTTGAGTACGGATTTCTTTAGCTTATAATCTCGTATCTTTTCTTAACAACTTTATACTTGCAAATAAACACATAGTCTTGAACAAACAAACATACAGATTCTTTATTGACTCGTCTAAGACAAGAAGGTAAGATACCACCATCTCCCTGTGGACCGACCCGTGCTCACCGGCTAGCTGCATAGCGACACCGTCCTGATCGCGGTTACACTTTAATTCTTTGAACATCCGACACGCCATCGGCGTGCGATCAATTGCTCAAGACTACAAGAATTTGAGAAGGAACAAGATTGTCGAATCTAGAGTTGCATCGGCTCCTTGAGTCGTGGATTGGCTTGGATCTCATGCTCCGATGAAGTCCAGCTTCGCTTCTAAAGGATGGTTGAAGGCTTGCTTTGCTTGAACTCAATGATCTTGAACTTTTGGCTTTTAGATTGGATTAGGGTTAGGGTTTGAGGCACAAGTCGTGTCACTCAACTTGTGGGGAGAATTGTTAAACAACCAATTGAACAACCTTTTCTAGTGAGGCCTAGGGTCCTTTTTATAGGTTTGGGAATGAGTAGCTTCCTTAAGAAGCTTGGATTAGGTTAGCTTCCCTTCTAAACTAGTTAGTTAGGTAGAAGCCTCTAGAACTAGTTAGTTAGGGTTTAGATTCTATCTTAAGCTAGGAGGTTAGGGGGAAGGTTCTAGGCTTTATGGTAGTTATGGTGAAGCTTGTTTAGGAAGCTTGGACATCATTAGTTTAGAACCCAAGGGCTTGCTGATCTGGCAGAAGCTTCGAGATCCATCTGGAAATTGACCTATCTTTCTGAGGTGTAGAAGCTGAGATAGAGATTCTGAAGTGAAGAAGGGGGGATTACGTGGCAAGGCCGCCGCGGAACCGCGGCGGAAGCCGGTTCCGGCCGCGGTTCCGCGGCCAAGTAGCTGCTTCAGGGCTTCAATTTTGTATCGTTGCTTCCTTCTGTCTTTGGGATTATTCTAATATATATTGATTCCCTGAATTCCTTATAGATCATTTCCAGATTTCAAATCCTTGAGTTGGCGTATTCTTTAGCAGCACTGTTATGTAAATTTGACCATTCTTCTGGAATTTCCTGCACAGACTTAGAAACACAAGTTGCGCTATACAAGAATGATGCAATGCCATGAAACATAGTCAATTTCCCTAAAAGTGCCGGTTTTAAAGTCTAACACATGCAATCTGATATTTTACGACTGTTTTGCTAATATGTGCTATATGAATGCCGAACACTTCTAGATGAGTGCAAATAATAGGGAAATTGCCGTGTTAAAGATGCAGTATTTTCGACTGATCAGACCACCAGAGCTTAATGTATATCTTCCTGCAGCGGATTTTGATTGTTGTGATAGTCCTCTGCAGATTTACAGTTCTTGTGCGATCGTTGAGTGCAGCTTAAGTTCGTCTCTACTGAGGGGACAGCTTGCTTATGTCTGCGCCCGACCACTTTTCTTTAATCGCTTTCGAGAGACACTGCCCGCCGACGCTCGTTCGTCAGAGATACTTGAGCCTATTCGGCTGGGTAATGATTCAGAGTCCTTGATGTGTGACAAGGGTGTCCTAAGCTTAGGAACGCGTTTGTGTACCTGATATTATTGGGTAGAGATGTGAAATCGTAGAGCGGACACATCGGTCAACTCTCTGTACTCATTTAAGCTCCACCAACATTTAACGTGACTTGTGAGATAGTTACGGGTGGGCATGGATGTAAAGAGAAGTCTCAGGTTTCGTTTCAAGGTGTCTGTCTTGTTGTGTGCTTGGGTTGAGCAACTGAGACCGGCTGGAGAGTTGCAACCTTTAACCGTTCCGAAGGGGGAATGGGAGCAAGTCTCCACGAATTTCGTTATGTTGTCTACCCAGGTTTGGTCAGGGTGTGACTCCATACGGATGCTTGTCGTCCGGTTATACTCAGTTTGCTCAGTTGTTCTTTGTTAAGTTTGTGCGTACGTATTAATTGTTGTCGGCAGTTGGGAATCGTCACTCGCCATTATTAGGGTTCCCCTTCGATAGCTGTTATCAGGAGACACTCCAATTGGCAACCTTTAGGTTTAGGGGTTAGGTCGTGTCGATCACCAGTCTGTATTTCTGAATCTGCGTTGTAGGATTTTTGGACCCCGGCTAGTCTAGAGACTTCGGAGATAATCCAGTTGTTTAGGTCAGGATGAAAATTGCCATTTCAGACAGAGGTCACATGCCGACCGAGATGGTCGCAGATTCGAGTTCGCAGTGGCAGATCATGTATTCCTATGGATTTTTCCGATAAATGACGTGTTGAGTTTTAGGAAGCTTATCCCAGGATTGTTGGTCTTTTTAAGATCCTTAAAGCGAGTTAGTTTCGTTGCCTTTAATTTGGCACTTTCGCCCAGATTATTGAGTATTCACCCCGTATTCCATGTGTCGATACCTTTCAATTACCTTCATCACCTTTCTCACATGATTTAGCACCAGACCATTTAGCTCGAGCGCGATCTTTCGTTCACCGAGCAGCCAGTCGTGATATTGGACCGGCAGGTGAAGAAACTTCGATCGAAGGTCTTGCCATCATTGAAGGTGCTTTGGCGCAGCCCAAATGGTGAAGAGATCACTTGGGAGGCCGAGGGCGAGATGCGGAAGAAGTTTCCTCATCTCTTTGAAGGTATGCGCAGCTTTATATTTTTAAATTCGGGGACGAATTTCTTTAAGGGGCGAAGATTGTAACACCTTAGGATGTGTTTAGTGGCTAATTATATTTTAATATATGATTTTTAATAAAAAGTTTACCAAATTGGTTTTCAAATATTTTATCAAATTTAATGAATATTTTATTAGATTTCTCGTAGGCTTGTACACACTTGTGCATGTAAACTAGGGTTAAAAATGGGGTTGGACCATGGTTAGCAACCATGGTGGATCAACCATTTTCCTTAAGCTAATTTTAAATTTAATTAAGTTTTTGGGTTTTAAATAAGTGTGTGTTTTTTTAAAAATAAAAATGGAAAATGATTTGAATATGGTTGAATGGGAGGGAGGGAGAGAGAGAGAGAAATGGCATCATGGCAAGTGCCATGCTTGCATTTAATGAAGAGAGAGAGAGGAGGGGGCTTGACTTGGGTGTTATCATTTCTTGCCACTCATTTGTTCTCACATCTCTCTCACTCTCACTCACTCATACACACACACACACTCACCAGCTGAAGAAGCAGCAGCAGCAGCAGCCCCAGCACAAGCAGTAGCAACAAGCAGGTAGCAGCAGTGAGCAACAGCAACAGCTTCAGCAACACAGCAGCAGCTCCAACAACTGCAACACCTTCTTTCCTTCCTCTTCTTCTCCTTTTCCTGCTTTGTAGGGTCGAGTGAGGTATAATCTTTGAGCCTAACTCTCTTGTTTGCTTAGTTTGCGTAGAAATAGCTTCAATTAGTATAAAAAGTGAGTTTTTGTGCTAAATAGGGTGTTTATTGTGAACTTTTGGTTAGGGGATGATATTTTTGGTTAGACTAACTTAGTTAAGTATTATTAGGGCCACTTAAACCTAATTAAACCCCAGATTTTACCAAAATACCATAGGGTTTCAAATTGTGCAAAATATATCGTTTTAGAGCAAAACTTAGCCTTTCTGTAATCTGCTTTAGATCTGGGTTGTTCAGGTAAAAATTGGGGAAACTGGAGCATGTATACTAGGTCTAGACCACACCACCAGAGCACGAGCCCCTGACCCCACACCCAGGCCGCTGGAATATTCTTTTGGCTGCAAATTGCGGCCAGACATGGGAGCTAGGTATTAGGGTTTTGTCTATAGGAGTCTGCTGCATATTCCAGTGTTTTGGTATGTGCAATTTTGTAAGTTTCTCACCTGGGTAGAATTTGGGACGATATATCGCTTTTCTAGTACGTTTAGTTTGCGCGATACGCGCGATACGTGAGTGGGTTCTGTAGGGTTCCTAGGCACTTTCAAGAGGTCTCACAAGGCATCGACCATGCCAATTTTAAATTTTACAAGTGCCGAGAAACTCTAATACGGATCGTTAACTAGAATTTTAGGCGAAACAGTAAACTAGTTAACAACTTAACTAAAGTTAAGAAGATACAACCTTTGTAGATCCGGTTATCCACTTCCTTAGCTCCACGTAGTCGTCCTCTCGCTGTCCAAGTCGGATCTCGGACTCTAACATCGGCTTCATCGGAGAAATGAACGGACTAGTCGTCGGCTACGATGCCGAAGATGATCTACGTCGAGATTGCACAAGATCAAGCTCCAACTTCACCAAGTTGTGAAACTTGGGAAGAAAACACCCTATACTACTTGGCAAGAGGTAGAGGGTGAAGATATAGGAAGTGGGTTCACTTTAAAATTGGATTTCTCACTCTTTTGCTCAAGATGCCATTGATGGAATCAAGCTTCCTTTCTTGATGAAGATGATGAAGAGGAAGAAAGAATATGATAAGTGTTGCTTTTAAAATGAAAATAAAATCAATACTTATCATATGCTAACCATGGTAAAGTGTAGAGAATAGATCATTGTTAGTTAGAATGGTTAGGGTTAAGGATGAAGACAAAATGGTAACTAAGTCAAACCTTCATGAAGCTTCAACTAAATACAAAGAAAGCCACCATTTTTCTTTATAATCCTTTCCAAAATCAATAAATAAATAAATGAGTAATAAAAAGGAAACCCTAACCATTACACAACCATGGTTTAATCTTTACACAAAACACAAGTTAGCATTCAACATCAAACATGATACAATCAAGTGCACACAAAATATATCACATATACAATGTGTTTTTCAAGTGAGAAAATCCCTTTAAAGTGAACCAATACTAGTTAATGTAAAGTAATATATCAAATATATAATTATACATTAAATCATTAAATCAACACTTGATTCAATGATCCGGTCATGTCGTACATAACCGACTAGTATACAATGTATCGACTTATCGAATCGATCTTCGATTCGATAACTAGGTTATATCGCATACAACCAATCGACACATTAATCGCGAGAATGAAATACGGTATCACATACACGCATTATTCTCGGTCCCGCACACATCTCATATGCGCTCCTATTTCGTTTCGCTTGAGCCAGGAAACCTCTGTGTAGGACTCTATAGACTCGTCAATACGCCGGTAGCAGATGATGATCATATCAAGCACCCACAAGCCGCAAGCGGTCTGCTAAACGTAACGGCCATCCGGGTATTGAGCGATCAGAAGATCGACGAGCTAGCCCGCTCACACTCCTGTGAATCCAACCAGTAACACTTACCGTACAGTCCGGTCTGTTCGTCTGATATGTCGCATATCAAGTCTAGGGGTGGTATACGTCAGACCCCAATAACCGATAAGTCATGCCGATGTGAGGCTCATAACGGGTCGAGAAACTACTGGTAACACTTACCAGCAAATCTCTGATCAGCCCTGGCCAGGGACTTCCCTGTTACGGCCAATCGAGCACAGCGCATCAACCCCCAATACCGGGAGAGACGAAACCCCTCCTATCGCTCATTGCCTCCATGTAACTCGGGACTGTACCCAAAGACCACCGTTTTGCACGCCCTCATGGACGTGGTAAGGTGGAGATCAAAGCACAGTGGGAATCACACAAGACTCTATGACGATCTCGGGTCTACAGAATAACCTGCACAAGTGTCACCTGAGAACTGCCATCTGACGTGAGGTATAATACCATCTGGGAGTTCTCGGCGAGTCCTTCCAGTGTACCCAGTCTCCACTGAGCACCCGTATACCATCTCTGATGTCAAACACCAATGGATATGGGATCATCCATCGCCCATCTCATGGGTCGAGAAGCGTATACGCTAGTCTACACTGGTATATCGATGCCCCGTCTCGATACACCCACGACTAGGGACCTTGAAGGATGTACTTATGGACTACCATGTCGCCACTAGTATGATCTGCATCATAGTCCAGGTAGTCAAGTACACATCCTAAGGGCTTTACCAACATGTAACTATAAGACAGTTTAAAGAGACAAGTGTACATGTTAAGATAAAGAGCAACCAGATAGCATACTATCATATCGAGCAAGAAAGTCATCTCTATATATGTCCAAGCATCCAATATAATATACATCATCTGTACAATACTGGCCTCTAGGGCATACATACAACTAACAATCTCCCACTTGCACTAGGGCCAGCTGCTGTAGTATCGCATACCGAGCATCCCGAAGAGTCTCTCAAACTGTATCTGGGGAATGGCCTTCGTGAGTGGATCCGTCGTGTTTTTCTTCGTGTCAACCCACCTGACCTCGATCTCCCGGCGATCAACTATCTCCCGGATCAGGTGATATCGCCTCAGAATATGCCTGGATCGCTGATGGGACCTAGGTTCCTTGGCCAAAGCCACCGCTCCATTGTTATCGCAATACAAAAGTATTGGATGCTCAATGGATGGAACCACTCCAAGCTCAGTAATGAACTTCTTGATCCAGACAGCCTCTTTGGCAGCATCGTTGGCAGCGATGTATTCAGCCTCCATCGTCGAGTCTGCCACGGTTTCCTGCTTGGAACTCTTCCAGCTAACCGCCCCTCCGTAAAGGGTAAAGACAAATCCCGACTGCGACTTAGAGTCGTCCTTATCACTCTGGAAGCTCGAATCGGTAAAGGACTCCACTTGGAGTTCTCCGTTACCATACACCAAGAGCATCTCTTTAGTCCTTCGCAAGTACTTGAGAATGCTCTTCACAGCTGTCCAGTGACTCTCTCCAGGATCAGCTTGATACCTGCTCACTACACTTAGTGAGTATGCTACATCGGGTCTGGTACATAGCATCGCGTACATGATAGAGCCTACAGCCGAAGCATAGGGTATCCCTTGCATGCGAGCTCTCTCCAAATCAGTCTTGGGAGACATCTCTTTGGAGAGAGTGACTCCAGAAATCGTGGGTAAATTCCCACGCTTGGATTCTTCCATACTAAACCTCTTTAGTATGGTTTCAATGTACCTGGATTGGGACAATCCCAATATCCGGTTGGATCTATCTCTATAGATCCTAATTCCAAATATGCAGGAGGCATCACCAAGATCTTTCATCGAGAATCTTTGTGATAAGAAGAGCTTGACCGATTGCAGCATAGGAATATCATTTCCTATCAAGAGTATGTCGTCCACGTACAATACGAGGAAGACAACCTTACTCTCTGCTACCTTCTTGTAGATACAAGGTTCATCTGGGTTTTTGACGAAATCAAACTCTTTGATAACGACGTCAAAGCAGATGTTCCAACTCCGCGATGCTTGCTTTAATCCATAAATGGATTTAAGCAGCTTGCACACCTTCCCGCTGCTCCCACTGTCTACGAAGCCCTCTGGCTGAGTCATGTACACGCACTCTTCTAAATCACCGTTTAGAAAGGCGGTCTTAACATCCATTTGCCAGATTTCGTAGTCATGATATGCAGCGATGGCAAGCATGATCCGGATGGATTTAAGCATAGCCACTGGAGAAAAGGTTTCGTCATAGTCCACACCTGGTCTTTGACGAAAACCCTTTGCAACAAGTCTAGCTTTGAAAGTCTCCACTTTCCCATCTACACCAAGTTTCTTCTTGAAGATCCACTTGCTCCCAATGGGTTTTACCCCTTCAGGAGCAACTTCCAAAGTCCATACTTTGTTGGTGTACATGGATTCCATCTCGGACCGCATAGCATCCAGCCATTTCACTGAGTCCCTACTCGTGATGGCCTGCTCGAAGCTAGTTGGGTCATCATCCTCCATGATGCAATCCTCGCTTCCACCGTCAATGAGAAAACCGTAGTATCTCTCAGGTGGACGAGATACCCTACTAGATCGGCGGAGAGGCTGGGGTTCGTCGAGTTCTACTGAATCCTCTGGTTCTACCAAGTCTTCTGTTACAGTTTGTGTTGCTGGAACCTCTTCCAGTTCTACCTCAATGCTACTTGTCTGTTTCATAAGAAAACTCTTTTCTAAGAAAGTGGCATGTCGAGAAACAAACACTTTTTGTTCCTCGGAGTGGTAGAAGATATACCCTCGCGAATGTTTGGGATATCCAACAAACTTACATAGAACAGACCTTGCCTCGAGCTTGTCCGGATTTTGTGTTTTAACATAGGCCGGACAACCCCATATCTGAATAAAATTAAGACATGGTCTCTTGCCATTCCATATCTCATATGAAGTGGTAGGCACTGATTTGGTTGGAACTCTATTCAATAGGTATGCAGCAGTCTCCAGTGCATATCCCCAGAAGGAAATAGGTAACTCAGCTGCACTCATCATAGAGCGCACCATATCTAATAGGGTGCGATTTCTCCGCTCCGATACACCGTTGTGCTGTGGTGTATAAGGAGGAGTAAGCTGAGAGAGAATCCCATTCTCTTTTAGATAATCTCTGAATTCGTTACTTAAGTATTCTCCTCCTCGATCAGATCGAAGGATCTTAATACTTTTGCCCGTTTGGTTCTCTACTTCTTGTTTATATTCTCTAAATTTCTCAAAAGCTTCTGATTTGTGTTTCATCAGGAACACATATCCGAATCTAGAGAGATCGTCAGTGAATGTAATAAAGTACGAAGAACCATCTCTGGCATGTATAGACATGGGACCGCATACATCACTATGTATTAGTCCCAAGAGTTCGATAACTCTTTCTCCGTGTCCAGGAAACGGAGTTTTGGTCATCTTGCCTTTGAGACATGACTGGCAAGTGTCATAAGATGAAAATTCAAACGAATTTAAATATCCATCCTTATGCAACTTAGCTAGTCGTGTCGCATTGATGTGACCCAGTCTACAATGCCACAAGAAAGATTCGTTCAGATCGGAACTCTTCCTCTTGTGTGTATTTTGTAAATTGAGGACTGTATTTTGATTGAGAATGAATATGCCATTATACATCGACTTTTGATTTAGGAATATTTTCATAATATTATCCTTTACTACAAAATTATATCCTTCTTTACTTAATAAAGAAACTGATATAATGTTGCACATCATGTTCGGTATATAATAGCATTCATTTAGAATCAGTGTATCACCACTTGGTAATACTAGGTGATATTCGCCAACTGCTTTGGCTGCAACATTTGCCCCATTCCCAACTTGAACGGAATGATCACCTTTTCCCAGTTCTCTACCTTTCCGCAGCCCATGTAACATCTTACATATGTGGGATCTGTTGGAGATAGTGCCCTCAGAGTCAATTATTGGGTCACAGGCACGTGATTGTAATGATTGAGGGAGGACCTATCCCGATAGGACAATCTTACTCGAAATGATAGTATGCTATCTGGTTTACCTTTATCATCGTGTACTGTTTTAGGTGACCTGACACGTCGCTATTACACGTTGATAGAGCCCTTAGGATTCTTGCTTGACCACCAGCAGTATGAGGGCGATCATATAAGTGGGAGCTGGGGGTCTATAAGCATATCCTTAAAAGGTCCCTAGTCGTGAGAGTTTCGAGACAGGGCATCGATTCTCCAGAGTAGACTAGTGTATACAGTCGAGACCCCGACGAGGGGCGGTGGCCGGTCTTACAAGCCATTGGTGTCAGTTAGATCACCTAAGATGTATACAGGTGCTCATTGGGTTATGAGTACACCGGACAGGACTCGTCGGGAACATGCTAGTTGGTCATATACCAGACGTCAGATGGCAGTTCCCTGGTGACATGTGTACAGGTTAGTTCATCGACCCGGGGATCGTCATTTATCTCGTGTGAGTTCCCACTGTACTTTGATTACTACCCTACCACGGCTCAAAAGAGTCGTGCAAACAGGTTTTAGTTGGGTGCAGTCCCGAGTCACATGGAGGCAGTGAGTGTATCTTCAGGGGTTCGTCTCTCCCGGTATTGGGGGTGAGGTCGCGCTGTGTCTAGGAGAGCCATTACACGAAACCCTCGGCCGAGGCAAAGAGATTTACTGGTAGGCATTCCAGTAGTATCTCAGGGTGTTCTGGGCTACACTCCGACACGACTTGTACCGCCTTTGGGGTCTGACTTTTACCAACCCCCTAGGTCCGCCATACGATACTCATAGAAGAACGGACCGGACTGTACGGATATTGTCACTGACAGGCTCAGTAGGGTGTCAGGATGAGTTCGCTCATCGACGTCCCTTTTGGTCAATACCTGGTAGCCCGTTACGTATTGACTTATACCTCTGACGTGCTAGTGGTTAAATCCACAACCAAGGTGTTGACGAGTCTTTAGAGTCCCCCACATTCAGTTACTCAAGCTTTCGGGCGAAAAGCTGTAGAGACCGTATGGAGATATGGCAAGGTCCGATCAGATACGTGCGGTATTGCACGGATCAGGATCGGACAGTTTGTAGTAGAGGCCGTATGGAAATATGGCAGGGTTCGATCAGATACGTGCGGTATTGCACGGATCAGGATCGAACGGATATTACTAGCCGACTTTGGTTTAAGCCGGATCCTAGTATAGTACAGTGTAGATTTTGTCTCATTGCATTTGTATTCCGGTCGAAATACAGATGCGGGTGTGTATGCACAGTATCGGGGTTTTCCTGTAATTTATTACGGGACCAGTTTTCTGGAGTTGCCAGTTTGTTTTCCGTTTCGGCCGATTTCCTTTGTATCGTTCATTGGCCGAAGATTGGTGGAGGAGGGCTTATTTGCATTTGTGCAAATAAGCTTTTGTGGAGGGTGTTCTTTGCATATTGCCATGTCATGATCACTTGACTTTTTGACTTCATGATGGTTGCTCCATACCTTGCCCTTTTGACTTGTTTTTGATGGCTTGACCATTTGGAGTCATCATACTTGAGGTGATGGTTGTGGTTGAGTGTGGTGTTGGTTTTAGCTTGTGATCATTTTCTTGTTATGATTTTAACCTTCTCTCTTTTTCTTGTAAGATGGGGCTTATTCTTTTGATTGCCACACTCTCATTCTCTCCACTTCCTCATTGATTTGGCCGGCCATATTGGGAGGGGGCTGCCCAATTTTTTGGTGTGTGGGGTTTTGTTTATTTCATGTTCCAAAATCCCCAAAGTTACTCTACATAGTTCTTGTATCTTCCTTCTACCAAAATGGCAACTTCCAATACCCCAAATGAGACATATAGATCTTCACTACATTCTACAGCAAACCTTGGGCACGTTTACTAGCCAGCTTCGTGCCCGAGTTGCCTCGGCATTGAGGTGGGAGCCCGTAAAAGATGTAGGCGATGTGGTGCACTTCCGGCGACGAGGTGGAGACAGGACATTCCGCAGGAGATCGGGACGACGACGAGAAGACCGGAGGACTCAGATCAGTCGGTATATCTCTATTCCCTATCTTGTAGTTACCTAGGACTAGTTAATGGTTCGATCCGGGTGTTTAGTGCGCGGTGGTGCCGGTTTGCTAGTTTGCAAAATTAAAGTTTATCACCGCTTCCGCATTTGGCCGTCGGATTGACGGCCGGGGCGCCGCCGTGCACTTACAGTAGTATCAGAGCCTCGCCATTAACCTAGTCTAACTTTGTGTAATGTGTTTACATTTCCTATCGACCAAAATTCCAAAACCCGCATTTTGTTTGCATCAGTTTTCTGTTGAAATTTTTTGGAGTCGAAATTTTTTTCAGGTTACAGAAAAGTGATGTACTGGAAAATATAAGGCTACTGTAGAAATTCGACAGAGTAATTCCATAGTGGGAGCGCGGAGCCGCGGCCAAAACCCCATTTGGGCCGCGGTTCCGCCGCACTATGTTGAGATCGCTGTGTCAAATTTCTACAGTTCCCTTCTGGGCTGATTTTAGGGGTTTTGGAATATTAATATTGGGCCCAGAATTTCTTGATATGCTACAGTAGTACTTGGGGGCCCACTTGTTAAAATTTGATCGATCGGATATTTTAAACACATTTTTCACAGTATTTACATTATATCTGCGACCGTGAATGTCACTTGATCGGTAAATCCAGTCTAGCTGCTATAGCCCGGTTAGACGGATTTGCGAACGTGACTTTCACGTTGATGTTTTGTGATTTTGCTGTGATGTTGCGGATCGGTCGTGGGGATAGCCTGGATGCAATGCTAGTACAGTTTTTATTGTATTATGTACATTTGATATTGCGGGGCGAGCGTCCGACATGTGGACTGCCGTCACTGCCTGTTTGTATTATTATTTTGGGGCACGACCAGGTTGCGGTCGATGTACCCGTTGTATGTATATTTTACTTTCTGTACTAGGATTACCCCGCGGAGGGGTGCACGGATAGCCGGGTTCTAGAGGGCAACAAGCCCGCATCTCATGGCATTGAGATGGAGGGGGCTTCACTCTAGGATTGGCAGGTTATTCGTCGCACTCGTAGGGGGTACAGGGTGACCCAGGAGGGGTGCCCAAGTTACCGGATTCCGTGAAGTGCTGGGTGGTCTATTCACGGCGCTGAAGGGGGCTGCCTCGCTTCAGGTTTTGGCGGGTAACTTGCCGCGCCCGTAGGGGTCTAGGATTTCATTGCACAGGCTATCCACATGACCAGGGGAACGTCGGGTTTCAGCGGCTCTGTGAAACCCGGGGATCCCAGATATCTGTATTGTTCTGTGATGCTGTACATTTCTGTGATGTTGCATTTTATTACGCCTTGAGCGAAATACTATATATTGGTATATATATTAGTAAATGTTGTATATGTTTTGCATCCGCGCTAGTCCAGTCCCCGCTCTGTCGTTAGTTAGCTAACCTAACGGGTAATGACGGGACCCAGTGGCGAATGCGGATGGCATATACGTATGTCATATTATTTTCGTTCTTTGTGGTGTGATCAATTGATGGGACTGCGTTGATTCGGATCAATGCAAGTTAAAAACAAACCTAATCTGATGTTGTTGGAACACTTTTCAAAAAGCTGTTATTGCAAGGGCGTTCACTTTTGTTTTGCATCGTGGTATTCAGTTGGAATATCCTGCTCCTCAGTCGACGAGGCAAGGGCCGAGATCCCTTCACCGGGAGTGACCCCTTGAACAAAAGTTTGCGTCAGGGCATTAACTTCACTATAGCCGATTACTTTTGCTTTGCACCGTGGTATTCAGTTGGAATATCCTGCACCTCATTCTACGGGGAAAGAGCCGAGATCCCTTCACCGGGAGTGACCTCTTTAGCAAAGGTTTTTGTCACTATATTTTTATAAAGCTATCCGTTCCTTCAACGATATCAAGTTCATTACGTTAAAGGTTTTCGCCAGAAACCATACGTAGCCCTCCGTCGTTTCATATGGATGGTCAATAGTATTCAAGCTGTGTATGTTGGCCAAAGTCAAGGCACGGTGATTGGTAGCTATTGGGGTATTCATATGCAGCATAGATAGATGCGTTGGTTTGGGACAGTCGTACTGCCATTTTGGCCAAAGTCAAGGGTAGGTACGGGTGGATTCAAATTAACCTGGAGAATGACGGGTAGAACTTGACATGTGACTTATGATATGTTGGCCAAAGTCAAGGTCATAAGAGCATGGGGCAAAAATCACATCGGGAGTTTCAAAAGAACTGAAACTTGCCAGATATGCGCATACCTTCTGGAGTGTGATAGCGTGAGTGGATTCCGTCACGTTATCATGCGATGATAGTTGGATCCCGATTCCCACTGATGAGTTGGTTTACTCCTCGGGTGACCCCGACTAATTCTTCTTTCAGGTTTGGAGGAGAATTTGAGGTACAGTGGGAGGTTTCCAGATTAGATAAATTGGTAACCATTCTGATCTAGGTTAGAGTGCACGCTGAGTGTTTCTTTTCTCTCTCTCTTCGGCAGCGACCATTGACCCGACCCTAAGACTATGACTCAGTAACCAAATTAACCGAACCTTCTTAAACACTGGCTTTTGGATTGTCAGAGTTGCAAACCTCATTGCCACTCCTACTTTTACCCTTTTCTCCAGGACACCCCGTATTACTACGAACGTCCACTTCCATTGGACAAAACCATCGTATGGTTATATACGAACTCGAAGGGATTTATTCGAGGATGGTTTCCGGTTCTGGAGAAAACGAATAGGACTATTCAGTTGTCTTTTCCTTTTACCTTCTCTCAGGTTGCGAGTACTCCTTGGTTTAGGAGATAGTACACCTATTACGCAAATTGGATAGTCTTCTTCCAAACCATAGGCAGGTGCCGACCGGTAGGGAATGAAGAAAACCAATTAGCCTAACAGTGGTGTACAGAAGGTATTAAGTTAAGACAAAGCAAGGGATTAGTAAGAGGGCAAAGTAAATTGCGACTGATATTCACGACCAAACCAAGTTTTTTCTTCGCCAATCCTAAATCACCTTTGTATTTCTCCAGGACAATCCGTATCACTACGAAGATCCACAGTTTATTGGATACTCCATCGTATGGTTATATACGAACTCGAAAGGAACTTGTTCCAGTTCGGGGATGGATTCTGATTCAGGAGAAATAGGAATAAGGTTTATTCGGCTGTCTTTTATCCTCACCTTCTCTCGCATTGCGAGTGTTCCTAGAATTAGGACAGTACACCCATTATGCTTATTGGATAGTCTTCTTCCAAACCATAGGCTGGTGCCGAACGGTAGGGAAGGAAGAAAACCATTTGGCCTAAGGGGTGTGCAGAAGGTAATGACTAAAGACATATAAAGGGATTTGGAGAGGTGGTAAAGAATTATACGGTTGCAGTCGTGAATCTGGAAGAGGCATTACTAGGAATACCGGGATACCCCATCGAAACATTTCAATGTTTCAGTTTCACTGTGTACTGTTAAAAGAAAACTGATTTCCCAATTAGTCCTCACTCCAGGGTATGTATTTACCAGGTATGATTCTCACATCTGTATGGTTTTACAGATGATGAGTGGGAGTAAGTTATTGGGAATTGGGTGATCATCCTCATTATATCGGGATTCGTTGTAATCGGTGATATTTGAGGAAGTCACCTGGACTGTTTGCCGGTCGGCAAACATTTGGTTTTGAATATCCTCTGTCTTGCGCCAATTTCAAATTGATATATCTGTACGTCTATTTTCATAGAGTGAGATATACCTTTTTGAAATTATGTCCACGACATTTACCTATATCAGTGGATGGTTAGGTAAGGAGCATTAAACAGCGGTGTAATTCTTCTTAACCATAAGTACAGTTTTCAACCTATGATACACAGTGAATGAGTTATCAGACTCAAGGGACTTATACAGAGTATTGTATGTTGTCCAGGGTCCATCAGGACACAGGGGTTGGTCCTCGTACTATATTCGGTTTACTTATGACTTCTCTAGTTTTCAGACAGGTGTTTCGTGGAAACACAGGGTCCGAATTTTGAGAAGTTATAGGTATTTGAATAGAGTAGAGAACCAGGTGTAGCAAGTATCGGGATTCTTCAAAGTGATCGAAGATGTAGATACTTGTATATGGTATTCAGTTGATAGTAATGATAAAGACAACTTGCTTCTCTTTCAGGTTACTCATAATTGGAAGCATTCCTAAGTTGAGTAACGCTGGTCGGCCTCCTTCCATTTACTTGACATGCACTGGGGACAGGTGCATGATTTGAATCTGGTTCAATTAAATCAGTGCCTCTGATTCTATATTGGATATAGAACAGTTCATATCTTAACGATGTTAAGGTACGGGGAGTTTTCTGGCTTATGCTTAAAAGCAGACTCTGGATAACTCAAGGCACGTTTCTGTAATGGATGTTTGTGGGTTGACCCAGGCTATGACGAGGGTTGACTTTCTACCATCTGGAAGATCAATAGTGATATTGTTCTTGACTCGCCACAGTTTTATTAAAAATGGATTTTTTTCAGAAAAACAGTAGTGGGAGTATGGTAGAACTGGAAGTGATTCCAGAACCACAAACGATTACTGAAGATTTCATAGGAACCTAAAGATTCAATCTGGCTTGACATTCTTTTGGCCACTCCACAGATAAAATGGGTAACTTCAGGCACCCGAGAGGTACTCCGGTAGCCTCAAGGACGGTGACAGGGAAGTTCTTGTTTACCCACACTTGCCATTGCTGTTGTTCCAGGCTGTGAGACCCGGCAGGAGGATGAGTATAGCGTCGTTCTGAACTATCTTTAGAAATGTACGTGTATATGACTCTGCCAGAGGGTTGTCATAGTCAGTGGGAGCAGCGGAAGCATTGGTGGACAGGTGGCTTATGTCTACTTATGGACTAAAGCGGATATAGCGGAGATAGATCATCAATTTCTGATGTGACAGTCATAGGTTTGACTTCATCAGAATAGGGGATGGATCAGTTGAGAAGGTAGTAGGGTGTGATGTCATGGTATTTGGATGACATACACAGAGTAGGAAAGGAAACTCCTATACTACGATCGGTTATACTTTGGTCGTCACACAGTGGTTTCTCCACATGGGACTTGGACATTATATCAGACATACTGGTTACTAGATCTATGGTTTTAGATCTAGATTTGGGTGCTTTCCCAATCAGGGTACTTAGACAGCATTCTAAGAGTATTTAGAATGGACGACTCCTGGCACGGTAATGTACCTGCAGGTGATGGAGTCACCCTCTCTAAAGCTGTCTTACAGACTGAAGGGGAGAGGGATGTGCATGATTGGCAGATCACTTGCTCAGGCAATTGAGTCAATCATGAGATGTCAAGTACCACACCAGATGTTGTTCTTGCACTAGGTGCAATAAGTTGACATTAATCCAATCCTGGAGAAACAGTCGGAAGCAGTTTTAGAACATAAGTAAATGTTCTAGGGATATGATAACGACAGCCTCATTCGGGAGACAGTTATCATTCCAGGCTTCCAAGGTGACTTGGACGACAAGGAGGTTGTCAGAGTTATAGTTTTTCCTTCTGACGAAGGACAGTATTTTGGACAGGCGATCCAAGGCAATACTGAGGGAGGCATGGCGCTAGATACTGATTAAGTTCAGTTGACGATACAGTCTAAGAAGTTTGGATTTGGAGTTCATTTATGAGCTAGGTCCCATCAGACATCCAGACACATTCTAAGACTGGTATTACTCATTTCGGGAGATGGCTTTCTCCGCGAACATGAGATATAGAGAGACATAGATAGAAACATCAAGGCGGATCCACTCACTGAGGCTATTCCTCGAACGCAATAGTTTCGCAAACGAGTTTTGTGAGACTGACTGGTAGAGGAGTTGGGTGTTCGGTATCACACGGGCTATGAGTATGCGACATCGCAATAATTAGCCTTGAGTGCAAGTGGGAGATTGTTGGAGATAGTGCCCTCAGAGTCAATTATTGGGTCACAGGCACGTGATTGTAATGATTGAGGGAGGACCTATCCCGATAGGACAATCTTACTCGAGATGATAGTATGCTATCTGGTTTACCTTTATCATCGTGTACTGTTTTAGGTGACCTGACACGTCGCTATTACACGTTGATAGAGCCCCTAGGATTCTTGCTTGACCACCAGCAGTATGAGGGCGATCATATAAGTGGGAGCTGGGGGTCTATAAGCATATCCTTAAAAGGTCCCTAGTCGTGAGAGTTTCGAGACAGGGCATCGATTCTCCAGAGTAGACTAGTGTATACAGTCGAGACACCGACGAGGGGCGGTGGCCGGTCTCACAAGCCATTGGTGTCAGTTAGATCATCTAAGATGTATACAGGTGCTCATTGGGTTATGAGTACACCGGACAGGACTCGCCGGGAATATGCTAGTTGGTCATATACCAGACGTCAGATGGCAGTTCCCTGGTGACATGTGTACAGGTTATTTCATTGACCTGGGGATCGTCATTTGTCTGGTGTGAGTTCCCACTGTACTTTGATTACTACCCTACCACGGCTCAAAGGAGTCGTGCAAACAGTTTTTAGTTGGGTGCAGTCCCGAGCCACATGGAGGCAGTGAGCGTATCTTCAGGGGTTCGTCTCTCCCGGTATTGGGGGTGAGGTCGCGCTGTGTCTAGGAGAGCCATTACACGAAGCCCTCGGCCGAGGCAAGGAGATTTACTGGTAGGCATTCCAGTAGTATCTCAGGGTGTTCTGGGCTACACTCCGACACGACTTGTACCGCCTTTGGGGGTCTGACTTTTACCAACCCTCTAGGCCCGCCATGCGATACTCATAGACGAACGGACCGGACTGTACGGATATTGTCACTGACAGGCTCAGTAGGGTGTCAGGATGAGTTCGCTCATCGACGTCCCTTTTGGTCAATACCTGGTAGCCCGTTACGTATTGGCTTATACCTCTGACGTGCTAGTGGTTAAATCCACAACCAAGGTGTTGACGAGTCTTTAGAGTCCCCCACATTCAGTTACTCAAGCTTTCGGGTGAAAAGCTGTAGAGACTGTATGGAGATATGGCAAGATCCGATCAGATACGTGCGGTATTGCACGGATCAGGATCGGACAGTTTGTACTAGAGGCCGTATGGAAATATGGCAGGGTTCGATCAGATACGTGCGGTATTGGACGGATCAGGATCGAACGGATATTACTAGCCGGCTTTGGTTTAAGCCGGATCCTAGTATAGTACAGTGTAGATTTTGTTTCATTGCATTTGTATTCCGGTCGGAATACAGATGTGGGTGTGTATGCACAGTATCGGGGTTTTCCTGTAATTTATTACGAGACCAGTTTTCTGGAGTTGCCAGTTTGTTTTCCGTTTCGGCCGATTTCCTTTGTATTGTTCATTGGCCGAAGATTGGTGGAGGAGGGCTTATTTGCATTTGTGCAAATAAGCTTTTGTGGAGGGTGTTTTTTGCATATTGCCATGTCATGATCACTTGACTTTTTGACTTCATGATGGTTGCTCCATACCTTGCCCTTTTGACTTGTTTTTGATGGCTTGACCATTTGGAGTCATCATACTTGAGGTGATGGTTGTGGTTGAGTGTCGTGTTGGTTTTAGCTTGTGATCATTTTCTTGTTATGATTTTAACCTTCTCTCTTTTTCTTGTATGATGGGGCTTATTCTTTTGATTGCCACACTCTCATTCTCTCCACTTCCTCATTGATTTGGCCGGCCATATTGGGAGGGGACTGCCCAATTTTTTGGTGTGTGGGGTTTTGTTTATTTCATGTTCCAAAATCCCTAAAGTTACTCTACATAGTTCTTGTATCTTCCCTCCACCAAAATGGCAACTTCCAATACCCCAAATGAGACATATAGATCTTCACTACATTCTACAGCAAACCTTGGGCACGTCGACTAGCCAGCTTCGTGACCGAGTTGCCTCGGCATTGAGGTGGGAGCCCGTAAAAGATGTAGGCGATGTGGTGCACTTCCGGCGACGAGGTGGAGATAGGACATTCCGCAGGAGATCGGGACGACGACGAGAAGACCGGAGGACTCGGATCAGTCGGTATATCTCTATTCCCTATCTTGTAGTTAGCTAGGACTAGTTAATGGTTCGATCCGGGTGTTTAGTGCGCGGTGGTGCCGGTTTGCTAGTTTGCAAAATTAAAGTTTATCACCGCTTCCGCATTTGGCCGTCGGATTGACGGCCGGGGCGCCGCCGTGCACTTACAGGATCCTGATCCGGTATCTAATACCCAGGACGTAGGGTGAACTGAGAAACAGTTCTCAATGACAAACACACCCGAAAATGATGCATCAACATGCATGTTCTTCGTTTGGGCGGTGTGAGAATCCAGATATTCTCCTGTTTCCTGTTCATTCTTATAACACTTATAAGATAGAACGGGTTCAACGTTCCCCTGCACAGTATAACATGCGGGTTCGGTCAATACATCCATATTATTATCTTTGTTAGGGCATGAAATGGTCGCTGCCTGGAGAGAGAGAGAAGAAAACACTTTAGCGTATGCTCTTGCAAGATCAGATTGGTTATTATCTTATCTAATCAGGATGGCTCCCACTGGTTTTTATCAAATCTTCCTTCAAATCCTAAAAGGAAAGACTAGCCGGGATTAATTACACACTACAAGTTTGCCAATCTTTCAGCCAGGCCAGTGTCGGTACTTTGAGGGAGGTCCCCCGTGCTTTCGAACGAACCTAATTAATGTAAACCTCGTTTTCCCAGAGGCGTAACCCCGTTGACACCTTTCTAGACACCTACTCGATCAGCTAATTGCAATGTGTAAAACTCTCCCAGGAGTAACTCTTACTCGTAGTGGGTATCGGGATCCAACTATCTCATAGAAGGTATGCAATCTCATTGCAAATTTCAACACTTGAAATTCCCGATAATACTTTTGCCCCTAGCGTCCTGTGACCTTGACGGAGGCCAAACTACCTACAGGGCGCTAGTCAAGTTCAACCCGTCATTTCTTGATCGAATTAAACCCACCCGTACGACCCTTGACGGAGGCCAAACTACGCCGTACGAATACCCTAATCCAATCGCATCATATGCTGGCAGATAAGCACAAGTTAGCTACCATACACTACGCCTTGACGGAGGCCAAACTACCGCAGCATGAATACTAAGTAGTACTTATCTGAAATGACGGAGGGCTACGCAGGTTTTTCTGAAAACCATGAGCGTAATGAACTTGATATCGTTGTAGAATCAAAATGAAGTTTTGAAATGGAATGATTTTGAGGCTATTCTAGTTTTGCTAAAGGGGTCACTCCCGGTGAAGGGATCGTCGGCCCTTTCCTCGTCGAATGAGGTGCGGGATATATCATATATATCACTGTGCAAAGCAGAAACTATAGAAGCAATCAAAAGTCAAACCGAGTGTGTAGCATCTGCCAGTTATTGCTAAAAGAGTCACTCCCGGTGAAGGGATCTCGGTCCTTTCCTCATCGAATAAGGTGCAGGGTATATCATATATACCGCTATGCAAAGCAAGAACTGTAGCTACCTTTTTTGTTTAAAATTTGATTCTACAACATCTTAGGTTTCTTTTCTTTCATTAATCACATTAATGAAGTCCCATCATTTAAATACCTAAACATCACAGATAAATACGACGTACACTTATGCCATCCGCATTCGCCTCAATGTCCCCTCGTGCACCGTTAGGTTAGGTAACTAACGACAGAGCAGGGTAGGGCTAGTGCGGGTGCAAAACATAAGTAACGTCTATATAATATATCATATATACTATATAAAGTATCCATCACAGAACATATCATATGATCACATCACAGATATCGCAGCAGAATTATCATATGAAATATTGGATATACTAGGACGTCCGTGTTTTCAATACGAGCCAGTATAAAACACGGATTCCACGGTCGTGATGAATAGCCAAACCCACACCCCTAGACCCCTACGAGAGCGGCAAGCAACCCTGCCAATTCTAGAGTTAGGAGACCCGGACTCGACTCCTCGAGATGGTCTCCCACTGGACCCTAGAACCCGGTTACTTGTGCTCCCCTCCTTGGGTCTATCCTAGTGCAGAAAAGTAAATAATATACAAAGGGTGATAGCTTCCGCAACCTGGAAGTGTCCCAAATAAAAGAATATTACATATAAGTTTTTACATGAATGAAATGAAAAACACTCATCTCACATAAAAAAAACCCGGCTATTCGAACACGACGATCCAATATAACATATCCAGCAACACATAACATCACATGTCATCAACGTAAGTAAATATGCGCATCCCAATTGTCGTTGACATATAGCAACGAAACCGGCGATATCACATATTACACTTACGGTCACAGAAAAGAAAGTGTAAAACTACAACAGTTGGAATCCGCAATCTCTTTAGACATCGCATGCCTAATCAAATGAAATACTTAGACATCACATGCCTAACTATTATAAACCCCGCATTTTAGTCCCATTATCGAAAACTCTTTTCAATATCAAGTGAGACTAAACCGCTAGATTTATAACATTCATTCAGCTATCTCATAACTGTTTGTGAATTCCAATTATTGTATCTCATTCCGGATAAATAGAAAATATTAAACTTTCCGATCGAACATTCGAACACCCAAGTTTTTCCGAAACCGTTCAACACATGAAATAGGTTCAAAGACATTCACTTCATGCCTCAGTACCAACGGTCCAGCCGTAGAAGGGTCAAGCCAACGCCTCACATGTGGCACGCCGTACTGCCCCAAACCCGAAGGTTCAAAGGGCAGTTCAAGACAGTCACATAATCGAGTTAAGGTTTGTTGTCTTCTAGAGGGACCATCGCGTTACTTGCACTACTCAGAACGTCTTTAAACCACAGAAAAATCCAACACTTGGAAATTTTCCTGCAGGGGAAAAGTTGGGTATATATATCCGGTCGAAATTTTTAACATATTCAAAAAATTATCCGGAAAACCACACAGACAAAATTTGATAATCCGATCGAATGTTTGATTCCCAATACAACTCCAGAATACTCAACCCTTGAGTCAAATTAAAAATTCACAGAAAACTCAGCATAATAATATAGGAGTTACTGTGCAAACAGGGAAGGATGACGTCATCATTCTACCGCGGAACCGCCGCAGAAGCTAGGCTTCTGCCGCGGTTCCGCCGCACTTTGAACTCTTCATTTGGAAAAATTTGCACCGTAATTCTTAGAATTCCCTGCTGAATTTTTTAAGCATTTTTAATCTGGAAAAAACCCAGTTTTTAGAAAAAGTCCAGAGAGCGTGGAAAATTTAGGGTTTCGGGTTCGATCGGGTTTCAAACATCGTCAAAGCATTGCCTAAGGCTCTAGCTAGGCTCTGATACCACTGTAGGGTTCCTAGGCACTCTCAAGAGGTCTCACAAGGCATCAACCATGCCAATTTTAAATTTTACAAGTGCTGAGAAACTCTAATACGGATCGTTAACTAGAATTTTAGGCGAAACAGTAAACTAGTTAACAACTTAACTAAAGTTAAGAAGCTACAACCTTTGTAGATCCGGTTATCCACTTCCTTAGCTCCACGTAGTCGTCCTCTCGCTGTCCAAGTCGGATCTCGGACTCTAACATCGGCTTCATCGGAGAAATGAACGGACTAGTCATCGGCTACGATGCCGAAGATGATCTACGTCGAGGTTGCACAAGATCAAGCTCCAACTTCACCAAGTTGTGAAACTTGTGAAGAAAACACCCTATACTACTTGGCAAGAGGTAGAGGGTGAAGAAATAGGAAGTGGGTTCACTTTAGAATTGGATTTCTCACTCTTTTGCTCAAGATGCCATTGATGGAATCAAGCTTCCTTTCTTGATGAAGATGATGAAGAGGAAGAAAGAATATGATAAGTGTTGCTTTTAAAATGAAAATAAAATCAATACTTATCATATACTAACCATGGTAAAGTGTAGAGAATAGATCATGGTTAGTTAGAATGGTTAGGGTTAAGGATGAAGACAAAATGGTAACTAAGTCAAACCTTCATGAAGCTTCAACTAAATACAAAGAAAGCCACCATTTTTCTTCATAATCCTTTCCAAAATCAATAAATAAATAAATGAGTAATAAAAAGGAAACCCTAACCATTACACAACCATGGTTTAATCTTTACACAAAACACAAGTTAGCATTCAACATCAAACATGATATAATCAAGTGCACACAAAATATATCACATATACAATGTGTTTTTCAAGTGAGAAAATCCCTTTAAAGTGAACCAATACTAGTTAATGTAAAGTAATATATCAAATATATAATTATACATTAAATCATTAAATCAACACTTGATTCAATGATCCGGTCATGTCGTACATAACCGACTAGTATACAATGTATCGACTTATCGAATCGATCTTCGATTCGATAACTAGGTTATATCGCACACAACCAATCAACACATTAATCGCGAGAATGAAATACGGTATCATATACACGCATTATTCTCGGTCCCGCACACATCTCATATGCGCTCCTATTTCGTTTCGCTTGAGCCAGGAAACCTCTGTGTAGGACTCTAAAGACTCGTCAATACGCCGGTAGCAGATGATGATCATATCAAGCACCCACAAGCCGCAAGCGGTCTGCTAAACGTAACGGCCATCCGGGTATTGAGCGATCAGAAGATCGACGAGCTAGCCCGCTCACACTCCTGTGAATCCAACCAGTAACACTTACCGTACAGTCCGGTCTGTTCGTCTGATATGTCGCATATCAAGTCTAGGGGTGGTATACGTCAGACCCCAATAACCGATAAGTCGTGCCGATGTGAGGCTCATAACGGGTCGAGAAACTACTGGTAACACTTACCAGCAAATCTCTGATCAGCCCTGGCCAGGGACTTCCCTGTTACGGCCAATCGAGCACAGCGCAACATCAACCCCCAATACCGGGAGAGACGAAACCCCTCCTATCGCTCATTGCCTCCATGTAACTCGGGACTGTACCCAAAGACCACCGTTTTACACGCCCTCATGGACGTGGTAAGGTGGAGATCAAAGCACAGTGGGAATCACACAAGACTCTATGACGATCTCGGGTCTACAGACTAACCTGCACAAGTGTCACCTGAGAACTGCCATCTGACGTGAGGTATAATACCATCTGGGAGTTCTCGGCGAGTCCTTCCAGTGTACCCAGTCTCCACTGAGCACCCATATACCATCTCTGATGTCAAACACCAATGGATATGGGATCATCCATCGCCCATCTCATGGGTCGAGAAGCATATACGCTAGTCTACACTGGTATATCGATGCCCCGTCTCGATACACCCACGACTAGGGACCTTGAAGGATATACCTATAGACTACCATGTCCCTACTAGTATGATCTGCATCATAGTCCAGGTAGTCTAGTACACATCCTAAGGGCTTTACCAACATGTAACTATAAGACGGTTTAAAGAGACAAGTGTACATGTTAAGATAAAGAGCAACCAGATAGCATACTATCATATCAAGCAAGAAAGTCATCTCTATATATGTCCAAGCATCCAATATAATATACATCATCTGTACAATACTGGCCTCTAGGGCATACATACAACTAACAGGTTCTGTGATCCAGCGTGTCGCGACGTGTCGGGATAGTTTTAGACGCGTATACACACGTTTCAGCGTATCGTACACACGCGCGTTTAGTTCATGACGCGAGTTTCTCGTTTGATTTCGATATCGCGTTTTGCGAGATATTTTGCTTATATATGGATTCCTTGTGTAAATTCCAGATTCGCAGGTGGGTACGTCAGACGCCGCAAGGAAAGGGAAGCAGGTGGTCGGCTATACTTAGCACGCGACCAGGTGAGTATATTTAACATCTACGGGGAAATCGCCCGTATGGCATTAAGCGTCAAGGCGTTATAGGATATTTTAGTTGTATGTGTTCATATATATATATACTGTAGTAGCATACTACCTCCCTTATTGCATATAGAAATGGTAGATATAGAACACTGCACTGTCACTAACGGTTAAAGCTGCGCGAGCACTATTTGTATATTACACTCACACCGTTAGTGATTGCCATGACACTCGCACTATAGGATCGCCGCATCATTGATGATTGTCATGACTTGTCGCATATTCACATACTTTCATTGATATATCACTACCTGCGCACATGCATACAACATATTCATACCAGTGCACACATATATTGATATCTTCATACTTGCGCACATGCATAATATATATTCATACCAGTGCACACATATATTGATATCTTTATACCTGCGTACATGCACACTACATATTCATACCAGTGCACACATATATTGATATCTTCATACTTGCGCACATGCACACTACATATTCATACCAGTGCACACATATATTGATATCTTCATACTTGCGCACATGCACACTATATATTCATACCAGTGCACACATATATTGATATCTTCATACTTGCACACATGCACACTATATATTCATACCAGTGCACATATAGTGATATCTTTATACTTGCATGGATTTACGCATTGAGATATGTTGTTTCCATGATATTTCTGGATTTGGGAACCGTGGATATTTCAAAAGAGAATATGTAATTGTTTTAAAAACCCGGTTACCCTTGATATGATATTTCAGTGCGTCCACCATATGTTTTCTCGGTGCTGAGAGCGACATGTGAAACCCGATTCGAGAAGGCGGATGAGGCCGATTGCGGGTACATGGTGGGCCCGGTATGGTACCCCGAGGCGAGAACAGATCGCTGTGCAGTAGACGGTGAGCCTGGCGGAGGGATTACTACCTACCGGTGATTGGTTAGACCTGGTGATTATCCGGAGGATACTGACCAGTGATGAGAGATGGATACGGGCCGATCCATACTGCCGGGGCCAAGGGCCGATTCCGCAGACGGAGCCCGATACTTGAGGATTTGCGTGTCGATGCTAGACACGATGATTCATGATATTTTAGTGTGCCGATGCTAGGCACCCATGATTCTATGAGATTTACATGATTTGGGTATATGGATGGACACCGATTATTTTCCACGTTGATATTCCGTGTAGATATTAATTATTCCCATGCTCAGCATTCAGTATTTTACATCTCATCCTGTATCTGTTGTACCTGATAGAGTACATTTGCTATGCACGATTATTGCATACCTTACCCATCATATAGATGTTATTAGATTGCATTTGCTATGCACGATTATTGCATACTTGCTCATCCTATAGAGGTTATTAGATTGCATTTGCTATGCACGATTATTGCATACCCTGCTTATCATTTAGAGATGTTGTTAGATCGTACTTGATGCATGATCACTGCTCATATAGTTCATCATATAGATGTTATCTGTTGGCATAGGTTAGAGTATCGCAGCACGTGCATACTCGCGATTACCTTTATATGTTATCTACTACTCACGAGTTGGCAACCCACCCCCGTTGTGCCATAGTGTTTGCAGGTTGCCCTTCGGAGTAGTCGCGGCAGGCTGCTTTCTAGGATCTTTTGACACAGATACCCTATAGTTGGCGTACTAGCTCTTTTGCTGATAGATGGGTTTTGTGCGGTATCTGTTTATTTTTCAGTTATGTACATCATTATATCTAGTACTCTCCATCTACTACTTATGTATTAACTTAGAGACCAGTTGTGAGGACGATGTATATTATTTTGTACTCTGGTGTCGAGCTCGTTGTGAGCCGACTTTACTTATGCTTTTCTTATCATGTGTGATGTTTTCCACTTATTGCTTTTTTCTTCGCTATGGCGTCGTATATTGTTATCGTGGTGATTGTCTACTTAAGGTTTTCTTAACAGTTTAACAAATGTTTCTATTAAATGCTTTAAACACTCTATACTTTTACTGGTTTGATTTCTGGGTTTCGGCTTACTTAGTCGCGTTACGCCTGTAGACATGATGTGGTTAAGTGCCGGTCACGGGCCAAACTTTGGGTTGTGACAGATCCCTTTCCAAATCAATCTTGGGAGACATCTCTTTGGAGAGGGTGATTCCGTGACAAGCCTGTAAATTACCACGCTTAGAATCTTCCATACTGAATCTTTTTAGTATAGTGTTGATATACATGGACTGCGATAGTCCCTACATCCTCTTGGATCTATCACGATAGATCCGGATCCCCAGAATGTAAGAGGCATCACCCAGGTCTTTCATGGAGAACCTGTGTGATAAGAATCTTTTGACATATTGTAACATAGGAATGTCATTTCCTATCAATAGAATGTCATCCACGTACAAGACGAGAAATACGATAGTTCGTGCTACAATTTTACTATATATACATGGTTCATCTGGATTTTTGATAAAGTCATATTCTTTGACCGTTTCATCAAAACATATGTTCCAACTCCGCGATGCCTGCTTTAGTCCATAAATGGACTTAAGCAACTTGCACACTTTCCCGCTGCTTCCACTCTGATTGAAACCTTCTGGCTGTTCCATATAGACGTACTCTTTTAAATTACCATTTAGAAAAGCCGTCTTTACGTCCATCTGCCAGATCTCATAATCATGGAAGGCGGCAATGGCAAGAAGGATCCGAATGGATTTGAGTATAGCCACTGGAGAAAAAGTTTCATCATAGTCCAAACCAGGTCTTTGACGAAAACCCTTTGCAATAAGTCTAGCCTTATAGGTTTCCACCTGTCCATCTACACCAATCTTTTTCTTGAAGATCCATTTGCATCCTATGGGTTTTACCCCATCTGGAGCAAAGTCCAAAGTCCATACTTTGTTGGTGTACATGGACTCCATCTCGGTCCGCATTGGATCCAGCCATCTTACCGAGTCACCGCTCTGGATGGCTTGCTGGAAGCTAGTAGGTTCATCATTATCAATGACGCAATCCTCTCTATCCCCATCTATAAGAAAACTGTAGTATCTCTCACGCGGATGAGACGGCCTGCTACTCCTGCGGAGGGGTGCGGGAATGTCTTGTTCTTCTTAAATTACTGGTTCTACCAAACTTTCAGTAGTAGTTTGTGGTTCTGGAATTTCTTCCAGTTCTATTGCGCTCCCACTTATTTCCTTTTCTAAAAACTGATGTTCTAGAAAATGGGCATTACGAGAAACAAAAACCTTTTTTTCTTCTGCGTAATAGAAGAAACACCCCTTGGAGTTCTTTGGATATCCCACAAACTTACACTGTACTGATCGTGCCTCGAGTTTGTCCGTATGCTGCTTTTTAACAAAAGCTGGACATCCTCGTATCTTTAGATACTGAAGATAGGGTTTCTTCCCACTCCACATCTGATATGGCGTGGTAGGCACAGTCTTGGTAGGAGCCCTGTTCAAAAGATATGCTGCTGATTCTAGCGCATAACCCCAGAAAGATTGCGGTAACTCAGCATTACTCATCATGGAACATACCATATCTAATAGGGTTCGGTTCTGTCTCTCCGATAAACCGTTATGTTGTGGAGAGTATGGAGGAGTAAGCTGAGAGAGAATTCCTTTCTCTTTTAGGTAACCTAAGAACTCGGCACTTAAGTATTCACCACCTCGATCAGATCTCAGTGTCTTGATACTTTTGCCGGTTTGGTTTTCTACTTCATTCTTATATTCTTGGAATTTCTCAAAGGCCTCGGATTTATGTTTCATCAAGAAAATGAATCCGTATCTAGAGTAATCATCCGTAAAAGTAATGAAATATAAAAAAACCACATCTTGCATGTGTAGACATTGGACCACATATATCGCTGTGTATGAGTCCTAAGAGCTCGCTCGCTCTTACTCCATGTCCAGTGAATGGAGTCTTTGCCATCTTTCCTTTGAGACATGATTGACAAGTGGCATAAAATTGATATTCGAACGGATCCAAATATCCTTCTCTATGTAACTTAGTTAACCTTGTCTCATTGATGTGACCCAGTCTACAATGCCATAAGAAAGCCTTATTTATATCTGGAGACTTTCTTTTTAGTGTGTTCTGGACATTGAAAATCTGTAATTGGTTTAATACGTATATACCGTTATCTAGTGTACCAGACCCAATCAAACCATAATTAAGGTAGATGTTAACAACATCGCTTACAAATGTGAAATCATAACCTTCTTTCGATAACAACGAAACTGATATGATATTACACGTTAAACTGGGTACACAAAAACAGTTGCGCAAAACCAAAATATGTCCACTCGTCAATCCTAGGTGATAATCCCCTACGGACACAGCACCTACGCTAGCTCCGTTAGCAACCTGGAGGGTTATATCACCAACCTTCAGCTCTCTGCGGTCTCTCAGTGCCTGCAATGAATTGCATATATGAGATCCTGATCCGGTATCAACACCCAGGAAGTAGAGTTGATTGACAGATATTTTTCAATTACAAACACACCTGAAGTCGAAGCCACGGCTTGCTTCGGTTCCTGGTTCTTGGAAATCCAAGCTTTGCAATCTTTCTTCCAATGGCCTTTTCTACGACAGTGGAAGCACTCGTCCTTTGCCACTACTGGCACCGCAACCTTTGCTTTTCCCTTAACTCCCACCTTACCAACACCTCCTCTTGGTTTGGTGGCGGCCTTCATCTTCCTTCCTTTGGCCCTGGCCTTGGACCTGGAAGAGGAAGCACCGTGAACAAACATAGTGGGTGTATCCCTTGCTTTCTGCAAGGTGCCCTCTGCACTCCTCAACATGTTAAGGAGTTCTGGAAGTTCAACTTCTTTTCCTTAAATGTTGAAATTCAGAATAAACTGGGCGTAGGTGGAAGGAAGGGACTGAAGAGCCAAGTCTGTATACAGCTCGTTCTCTAAAGTTGTCCCGAGATTCGTGAGCTCTTCTATATAGCCAATCATCTTTAAGACATGTTCTCCTACAGATGATCCGACGGCCAGCCTCGACTGAAACAAGTTCTTTGAGGTCTTGTATCTTACTATACGAGATTGCTCTCCATACAGATCCTTTGTGTGGAGAAATATGGATTCAAGATCCATATCCTCGTGCCTCCTCTGATGTTCATTATTCATAGAGGCAAGCACGATGCATTTGGCCTTCGCGCAATCTAACTCTCAGGTTTTGTGGATTTCCTTATCCGCAATACTGGAATCTGGACTAGGGACAGCAGGTGCCTTAGCAGTAAGGACATACCCCAATTTGTCATAAGTCAAAGCCATCTTAACATTCCGGAACCAATCTTTATCGTTTGGCCCTGTCAATATATTTTTCTCTAATAGTAACTTAAGGCCTGTCATGTTTTGGGTCGCTGCAATGAGAGAGAGAGGGAACACTTTAGCATGATGCACTTGCAAGTTTAGAGTGGTTTTTAGTTTATCTAAACTGGATGGCTCCCACTGTTTCTCGAATCCCTCCTCAAACCAAAAAGGAAGAACTAGTCAGGACTATTCTCACTGTACAATATTTGCTTAACCGTTTAGCCAGGCCGGTGTCGGTACTTCGAGGGAGATTTTCCAACGGTTTCGCGAAGTTCTTGAATTAAATAACCTCTTTTCTCTAGGGGCGTAACCCCGCTGACACCTTTCTCGACACCTACTTGGTTTATAGCATTGATCGTTAAGTGACGAATCTCCTGATGAGTAGCGGATACTCACAGTAGGATCGGAATTCAAATATCATTGTGTGATAAAGCTGAAGGAATCCTACCAAAATTATCACACTCCAAATGGTATGCATCTGTTTGCAAATTCCAGTTTCTTTAGAAATTCCTGATATGGATTTCTGCCCCATGCTCTTATGACCTTGGCGTTGGTCAAAATGTCATAAGTCACATGTCAAGTTCTACCCATCATTATCTTGTTAATTTGAACCCATCCGTACATATCCCCGACGTTGGCCAAATGATAATACGACTGCCCCAAACTAACTCATCTATCTATACAACAAATGAATACCCAGCAGCTACCAAACACTATGTCTTGGTATTGGTCAAAATACATAGCTTGAATACTACTGAATACCCAAATGAAATGACGGAGGGCTACGAATGGTTTTGGCGAAACCGTGAACGTAGTGAACTTGATATGATCGAAGGAACCTGATAGCTTTTAAAAGGAGTGGTTAAAGCTCCGCTTTAAAAATTATCCTCTGTTTTAAAATAACCGAGTGGTTTCTTTTAAACTGTTCCAATGATTCAACTTTGGTTTATTTTCTTTGCATTAATATAATGCGTCCCATCAATTAACCTATCATTGCAGAAAACAACGAAAATACAATGTCCTCTTATGCCATCCGCATTCGCCACTGGATCCCGTCATTCACCCGTTAGGTTACTCAACTAACGACAGAGCGGGGGCTGGGCTAGCGCGGGTATAAAACATAAGTGACGTCTAATTGCTATCATATATAGATATTGTACATTCGTCAGACGCAATAATAGGCATTCCAGATCACAGATGAACATATTGGATTTTCTAAGAATCCGCATTCCTTTTGAGCCTGCAAAGAAAGACGGATTAAACAGTCGCGATGAATAGCCAAAACCCCAACCTAGACCCCTACGGGTACGGCAAACTACCAGCCAAGTACCCAAAGCGAAGCGGTCTCCCTCAACAACATGAGTAGGCCACTAAACACTTCAAAGTACCCGGTAGTTTGTGCACCCTGTTGGATATATGTATGCCCTAGAAGCCATTATATGATAGTGGATGTATCTATACATGTATATATATTCAGTATACATTCTTGCTCGACATGATAGTATGCTATCTGGTTCTTCTTTATCTGACATGTTGATTTGATCATGCTTATTATTCACTCATACATGCTGATAAAGCCCTGAGGATATTGGCTTGACTGCTCTGATTATGATGGAGATCATACTAGTGGGACATCTGTAGTATATAAGCATATCCTGAAAAGTCCCTAGTCGTAGGTATATCGAGACTGGGCATTGATATACCAGAGTAAACTAGCGTATATGATACTAGACCCATACGATGGGCGATGGATGTTCCCACATTCATCGATGTTTGACATCAAGATCATATACGGGTGCTCAGTGCTGACTGGGTACACTGGACGGACTCACCGAGAACTCCTATATGGAATTATATCTATCGTCGGATAGTAGTTCTCAGGTAACACTGGTACAGGTTAGTCTGTAGACCCGATATCGTCATAGAGTCTTGTGTGTTCTCCCACTGTACTTTGATTGCCACCCTACCACGGCTCTACTGAGTCATGCAAACAGGCGGCCGTTGGGTACAGTCCCGAGACACACGAAGGCAATGAGCGATAGGAGGGGTTTCATCTCTCCCGGTATAGGGAGTTAATGCTGTGCTGTGCCCGACTGGTTATATCAGTAAGTCCCTGGCCAGGGCTGCTGAGATTTACTGATAAGTGTTATCAGTAGTTTCTCGATCTGTTATAGACCATTCACCAGCACGACTTATTGAGTCATTAGGGTCGACGTGACCATCCCTATGCTCGATATGCAGCATATCTGACGAAGAGACCGGACTGTACGGTAGTATTGCCGGTTGGCTCGACGGGAGTTGTAGCAGGTTCGCTTGTTTTCTTCTGATCGCTCAATACCCGGGTGGCCGTTACGTTTAGCTGACCGCTTGCGGCTTGGGGGTACTTGATATAATCATCACCCTCTGCCGGCGTATTGACGAGTCTTAGAGTCCCACACAGGAGTTACCTAGTCCAGGCGAAATGTTGTGGTGCGCGTATGCGATATGCGCATGGACCCGATTAAAATGTGCGTATATGATACCGTACATTGATCGGGCGGCTTGCTTTTGGTGGGGTCATAAGTGATATGGCCGGATTGATAAATCAAGTGTTGATTTATCATTTAACCATTAGTTTTCTCACTTAAAACATTTTCTTGGATGATGGATGTGTGCATGCATGTATGTTTTTCTTTCTTTCTTTCTTGCTAGTTTCATGCACATATGGATGTGCATACATACATACATACATACATACATACACCCATCTATCATGGTTGTTTACACATGGAAATGGTGGCAATATGAGACTCACACCATGGATAAATCTTTTGTGTTTTATTTGATTTAAGGTTTAAAACAAAATGGAAAAAGGAAAGGATAATCTTCACTTGCTTCTACACTCTTCCTTAACCTAACCATTCTCACCTACCCTTAACCATAGATTAACCTTTCCTTACATGGTTTAAACCCTAATTAAATACCAACCAAGAGATTTAACCATGGTTTGAAGTGAGAAGGAATAAAATATAAAAGGATATATTTCATTTCTTTTCTTATGGTTATCATTTTTTCACCTCTTGTTAAAAATATTTGCCACCATCTTCTTCCTCCTTCATATTTGCTCTCTAGTCTCTTCTAGTGAGCAATACACACATAAAGAAAGGGTTTTGAAGTGAGAATCTTAACCACAACTTCATTCTACACAAGTTTAGCCAACTTGTTTAGAGTGTTCTCTTCGGTTTTACGAAGTTGCGAGCTTGTACGGGGAACTCCGGGCGGATCGTCGTGGACGCGAGAGGACTTCAAGAGGACCTCCATTCAACACCCAAGAGACCAAGGAGTCCAGCAAAAAGGGAGCTACAAAGGTTGTAGTCTCGAAACCCTAACTTTATAAGTCTTTAGTTTCGAAACCCTAATTTTCTAGGATCGATTCCTTTGCATGCTTGTTTAGCACCATCAAAATCCAAACTTTGGGATATGTGATGCTTCAAAACTCATTATAGGGTGCTAGAAAAACCTTACATTGGTATCAGAGCCGACCTAGAACATTAGACGACGCTTTTACGAAGTAAAAATCCCGATCGGACAAAAATACGACGTTTTTGGACCCTCTCTGGACAAATTCTAAAATCTGACTTTTTTCAGAATTAAAAATACTTAAAAAATACAGCAGGAAAAACTAAGAATTATGGTGAAATACGATGCAATGAACTGTTCATATGGCCGCGGAACCGCGGCAATTCCTTGCTTAGGCCGCGGCTCCGCGGCCGTACAGTGATATCATTCCATGAAAATTACACTGTAATTCTTAGGTCTGCTTGTACACTGTTTTAGGTATGTTTAATCTGAATATAGTACTGTATTTTCTGGAGATGGTTTTGGACGCATAGATTCGATCGGTATTTTCATTTCGTTGTTTTTCCGGGTAAATTAGAAAGTATTGAAGTGTTTGAACGAGTATCAATTGCTCACTATTCACGGGGTTTAAATACTTTGGAAATACGTGCAAGTCTTTTTGTGGTGGTCCCTCTAGAAGACAACAAATCTTAACTCGATTATGTGACCGTCTTGAACTGCCCTTTGAACCTTAGGGTTTGGGGCAGTACGGCGTGCCACATGTGAGGCGTTGGCTTGACCCTTCTACGGCTGGACCGCTACTACTGTGTCACACTCCGGATTTTTGAACCCTGCTCAAGTGTTGAGCTTTAGTGAATCTTGAGTACTTGATCGTTCGTTCGAAAAATTTTAATACTGTCTGTTTATCTGGAATGTGATACAATATGTGGAATTCATATAGTTTAGGCATGAAATACGAAATATGTGATATTTCGCATTTATGATGTCTAAAGAGAATGTGGATTCCAAATATTGTAGTTTTACACTTTCTTTTCTGTGACCGTAAGTGTAGTATGTAGTGGTATTGCCGATTGTCGTTGCTATACGTCGACGACAATCGGTGTTTGCATACTTACTTACGATGATGATATGAGATATTATGTGTTGCTGAGATATGATGTGCAGGATTGTCGCGATTGAATAGCCGGGGGGTTTTATGTGAGATGAGAGTTTTATATTTTCATTCATGTAAATTCAAATGTAATGTAATATTCTTTTATTTGGGGCACTTCCGGGTTGAGGTTGCTGCCACCAGTGTTGTATATTATTTACTTTTCCGCATTAGGATGGACCCAAGGAGGGGAGCACAGGTGACCGGGTTCTGGGGTTCAGTGGGAGGCCATCTCGAGGAGTCGAGACCGGGTCTCCTAAACTCCAGAATTGGTAGGGTCACTTGCCGCTCTCGTAGGGGTCCAGGGTGTGGGCTTGGCTATTCATCGCGACTGTGGAATCCGTATTTTCTATTCTGGCTAAATACTAAATACGGACGTCCTAGATATCCCACGTTATATCTATGTTTCTGCTGCCTGTGTTCTGTGATATCTGAGACGAATGACATATTATATATATGATATATAGTAGACGTTGCTTATGTTTTACACCCGCGCTAGTCCCGTCCCGGTATGCCGTTAGTTAAGTAACCTAACGGTGCATAACGGAACATTGTGGCGAATGCGGATGGCATAAGCGTACGTGTTATTTTCTTTTCTTTTCTGTGATTGGCTTAAGGACTTAAATGATGGGATTACATTAATGTGATTAATGTAAAGAAAATAAACCTAAAAAGATGTTGTAGAATCGGATTTGAAAACTACTCGGCTATTTATGAAAAAACTATATTTCAAAACTGCGGAGCTTAAGCCACTCCTTTTGAAAACCATTTGATTCTACAACGATATCAAGTTCAAAGCGCTAAAGATTTTTCTTAAAAATCATCCGCAACCCTCCGTCATTTTAGGAAGTAGAGTACTTAGTATTCGTGCTACGTTTGTTGACTATAGTTAAGGCGTAGTGTATGGTAGCTAAGTGATGTCTTCCTACATTGCATATGATGCAGACTAATTAGGACATTCTTATGACTTTGTTGACCTTAGTTAAGGGTCATATGAGTGGGTCTAATTAATCAAGAAATGACGGGTAGAACTTGACTGGTACTTATGATTTGTTGACCTTAGTTAAGGTCATAAGTGCTAGGGGTAAAAACTACATCGGGAATTTCAATAGTTGAAATTTGCAATGAGATTGCATACCTTCCATGTGATGATTGGATCCCGATCCCACTATGGGCAATAGTTGCTCCTAGGAGAGTTTTACAGTTTACAATTAGCTAACTCATTAGGTGTCTAGAAAGGTGTTAACGGGGCTCCGCCTCTGGGAAAACGAGGTTTACTCTAATTAGGTCCGTGCGAAAGCACGGGAAACCTCCCTCAAGTACCGACACTGGCCTGGCTGAACGGTTAGCGAAGTTGTAGACTGTAATTAATCCTGGCTAGTTTTTCTTTTTAAGGTTTGAAAGAAAAACTCGATAAAAGCAGTGGGAAACATCGATTAGACAAGATAATAACCAATCTAATCTATGCAAGAGCTTTCGCTGAGTGTATTCTTTCTCTCTCTTAATGGCAGATACCAATGACTGGACTCAAGCTTCTACTAGATAAAAACAAACTGAATGGGACCAACTATAAAGACTGGCTGAGGAATCTGAAAATCGCCTTGACTTATGATAAAGTATCATATGTCCTCACGGCTTCAGCCCCGCCCGTCCCTGGTCCAAAATCCTCAGTTGCGGACATTGAAGTCCGCAAGACATTGGACGCTGACTGTGCCACGGCCAAATGCATCGCGATTGCAGCGATGGACAACACACATCAAAAGCAGCACAAGGACATGGACATTCACGGTATATTGCTCCATACAAAGGAGTTGTATGGGGAGCAATCCCGCGTATTACGGTACGAAGCATCAAGGAAATTGTTTCAGATGCGGATGGCCCCTGGCACACCAGTAGGAGACCATGTTCTGAAGATGATAGCTCTTATAGAAGAGCTTGAGGACCTTGGATGGACGATGGACGATGGACAATGAACAATATATAGATATTATTCTGCAGTCCCTCCCCTCCACCTTTGCTCAGTTCATAGTGAACTTCAACATGCATGGCATGGAGAAGGAACTCCCTGAACTCCTTAATATGTTAAGGAGTGCAGAGAGCACTATGAAGTTAGCAAAAACTCCCGTTATGACTATTGGACAGTCTTCCTCTTCTCGCCCAAAAGCTAAGGCCAAGGGAAAGAAAAAGAAGAAACCCACTAATCCTAAGGGCGGAGTTAAAAAGGCGAAGGGAAAGGGAAAGTCCAAGGCTGGAGACTCAGGGAAGGGCGAATGTTTTCATTGCCACAAGACAGGACATTGGAAGCGCAATTGCACGGAGTACTTAAGTCTCAAGAAGAAGCATGGTGATGCTTCTGCTTCAGGTGCGTTTGTGACTGAAAACTGTTTTTCAATAAACTCTGCTTCCTGGGTATTAGATACCGGTTCAGGTTCTCACATTTGCAATTCTATGCAGGGACTGAGAAATAGCAAGGTTTTGAAGACAGGTGACCATACTCTCCGCATTGGAAATGGTTCCAATGTACATACAGTCGCAGTGGGAGAGTATCACTTGGGGTTGCCATCTGGATGTATTTTGGTTTTGAATCCATGTTATTTTGTACCAAGTATGCTTTGTAATATAATATCCGTTTCTTTGTTGGACAATGAAGGATATAATTTTGTATTGCAGAACAATGTTATGAACATTAACCTGAATCAAATGTTGGTTGGGTATGGTACGCTTAATAACGGTATATATGTCCTAAATCAACACACAGTTTTCAGTATACAACACACTAATAAAAGAAAACTTTCAGAATTAAATGAAGCTTTTCTTTGGCACTGTAGACTTGGTCATATTAACGAAACAAGACTAAACAAGTTACATAAATATGGATATTTAAATTCTTTTGAAAATAAATCTTTTGCGACTTGCCAGTCTTGTATCAAGGGTAAAATGACCAAAACTCCGTTTACCGGACACGGAGAAAGAGCAACTCAGCTCCTGGGCCTCATACATAGTGATGTATGTGGGCCAATGTCTACACAGGCTAGAGGCGGTTTTTCATACTTCATTACATTCACTGACGACTTCTCAAGATTCGGTCATGTATTTTTATTAAAACACAAGTCCGAAGCTTTCGAGAAATTCATTGAATATAAACAAGAAGTAGAAAAACAAACCGGCTTGAGTATCAAGATGCTTCGATCAGATCGAGGTGGTGAGTATCTCAGTGCAGAATTTGCAAACTTCCTAAAAGAGAATGGAATTCTCTCTCAACTCACTCCTCCTTACACACCACAGCACAACGGTGTGTCAGAACGACGGAATAGGACCCTATTAGATATGGTCCGGTCCATGATGAGTGACGCTGAGTTACCAGTCTCGTTTTGGGGGCATGCATTGGAGACTGCAGCGTTTCTGCTAAACAGGGTTCCAACCAAAACCGAGTCTACCACGCCATATGAGATATGGCATGGGAAGAGACCATCACTTAAGAGAATTAAGATTTGGGGTTGCCCGGCCTATGTTAAAAAGCAGAATCCGGACAAACTCGAGACACGGTCAGTCATGTGTAATTTTGTAGGATATCTAAAGAATTCTTATGGATATCTATTCTACCACAAAGAGGAACAAAAGGTGTTTGTTTCTCAGTATGCCACATTCTTAGAAAAAGAGTTTTTCACAGATAAAGATGATGGCAAGGTGGTGGATCTAGAAGAGGTTCTAGAGACACAAACTGCAAATGACGATTTGGTTGAACCGGCTGTTGCAATAGAAACTGAAGAACCTCGGCCACTCCGTAGGTCTGGTAGGACTTCTCGCCCACCGGAGAGGTACTACGGTTTCCTCATTGATGGTAACGGAGAAGATTACATCATGGATGATGATGATCCTACCAGTTTTCAGCAAGCTATCACGAGTAAAGATTCTGTGAAGTGGCTGGATGCCATGAGATCCGAAATGGAGTCTATGTACACCAACAAAGTATGGACTTTGGACATTGTACCCCCTGGGGTAAAACCTGTGGGGTGCAAATGGATCTTTAAAAGAAAGATTGGTGTAGATGGGCAAGTGGAGACCTATAAGGCAAGACTTGTGGCGAAGGGATTTCGTCAAAGACCAGGTTTGGAATATGACGAGACTTTTTCTCCCGTAGCCATGCTTAAATCCATTCGGATCCTACTTGCTAATGCTGCTCATTACGACTATGAAATCTGGCAAATGGACGTTAAAACCGCATTTCTAAATGGAAATTTAGAAGAATGCGTTTATATGGATCAGCCAGAGGGCTTCATTGACAGTGGGAGCAGCGGGAAAGCATGTAAATTGCTTAAATCCATATATGGGTTAAAGCAGGCATCACGGAGTTGGAACATCTGTTTCGATGATGTCATCAAAGAGTTTGATTTCATCAAAAATCCAGATGAACCTTGTGTTTATAAGAAGGCTGTAGGAAGAGCTGTCACATTCCTCGTATTATACGTGGACGACATTCTTCTGATAGGAAATGATATTCCTATGCTATAGTCGGTCAAAAATTTCTTATCACTGAGGTTCTCCATGAAGGACCTGGGTGATGCCACATACATTCTGGGCATAAGGATCTATAGGGATAGATCCAAAAGGTTATTGGGATTGTCCCAAACCAGGTACATTGACACCATCCTAAAAAGGTATAGTATGGAAGACTCCAAACGGGGTACCTTACCCGCTTGCCATGGGGTCACTCTCTCCAAGGATTCTTGCCCAAAGACCGATGAAGAGAGAGCTCGCATGAGTATTATACCCTATGCTTCGGCAGTAGGATCTATAATGTATGCGATGTTATGTACACGCCCAGATGTAGCTTATGCACTTAGTGTTGTAAGAAGGTATCAATCCAACCCAGGGGAGAATCACTGGACAGCTGTGAAGAACATTTGTTAAGTACTTGCGAAGGACTAAAGAATTGTTCTTGGTGTATGGTAATGGAGATCTCCAAATGGAGGCCTTTACCGATTCGAGCTTCCAGAGCGATAAGGACGACAGCAAATCTATCTCTGGGTTTGTATTTACCCTTAATGGAGGGGCGGTGAGTTGGAAGAGTTCCAAACAAGATACCGTTGCAGACTCTACGATGGAAGCTGAGTACATTGCTGCAAATGATGCCGCCAAGGAAGCCGTTTGGATGAAGAAGTTCGTCTCGGAGCTAGGAGTAGTTCCAACCATTATTGATCCAATACCTTTGTATTGTGACAATAATGGGGCTATGGCGTTAGCCAAGGAGCCCAGATCCCATCAGCAGTCCAGACACATCCTGAGGCGTTTTCATTTGATCCGGGAGATTGTAGATCGCCGCGAGATCGAGATTAGGAGGGTAGACACAAAGAATAACGCCGCGGATCCATTCACCAAGGCCCTCCCTCAGCCGCAGTATGAGCGACTTTTTGAGATGTTGGGTATGAGATACGCCAATAACTGGCCTTAGTGCAAGTGGGAGATTGTTGGATATATGTATGCCCTAGAGGCCATTATATGATAGTGGATGTATCTATACATGTATATATATTCAGTATACATTCTTGCTCGACATGATAGTATGCTATCTGGTTCTTCTTTATCTGACATGTTGATTTGATCATGCTTATTATTCACTCATACATGCTGATAAAGCCATGAGGATATTGGCTTGACTGCTCTGATTATGATGGAGATCATACTAGTGGGACATCTGTAGTCTATAAGCATATCCTGAAAAGTCCCTAGTCGTAGGTATATCGAGACGGGGCATTGATATACCAGAGTAGACTAGCGTATATGATACTAGACCCATACGATGGGCGATGGATGTTCCCACATTCATCGATGTTTGACATCAAGATCATATACGGGTGCTCAGTGCTGCCTGGGTACACTGGACGGACTCACCGAGAACTCCTATATGGAATTATATCTATCGTCGGATAGTAGTTCTCAGGTAACACTGGTACAGGTTAGTCTGTAGACCCGAGATTGTCATAGAGTCTTGTGTGTTCTCCCACTGTACTTTGATTGCCACCCTACCACGGCTCTACCGAGTCGTGCAAACAGGCGGCCGTTGGGTACAGTCCCGAGACACACGAAGGCAATGAGCGATAGGAGGGGTTTCGTCTCTCCCGGTATAGGGAGTTAATGCTGTGCTGTGCCTGACTGGTTATATCAGTAAGTCCCTGGCCAGGGCTGCTGAGATTTACTGATAAGTGTTATCAGTAGTTTCTCGATCTGTTATAGACCATTCACCAGCACGACTTATTGAGTCATTAGGGTCGACGTGACCATCCCTAGGCTCGATATGCAGCATATCTGACGAAGAGACCGGACTGTACGGTAGTATTGCCGGTTGGCTCGACGGGAGTTGTAGCAGGTTCGCTTGTTTTTTTCTGATCGCTCAATACCCGGGTGGCCGTTACGTTTAGCTGACCGCTTGCGGCTTGGGGGTACTTGATATGATCATCACCCTCTGCCGGCGTATTGACGAGTCTTAAAGTCCCACACAGGAGTTACCTAGTCCAGGCGAAATGTTGTGGTGCGCGTATGCGATATGCGCATGGACCCGATTAAAATGTGCGTATATGATACCGTACATTGATCGGGCGGCTTGCTTTTGGTGGGGTCATATGTGATATGGCCGGATTGATAAATCAAGTGTTGATTTATCATTTAACCATTAGTTTTCTCACTTAAAACCTTTTCTTGGATGATGGATGTGTGCATGCATGTATGTTTTTCTTTCTTTCTTTCTTGCTAGTTTCATGCACATATGGATGTGCATACATACATACATACATACATACATACATACACCCATCTATCATGGTTGTTTACACATGGAAATGGTGGCAATATGAGACTCACACCATGGATAAATCTTTTGTGTTTTATTTGATTTAAGGTTTAAAACAAAATGGAAAAAGGAAAGGATAATCTTCACTTGCTTCTACACTCTTCCTTAACCTAACCATTCTTACCTACCCTTAACCTTAGATTAACCTTTCCTTACATGGTTTAAACCCTAATTAAATACCAACCAAGAGATTTAACCATGGTTTGAAGTGAGAAGGAATAAAATATAAAAGGATATATTTCATTTCTTTTCTTATGGTTATCATTTTTTCACCTCTTGTTAAAAATATTTGCCACCATCTTCTTCCTCCTTCATATTTTCTCTCTAGTCTCTTCTAGTGAGCAATACACACATAAAGAAAGGGTTTTGAAGTGAGAATGTTTACCACAACTTCATTCTACACAAGTTTAGCCAACTTGTTTAGAGTGTTCTCTTCGGTTTTACGAAGTTGCGAGCTTGGACGGGGAACTCCGGGCGGATCGTCGTAGACGCGAGAGGACTTCAAGAAGACCTCCATTCAACACCCAAGAGACCAAGGAGTCCAGCAAAAAGGGAGCTACAAAGGTTGTAGTCTCGAAACCCTAACTTTATAAGTCTTTAGTTTCGAAACCCTAATTTTCTAGGATCGATTCCTTTGCATGCTTGTTTAGCACCATCAAAATCCAAACTTTGGGACATGTGATACTTCAAAACTCATTATAGGGTGCTAGACAAACCTTACACACCCCACCTTGGGTCTATCCTAGGAGCAAAAATCAGTAAATGAAATAATACAATGGTGGCTACAACCTCAGCCCGGATGTGCCCCGCAAAAGAATATTACAAAAATTTATAAATTACATTTGAATGAAAGAAACACTCGTCTCACATCCCCGGCAATCCATTCACGACAATCCAACAAGTTCACAAACACAAACCATTACAGAAATGTGCAACCCCCTGCTAACCGACGTACTAGCAGTTAAGGGAGGTTTACGAACACATTAAACAAATCACAGATATAATCAAATTAGCCAAATATCTTAGAATTTCGATCAAGCAAATGCAAATGATTCTACTCCAAATAATTCTCTGTGCACCTAAAACCTGAGCAGAAACAGAACATCCCAGCAAATACAAAATTAACACAGAAGAGTTACTGGGGAATTTTGGGCTGACTCGGCCCCAACTCGGCCGCGGATCCGTGGCGGATCGCTTTGGATCGGCCGCGGTTCCACGGCGGTTTCGCCGAGTTACAACCACAAATTTCTCCAGTAACCTTATATTTCCCTGCTTGTATTTTTAAGGATCCCTGAAAAATTTTTAGACCCCGTTTTAAAATCGGCAGAAACATGGTGAAAAAGTCGTATTTTTGGGTTCGTTTTGCGATCGAATTTCTAACGACTTTGCTAATAAGTTAGTTATGGTTTAGCGAGGCTCTGATACCACTGTAAGTCGACGTTAGACACCCCGTGAGTTGCGGGGAGGCGGAATAGGTAAAACAATCATTTTGTTTAAAACAAACATCGACTAACTTACGGATCTTTGCCAAACCCTAACTAACAACATCATAGGAGGGATTAGCTACTATGAAAGAAGATTATACCTAATGAACTAAGTCCTTCTTGTTCTTATTGACCACCTCCTCGTCGGCCTCCTCTTTGTGATAGAAGATCTACCCGAGAGCTACTACTCCAAGCTTGACCTCTCACTTGAGGTAACTTGGTAACTAAGAGTGCTAATCAAAGCAACCTAGAGGATATAGAATAGGATTAGGGATCAATTAGTCTTGCTAACTCTTGATCTCTACACATGAGAGGTTAGGGTTAGTCTTTGAAGAGAGAGCTTGAGGAGAGAGAAGGTGAGAATAATTATGTGATGGAAATTAACTCATTTGTGTATATATATCATGAAGCATAAAATATCTTGCACAAAATATCTTTGCACAAATATCTTTATACTTCATCTAATACAAATGAATCATCTAGTGAGTCATTAAAACCATTAATGCTTCATTAACTCACTTGATGAATCATCTCCATGAGTCACAAAACTATTTAATGCATATAACACCTAAGCCCTCCACCTCATCAAACTTCTAGAAGCTTCTCGAGTAATTACGAGAACGCCCCTCCTATCCGTGAAAACACGGAAATACTGAGACTGTATAAATCCAATAATCCAATACTAGAATCTGGCTTAAACTAAAGCCTGCTAGTATAAACTGTCCGAATATCGTACGTGCATAAATGCACGTGCGTGTCCGAACCCTGTCGTAAAACCATACGACCTCTATATCGTTTCGCCCGAAGCAGGGAAACTCTCTGTGTGAGACTCTAAAACTCGACACTACGCTGGCAGTGGGTTTAACCACAGACCGCAAGCGGCACTAGCTGTACGTAATGGTCTCTAGGTAGATATCGATAAGAAGGCCGATGAGGAAACCCATACGAACTCCTACTGAGCCTGATGTGACAATCTCCATACAGTCCGATCTGTTCGTCTAGGACTATCGCATATCGGGCCTAGGGGGCGGCAAGCGTCAGTCCCCTAAAAGAGGTATAAGTCGTGTCGGAGTGAAGCCCATTACACCTTGAGAAGCTACTGGAAAACCTACCAGTAAATCTCGCTTGCCCTGGCCAGGGACTTTGCGTAATGGCTCTCCAGACACAGCGCGATATCAACTCCCAATACTGAGAGAGACGAATCCTGTCTAACCGCTACTGCCTCCAAGTGCTTCGGGACTGCACCCAACTGCTACCTGTTTGCACGACTTCTTTGAGCCGTGGTAGGGTAGCAATCTAAGAACAGTGGGAACACACTCGAGGCGAAGCAGCAGTGTCAAGTCTGCGGACTATGCTGTACTCATGTCACCTGGGAACTGTTAACTGACGATGGGTATAATACCAACCAACAGTTCCCTGCGAGTCCTGTCCGGTGTACCCGTAACCCAAAGAGCACCTATATACTATCTCCAGTACGACGTACTGATGGCTGTGGGACAGACCATCTCCCCAACTGGGATGAGAAGCGTACACACTAGTCTACTCCGGAGTATCGATGCCCTATCTCGATAATCCTACGACTAGGGACCTGAAAAACGATGTGCTTGTAGACTACCCAGCCCCCACTAGTGTGACTGCCATCACAACGCTGGTAGTCAAGCAAGATCCTAAGGGCTCTATCAATACGTATACACATATTAAGATAGATATAAATGTTAGTTATATGTATGCCCTAGAGGCCATTACTATACATAGGATGTATATTGTAGTGGATGCTTGGACATATATAGGGAGGACTTTCTTGCTCGACATGATAGTATGCTATCTGGTTGCTCTTTACCTTAACGTGTACACTGATTGTCTCTATGTTACATGTTGGTAAAGCCCTTAGGATGTGTACTTGACTACCTGGACTATGATGCGGATCATACTAGTGGGGACATGGTAGTCTATAAGTACATCCTTCAAGGTCCCTAGTCGTGGGTATATCGAGACAGGGCATCAATATACCAGTGTAGACTAGCGTATACCTTCTCGACCCATACAGATGGGCGATGGATGATCCCATATCCATTGGTGTTTGACATCAGAGATGATGTACGGGTGCTCAGTAGAGACTGGGTACACTGGACGGACTCGCCGAGAACTCCCAGATGGTATTATACCTTACGTCAGATGGCAGTTCTCTGGTAACACTGGTGCAGGTTAGTCTGTAAACCCGAGATCGTCATAGAGTCTTGTGTGATTCCCACTGTGCTTTGATTTCCACCTTACCATGTCCAAGAGGGCGTGCAAAATGGTGGTTTTTGGGTACAGTCCCGAATCACATGGAGTCAATGAGCGATAGGAGGGAATTCGTCTCTCCCGGTATAGGGGGTTGATGTTGCGCTGTGTTCGATTGGCTATAACCGGAAATCCCTGGCCAGGGTTGTTGAGATTTACTGATAAGTGTTACCAGTAGTTTCTCGAACTGTTATAGACCTCATATCAACACGACTTATCGAGCTATTGGGGTCTGACGTTTACCACCCCTAGGCGAGATATGCGACATATCAGACGATCAGACCGGACTGTATGGTAAGTGTTACTGGTTGGATTCACAAGAGTGTGAGCGGGCTTGCTCGTCGATCTTCTGATCGCACAATACCCGGGTGGCCGTTACGTTTAGCAGACTGCTTGCGGCTTGTGGGTGTTTGATATGATCATCACCTGCTGCCGGCGTATTGATGAGTCTTTAGAGTCCTACACAGAGGTTTCCTGGCTCAAGCGAAGCGAAATAGGAGCGCATATGAGATATGTGCGGGACCGAGAATTATACCAGTATGTGATACTGTATTCTATTCTCGCGATTTGTATCATTGGTCGGTTATATGTGATATAGCCGGGTTACCGAATCAAGTGTTGATTCGATACATTGATACATTTGATATTAGTCGGTTATATGCGATATGACCGGATCGTTAAATCAAGTGTTGATTTAATGATTTAATGTATAATTATATATTTGATATATTACTTTACATTAACTAGTATTTGTTCACTTAAGATGGATTTTCTCACTTGAGGTGCACATTGTATATATGATATAGTTTTGTGCACTAGTTTGTATCATGTTTGATGATACATGCAAACTTGGGTGTGTATGATTAAACCATGGTTATGTTAATGGTTAGGGTTTTGATTTACTTATTTATTTATTCTTTTAATTCATTTTTGGCAAAAAGAGAAATGGTGGCTTGCTTTGTTTTATAGTTGAAGCTTCATGAAGCTTTGAATAAGTCCACCATTTTTGTTTCATGCTAAACCTAACCATTCACCTAACCTTGGTTTATTCTCTACACTTAACCATGGTTGATAAAATGATAAGAATGACTTTATTTTCCATTTATTCATTATTCTTATCATATTATCATCTTCTTCTTCTTCTTCTTCAAGAAAAAAAAGAAGCTTGCTAGCTTCAATGGTGACTTGAGAAGATGAGTGAGAAATCCAATTCTAAAGTGAACCCACTTCCTATTTCTTCATCCTCTACCACTTGCCAAGTAGTATAGGGTGCATTCTTCACAAGTTTCATGACATGGTGAAGTTGGAGCTTGATCTTGAGTTGCCTCGACGTAGATCATCTTCGGCATCGAAGTCGACGACCTAGCCCGATCATTTCTTCGACGATACCATCGCTAGAGTCCGGGATCCGATGATCGCAGTGGAGGGACGTCAACGCGGAGCTATGGAGGTGGAGAACCGGATCTACAAAGGTTGTAGTCTCTTTCACTCTTAGTTAAGTTGTTAACTAGTTGCATGTTTCGCCTAATCTCTAGTCAACGATCCGTATTAGGGTTTGTAGGCACATGAAAAAATTTGAATTAGGCATGTTTGATCTGTTGTGAGACCTCATTAGTGTGCCTAGGAACCCTACAATAAACCAAGTAGCATACTACCATGTTTAGCAAGACTGTTAATTTAACTTTGAATATCCCAAGCTTCCATTAAGTAATATACAAGCTAGTATGATACAATAATGGCCCCCAGGGCATATACACTAACAGAAAACACTCAGCGTATGCTCTTGCAAGATTAGATTGGTTATTAATATATCTAAACAGGATGTCTCCCACTGTTTTAGTCAAATCTTCTTTCAAACGCTAAAAGGAAAGACTAGCCGGGATTAATTACACCTTACAATTTCGCTAATATTTCAGCCAGGCCAGTACCAGTACTTTGAGGGAGGTTCCCCGTGCTTTCGTACGGACCTAATTAACGTAAACCTCATTTTCCAAGAGGCATAACCCCGTTGACACCTTTCTAGACACCTACTTGATCGGCTGATTGTAATGTGTAAAACTCTCTCAGGAGTAACTCTTACTCACAGTGGGTATCGGGATCCAACTATCTCATAGAAGGTATGCAATCTCATTGCAAATTTCAACACTTGAAATTCCCGATAATTCTTTTACCCCTAGCGTGCTATAACCTTGACGCATGCCAAACAACCCATAGTCCGCTAGTCAAGTTCAACCCGTGCATTTCCTGATTGAATTAAACCCACCCGTATGACCCTTGACGCATGCCAAACAACGCCGTACGAATGCCCTAATCCAATCGCATCGTATGCTAGCAGATAAGCACGAGTTAGCTACCTTACACTACGCCTTGACGCGTGCCAAACTACCGCAGCACGAATACTAAGTAGTACTTATCTGAAATGACGGAGGGCTACGCAGGTTTTTAAGAAAACCATGAGCGTAATGAACTTGATATTGTTATAGAATCAAATGATTTAAATGGAGTGTTTTTTAGGCCTTTGCTTGTTTTGCTAAAGAGGTCACTCCCGGTGAAGGGATCTCGGCTCTTTCCTTATTGAATAAGGTGCAGGATATTTCACAAATACCACTATGCAAAGCAAAAACTAGAAAAGCAATCAAAAGACAAAACCAAGGGTTGTAGCATCTGCCAGTTATTGCTAAAGAGGTCACTCCCGGTGAAGGGATCTCGGATCTTTCCTTATCAAATAAGGTACTGGATGTTCTACAAGGAACACCGCTATGCAAAGCAAGAACTAGAGCTACTTGTTTTTGAAAATTCGATTCCACAACATCTTTAGGTTTCTTTTATTTTCATTAATCTCATTAATGAAGTCCCATTTTATTATACTTCTCAAGCTTCAGATATGAAACGAAATCAACAATATATAATATATATCACATATATATAATATAAACATTCGTCTCATGCAGTAATAGGATCTCATCACAGAACATTGCAGCAGAAGAACATATATGAAATATTGGATATTCTAGGATTTCCGTGTTTTATATTAAGCCAGTATAAAATACGGATTTCACGGTCGCGATGAATAGTCAAACCCACATCCCTAGACCCCTACGAGAACGACAAGCAACCTTACCAATTCTAGAGTTAGGAGACCCGGTCTCGACTCCTCGAGATGGTCTCCCACTGGATCCTAGAACCCGGTTACTTGTGCTCCCTTCCTCGGGTCTATCCTAATGCGGAAAAGTAAATAATATTCAATGGTGACATCATCCTCAACCCGGAAGTTCCCCAATAAAAGAATATTACATACAATGAATTTTACATGAATGAAAATAAAAACCCTCATCTCATATAAAACCCCCGGCTATTCAAAACACGACGATCCAATATAACATATTACAGCAACACATAACAACACATGTCATCAACGTAAGTAAATATGCGTATCCCAATTGTCGTTGACGTATAGCAACCGGTGATACACCACATATTACACTTACGGTCGCAAAAAAGAAAGTCTAAAACTACAATAGTTGGAATCCGCAACCTCTTTAGACATCACATGCCTAACCAAATGAATTCCTTAGACATCGCATGCTTAACAATTATAAACCCCGCATTTTAGTCTCGATGTCGAAAACACTTTTCAATATCTAGTCGGGAAATTCAACAAGATTCCCAACATCCTGATCGAATGCTCGTCGGAAACTTTAGTAGACGGCCGCACCCCCCGATGCCATCGATGAAGTGCACTAAGGCGGAACACCGCTGCCGCGAGCACCCGAACAGATGCTTTTGGCGACGGGGTTCTCCTACAGTCACTTGGTCGGGGCTATGGGGCGTGGCTATCTTTAAGTTTACTCGGCGAGTATCCACGTACACTACGTGATTGCGACGGACTTTTGATCACATCAAAATCCCGTGGCAACCGATCAAATGAGACTAAAAACTGCTAGATTTATAATATTCAAATTAGTTATCTCATAACTACTTGTGGATTCTAAATATTGTATCACATTCCAGATAAATAGACAATGTTAAACATTCCAAAAACAAACACCCAAGATTTCCCAAATAGCTCAACACTTGAGCGGAGTTCAAAAAGTCCTAGAACATGTCATAGCCGCTATGAACCAGCCGTAGAAGGGTCAAACCAACGCCTCACATGTGGCAACGCTAAACTACCACAAACCATATGGTTCAGTAGAAGTTTTGACGGTCACATAATCGAGTTAAGGTTACGTTTTTCTAGAGGGTCCACAGATTCGCTTGCATGATTTTTTGAAAGTTTTAAACTCAGGAAAAATCCAACACTTGTAAAATTTCCGACAGGGGAAAAAGTGAGTTATTGATATCCGTTCGAACCTTTTAACACGTTCTAAATTACCCGGAAAAACTTAAACGAAGTTAAACTATCCGATCGAATCAACGAGTTCCCAATATATCCCAGAAAGCTCAACACTTGGGTAGAACTAAAAATTTCCAGAAGCTTGAAAAAGTACCCAAGAATAAACCCCTGAAGTATTAGCCCCGAATTCCCAAAGTTGGCCACGGAACCGCCGCCAAACGCATGGTTTGGCCGCGGTTCCGCGATCGCTTGAGTGAGTTATGGTTTCGTACTTAACAGTAATTCTTAGAATTCCCTGCATGATTTTCTGAGTATTTTTAATATAAAAAAATTCAACTTTTGACAAAATTTCCAGAAAGTGGGATTTATCGGGGTTTCGGAGTTCGATCGGACTTCAAACTTCGTCTAGACAACGCCTAATGCTCTAGCTTGGCTCTAATACCACTGTAGGGTTAGCATAGCACCTAGTGAATGTTTTGGCAAGCATCATTCATGCTACTTTAAAATTTTTGGGGTGTTAAACAAACCCTAACCAAGATCTTAACTAGAGAATTAGGGTTAACTTGCATGTAAACAACTTTACATCTAAGAGAGAGGGATTACAACCTTTGTAGTCCGTTCCTTCACTTCATAAGCTCCGTGTTGAGATCCCTTCGCTGTAATCAACATGAACTCTGACTCTTGAGTGGCTCCATGAGGTAAATGAGACACCTTGCTTGTAGTATTCATGATCTAAGATGATCTACCTTGAAGAATCTCTAACCCAAGCTTACACTTCACTAAACAACTTATTAGAGAAGTGAACACCCTAATCTAAATGGCTAGAATAGATGAGGATGATGAAGTAGGAATTTAGCTCTCTTTTGTTTTCAATTTCTCACACTAATTCATCACATGCAAAAAGCTAGCAAGCTTTTTCAAGGAGGAGGAAGAAGAAGAAGAAAGCTTTTGTGATGAATAATGAATTATTGTTGTGGTTACAATTGCAACCTTGAGTTAAGAATGAAGGGCTTAACTCATGTAGAGAATAAACCATAGGTAAAGGGTTTGGGTTGAGTTAACAAATATCTACACAAAATATCAAGCTAAAGATAAAAGAAAGTTTCATGAAGCTTCATGAAAAAGCTAACCCAAAAGCTAACCCAAATCCAAACCCTAACTTGTTTAAACTCCACAAAACATGTTGTATTTGTAACCCTAACTTGTTACAATATTATATATCACATATATAATATATTTTTGTAACAAAAGAAAATAATACAATTAACATATATCGCATATATATCAATGTATTATCCGTTGAGAAAATGAATCAATAAAACGAGCTTATATTAGTTAACGTAATATAATATATCAATTATATAATTATACATCAAATTATCAAATCAACACTTGATCCGATAATCCGGCTATTTCACAAATAACCGACTAATATAATCCGTATCCGTTCATCGAATCAACACTTGATCCGATGATCCGGCTATATCACATATACCCGGCCGATATCACATATCGCGAGAATCTAATACGGTATCGCATACACGTATTATTCTCGGTCCCGCACATATCACATATGTGCTCCTACTCCGTTTTGCCTGAGCCAGAAAACCTCCGTGTAGGACTCTAAAGAATCGTCAATACGCTGGCAGTAGGTGATGATCATATCAAACACCCACAAGCTGCAAGCGGTCAGATAAACGTAACAGCCACCCAGGTATTGAGCAATCAGAAGATTAACAAGCAAGCCTGTACATTCTCCTACGAATCCAATCAGTAACACTCCCGTACAGTCCGGTCTCTTCGTCTGATATGTCGCATATCCAGTCTAGGGGTGGTAAACGCCAGACCCCAGTAACCGATAAGTCGTGTCGATATGAGGTCCATAACAGTTCGAGAAACTACTGATAACACTTACCAGTAAATCTCAGCAACCCTGGCCAGGGATTTCCAGTTATAGCCAATCGAACACAGCGCAACATCAACTCCCTATACCGGGAGAGACGAAACCCCTCCTATCACTCATTGCCTCCATGTGATTTGGGACTATACCCAAAAGCCACCGTTTTGCACGCCCTCTTGGACATGGTATGATGGAAATCAAAGCACAGTGGGAATCACACAAGACTCTATGACGATCTCGGGTCTACAGACTACCCTGTACCAGTGTCACCAGAGAACTGCCATCTGACGTGAGGTATAATACCATCTGGGAGTTCTCGGCGAGTTCGTCCAGTGTACCCAGTCTCCACTGAGCACCCGTATACTGTCTCTGATGTCAAACACCAATGGATATAGGATCATCCATCGCCCATCTACTTGGGTCAAGAAGCATACGCTAGTCTACTCTGGTATATCGATGCCCTGTCTCGATACACCTACGGTTAGGAACATTTGAAGGATGTACTTAGCGACTACACTGTCCCCACTAGTATGATCTGCATCATAGTCCTGGTAGTCAAGTACTCATCCTAAGGGCTTTATCAACATGTAATATAGAGACAATCAAAGTACATGTTAAGATAAAGAGTAACCAGATAGCATACTATCATATCGAGCAAGAAAGTCCTCCCTATATATGTCCAAGCATCCACTACTATATACATCGTATGTACAGTAATGGTTTCTAGGGCATACATATCACTAACATCATTGGGTTATGAGTACACTGGACGGACTCGCCGGGAACCTGCTAGTTAGTATTATACCTATAGTCAGATAGCAGTTCCCAGGTGACATGTGTACAGGTTAGTCTGTCGACCTGATATCGTCATTTGTCTCGTGTGAGTTCCCACTGTGCTTTGATTACTACCCTACCACGGCTTAAAGGAGTCGTGCAAACGGGTTTTAGTTAGGTACGGTCCCGAGCTACATAGAGGCAGTGAGCGGATCGTCGGGGATTCGTCTCTCCCAGTATTGGGGGTTGATGTCGCACAGTGTACGGATGGCCATCACCAGAAATCCTTAGCCAAGGTAGTCGAGAATTACTGATTCGGATCAGTAGTTTCTCAAGAGGTGATGGGCTTCATACCGACACGCATTATTGCGTTATTAGGGGTCTGACTTTATCCACCCCCTAGATCCAATATGCGATACTCTTAGACGAACAGACCGGACTGTACGGATATTGTCACTGTTAGGCTCAGTAGGGTTCCTGGATAAGTTCGCTCATCGGCTTCCCTTTCGCTTAATACCTCGGCAGCCGTTACGCACAGCTAGTGCCACTGACGTGCTTGTGGTTAAATCCACAGCCAGCATATTGATGAGTCATTAGAGTCCCCCCACAGAAAGTTTTCCAAGTTCGGGCGAAACGTTGTAGAGGCCGTATGGTTTTATGGCAGGGTTCGATTATATACGTGCACTTGTGCATGGATCATGATCGGACGGATCATACTAGTGGGCTTTGCTTTAAGCCGGATCCTAGTATTAGATTTGTTGGATTACTTTAGTCTCATTACATTCGCATTCAGTTGGAATGCGGATGCATGTATGTATATACAGGTGTGGGGTATCTTTGTGATCCATCACGAGTTTACTTTAGATGTTGCCATTCCCTTTTTGGATTAAAACATTTGGATTAATGTTTATTAATGGTAATTATGAGCTCAAGTCATCATGAGGAGCATTAATTGTGGCATGTGCATGGGTGATGACTCATGGTCTTTTTATTTGTGCAAATATCACCTTTTTGATTGATTAGGTGTTGAAATGATATGAGGAGAGAGAGAGGGCAGCCATGAGGCTAAGGGGGTTGGTCTTGACATTATGCTAGAGCTCTCTCACTTTATCATTCCAACACAATAATAAAAGAAAGCTCTTCTTCTTTCTCTTTCTTCTTGAGCTCACAATCTCCATTAATGGCTTCATCTTCAACCTCCATCCATACAATCTCATGTGTTGAGAATCAATGGATGTTTAAAGACAAAGTTATCACACACATTCTCTACTTCACCTTGGACATGTCGGCTAGCAAACTTCATGTCCGAGTTGCTTCGGTTTGAAGCGGGAGCCCGTAAAAAGACTTCTTGATGTGGTGCCCTTTTTGACGAGGAAACCGGAGATCGACGTGATCGGAGATGCCGCGAGGAGCTAAGGATGGTAGCTAAAGACCGAAGGACACGGATCGATCGGTATAGCCATTCTAACTTCTTAGTAGTTGCTAGTTAACGGTTAATGGAACGATCCGGGTTTTTGGTTATGGTAGCGCCAAGTTTTGAAAAGTTTTTTTCCGCATTTGGCCTCGGAAAGACGGCCGGGACGCTGCCGTAATCCAACATGGTATCAGATCCATGCCATTAACCTTTACTAGCTTGTTCTAACATGTGTAAAATATCGATCGATCAAAATTTCCAAAACTGCAATTCCATTTTCCAAGTTTCTGTCGAAAATTTTTTGTGGTCAAAAAATTATTTTTAGTATGTCAGAAAATCATGCAAACTTTTTTAAGATTACAAAAGAAATTTTGTCGACTGAGCCCACTAAAACACCGTGCACCGTGGAACCGCCGCATAAACAACGTTTTGGCCGCGGTTCCGCTGCTGTTTTGGGGCTTCCGTGCACCATTTTTCTTCTGGGTGTCTTTCATATGGAATTGTGGTTTCTGGAATATTTTGTTTTGGCCCAGATTTGTTTGAGTCCTGAGTTTTGCACTTGGGGCCACTTCGGGAAGTTTTGTCGATCAAAATTTTAAATGCGTTAGTTCACAGTGTTTACATTATATCTGCGACCGTGAATGTCATTCAAGCGGTAAATCATGTCTAACTGCTATAGCTCTTTTAGACGGGTTTGCGAACGTGACATTCACGTTGATGTTCTGTGTTGTGCTGTGATGTTGCGGATTCGTCGTGGTGGATAGGTTGGGTGCAATATTAGTACAGTTTAGTTTTATTTGTACATTTGATATCGCGGGGCAAGCGTCCGACATATGGACTGCCGTCACTGCCTGTTTGTATATTATTCTTTTGGGGCACGACTGGGTTGAGGTCGATATCACCGTTGTACATATTTTCTTTTCTATACTAGGATTACCCCGCGGTGGAGTGCATGGATAGCCGGGTTCTAGAGGGCAACGGGCCCGCATCTCATGGCTTTAAGACGGAGGGGGCTTCACTCTAGAGACGGGCTATTCGCCGCACTCGTAGGGGGTATAGTTTGACCCAAGGAGGGATGCTCAAGTTACTGGATTCCGTGAAGTGCTGGGTGGTCCATTCACTTTGCTGAAGAGGGCTGCCTCGCTTCTGGTTTTGGCGGATAATTTGCCGCGCTCGTAGGGGTCTAGGTTTTCATTGCACAGGCTATCCACATGACCAGGGGAACGTCGGGTTTCATTTGCGGCTCAAAGGAAACCCGGGGCTCCCAGATTATCTGTATTGTTCTGTGATGCTTATTACTTTTCTGTGATGTTGCATTAATCACGCCTGGAGCGATCATTATATATTGTTATATATATACTGGTAGATGTTGTATATGTTTTACACCCGCGCTAGTCCAGTCCCCGCTCTGTCGTTAGTTAAGTAACCTAACGGGTGACGACGGGACCCAGTGGCGAATGCGGATGGCATATACGTACATCATATTTTCGTTCTTTTCTTGTGTTATTAATTGATGGGACTGCGCTGATTCAGATCAATGCAAGGAAAACAAACCTATTCGATATTGTTGGAACAATTTTCAAAAAGCTGTTATTACAAGGACGTTCTCTTTTGTTATGCATAGTGGTATTCAGTTATGAATATCCAGCACCTCATTCGACGAGGCAAGGACCGAGATCCCTTCATCGGGAGTGACCCCTTGGACAGAGGTTTACGTCAGGGTAATAACTTCACTATAGCCGATTACTTTTTGCTTTACATCACGGTATTCAGTTGGAATATCCTGCACCTCATTCTACGGGGAAAGAGCCGAGATCCCTTCACCGGGAGTGACCTCTTTAGCAAAGGTTTTCACCACTAAATTTATAAAAAGCAATCCGGTTCCTTCAACGATATCAAGTTCATTACGTTAAAGGTTTTTTGCTAAAAACCATTCGTAGCCCTCCGTCATTTCAGATTAGTATTGCTTAGTATCCGCGCTATGTTTGTCGTTGCTATTCGCCGATGCGTAGTGTGCGGTAGCTCTGTAATGCTTTTCTGTCGCATGGATATGTGGATTGGTTAGGAGGTCGTACGACTTTGTTGATTATTCATCAAGGGTCATGCGGGTGGGTTTAACGCAATCAAGATAATGACGGGTTGAACTTGACTAGGACCTTTTGATTTGTTGATTATTCATCAAGGTCATTTGGGTCCTAAGGGTAAAAATCACATCGGGGGTTTCAAACATACAAAAAACTTGCCAGGCATGCGCATACCTTCTGCAGTGTGATAACTTGAGTGGATTCTATCAGGTTATCATGCAATAATAGTTGGATCCCGATTCCCACTGATGAGTTGGTTTACTCCTCGGGTGATCCCGACTAATTCTTCTTTTAGGTTTGGAGGAGAATTTGAGGAAACAGTGGGAGGTTTCCTGATTAGATAAAGTGATTAACCATTCTGATCTAGGTTAGAGTGCACGCAGAGTGTTTCTTTTCTCTCTCTCTTTGACTGCGACTATGGCCCGACCCTGGACTATAACTCAGTAACCAAGTTAACCGAACTTTCTTAAAACATTGGTTTTTGGATTGTCTGAGTTGCATACATCATTGCCACTCCTTCTTTTACCCTTTGAGTTTCTCCAGAACACCCCGTATTATTACGAACATCCACTTCCATTGGATAAATCAATCGTATGGTTATATACGAACTCGAAGGAACTTATTCCGGATTCGAGGATGGATTCTGGTTCTGGAGAGATTGAATAGGACTATTCAGTTGTCTTTTCTTTTTACCTTCTTTCAGGTTGTGAGGGCTCTTAGGATTAGCAGAGGGTACACCTATTGCTCTTATTGGATAGTCTTCTTCCAAACCATAGGCAGGTGCCGAAAGGTAGGGAATGAAGAAAACCAATTAGCCTAAGTGTGGTGTACATAAGGTAATATGTAAAGACAAATAAAGGGATAAGAAAGAGAGCAAAGTAAATTGCGACTGTAAACATTCATGAACAAACCACGTATTTCATCGCCACTCCTACTTCACCTTTGTATTTCTCCAGAACACCCCGTATTACTACGTAGATCCAATTCCATTGGATAAATCCATCGTATAGTTACATACGAACTCGAAGAAACTTTTTCGAGGATAGATTCTGGTTCAGGAGAAATAAGAATAAGCTTTATTCAGTTGTTTTTTATCATCACCTTCTCTCAGGTTGTAAGTACTCCTAGAATTAGGAGAGTACACCTATTATACTTATTGGATAGTCTTCTTCCAAATCATAGGCTGGTGCCGAACTGAAGGGAAGGAAGAAAACCATTTAGCCTAAGTGTGGTGTACAGAAGGAAATGAGTAAAGATAAATAAAGGGATTTGGAGAGATGACAAAGAGATATACGGTTACAGTCATGAATCTGGATAATGGAAGAGGCATTACTAGGAATACCCGGACACCCCCTTCGAAACATATTCATGTTTCAGTTTCATTGTGCGTTGTTAATTGAAAACTGATTTCCCAATTAGACCCTTGCTCCAGGGAATGTATTTACCAGGTTTGATTCTCACATCTGTATGGTTTTACAGATGATGTGTGGGAGTAAGTTATTGGGAATTAAGCGATCATCCTCACTACATCGGAATTCGTTGTAATTGGTGATATTTGAGGAAATCGTCTAGGTTTTTGCCGGACGTCAAATGTTTGGTTATGAATATCCGTTGTTATGCACCAGTTTCAAATTGATATATCTGTACGTTTATTTTTATAAAGTGAGATTTAACTTTTTGAAATTATGTCCATGACATTTACCTATATCAGTTGATGGTTAGGTAAGGAGCATTCAACAGCGATGTAATTCTTCTTAACCATATGACAGTTTTCAACCTACGACGCACAGAGTTTGAGTTATTCAACTCAGGGGAATTATACAAAGTATTGTATATTGTCCAGTGTCCGTTAGGATAGAGGAGTTGGTCCTCATACTATATTCTGTTTACTTGTGACTTCTCTAGTTTTTAGACAAGTGTTTCGTAGAAATACAAGGTTTAAATTTTGAGAAGTTATAGGTACAAGAATAAAGTAGAGAACCATGTGTTGCAAGTATCAGGATTCTTCAAGGTGATCGAAGATGTAGATACCTGTGTTTGGTATTCAGTTGATAGTAATGGTTTTGAGAAACTTGTTTCTTTTTTAAGTTACTCATATCTGGATGTACTCCTAAGTTGAGTAACGCTGATCGGCCTCCTTCCATTTAGTTGATATGCACTGGAGACAGCTGCATGATTTGAATATGGTTCCAATTAAATCAGTGCCTCTATTTCTATATTGTATATAGAATGGTTCATATCTTAACGATGTTAAGGTATTTGGAGTTGTCCAGCTTATGCTTAAAACCAGACTCTGGATAACTCAAGGCACGTTTCTGTAATGGCTGTTTGTGGGTTGTTCCGGGCTTTGACGAGGGATAACTTTCTACCAATTGGAAGATCAATAGTGATATTGTTCTTAACTCGCCACAGTTTTAGTAAAATGGACTTTTTCAGAAAACAATAGTGGGAGTATGGTAGAACTGGAAGTGATTCCAGAACCGCAAACAATTACTGAAAATTTGATAAGAACCTAAAAATTCAATCAGGTTTGAGATTCCAATAACCACTCCGTAAATATGGCGGGTGACCTCAGGCACCCGAGAGCTACTTCGGTAGGCATCCGAGAGCTACTTCGGTATCCTCAAAGACAATGACAGGGAGGTTCTTGTTTAACCAAACTTGATACTACTGTTATTCCAGACTATGAGACCAGGCAGGAGGATGAGTATAGCGTCGTTCTAAACTAGCTTTAGAAGTGCACGTGTATATGACTCTGGCAGAGGGTTGTCGTAGTCAGTGGGAGCAGCGGAAGCGTGGTGGACAAGTAGCTTATGTCTATTTATAGACTAAAACAGATATAGCGGAGATAGATCATCTATTTCTGATGTGACAGTCATGGGCTTTGACTTCATCAAAATAGGAGATGGATTTGTTAAGAAGGTAGTAGGGTGTGATGTCCTGGTATTTGGATGACATACACAGAGTAGGAAGTGAAATTCCTATACTACGATCGGTTATACTGTGGTTGTCACACAGTGTTTTCTCCACATAGGATATGGATATTATATTAAGCATTCTGGTTACTAGATCTAAGGTTTTAGATCTAGATTTGGGTATTTTCCCAATCTGGGTACTTAGACAGTATTCTAAAGGTGTTTCAGAATGGACGACTCCTGGCATGGTAGTGTACCTGCAGGTGATGGAGGCACCCTTTCTAAAGGTGTCTTACAGACTAAAGGGGAGAGGGATGTGCATAATTGGCATATCACTTGCTTAGGCAATTGAGTCAATCATGAGATGTCAAGTAATATGTTCCCCACCGAAAACACGGAGACGCGACCGGGCGGGTCCGTCTAGCCTGAATTTCGGGGCAGATGCTAATTGGTGCTATCCGTCCACCTCTCCGAAGATGCCAAGTTGATTTATGACACCATGTATCGAAGGTTTAAACGGATGCGGCCGATGTAGCAGACTTCGTCAGATTCCCCCTCATTTGAGGGGTTTTTGATTATGGGGACGCTCTTCCCTGCAGGCGCAAGCCCCTGCAGTTAATTACGCTACCGCATCGCGGTAACAACTTTCTCCTTCTCCAGATGGTCATTTCGTGTCGTCCCGTGGATTGTATACGGATACTAATTTATGTTGTCGTCCGTAGAGCGTGGATTAGTCCAAATCCGTATCTTCTTAGATTTGGGTTTAGGGGTTGGGTTTAAGGATACGTTAGTCTCATTTGGGACTAAGATCAACTTAAACGTTAGTTAAGGATACGTTAGTATAATTTTAGACTAAGATCGACTTAACGGGATCGTTTAGATCCAATAAAAGAGCATTTGGACTCTAATGTTTAGTTTAGAGACATTGCGGTCGATTAGTTTAAGGACGTTACGGTCCATCGTTAGTTTAAGGACATCACGGTCCGAGGTTAATGACATCATAGTCTGTGAGTTTAAAGACATCACAGTCAAGATTAAGGACACCATAGTCCATGAGTTTAAAGACCTCACAGTCATGGTTAAGGACGTCATAGTCCATGGGCTTAAGGACCCCACAGTCAAAGAAATGTATGGTTGTTAGGACCCGTCAACTCTCTGAAGACGTTGAAGGATTACAATGACAAATATCAGAGGAGTTCAGAGATGTACCCTTAAACCGATGTGGGTTGAGAGACCGGTAGTCCAATTGGGACTAAGATCTGTGATTTATGAGCATATGAACTCAATTAATCTGAATTGAGGACTTATGGCCAATTTGGGCTAAGTCCGTTCAATTACAATGTTCAACATTTGTTTTTGGAGTTGTTAGATGTTTGTTTGAGTCCAATCCCCTTAAAAATGCTAAGCATTGGTTTGGTCTCTGACAATGTTTTGTCTTTAGTTGAATGTTGTGCATTTATCATAGCTCCATGCTTATTCAAAGAACAGTTTATATTCTGTTCAAGCGCACATAAAAGCATGTGGTGCACTTGGCACTAGCGCCAGATATGAAGCGCTAATGCGCTTAGTACTTTGCGCTAAATGAAGAGCGCTGATGCGTTTAGCGCTTTGCGCTAGATGTAGAGCGCTGATGCACTTTTAGTTGAAACGTTGAGGCGTTTAGCGCTGGTGCCGTGTAATGAGCGCAGAGCGCTTTTAGTAATGCGGCGCACACGTGAGTAGCACGTGGCGTGCTTAGCACTGAGTGCTAGCCAATGAGCGCAGTGCACCGTGTCTGAAGCGCTATGGCGCTGCAGCGCTTTGCGCTAGATGAAGAGCACTAAGGCACTTTTGAATTAGGAGCGCTAAGGCTCTTATCAGATTAGGAGTGCTTAGGCTCTTCTTGGGTCAACTTTGCGCTCTGCAGATTATCTACTCTTTGATAAGTGACTTTGTTTCAAGATTCTAAGAACAAAGTTCTTAGTTTATAAGAGATATTTCAATCTCTTTTTTGATGAAAGGCTTTGCCTTTATGGATCTGTGATCCTGAGAGAATTGAATAATTCTCCCCCCTTTATAATGAGATGTTCATAATCTCTTTTATGAAAGACAACTTTGTCTTATAGATCTATGATCTGTGAAAGAAGTAAGTACTTCTGATTATACTAAGACGATTTCGTCTGTATATTCTTTTTACCTTGAAAAAGAATCATCTTCCTTCGCCGAGAGTTTCTTCTTCTTCTTGAGATTTTCTCAAAGTTTATTGGGGGGGTTCCTCTATCTAAGACTTGAAGTCTGGGGGCCTTTATATAGGGCAAGATGGTTTGTTCAATCAGTTAAGGAGATCTTTTCTCCAATTGATTTGGGGAATTTCCCATCGTTGGATCTTTGATCCATAGGCTTCTGATTTACAGAAGGCAATATTCTTGTTTTTAACAAGATTGGGAAATCTTTCCATGCAGAATTTATTGTCTTTGGTAATTTTTATTTACCATTGGATCATTGATCCAACGGTGCTCTGATTTACAGAGCACAATTTTGTTGTTTGGAAAGATTTTGAGAAATCTTTCCTTAACAGAATTTGTTATCTATTTTAGTGATTTTCAATCACCATTGGATCATTGATCCAACGATGTTCCAAATACAGGGCACAATCTTTTCTGTTTGGAAAGATTCAATAGAATTTCATTCTTGTTAATTGATAATTTAATCATATCCGTTGGATATTTGATCCAACGGTGACTAACATTTAGTTCCAGCGCTAGCGCTTATGCGCTCTGCCCATGATGCGCTATTTGGATTGCAGTGCTCTTAGCGCTAGCGCACACGTGCTTTGCACATGGTGCGCTACTTGTAGCGCAGCGCATCTGGCGCTAGCGCCTATGCGTTTTGCACGGGGTGCACTGTTTATGGAGCAGCGCTTTTATTAAAGCGCACCTTTAATTCAAATTTTGAATTCTGAACAGAGCTTTGCTCTAATTGGGGAAATAAATGCCCCCCACTACTTTGCTCACGTAAGTATATACGTGGGTGAAGTAGTGCAGAGTAATTTATAGTGTATGACCAGTTTCGGGTTGGTATATAATTTTCAGAATCTTGATCTGAGAAGATAACGAGTGGACGCAAGCGTCGTCATTTATCATTGACTCAAATCTCGACTCTTAAGGGATATAATTTCAAACCCTCTGCTCCATGAGCCGCACCCTTCTATTTCTTTATGTTTTACTCTGGCGTGAAGTAGTTTATATGCTCATGAGTAACTTCTTCATTTCAGTGGCATGTAGCTTTGGCAAGTGTGGCCCATAGATGGTAGATAACAGTTCATCTTAAACTCTTTATAAGGTAGCGATGGCTTAGAAAACAGGGTTAGGATCTGTTGCCTAAAACTTTTCAACTTTATGAGCCGTGAGGGTCTCATAAAGACTTTTCTCCCAACGAGTCGAGAGGATCTCGTATGTGTCTTTTCTCCTTAGGAGTCGTGAGGACTCCTAAGTGAGTTTTCTCCTGAGAATCGTAAGGATCTCACAAGAGAATTTTCTTTATGCGTAGGGGCAATAATTTCCCCGCAAGTTGAGACGAATCGAGAGATTCTCGCAAAGACATTGATTTCCTTGCGGGTCGAAACGAATCGAGAGGTTCTCGTCAAGGACGCTGATTTCCCTTGAATTGAGATAAGAAGCGATGGCTTAGGAAACAGGGTCAGATCTGCTGCCTAAGACTTTTCAACTTTATGAGTCGTGAGGGTCTCACAAAGGCTTTTCTCCCTACGAGTCAAGAGGATCTCGTAGGTGTATTTTCTCCTTAGGAATCGTGAGGATTCCTAAATGTGTTTTCTCTTGAGAGTCGTAAGGATCTCATAAGAGAATTTTCTTCCTCACAAGTTGAGAGAACTCGTAAGTGATTGATGAGTTGACCTACTCCCGAGTCAAAGCATTGCCTCAACAGGGAGGTCGAAGGTTGACTTTGGTTTGTCTGTGCACCGCTGAGTCACGGAACTGGGAACTTTGCCGCGGCTCCGCTTTGCTGACGTCGTATATTCCTGCAGAGACACTGATTTTTTCTGCGGGTCAGCGTGAATCGAGATGTTCTCGTCAAGGACGCTGATTTCCCTGAATTGAGGTATTTGCCAAGGACACTGATTTCCCTAGAGTCGAAACGAATCGAGGTATTCCTGCAAAGACACTGATTTCTCTGCGGGTCGATGCGAATCGAGATGCTCTCATCAAGGACGCTAATTTCCCTGAATCGAGATTTTTGCCAAGGACACTGATTTCCCTGGGGTTGAGACGAATCGAGGTATTCCTGCAAAGACGCTGATTTCTCTACGGGTCGACGCGAATCGAGAAGCTCTCTTCAAGGACGTTGATTTCCCTGAATAAAGGTTTTTGCCAAGGGCACTGATTTCCTCGGAGTTGAGATGAATCGAGGTATTCCTGCAAAGACACTGATTTCTCTGCGGGTCGATGCGAATCGAGATGCTCTCGTCAAGGACACTGATTTCCCTGAATCGAAGAGGTTGCCAAGGACACTGATTTCCTCGGAGTTGAAACGAATCGAGGTATTCCTGCAAAGACGCTGATTTCTCTGCGGGTCGATGCGAATCGAGATGCTCTCGTCAAGGATGCTGATTTCCCTGAATCGAGGTATTTGCCAAGGACACCGATTTCCTCGGAGTTGAAACGAATCGAGCTATACCTGCAAAGACGCTGATTTCTCTGCGGGTTGACGCGAATCGAGATTCTCTCGTCAAAGACGCTGATTTCCCTGAATCGAGGTATTTGCCAAAGACACCGATTTCCCTAGAGTCGAAACAAATCGAGGTATTCCTGCAAAGACATTGATTTCTCTGCGGGTCGACGTGAATCGAGGTGCTCTCGTCAAGGACGCTGATTTCCCTGAATCAAGGTTTTGCTAAGGACACTGATTTCCCTGGAGTTGAGACGAATCGAGGTATTCCTGCAAAGACACTGATTTCTCTGCGGGTCGGTGCGAATCGAGATGCTCTCATCAAGGACGCTGATTTCCCTGAATCGAGGAGGTTGCTAAGGACACTGATTTCCTCGGAGTTGAAACGTATCGAGGTATTCCTGCAAAGACACTGATTTCTCTGTGGGTCGACACGAATCGAGATGCTCTCATTAAGGACGCTGATTTCCCTAAATCGAGGTATTGCCAAGGACACTGATTTCCTCGGAGTTCGAAACGAATCGAGAGATTCCTACAAAGATATTGATTTCTTTGCGGGTCGATGCGAATCGAGATGCTCTCGTCAAGGACGCTGATTTTCCTGTATCAAGGAGGTTGCCAAGGACACTGATTTCCCTGGGGTTAGTTGACTTATTTCCGAGACGGAGCATTTATCCGGCAGGGAGGTCATTGGTTGACTCCAGGTTGTCTATGAACCGTAGAGTCTTGGAACTGGAGACTTTGTCGTGGCTCCGATTGATGGTGTAGCATCTGTGTCCTGCTGGAATGAGGAGGCACACCATTGTTGGTCTTCGGGCCGTAGATATGGCCATTGAGATTTAGAACTAGGGACTTTGCCATGGCTCCGTTTCGTTGCGACTCTGAGGTCGGTTGTTGACATCACGTCTGCATCTGGTTGAAGTGAAGAGAAACGCCGTTGGTGATCTCTAGGTTGTCTGTGAACCGTCGAGATTTGGAACTAGGGGACTTTGCCATGGTTCCGTTGTTTTGACCCTGGGGTCGTTTGTTGATGTCGCATCTGCATCCAGCTGGAGTAGGAGAAACGCCGTTGATGATCTCTAGGCTGTGTGTGAACCGTCGAGATTTAGATCTAGGGGACTTTGCCATGGTTCCGAGGTAGTCTCTAGGCTGTCTGTGAACCGTCGAGATTTGGAACTAGGGGACTTTGCCGTGGCTCCGTTTGTTGGTGTAACATCTGTATCCGATTAGAGGGAGGAAGAATTCCGGTGTTGATCTCTAAGTTGTCGATGTTGACGTTGAGACCCTGAAATTAGGGATCTTCCTTCGCTTCGTTTGTTGACATTGTGTCTGCAATATTGCGACGAATGTCGAGATTGTCTTTAGGTTGTCTATGAACCGTCGAGATTTGGCTTCGCTTCGACGAAGCCTGGTGGGACGATATGGTTCCCTTCTTGTTTGTGCCCATGGATTGTATACAGGAGTCAATGTGACCTTACCTACAGGGCAGAAAGTTTCATTCTTTCATTTTTTTAATTCTTTCCGCGATGCTCTATCATTTCAGCTTTTTACATCGCGAAAATCATGATTGCCCAATCATTTTGGCTATTTTTCGCGGTGCCCAATCATTTCGGCTATTTTTCTTTTTACTCGCTGCTTTTTATTGTGAGTTGCCCAATCATTTCGGCTGTTTTTGTATGCATATATTTTTACTTGCTGATTTCATTGCAAGTTGCCCCATCATTTCGGCTATCTCATATGCATTTTTGGCTTGCTGATTTTTTATCGCGAGTGTGGAACTTGGAATCTAGTGCCAATTTCAGCATCAGTATCGCTGCGACTGGAATATTACCAGGAGTGAATCATCATTTGCCGTGAAAGGGCTTGGAATTTGATACCGATTTAGGCATCAGCATCGCTACAACTGGGATATTGCCAGGAGCGAATCATCATTTGCCTCTGTCGATGTCGAAAAAAGGTGGCTTAGCAAATAGGGTTAGGATCCTGTTGACTAAGGCTTTTTGACTTTACGAGCCGTAAGGGTCTCATAAAAGTATTTCTCCCTACGAGTCGTGGGGATCTCGTAGGTGCATTTTCTCCTTAAGAATCGTGAGGATTCCTAAGTGTGTGTTCTCTTATAAGTCGTAAGGATCTTACAAGGGTGTTTTCTCCTTATAAGTCGAGAGGACTTACAAGTGTCGTTCGCCATATGAAGATATCCCTCGTCAGTAGTGGGACTCTGTTGGAGAAACGTTTATTTGTGCCCGTGGATTGTATACAAGGGTCAATATTGAACCGCTTGTAGGACAAAATCAGGGTGTATGACTACTTAAGAACAGGTTCAGATCCCTGTAGCTTAAGTCTTTTTGAATCTTATGAGCCGTGAGGGTCTCATAAGAGGGTTCTCCTTACGAGTCATGAGGATCTCGTAAGTATAATTTCTCCTTAGGACTCGTGGGGATCCCTAAGTGTGTTTCTCCTTTGTGAGTCGTAAGGATCTCACGCAGCTAGTTTCTCCTTATAGGGTCGAGAGGACCATGCAAGTGTCTTTTGACGAGATTGCGCCCTTTCGGGTTTTCACAAAACTCGCCGGTAGTCCCGCTGTTTTAACTCACAGAGCCCTTTCGGGTTTTCATCCGTGCCCATCTTGCTTATGGACCTACCATTTTTTTACCATGTCAGCCTGGGGACGCCGCGGGTTTGTAGTAGTTTAACGACGTTTCGGTCATAGGTCCGAGATTTTTCGGGCAACGTACGATTACGCAGCTAGATTTTCTCGCAAATCTTCGCATATTTTGCGTCAGAGGTGGATTCCTTGAAGAGAGGGCTGAGGGCAATTTCTTCGTCAGAGTCGCTTCCAAAGGTGATAACTTGCGATCCCTTGGTGTCGATTATGCGACAGTTGCCAGCGGCTATTTTGCGCTCATCTGTCGTGCTTTTCTGTTCCTGACGAGCCTTGCGCTTTACTCGTTGAAAGTGTTGTCGGTGGGTGTCTTGACTCCGGTAGAGTGATGAGCTCGTCGCGCACTGTCAGTTCAAACAGTTTCCTTGTTTTATCCCGGGGAAACGAGTAAGGACGTCTCAACTTCTCATCGAGGGATTGTCGCTTGTTGCTTTGGCGAACAACCGGTCTCGGGCCACTCGGTTGTTGTTGAGCTTTGGCAACGAAGGTTGCTTTCCCTTTACCCTTTTCATTCCAAGGCTCCATCTTTGAAGAGGAAGGCCTATGGCCCATCTGGTCCATTTGGGCCAGCTTGTCAATCAAGGCCTGGAAGGTGGTCGGCTTGAAGAACATCATGAATTGGGATATGGTCGCTTGAGGGTCAAGAGTACCCACGAACATGCCTACCACAGGCGCTTCTTCGATGCGCTGCTCGCACTTCGACCATAGATTCCGCTACCGTATTACATACTGAACCCATGTCTCCCCTGGCTTCACTCGGGCATTGATCAACACCGTGATTGGGGTGCGTTCGCTAGCGATTGAGAAACGCTGAGTGAATAGCAACTCCATCTCCATGAATGTTTTGATGGAGTCGTTGGGAAGTTCTAAGTACCATTCAAACGCCGTCTCCGCCAAGCTGCCGACGAACTGGAAAAGTAGTAACTTATCATTCCCTCCAGTGTAGCCGCACAAGGCTCTAAATTGAGCGACGTACTGATGCGGATTTCCCGTCCCCTTATATACGTGGAATTTGGGGATCGTATATCCCGGCGGGTACCTTATCTGATCGTACCATCCTGGATATGGTCGCCCAGTTCTGACGACTTGGCCGGTTGCTTCATTCGCTTGATGAGCCCGTATTTGCTGAGCTATATAATCATCAAGCATAGTTTTGGAGATATCTCCTCCTTGGCTGCTGAAAGAGCCGGAGGGGGGTTCGATGTCTCCCCTCTGTCGTCTTCAATGATGATTGGGGGTCTTCATCTGGAGGTTCCGGCTGTAACATCATCCCAGCCATGTCTTGGAACAAAAGAGCCATTCGTTTGATGTTGGTTGCCTGTTCCGCGGCCTCTTTTCTTTCCTCTCGAGCATTCTTCGAAGGAATTCAGTATCAGTTTCTTGTTCTCGACGCTGCTCTGAGGTCTCTGGATTTTCTTTCGGCCCAGTGAGTGCGGCCATTGCAGTCAGCATCTTCTGAAGTTTCTGCTGCTGTTGTTCCTGAGCCTTAGTAACTGATCGCATAAGCGGTCGATGACCTGTGAAGATACGGTTGTCCTCTTTTCCGGATGCCATATAAACAGTGTGCACCACCATGCCCCCAGACTTAGGGCGTTTAGATTCAGTGTCTTTGCGATTTGCTAAAGACACAGGGATCTTCTCCAACCTCCTTCTTCTGTGGGCGGTCGAAACTGAACGGGCCTTTGCAACGGGCACCCAGGTAGACGACACCTTTTGTGTCTTGACAGGATTGTCCTCTTCTCGCAGCGTTTTCATCTTTTTCGGTTGGCGGGGATAGTCTTGATCAATCACGGAGTCTTGAACCTGTCGCCAAACTTTATAAATTTTAGAGGACAGCCGCTGTGGGGGCTGCTCTAGTTTCGCCTTTGTGATCTTTTTAACAGGCGGAGGAGACTTTTTTAGCACGGCAGTTGGCGAATTTCTGCGCACCCTATTAAGCAGTTCAAAGTTGTTCCCGGTTGGAACAACAGCATCAACTTCCACCATTGGAGCCGGGGGAGTCAGTCCAGAAGGGGAATTGCCCCCAGCTTTCTTCACTCGGCGCCAGTGGCGACGTCGAGTATGTCGTGCATGTTAGTTATATGTATGCCCTAGAGGCCATTACTGTACATTGGATGTATATTGTAGTGGATGCTGGGACATATATAAGGAGGACTTTCTTGCTCGACATGATAGTATGCTATCTGGTTGCTCTTTACCTTAACGTGTATACAGATTGTCTCTTTATTACATGTTGGTAAAGCCCTTAGGATGTGTACTTGACTACCTGGACTATGATGCGGATCATACTAGTGGGGACATGGTAGTCCATAAGTACATCCTTCAAAGTCCCTAGTCGTGGGTGTATCGAGACGGGGCATCGATATACCAGAGTAGACTAGCGTATACCTTCTCGACCCATACAGATGGGCGATGGATGATCCCATATCCATTGGTGTTTGACATCAGAGATGATATACGGGTGCTCAGTAGAGACTGGGTACACTGGACGGACTCGCCGAGAACTCCCAGATGGTATTATACCTTACGTCAGATGGCAGTTCTCTGATGACACTGGTACAGAGTAGTCTGTTGACCCGAGATCGTCATAGAGTCTTGTGTGGTTCCCACTGTGCTTTGATTTCCATCTTACCACGTCCAAGAGGGCGTGCAAAACGGTGGTTTTTGGGTACAGTCTCGAGTCACATGGAGGCAATGAGCGATAGGAGGGGATTCGTCTCTCCCGGTATAAGGAGTTGACGTTGCGCTGTGTTCGATTGGCTATAACAGGAAATCCCTGGCCAGGGTTGCTGAGATTTACTGGTAAGTGTTACCAGTAGTTTCTCAAATTGTTATAGACCTCATATCGACACGACTTATCGAGCTATTGGGGTCTGACGTTTACCACCCCTAGGCGAGATATGCGACATATCAGACGATCAGACCGGACTGTACGGTAGTGTTACTGGTTGGATTCACTGGAGTGTGAGCGGGCTTGCTCGTCGATCTTCAGATCGCTCAATAACCGGGTGGCCGTTACGTTTAGCAGACCGCTTGCGGCTTGTGGATGTTTGATATGATCATCATCTGCTGCCGGCGTATTGACGAGTCTTTAGAGTCCTACACAGAGGTTTCCTGGCTCAAGCGAAACGAAATAGGAGCGCATATGAGATATGTGCGGGACCGAGAATGATACCAGTATGTGATACTGTATTCGATTCTCGCGATTTGTGACATTGATCGGTTATATGCGATATAGCCGGGTTATCGGATTAAGTGTTGATTCGATAAGTTGTTACTGTTGATATTAGTCGGTTATATGCGATATGACCGGATCATTAAATCAAGTGTTGATTTAATGATTTAATGCATAGTTATATATTTGATATATTACTTTGCATTAACTAGTATCGGTTCACTTTAAATGGATTTTCTCGCTCGGATGTGCGCATTATATATGTGATATGATTTTGTGCACATGCTTGTATCATATTTGATGGTGCATGTAAAATTGGTTAAGTATAAAGAATTAAACCTTGGTTAATGAAATGGTTAGGGTTTATTATTTGCTTATTCATTTTATTCATTTATTTATTCTTTTGGAAAAAGATAAGGAAATGATAAAATGGTGGCATTCTTTGTTCTTTCATGAAGCTTCATGAATACTTTGACCAAGTCACCATTTTTGTCTCATCCTTAAACCTAACCATTCCATTTAACCATGATTCATTCTCTACACTAAACCATGGTTTGAATATGATAAGGTTTGATTTTCTTTTCCTTTTTTAATCAACACTTATTATATTCTTCATCTTCTTCTTCTTCTTCACTTCAAGAAAAAGCTTGAAAGCTTTAATGGCAAAGTGAGAAAAAGAGTGAGAAATCCAAAACTAAAGTCTACCCACTTCCTATTTCTTCATCCTCTACCTCTTGCCAAGTAGTAGAGTGTGTTTCCTTCACAAGTTTTCATGGCTTGGTGAAGGTGGAGCTTGATCTAGCGATGCCTCGACGTAGATCATCTTCGGCATGGACATCGACGACCTAGCTCGCCATTTCTCCGACGAAGCCGACGCTAGAGCCCGGGAATTCATTTGGACAGCGAGGGGACTCCGTTGCGGAGCTATGGAGGTGGAGCACCGGATCTACAAAGGTTGTATTTCCGTTTAAACTTTAGTTAAGTTGTTAACTAGTTTCTTTTTCGCCTAAACTTCTAGCCGACAATCCGTAGTCTAGGGTTTCTCGGCATCATAAAATTTGAAAATGGCATGGTTGATTCCTAGTGAGACCTCATTAGGGTCCCTAGGAACCCTACAGTGCGGCCGGGATCACCTCCGCTGTTGGATTAGTTTTTCCGTGCCCCCTGTTCTGATGAGAGTCTGCTGTTGGCGCCAGCCTGTCACAGACAGATGCTTGCTGAGAGGGGGTAGTCAGTCTTGCGAAGGCCAACTTTCGAACAGGGGAAACAGCCCTTATGACTTCACGTGGAGTCGGAGCTGAAATGGCCAGTCTTGTGAAGACTGACCCCTTAGCAGAAGAAGCCACCTTGGGGACTTCGAGAGTAGGAATGGCTATCCGTTTTGGGATGACCTCTTTAGGAATTGCGGGCTTCTTCATGGGTCCGTTGAAGCTTTGGCCCAGTCTGCTGAAAACTGAGACGCTTGGTTTGGGCGATCCATTAAGATAGGCTGCAGTAGTGGTAAGCCGATCAAAGACCGACTTCTTCGAAGCTTCTTGTGATGGTACAGGAGCGTTGAAGCTTGTTGGCGGAATCATGGTCCCGAAGAACAATCCAGTGGTGGCCTGAGTCACCTGTTCCACCGGCATAGTGAAGATAGAGGCCGCTTGGGGCCTATAAGTCACTCCTCCGGACGGGACGGAGCGAGAGTTGCAGTTGCAGTTAGTACAGTTTGAAGCCATTGATCTTCTATTTTCTGCACGGAGCAAGACACTAAATCTTAGTATCTCGAATCCACAGGCAACCAAAGCAAACTGCGATTCGTTCGCGAACACGACACACGAAATGTGGAGTGGAAAGAGAAAAAGGTCCCACCGGGCATGCCAGAATCTGTTCCCCGCCGAAAACACGGAGACACGACCGGGAGGGTCCGTCTAGCCTGAATTTCGGGGCAGATGCTAATTGGTGCTATCCGTCCATCTCTCCGAAGATGCCAAGTTGATTTATAACACCATGTATCGAAGGTTTAAACGGATGCAGCCGATGTAGCAGACTTCGTCAGATTCCTCCTCATTTGAGGGGGTTTTAATTGTAGGGACGCTCTTCCCCACAGGCGCAAGCCCCTGCAGTTAATTACGCTACCGCATCGCGGTAACAACCTTCTCCTTCTCCAGAAGGTCACTTCGTGTTGTGTGTGTTTGTTTTGTTTTTGGTTGCCCGTGGATTATATACGGAGACTAATTTATGTTGTCGCCCGTAGGGCGTGGATTAGTCTAAATCCGTATCTTCTTAGATTTGGGTTTGGGGATTGGGTTTAAGGATACGTTAGTCTCATTTGGGACTAAGATCAACTTAAACGTTAGTTAAGGATACGTTGGTCTAACTTTAGACTAAGATCGACTTAACGGGATCGTTTAGATCTAACAAAAGAGCAGTTGGACTCTAATGTTTAGTTTAGAGACATTGCGGTCGATTAGTTTAAGGACGTTACGGTCCATCTTTAGTTTAAGGACATCACGGTCCGAGGTTAAGGACATCATAGTCTGTGAGTTTAAAGACATCACAGTCAAGGTTAATGACATCATAGTCTGTGAGTTTAAAGACCTCACAGTCAAGGTTAAGGACGTCATAGTCCATAGGCTTAAGGACCCCACAGTCCATGAAATGTATGGTTGTCGGGACCCGCCATCTCTCTAAAGACGTTGAAGGATTACAACGATAAATATCAGAAGAGTTCAGAGATGTACCCTTACACCGATGTGGGTTGAGAGACCTGTAGTCCAATTGGGACTAAAATCTGTGATTTATGAGCATATGAACTCAATTAATCTGAATTGAGGACTTATGGCCAATTTGGGCTAAGTCCGTTCAATTACAATGTTCAACATTTGTTTTTGGAGTTGTTAGATGTTTGTTTGAGTCCAATCCCCTTAAAAATGCTAAGTATTGGTTTAGTCTCTGACAATGTTTTGTCTTTAGTTGAATGTTATGCATTTATCATAGCTCCATGCTTATTCAAAGAACAGTTTATGTTCTGTTCAAGCGCACATAAAAGCATGTGGTGCAGTTGGCACTAGCGCCAGATATGAAGCGCTAATGCGCTTAGCGCTTTGCGCTAAATGAAGAGCGCTGATGCGTTTAGCGCTTTGCGCTAGATGTAGAGCGCTGATGCGCTTTTAGTTGAAGTGTTGAGGCGTTTGGCGCTGGTGCCGTGTAATGAGCGTAGAGCGCTTTTAGTAATGCGACGCACACGTGAGGAGCTCATGGCGCGCTTAGCGCTGAGCGCTAGCCAATGGGTGCAGTGCACTGTGTCTGAAGCGCTATGGCGCTGCAGTGCTTTGCGCTAGATAAAGAGCACTAAGGCACTTTTGAATTAGGAGCGCTAAGGCTCTTATTAGATTAGGAGCTCTTAGGCTCTTCTTGGGTCAACTTTGCGCTCTACAGATTATCTGCTCTTTGATAAGAGACTTTGTTTCAAGATTCTGAGAACAAAGTTCTTAGTTTATAGGAGATATTTCAATCTCTTTTTTGATGAAAGGCTTTGCCTTTATGGATCTGTGATCCTAAGAGAATTGAATAATTCTCCCCCCTTTATAATGAAATGTCCATAATCTCTTTTATGAAAGACAACTTTGTCTTATAGATCTATGATCTGTGAAAGAAGTAAGTACTTCTGATTATATTAAGGCGATTTCGTCTGTATATTCTTTTTACCTTGAAAAAGAACCATCTTCCTTCGCCGAGAGTTTCTTCTTTTTCTTGATATTTTCTCAACGTTTATTGGGGGGATTCCTCTATCTAAGACTTGAAGTCTGGGGGCCTTTATATAGGGCAAGATGGTTTGTTCAATCAGTTCAGGAGATCTTTTCTCCAATTGATTTGGGGAATTTCCCATCGTTGGATCTTTGATCTAAGGCCTTCTGATTTACAGAAGGCAATCTTCTTCTTTTTAACAAGATTGGGAAATCTTTCCATGCAGAATTTATTCTGTCTTTGGTAATTTTTATTTACTATTGGATCATTGATCCAACGGTGCTCTGATTTACAGAGCACAATTTTGTTGTTTGGAAAGATTTTGAGAAATTTTTCCTTAACAGAATTTGTTCTGTATTTTTAGTGATTTTCAATCACCATTGGATCATTGATCCAACGGTGTTCCAAATTCAGGGCACAATCTTTTCTGTTTGGAAAGATTCAACAGAATTTCATTCTTGTTAATTGATGATTTAATCATATCCGTTGGATATTTGATCCAACAGTGAGTAACATTTAGTTCCAACGCTAGCGCTTATGCGCTCTGCCCATGATTTGCTACTTGGAGCGCAACGCTCTTAGCGCTAGCGCACACGTGCTTTGCACGTGGTGCGCTACTTATAGCGCAGCGCATCTGGCGCTAGCGCCTATGCGTTTTGCACGGGGTGCGCTGTTTATGGAGCAGCGCTTTTATAAAAGCATAGCTTTAATTCAAATTTTGAATTCTGAACAGAGCTTTACTCTAATTGGGGAAACATACCACACTAGATGTTGTTCTTGCACTTGATGGAATAATTTGATATTAATCCAATACTGGAGAAACGTTCGGAAGCAGTTTTAGAATATAAGTGGATATTTTAGGGATTTGATAACGGCATCCTCCTTCGAGAGACGGTTATCATTCCAGGCTTTCAAGGTGACCTAGATGACAGAGTGACTATCTGAGTTATAGTTTTCTCTTTGATGAGGGGCAGTATTTTGGACAGGTGGTCCAAGCAGATACTGAGGGAGGTGTGGCGCGGGATACTGATTAAATTCAGTTGACGATACAGTCTAAGAAGTTTACTAGATTTGGAGTTCATTTATGAACTAGATCCCATCAGATATCTAGATATATTCTATGACAGGTATTGCTCATTTCAGGAGATGGTTTTCTCCGCAAACTTGAGATTAAGAGAGACATAGAAAGAAACAATAGGGCGGATCCACTCACTGAGGCTATTTCTCAAACGCAATAATTTTACAAACGAGCTTTGTGAAACTGATTAGTAGAGGAGTTGGATGTTCGGTATCACACGAGCTGTGAGTATGCGACATCGCAATAATTAGCCTTAAGTGCAAGTGGGAGATTGTTGGATATGGTTCCCTCAAAGTCAATTATTAGATCGCAGGCACGTGATTGCAATGAATGAGGGAAGACCTATACCGGTAGGATAGTCTTACTCGAGATGATAGTATGCTATCTGGTTTGTCTTTATCATCACTATTACATGTTGATATAGCCCATAGGATTCTTGCTTGACTACCAGCAGTATGATGGCGATCATATACGTGGGAGCTGGGGTCTATAAGCGTATCCTTAAATGTCCCTAGTCATGGGAGTTTCGAGACTGGGCATCGATACTCCAGAGTAGACTAGTATATACTGATCGAGACCCCGACGAGGGGCGGTGGCCAGGTCTTACAAGCCATTGGTGTTGGTTTGTTCACCTAAGATAGTATACAGGTGCTCATTAGGTTATGAGTACACTGGACGGACTCGCCGGGAACCTGCTAGTTGGTATTATACCTATAGTCAGATAGCAGTTCCCAGGTGACATGTGTATAGGTTAGTCTGTTGACCTGAGATCGTCATTTGTCTCATGTGAGTTCCCACTGTGCTTTGATTACTACCCTACCACGGCTCAAAGGAGACGTGCAAATAGATTTTAGTTGGGTACAGTCCCAAACCACATGAAGGCAGTGAGCGGGTCGTCGGGGATTCGTCTCTCCCGGTATTGGGGGTTGATGTCACACAGTGTACGGGTGGCCATCACCAGAAATCCTTGGCCAATGTAGTCAAGAATTACTGATTTGGATCAGTAGTTTCTCAAGAGGTGATGGGCTTCATACCGACACGAATTATCGTGTTATTAGACCCCTAGACCTGATATGCGATACTCTTAGACGAACAGATTGGACTGTACGGATATTATCACCGTTAGGCTTAGTAGGGTTCCTGGATGAGTTTGCTCATCGGCAGCCGTTACGCACAGCTAGTGCCACTGACGTGCTTGTGGTTAAATCCACGGCCAGCATATTGATGAGTCATTAGAGTCCCCCCACAGAAAGTTTCCTAAGTTCGGGCGAAACGTTGTAGAGGCCGTATGGTTTTATGGAAGGGTTCGATCATATACGTGCACTTGTGCACAGATCATGATCGGACGGATCATACTAGTGGGCTTTGGTTTAAGCCGGATCCTAGTATTAGATTTGTTGGATTACTTTCGTCTCATTGCATTCGCATTCAGTTGGAATGCGGATGCAAGTATGTATATACTGGTGAGGGGTATCCTTGTGATCCGTTACGAGTTTACTTTAGATGTTGCCATTATCTTTTTGGATTAAAACATTTGGATTAACGTTTATTAGTGGTAATTATGAGCTCAAGTCATCATGAGGAGCATTAATTATGGCATGTGCATGGGTGATGACTCATGGTCTTTTTATTTGTGCAAATGTCACCTTTTTGATTGATTAGGGTGTTGAAATGATATGAGGAGAGAGAGAGAGGGCAGCCATGAGGCTAAGAGGGTTGGTCTTGAGATTATGCTAGAGCTCTTTCACTTTATCATTCCAACACAATAATAAAAGAAAGCTCCTCTTCTTTCTCTTTCTTCTTGAGCTCACAATCTTCATTAATGGCTTCATCTTCAACCTCCATCCATACAATCTCATGTGTTGATAATCAATAGATGTTTAGAGACAAAGTTATCACACACATTCTTTACTTCACCTTGGACATGTCAGCTAGCAAACATCATGTCCGAGTTGCTTCGGTTTGAAGCAGGAGCCCGTAAAAAGACTTCTTGATGTGGTGCCCTTTTCGATGAGGAAACCGGAGATCGACGAGATCGGAGATGCCGCGAGGAGCTAAGGATGGTGGCTAAAGACCGAAGGACACGGATCGATCGGTATAGCCATTTAGTTGCTAGTTAACGGTTAATGGAATGATCCGGGTTTTTGGTTATGGTGGCGCCAAGTTTTGAAAAGTTTTCGTTCCGCATTTGGCCTCGGAAAGATGGCCGGGGCGCTGCCGTAACCCAACATCGTATCGGTTTTGATATTGATTTTTATTTATTTCAATATGGTTTCGATTCTAGGTACGATCGCAGGAACTTCTGAGGAAATTTAGGTGAGTAGATGTATATCTATGGGGAAAGTCGGATAGATGGCATATAACACCCCCGCAACTATAGCAATTATGATATTATATATATTAGAAATGTATACCTTGCCTATATGGTTACTAGAATACCATATGCAGATATTTGTATACTTAGTAGATTTTATATCTAGTTTCTATTCTTTTCCATTGAGCTATATCTACTTGTGTGTGTGTGTGTGAGTACTTATTATTATAGAAGTATATACATGACATGAGGATATATTCAATATAAGTATACATGATATGATATGATATGGGATGTTATGATATGAGATGATATGATATGAGATGATGTATGCGAGTATAGATCCGTACCATGTTTATTGGATGATATCGTATAAGAGATATTCCGTACGTGATATGATAAGGATTTGGTTGCCGAATACGGCCGATATTTATTTTGACTCAATGAGTCTTGTTAATATTTCAAAATGGAAATTTATGAGATATTTAGAGCCATACTTACTTTTAAAACCAACGATTCGTTACGTACTTTTTATGATAACGTCAAGGGCGTGCTATGACTTTTCAAATGATATTTATTTCAAAAATATCGTAGTCCCTTATTTCCAAAACAACGTTTCGTGCTATTTTAATCTATAATTGTATGGCCCATACGTAGTTGGATATTTTAATACTTGTTCACATTACGATTTCGTTATTCTGTATACGCTCGCATTTCGCTTTCCTTATTTCTGCATACCCTCATGCTTCAATTATTTACAATTTATACTACGTACATACCTTTAACTCTGCTTAACTTCATGTGCTAGAATACACACAACATTACTGACAATTCATGCTGCACTTGCACATACTCGCATATTACACCTACACCTCATCGGTAATTTCCGTGCTACGTACACATATAGAACTCATTATGTCACTCGTATCACACCAAACCCTGTTAGCATTAGAGATTACTGTTAGTACCCAGCACTACGTATTGTTCCGGATATTGTACTTTCTGTACATTGCTTATACGAACACACTGATATGAACACACTTGCCATGCATTATATTACTGTTACGTACCTTTACATGTTGTTCCATTATTACCATGTTCTTATGAGATTATGTTTTCATGAGATTTCTGAGATTTGATAAACCGCTGATATGATTTTATAAAACCTGTGAATGTTTTAAAAATGCGGTTTTCTCTTGATATGATATTTCGGCGTCCACCATGAGTTTTCTCGGTTCCGAGCTATGATTATTATCCAATTCGAGGAGTGAGGAGTCACCGTCTGTGGATACATGATGGACCCGGCATGGTACCCATGGGTAAGAAGATCGTATAGACAGGCATTGAGCCTGGCTGGGAACACTACCTGCCGGTGACAGTATGAGACTCGGCGGATATTCGGAGGATATCGACTGGAGTGATATGATATACATGGATATAAGGGCCGATCTGATGAGACGACACCTGAGAGAGGGCCGATCCGAGAGACGGCTCCTGAGATATGAGGATTTTACATGTCAATACTGGACACAGGATTTATGAGGATTTTAAGTGTCATTGCTGGACACTTAGTGTTTTATGATGATTTCGAGTGTCGTTGGTGGACAGTCATTGGATGATATATATAAAAACATGCTATGGATGACACGTTACCATATATTGATATAGACACGATATTATACACACACACATTCACTTTCGTTATTGTTCGCCGCCGAAAGACGCGACCGGGACGTTGTGACGTCGGGCCTGAATTTTGGGGGAAAATACTATTTGGATTTATCCATCCACCTCTCCGAAGATACCAAGTTGATTTATGGCACCGTATATTCGAGGTTTGGACAGATGCGACCGATGTAGCAGATTTCGTCAGATTCCCCCTCGTTTGCGAGGAGTTTTTGATTGTGGGTACGCTTTTCCCTGCAGGCGCAAACCCCTGCAGTTAATTACGTTACCGAATCGCAGTAACCACTTTCTCCGGCTCCAGAAGGTCACTTCGTGTCGTGTGTGTTTGTTTTATTTTGGTTGCTCGTGGATTATATACAGAGACTAATTTATGTTGTCGCCCGTTAGGGCGGGGATTAGTCCAAATCCGTATTTTCTTAGATTTGGATTTGGTGGATTTAAGGCTCGTTAACCTCATTTGAGAATAAAATTAACTTAAATGTTTGTTAAGGATACGTTAGTCTAATTTTAGACTAAAATCTACTTAACAAGGTTTTATGATTAATTAGATCTAATGAAAGAGCATTTGGGCCCTATCAATTTAGTTTAAGGACGTTACGGTCCATTGGGTTTAAGGACGTAGAGTTTAAAGACATCATAGTCTATAGAGTTTAGTTTACGGATGTTACGGTCCGCAGATCACCATTTTTGAGGTGAGAGTCTAGTTTAAGGACATTACGGTCCATAGTTAGTTTAAGGACATTACGGTCCAGCTTGTTGGTTGTCGGGACCCACCACCTCTCTGAAGACGTTGAATAATTACAACATGTATCAGAGGCATGGAGAGATATACCCTTGAACCAAATTCCAAATTGAGGAAACATCAGTCATGAGCATGGAGACTCGGTTTATTTAGAGATTTAATCTCAGGAAAGACTTAGCTAATCTGAGATTGAAGTTGGCCTCTTATAATATTAAACACTAGTATATGCTCAGTGCCCACGTGCTCCCATGTGATATTCTAAGGCAGTGTTAAACACTGAGATCTGAGATGCTCACGTGTGGCACGTGAGGCGCCATACCAATGTTAAACATTGAAAATTGGGGCGCTCACATGTGGCACGTGAGACGCTTAGAGTTGGGCGCTGCCTCTTTTATTCTCTTATTCTAGTGCTGAGCACTGTTAGGGGATCGTGTGAGATCACGTGAGGTGTCCCAAAAATAGGGTTTATTCCCTTTTCTCTTTTATAAGTGCTGAGCAATTCTCAGGGGTCACGTAGGGTCATATGAGGCACCCCAAAAATAGGGTTCATTCTCTTTTCTCTTTTATAAGTGCTGAGCACTTCTTAGGGGTTACGTGGGGTCACGTGAGGCTCCCCAAAAAATAGGGTTCATTCTCTTTTCTCTTTTATAAGTGCTGAGCACTTCTCAGGGTCACGTGGGATCACGTGAGCTTTTATTGTGTAGCATTGAACGCTAATGAATCACCAGGCTGTTCTTCTATGGTTCTGAGGAATCAAGTTCTCCTTTTGTTCTTTATAGGGATTAAATTCTTGTTAAAGGGTTAAACCCTAGTTTAAGAGGAATTAAATTCCCATATGTTTTGTAAGAGTTAAACTCTTTTGGAATCAGTTCTTTCCCCTAGGTTTTGAATCTGCATGACAGGATCTCCCCGATGACAATTAAATTCTCAACTTGTGAGGAGATCTGCTTCTACAGATCTTAACCAGAGGAAGAACTAAGTTCTTTGAGAAGAGTTAAATTCTTGGTTTGAGAATTAAATTCTCTTTTTGTGGAAGCTTTTGGGAGGGGGTCCTCTTCTTTAGAGAATTAAATTCTCTCTCTATCTTTCTTCCCCTCTCCCTCTGTTCCTATTTATATGAGAAGAAAAAGAATCAATTTGTTAAGAGAATCCCTCATTGAGTGATCATGATTGATTTCATGATTTTTTAGATCAACCAGTGAATTTTATTCACCGTTGTATTTTTAATCCAAAAGCTCTCTGTTTAACAAAGAAGATTTCTTGTTTGTTTAACAAGATTATGAATATCTTGTTAGTTTTGACAAGATTAGAATTTTATTCTATCATATCCTTTTAGTTTAACAAGATCAGAAATATATTTTCTTAATTTAGAATTTAATTCTATCATATAGATATCTCGTTAGTTTAATAAGATTAGAATTTTATTCTAACATAGAATTCTGATCATATGAATATCTTGTTAATTTAACAAGATTAGGAAAATATTTTCCTATGATAGAACTTTATTCTACCAGATGATCACCGTTGGATCTTGATCCAAAGGTCCTCTGTTTAACAGAAAAGATCTTTTTAGTTTGAGAAAGATCAGGAAAATATTTTCCAAAATAGAATTTAATTCTAGAATTTGATAGGAGCATTTTAAATTGGGGCGCTCACATGCTTTGCATGTGAGAGGCAAGAGAACTCATGTGTTTAACACGTGACCCCTGCTGTGGGTTTTAGCATATTTATGTTCAGCGCTCATATGCATATGAGTGCTCACATGTTTTACACGTGAGGCTTGTTTGGCCATTGGTGATTTATGTTCAGCGCTTATATGCTTTGCATATGAGCGCTCATGTGTTTTACACGTGAGGCCTATTTGGCCCTTTAAGTTTATTTTATTCAGCGTTCATACGCTTTGCATATGAGCGCTCACGTGTTTAACACGTGATGCCTGTTTGGCCTTTAATTGTTTTATTCAGCGCTCATACGCTTTGCATATGAGCGCTCACGTGTTTTACTTGAGGCTAAATTTTGAGGACTCTCCCCCTTTTTTAATAAGGGAATAAGTAGCTCTTGGCCGAAAATTTTGGCGGGAACAAATGCCCCCACTATTTTGCACACGTAATGTACGTGGGTGAAGTAGTGCAGAGTTATGTAGGGTTCCTAGGCACTCTAATGAAGTCTCACAAGGTATCAATCATGCCAATTTCAAAAATTATGGGTGCCGAGAAACCCTAATACGGATCGTCGGCTAGATTCTAGGCGAAACGGTAAACTAGTTAACTACTAAACTAAAAGTTAGATGCTACAACCTTTGTAGATCCGGATATCCACTTCCTTAGGTCCACGTAGTCATCCTCTCGCTGTCCTTTTCGAATCCTAGACTCATTCGTCGGCTTCATCGGGAAAACGAGCAGAATAGGTCGTCGGCTTCGTGTCAAAGACGATCTACGTCGAGGTTGCACAAGCTCAAGCTCCGACTTCACAAAGTTGTGAAACTTGTGAAGAAAACACCCAAAACAACTTGGCAAGAGGTAGAGGGTGAAGAAATAGGAGGTGGGTTCACTTTAGAATTGGATTTCTCTCACTAGAACTCAAGTTGCCATTGATGGCATCAAGGTTTCTTTCTTGAAGATGAAGATGAAGAAGAAGAAAGAATATGATAAGTATTGTGAAAAAAGAATAATAAAATCAACACTTATCATCTTCTAACCTAGGTTAAGTGTAGAGAATAAACCATGGTCAAATGAGAATGGTTAGGGTTAAGGATGATGACAAAATAGTCACTTTAGTCAAAGCTTCATGAAGCTTCATGAAAGAAACCATTTTGTTATCATATATATTTATTTATCAAAAAGAATAGATAAATAAATAAGTAAATAAATAAAAACCCTAACTATTATCATAACCATGGTTTAAGTCTTAACACAACACCAAACTACATGTATCATCAAACATGACACAAAGTAGTGCACAAAAGTATATCATATATACTTCTTGCACATCGAGTGAGAAAATCCATATAAAGTGAACCAATACTAGCTAATGCAAAGTAATATATCAAATATATAATTATACATTAAATCATTAAATCAACATTTGATTCAATGATCCGGTCATGTCGCACATAACCGACTAGTATCCAATGTATCGACTTATCGAATCAATGATTCGATAACTAGGTCATATCGAATATAACAAATCGAAACATTTATCGCGAGAATGAAATGCGGTATCACATACACGCATTATTCTCGGTCCCGCACATATCTCATATGCGCTCCTATTTCGTTTCGCTTGAGCCAGGAAACCTCTGTGTAGGACTCTAAAGACTCGTCAATACGCCGGTAGCAGATGATGATCATATCAAGCACCCACAAGCCGCAAACGGTCTGCTAAACGTAACGGCCATCCGGGTATTGAGCGATCAGAAGATCGACGAGCTAGCCCGCTCACACTCCTGTGAATCCAACCAGTAACACTTACCGTACAGTCGGTCTATTCGTCTGATATGTCGCATATCAAGTCTAGGGGTGGTATACGTCAGACCCAATAACCGATAAGTCGTGCCGATGTGAGGCTCATAACGGGTCGAGAAACTACTGGTAACACTTACCAGCAAATCTCTGATCAGCCCTGGCCAGGGACTTCCCTGTTACGGCCAATCGAGCACAGCGCAACATTAACCCCCAATACCGGGAGAGACGAAACCCCTCCTATCGCTCATTGCCTCCATGTGACTCGGGACTGTACCCAAAGACCACCGTTTTGCACGCCCTCATGGACGTGGTAAGGTGGAGATCAAAGCACAGTGGGAATCACACAAGACTCTATGACGATCTCGGGTCAACAGACTAACCTGTACAACTGTCACCTGAGAACTGCCATCTGACGTGAGGTATAATACCATCTGGGAGTTCTCGGCGAGTCCGTCCAGTGTACCCAGTCTCCACTGAGCACCCGTATACCATCTCTGATGTCAAACACCAATGGATGTGGGATCATCCATCGCCCATCTCATGGGTCGAGAAGCGTATACGCTAGTCTACTCTGGTATATCGATGCCCCGTCTCGATACACCCACGACTAGGGATCTTGAAGGATGTACTTATGGACTACCATGTCCCCACTAGTATGATCTGCATCACAGTCCAGGTAGTCAAGTACATATCCTAAGGGCTTTACCAACATGTAACTATAAGACAGTATAAAGAGACTAGTGTACATGTTAAGATAAAGAGTAACCAGATAGCATACTATCATATCGAGCAAGAAAGTCATCTCTATATATGTCCAAGCATCCAATATAATATACATCATCTGTACAATACTGGCCTCTAGGGCATACATACAACTAACAGTCTCCCACTTGCACTAGGGACAGCTGCTGTAGTATCGCATACCGAGCATCCCGAAGAGTCTCTCAAACTATATCTGGGGAATGGCCTTCGTGAGTGGATCCGCGGTGTTGTTCTTCGTGTCAACCCTCCTGACCTCGATCTCCCGGCGATCAACTATCTCCCGGATCAGGTGATACCGCCTCAGAATATGCCTGGATCGCTGATGGGACCTGGGTTCCTTGGCCAAAGCCACCGCTCCATTGTTATCGCAATACAAAGGTATTGGATGCTCAATGGATGGAACCACTCCAAGTTCAGTAATGAACTTCTTGATCCAGACAGCCTCTTTGGCAGCATCGTTGGCAGCGATGTATTCAGCCTCCATCGTCGAGTCTGCCACGGTTTCCTGCTTGGAACTCTTCCAGCTAACCGCCCCTCCGTAAAGGGTAAAGACAAAGCCCGACTGCGACTTAGAGTCGTCCTTATCACTCTGGAAGCTCGAATCGGTAAAGGACTCCACTTGGAGCTCTCCGTTACCATACACCAAGAACATATCTCTAGTCCTTCGCAAGTACTTGAGAATGCTCTTCACAGCTGTCCAGTGACTCTCTCCAGGATCAGCTTGATACCTGCTCACTACACGTAGTGAGTATGCTACATCGGGTCTGGTACATAGCATCGCATACATGATAGAGCCTACTGCCGAAGCATAGGGTATCCCTTACATGCGAGCTCTCTCCAAATCAGTCTTGGGAGACATCTCTTTGGAGAGAGTGACTCCAGAGATCATGGGCAAATTCCCACGCTTGGACTCTTCCATACTAAACCTCTTTAGTATGGTGTCAATGTACCTGGATTGGGACAATCCCAAAATCCATTTTGATCTATCTCTATAGATCCTAATCCCCAATATGCAGGAGGCATCACCAAGATCTTTCATTGAGAATCTTTGTGATAAGAAGAGCTTGACCGATTGCAGCATAGGAATATCATTTCCTATCAAGAGTATGTCGTCCACGTACAATACGAGGAAGACAACCTTACTCCCTGCCACCTTCTTGTAAATACAAGGTTCATCTGGGTTTTTGACGAAATCAAACTCTTTGATAACGACATCAAAGCAGATGTTCCAACTCCGCGATGCTTGCTTTAATCCATAAATGGATTTAAGCAGCTTGCACACCTTGCCGCTGCTCCCACTGTCTACGAAGCCCTCTGGCTGAGTCATGTACACGCACTTTTCTAAATCACCATTTAGAAAGGCGGTCTTAACATCCATTTGCCAGATTTCGTAGTCATGATACGCAGCGATGGCAAGCATGATCCGGATGGATTTAAGCATAGCCACTGGAGAAAAGGTCTCGTCATAGTCCACACCTGGTCTTTGACGAAAACCCTTTGCTACAAGTCTAGCTTTGAAAGTCTCCACTTTCCCATCTACACCAAGTTTCTTCTTGAAGATCCACTTGCTCCCGATGGGTTTTACCCCTTCATGAGCAACTTCCAAAGTCTATACTTTGTTGGTGTACATGGATTCCATCTCGGACCGCATAGCATCCAGCCATTTCACTGAGTCCCTACTCGTGATGGCCTGCTCGAAGCTAGTTGTGTCATCATCCTCCATGATGCAATCCTCGCTCCCACCATCCATGAGAAAACCGTAGTATCTCTCAGGTGGGCGAGGAACCCTACTAGATCGGCGGAGAGGCTGAGGTTCATTGGGAACTACTGATTCCTCTGGTTCAACCAAATCTTCTGTTGTAGTCTGTATTGCTGGAACCTCTTCCAGTTCTACCTCATTGCCACTAATTTCTTTTTCAAGAAATTCCTTTTCTAAAAAGGTGGCATGTCGAGAAACAAACACTTTTTGTTCCTCGGTATGGTAAAAGATATACCCTCGCGAATGTTTGGGATATCCAATAAACTTACACAGAATAGACCTTGCCGCGAGTTTGTCCGGATTTTGCGTTTTTACATAGGCCGGACAACCCCATATCTTAACATAATTAAGACATGGTCTCTTTCCTTTCCATATCTCATATGGAGTGGTCGGCACGGTTTTGGTGGGAACCATATTCAATAGGTCTGCAGCTGTTTCCAGTGCATATCCCCAGAAGGAAATAGGTAACTCAGCTGTGCTCATCATAGAGCGCACCATATCTAATAGAGTGCGGTTCCTCCGTTCTGATACACCGTTGTGCTGTGGTGTATATGGAGGAGTCAGTTGAGAGAGAATCCCATTCTCTTTTAGGAAGTCCAGGAATTCATTGCTCAAGTATTCACCTCCTCGATCAGATCGAAGGATTTTAATACTTTTTCCGGTTTGGGTCTTGACTTCTTGTTTATATTCTCTAAATTTCTCAAAAGCTTCTGATTTGTGTTTCATCAGGAACACATATCCGAATCTAGAGAGATCGTCCGTGAATGTAATGAAGTATGAAGAACCATCCCTGGCATGTGTAGACATGGGACCGCATACATCACTATGTATCAGTCCCAAGAGTTCGGTAACTCTTTCTCCGTGTCCCGTAAACGGAGTTTTGGTCATCTTGCCTTTGAGACATGACTGGCAAGTGTCATAGGATGAAAATTCAAACGGATTTAAATATCCATCTTTATGCAACTTAGCTAGTCGTGTCACATTGATGTGACCCAGTTTACAATGCCACAAGAAGGATTCGTTCAGTTCAGAACTCTTCCTCTTGTGTGTGTTAGTTATGCTCAGAACTGTTGATTGATTTAGAACATAAATGCCATTGCACAACGTGCCTGATCCAACCAACTTTTGGTTACGGAAAATGTTCATAACATTGTCCTGTAATACAAAATTATATCCCTCTTTACTTAATAAAGAAACCGATATAATGTTGCATATCAGGTTCGGCATGTAATAGCATTCGTTCAGAACCAATGTATTACCAGTTGGTAATACAAGGTGATATTCCCCGACAGTCTTAGCTGCAACAATTGCACCATTTCCAACTCTAATGTCTTTATCACCTTCTCCAAGTTCTCTACCTTTTCTAAGCCCACGTAACTGGTTACATATATGGGATCCTGACCCGGTATCTAATACCCAGGACGTAGGGCAAATGGAGAAACAGTTCTCTGTAACGAACACACCCGAAGAAAATGCATCAACATGTACTTTCTTCAATCGGGTGGCATGGGAATCCTGGTATTCCCCTATATCCTGTTCAGTCCTATAACTCTTATAGGAAAGAACGGAACCAATGTTCCCCAGCACAGTATAACATGCGGGTTCGGTCAATACATCCATATTATTATCTTGATTAAGGCATGAAATGGTCGCTACCTGGAGAGAGAGAGAAGAAAACACTTTAGCGTATGCTCGTGCAAGATCAGATTGGTTATTATCTTATCTAATCAGGATGGCTCCCACTGCTTTTTATCAAATCTTCCTTCAAACCTTAAAAGGAAAGACTAGCCGGGATTAATTACACACTACAAGTTCGCCAATCTTTCAGCCAGGCCAGTGTCGGTACTTTGAGGGAGGTCCCCCGTGCTTTCGCACGAACCTAATTAATGTAAACCTCGTTTTCCCAGAGGCGTAACCTCGTTAACACCTTTCTAGACACCTACTTGATCAGCTAATTGCAATGTGTAAAACTCTCCTAGGAGTAACTCTTACTCGCAGTGGGTATCGGAATCCAACTATCTCATAGAAGGTATGCAATCTCATTGCAAATTTCAACACTTGAAATTCCCGATAATATTTTGCCCCTAGCGTCCTATGACCTTGACGCAGGCCAACAAATCACAGCACGCTAGTCAAGTTCAACCCGTCATTTCCTGATTGAATTAAACCCACCCGCACGACCCTTGACGCAGGCCAACAAAGTCGTACGACTACCCTAATCCAATCTGCATCATATGCATAAGCAGATAAATACTAGTTAGCTACCGCACACTACGCCTTGACGCAGGCCAACAAACGTAGCACGAATACTAACTACTACTTATCTGAAATGACGGAGGGCTACGACAGGTTTTTCTGAAAACCTATTGCGTAATGAACTTGATATCGTTGTAGAATCAAATGAAGTTTTAAAATGGAGTGATTTTGAGGCTTTTCTAGTTTTGCTAAAGGTGTCACTCCCGGTGAAGGGATCGTCGGCCCTTTCCTCGTCGAATGAGGTGCGGGATATATCATATATATCACTGTGCAAAGCAAAACTCAAAAACAATCAAAAGCAAACCGAGTGTGTAGCATCTGCCAGTTATTGCTAAAGGAGTCACTCCCGGTGAAGGGATCTCGGTCCTTTCCTCATCGAATAAGGTGCAGGGTATATCATATATACCGCTATGCAAAGCAAGAACTGTAGCTACCTGTTTTGTTTAAAATCTGATTCTACAACATCTTAGGTTTCTTTTCTTTCATTAATCACATTAATGAAGTCCCATCATTTAAGTACCTAAACATCACAGATAAATACGACGTACACTTATGCCATCCGCATTCGCCTCGATGTCCCCTCGTGCACCGTTAGGTTAGGTAACTAACGACAGAGCAGGGCAGGGCTAGTGCGGGTGCAAAACATAAGTAACGTCTATATAATATATCATATATACTATATACTGTATCTATCACAGAACATCACATGATCACATCACAGATATCGCAGCAGAAGAAACATATGAAATATTGGATATACTACGACGTCCGTGTTTTCAATACGAGCCAGTATAAAACACGGATTCCACGGTCGTGATGAATAGCCAATCCCACACCCCTAGTGTTAGTGTATATGCCCTAGAGGCCATTACTGTATCATACTAGTATGTATATTACTTAATGGAAGCTTGGGATATTCACCTTGTATTGACAATCTTGCTCAAAATAGTAGTATGCTACTTGGTTTGTTTCTACTTCAATGTGTACATGTGTTTGTTTTGTATATCGCCTATACACATTAGTAGAGCCCTTAGGATCTTTGCTTGATTACCAGCGATGTGATGGCCGTCACACTAGTGGGGCTGGGTAATCTATAAGCACATCCTTATGCAGGTCCCTGGTCGCAGGACTATCAAGACAGGGCATCGATACTCCGGAGTAGACCAGCGCATGCGCTTCTCATCCCAGTGTGGGAGACGGTCTGTCCCACAGCCGTCAGTACGTCGTACTTGAGATAGTATGCGGGTGCTCGTTAGGTTACGGGTACACTGGATAGGACTCGTCGGGAACTGACTAGTTGGTATTATACCTATCGTCAGTTATCAGTTCCCAGGTGACATGAGTACAGCTTAGTCCGCTGACTTGACACTGTCACTCCGCCTCGAGTGTGTTCCCACTGTACTTTGATCACTACCCTACCACGGCTCAAAGGAGTCGTGCAAACAGGTGGTGGTTGGGTGCAGTCCCGAAGCACTTGGAGGCAGTGACGGTTAGACAGGATTCGTCTCTCCCGGTATTGGGGGTTGACATCGCGCTGTGTCTAGGAGAGCCATTACACGAGTAGTCCCTGGCCAGGGCAAACGAGATATACTGGTAGGTTTCCAGTGTTATCTCAGGGTGTTTTGGGCTTCGCTCCGGCACGACTTGTACCGCTATTGGGGGACTGACGTTTACCGCCCCCTAGGCCCGCCATGCGATGTATCAGACGAACAGACCGGACTGTACGGAGAATGTCACACTCAGGCTCAGTAGGAGTTCAGATGGGTTTCGCCTCGTCCGTCTTCTTGTCGGCATTACCTGGGGACCGTTACGCACAGCTAGTGCCGCTTGCGGTCTGTGGTTAAACCCACTGCCAGCGTAGTGTCGAGTCTTTAGAGTCCCACACAGAAAGCTTTTCGCCTTTAGGCAAAAGAGTAGAGGTCGCATGGTATTGCGACAGGTCGCATGGTTTTGCGACAGGGTTCGGTCACATCCGTGCACTTGTGCACGTACAGTGTCCGGACAGTTTACACTAGCGGGCTTTGGTTTAAGCCAGATCCTAGTGTGCCTTATGGGATTGGATTTATCCAGTTTGCATTCGTGTTCCTCGGAACGCGGATGCGGGTGTGTATGCACAGTTGACAGGGAGGCAGAGGCTGCGGATTCTCATTAGGGTTGTTGACAGTTGACCGTTGACTATTTGACTTTATGCTCAACCCTAATGAGAATATGATATGTGATTAACTATTATATTAATTAAGTATTATGGTGATATGGTTGTTGACTTGTTTACTTTTGTTGACTTGTTGACTTTGGTGACTTGTTGACTTTTGTTGACTTGTTGACCGGTTGACTAGGCTTGACTAGTTGACCATCATGATAACCATGGTTATCATTTCATGCCAAAGACTTTTTCTTGCTTGCTCATTTGAGTAAAATGAGTGCATGACATGATAAGCTTATGGTTGCTTCAAACCATCACATAAGACTTTTTTGATATGATGAGTTATGATCACTTTGGATTATGAGAGGGTGAAAGACAAAAGAGTTGCTCATTCTTTTCTTGCTCATTCTCTCTCTTGTTCTTGAGCTCTCCTCTTGCTCTCACCCTCAACCTCTTGCTCCCTCTCTTGATCTATGGTTCTCTTGTCTCATGAGTTGAGAATCAAGAACCATAGATAAAATCCCATTCTAAATCATCTCTACTCATTCTAGTTCACTAGGTTTAGCAAACCAAGTGAACTAGTTTCTTCAAAGAACGAAGAAGGAGCTAAAGGTTGGAGCTTTCAGGTGGATCTATCTTCGGCGTACGGAGACGACGAGAAGAAGCCATCGGACCACCATCGGAGCTTTGAAGACGAAGGAGTTCAAGACAAGCAAGGTATAACCCCCTAACCGAGTAGCTAAAACTCATAGTTAGGATGTTAGATAGATGTTTAACCAAGATCCGGGTTTTAGGTCCATGTTACCATCTTTAAGAAAATCGTTTTTTACCAAATTCCGCATTCCCGAAAGTACCGGGAGAGGTAGCATGGACTTACAGTGGTATCAGAGCCTAGTTAAACTCTATCTAGCATGTTAGCAAGTAACTAGAAGATCGATCAACGAAAAAGTCCCGAAACAAACCCCAAAAATTTTGCAGTTTCTGTCGATTTTTCCACTGTTCAAAAGTTGATTATTTTAACACCTAAAATCGGCTCAGGCTTTTCTGTGAACACCCACCAAAATTGGTCGCACGATCGAGTCAAAGCGCCGCGGATCCGCGGTGGGAGCACGCTCCCGCCGCGGATCCGCGGCCGAGTTGACTCGGCCGTGGTCCCTTTTTGGTGCAGTGTTCTTCTGGGGGTATTTTGGGATTTTTAGCATATATATTTTCAACCCAGATTTTCCAGAACGAAAATTTTATTTTGGGGTCCCGAAAATCCGTATTTTTGATCGAACTTCTAAAAGACTTGAGCTAACGGGTTTTTCTGTAATGTGATGCCTGTATTGAACGTCGGCTAATCGCTATAAGTCGATTGGTCGGGGTTATACATGATCTGTAATGTGCTGGAATGTGTATATAAATATGTTGGATTGTCGCGGGTGAATAGCCGGGGGTTGTGAGACGAGAGTTTTCTTTTCTTGCAATTCATGTAAATTTGTAAATTGATGTAATAATTATTTGTATGGCCGCACAACCGGGTCGGGGTTGTAGCCGTCATTGTATAATTTCTTTTTACTGTTTTTGCTCCTAGGATAGACCCATGGAGGGGGTGCACAAACTACCGGGTATGCCGAAGTGTCGAGTGGCCTACTTATGGAGATGAGGGAGGTTGCTACGCTTCGGGTACTTGGCGGGTAGTTTGCCGCACCCGTAGGGGTCTTGGGTGGGGTGTTGGCTATTCACCGCGACCGTGTAATCTGTTTTTGTTACAGGCTCGTACAAATTACAGATTCCTAGTATATCCAATGCATTTATCTGTGATCTGAAATGTTTATCATTGCAGTATATCTATATATGATATTATTTAGGCGTTGCTTATGTTTTACAGACGCGCTAGCCCAGCCCCCGCTCTGTCGTTAGTTAAGTAACCTAACGGGTAATGACGGGGCCCCGTGGCGAATGCGAATGGCATAAGCATATGTCATATTTTGGTTGTTTTCTGCAATGGTAGGATTAAATGATGGGACGCATTAAAAGAACTAATGCAAGAATATCACGCATTAAAAGAACTAATGCAAGCAAAACATGCATTAAAAGAACTAATGCAAGAAAATAAACCAAGTATAAGTCGTTGGAACATTTTCGAAAAACCACTCGGTTCTTTTCAAAACAAACTTTTAAAATGCGGAGTTTGAGCCACTCCATTTAAAAGCTATCTCGTTCCATCGACTAAATCAAGTTCACTACGTTCACGGTTTCGCCAAAACCATTCGTAGCCCTCCGTCGTTTCATATGAATATTCAACAGTATTCAAGCTGTGTTTGTTGGCCTTAGTCAAGGCACAGTGTTTGGTAGCTGGTGGGTATTCATATGTTGCATAGATAGAATGCGTTGGTTTGGGACAGTCGTATTACCTTGTTGGCCTTAGTCAAGGGTATATACGGGTGGATTCAAATTAACCTGGACAACGACGGGTAGAACTTGACATGTGACTTATGATTTGTTGGCCTTAGTCAAGGTCATAAGAGCATGGGGCAAAAATATACATCGGGAGTTTCATAAGCACTGAAACTTGCTAGATTTGCATACCATTTGGAGTGTGATGATTCTGGTAGGATTCCTTCAGTTTCTTCACGCGATGATATTTGGATCCCGATCCTACTGTGAGTATATGCTACTCCTCGGGAAATTTCTCACTAAACGATCAATGCTATAAACCTAGTAGGTGCCTAGAAAGGTGTTAGCGGGGCTACGCCCCCAGGGAAAAGAGGTTCTTTAATTAAGGAACTTCGCGAAAGCGTTGGAAAACCTCCCTCGAAGTACCGACACCGGCCTGGCTGAACGGTTAAGCAAGTATTGTGCAGTGGGATTGATCCCGACTAATTCTTCCTTTATGGTTTGAGGAGGGATTCGAGAAACAGTGGGAGCCATCCTGTTTAGACAAACTAAAAACCACTCTAAACTTGCAAGAGCATCATGCTGAGTGTTTCTTCTTCTCTCTCTTAATTGCAGCGACCCTGTGACCGCACCTAGGTTACATCTAGATAAAAATATGACTGAACCTGACTGTTATGACTGGCAAAGGTCTGTCCAGATGTCCATTGCCCATGACAAGCTGGGACACCTCTTAACTAATCAAATCCCTGCTGTCTCAGGTCCAGTTTCCCCTGTCACGGATGTTCACATCCGCAGGACACCGGAAAAGGATTGTGCGAAAGCCAAGTGCCTCGTGTTAGCCTCAGTTAATGGTGCAAACCAGAGGCAGCACGAGAAGATGGACTCAGTTTCTATCTTCCTCCATAACAAAGTTTTATATGGAGAGCAATCTCGTATCGCAAGATATGAGACCTCGAACGAATTGCTTCAAGCGAGGTTGGCTGTCGGGTCATCTGTAGGGGGCAACGTCCTTACAGAGACCAGCTATTTTAAGCTCACGGACCTGGAGACCACGTTGGAGAATGGGTCAAGTACTGACCTAATTCTACAGTCCCTGCCCTCTGCTTATACCCTGAAAGAAACCAGGGAAGAAAAAGGAAAAACAAGGGCAAAAGTTTCGGGACTGGATATGATTAAAGAGGGACGTTCCTATTGTAACGGGAATGAACTATGGCAGAGAGATTGCAGGGCTTGTAAAGCCAGTAGCCAGAATTCGAAGCATGTTGTGGCTTCGGCTTCGAGTGTGTTTGTAATTGAGAACTGTTTGTCAGTTAACCCTACTTCCTGGGTATTGGATACCGGATCAGGATCTTATATCTGTAATTCGTTACAGGGTCTGAGAAACCGTAGGGTTATCAGGAAAGGTGATATGACTCTCAGGGTTGCTAACGGAATGAGCATGGATGCTGTATCCGTAGGGGAATATCACCTAGGACTGACAACTGGGCAGATATTGATTCTGCGTGACTGTTTGTATGTACCAGGTGCGACTTGCAATATCATATCTGTATCCTTACTTTCTAAGGAAGGATATGATTTTGCTTTTGTAAGCGATGTAGTAAACATCCACCTAAATCAAGCACTGATTGGGTCAGGTACATTAAATAACGGTATATACGTATTGAATCAAGCTCAGATATTCAGTGTCCAGAACACACTTAAAAGAAAGTCTCCAGAATTAAATCAGGCTTTCTTATGGCATTGTAGACTGGGTCACATCAATGAGACACGGTTGACTAAGTTACATAAAGAAGGATACTTGGATCCGTTCGAGTACCAGTCTTATGCCACTTGTGAATCTTGTCTCATGGGAAAGATGACAAAGACTCCGTTCACTGGACACGGAGTAAGAGCGAGCGAGCTCTTGGGACTTATACACAGTGACGTTTGTGGTCCAATGTCTACACATGCGCGAAGCGGTTATTCATACTTCATTACTTTCACAGATGATTTCTCTAGGTTTGGACATGTCTTCTTAATGAAGCACAAATCCGAGGCCTTTGAGAAATTTCGAGAATATAAGAATGAAGTAGAAAAACAAACAGGCAAAAGTATCAAGATCCTAAGATCGGATCGAGGTGGTGAATACTTGAGTGCCGAGTTTCTGGACTACTTAAAAAAGAATGGAATTCTCTCTCAGCGTACTCCTCCATACACACCACAACACAACGGTGTATCGGAAAGAAGGAATCGAACCCTACTAGATATGGTTCGTTCCATGATGAGTAAGGCTGAGTTACCGCGATCTTTCTGGGGTTATGCACTGGAAACAGCTGCACATCTCTTGAACCAAGTTCCTACTAAGACAGTGCCTACCACACCATACCAGATGTGGAGTGGGAAGAAACCCTGTCTTAAATCCTTTAAGACATGGGGATGTCCGGCTTTTGTAAAAAAGCAGCATGCGGACAAGCTCGAGGCACGCTCAGTACAGTGCAAGTTTGTGGGATACCCAAAGAACTCCAAGGGGTATCTTTTCTATTACGCAGAGGAGCAAAAAGTCCTTGTTTCTCGTCATGCCCGCTTCTTGGAAACTGAGTTTTTAGAAAATCAGATAAGTGGGAGCGCAATAGAACTGGAAGAAATTCCAGAACCACAAGCTATTACTGAAACCTTAGTAGAACCAGAAGGTTCAGGGGAACCGGACATTCCTACGCCGCTCCGCAGGAGTTGTAGGCAGTCTCATCCGCCCGAGAGATACTACGGTTTTCTCGTAGACGGGGATAGAGAGGATTGCATCATAGATCATGATGAGCCTACTAGCTTCCAGCAAGCCATTCAGAGCGGTGACTCGGTAAAATGGCTGGATGCAATGCGGACCGAGATGGAGTCCATGTACACCAACAAAGTTTGGACTTTGGACTTTGCTCCAGAAGGGGTAAAACCCGTAGGCTGCAAATGGATCTTCAGAAAGAAGATTGGTGTAGATGGGCAGGTTGAAACCTATAAGGCTAGGCTCGTTGCAAAGGGTTTTCGTCAAAGACCTGGTTTGGACTATGACGAGACTTTTTCTCCGGTAGCCATGCTTAAATCCATTCGGATCCTTCTTACCATTGCTGCCTTCCACGATTATGAGATCTGGCAGATGGACGTTAAGACGGCTTTCCTAAATGGAAATTTAGAAGAGTGCGTCTATATGGATCAGCCAGAGGGATTCAATCAGAGTGGGAGCAGCGGTAAAGTGTGCAAGTTGCTCAAGTCCATCTATGGACTTAAGCAGGCATCGCGGAGTTGGAACATCTGCTTTGATGATACTGTCAAAGAATTCGACTTTGTCAAAAACCCAGATGAACCATGCATTTACAGTAAGATTGTAGGGAGAAATGTGGTATTCCTCGTCTTGTACGTCGATGACATTCTCCTAATAGGAAATGATATTCCTATGCTACAGTCAGTCAAAGGATTCTTGTCACAGAGGTTCTCCATGAAGTACCTGGGCGATGCCAACTACATTCTGGGGATCCAGATCTATCGTGATAGATCTAAAAGGATGTTGGGACTTTCACAGTCAAGGTACATCGACACCATACTGAAACGATTCAGTATGGAAGATTCCAAGCGCGGTAATCTACCGGCTTGTCACGGAATCACCCTCTCCAAAGAGATGTCTCCCAAGACTGATTTGGAAAGGGCTCGCATGTCATCAATACCCTACGCATCTGCGGTAGGCTCTATTATGTATGCGATGTTATGTACCAGACCAGATGTAGCATACGCATTGAGCGTTGTAAGCCGGTATCAGTCAGACCCAGGGGAGAAACACTGGATAGCAGTAAAGAACATTCTCAAGTACCTGAGAAGGACTAAGGAGATGTTCTTGGTGTATGGCGGAAAAGACCTCCAGATTGAGGCCTTTGCTGACTCCAGCTTCCAGAGTGACAAGGATGACTCCAAGTCCATGTCGGGTTATGTCTTTACCCTCAATGGAGGGGCGGTTTGCTGGAAGAGTTCCAAGCAGGAAACCGTTGCTGACTCAACCATGGAAGCGGAGTACATAGCTGCTTGCGATGCCGCAAAGGAAGCTGTCTGGATGAAGAAGTTCCTCACGGAACTTCAGGTGGTTCCTACCAGTGTTGATCCAATACCGCTGTATTGTGACAACAACGGCGCTATAGCTTTAGCGAAGGAACCAAGGTCCCATCAGAAGTCCAGGCACATTTTGAGGCGGTTCCACCTGATCAGGGAGATCATTGATCGCCAGGAGATCGAGGTAAAGAGAGTAAAATCAGAAGATAACACTGCAGATCCATTCACCAAGGCCTTGCCCCAAACTCAGTTCGAGCGGCTGATCGAGATGATAGGTCTTCGATACGCCAGTACATGGCCTTAGTGCAAGTGGGAGATTGTTAGTGTATATGCCCTAGAGGCCATTACTGTATCATACTAGTATGTATATTACTTAATGGAAGCTTGGGATATTCACCTTGTATTGACAATCTTGCTCAAAATAGTAGTATGCTACTTGGTTTGTTTCTACTTCAATGTGTACATGTGTTTGTTTTGTATATCGCCTATACACATTAGTAGAGCCCTTAGGATCTTTGCTTGATTACCAGCGATGTGATGGCCGTCACACTAGTGGGGCTGGGTAATCTATAAGCACATCCTTATGCAGGTCCCTGGTCGCAGGACTATCGAGACAGGGCATCGATACTCCGGAGTAGACCAGCGCATGCGCTTCTCATCCCAGTGTGGGAGACGGTCTGTCCCACAGCCGTCAGTACGTCGTACTTGAGATAGTATGCGGGTGCTCGTTAGGTTACGGGTACACTGGACAGGACTCGTCGGGAACTGACTAGTTGGTATTATACCTATCGTCAGTTATCAGTTCCCAGGTGACATGAGTACAGCTTAGTCCGCTGACTTGACACTGTCACTCCGCCTCGAGTGTGTTCCCACTGTACTTTGATCACTACCCTACCATGGCTCAAAGGAGTCGTGCAAACAGGTGGTGGTTGGGTGCAGTCCCGAAGCACTTGGAGGCAGTGACGGTTAGACAGGATTCGTCTCTCCCGGTATTGGGGGTTGACATCGCGCTGTGTCTAGGAGAGCCATTACACGAGTAGTCCCTGGCCAGGGAAAACGAGATATACTGGTAGGTTTCCAGTGTTATCTCAGGGTGTTTTGGGCTTCGCTCCGGCACGACTTGTACCGCTATTGGGGGACTGACGTTTACCGCCCCTAGGCCCGCCATGCGATGTATCAGACGAACAGACCGGACTGTACGGAGAATGTCACACTCAGGCTCAGTAGGAGTTCAGATGGGTTTCGCCTCGTCCGTCTTCTTGTCGGCATTACCTGGGGACCGTTACGCACAGCTAGTGCCGCTTGCGGTCTGTGGTTAAACCCACTGCCAGCGTAGTGTCGAGTCTTTAGAGTCCCACACAGAAAGCTTTTCTCCTTTAGGCAAAAGAGTAGAGGTCGCATGGTATTGCGACAGGTCGCATGGTTTTGCGACAGGGTTCGGTCACATCCGTGCACTTGTGCACGTACAGTGTCCGGACAGTTTACACTAGCGGGCTTTGGTTTAAGCCAGATCCTAGTGTGCCTTATGGGATTGGATTTATCCAGTTTGCATTCGTGTTCCTCGGAACGCGGATGCGGGTGTGTATGCACAGTTGACAGGGAGGCAGAGGCTGCGGATTCTCATTAGGGTTGTTGACAGTTGACCGTTGACTATTTGACTTTATGCTCAACCCTAATGAGAATATGATATGTGATTAACTATTATATTAATTAAGTATTATGGTGATATGGTTGTTGACTTGTTGACTTTTGTTGACTTGTTGACTTTGGTGACTTGTTGACTTTTGTTGACTTGTTGACCGGTTGACTAGGCTTGACTAGTTGACCATCATGATAACCATGGTTATCATTTCATGCCAAAGACTTTTTCTTGCTTGCTCATTTGAGTAAAATGAGTGCATGACATGATAAGCTTATGGTTGCTTCAAACCATCACATAAGACTTTTTTGATATGATGAGTTATGATCACTTTGGATTATGAGAGGGTGAAAGACAAAAGAGTTGCTCATTCTTTTCTTGCTCATTCTCTCTCTTGTTCTTGAGCTCTCCTCTTGCTCTCACCCTCAACCTCTTGCTCCCTCTCTTGATCTATGGTTCTCTTGTCTCATGAGTTGAGAATCAAGAACCATAGATAAAATCCCTTTCTAAATCATCTCTACTCATTCTAGTTCACTAGGTTTAGCAAACCAAGTGAACTAGTTTCTTCAAAGAACGAAGAAGGAGCTAAAGGTTGGAGCTTTCAGGTGGATCTATCTTCGGCGTACGGAGACGACGAGAAGAAGCCATCGGACCACCATCGGAGCTTTGAAGACGAAGGAGTTCAAGACAAGCAAGGTATAACCCCCTAACCGAGTAGCTAAAACTCATAGTTAGGATGTTAGATAGATGTTTAACCAAGATCCGGGTTTTAGGTCCATGTTACCATCTTTAAGAAAATCGTTTTTTACCAAATTCCGCATTCCCGAAAGTACCGGGAGAGGTAGCATGGACTTACACCTAGACCCCTACGAGAGCGGTAAGCAACCCTGCCAATTCTAGGGTTAGGAGACCCGGACTCGACTCCTCGAGTTGGTCTCCCACTGGACCCCAGAACCCGGTTACTTGTGCTCCCCTCCTTGGGTCTATCCTAATGCGGAAAAGTAAATAATATACAAAGGGTGACAACTTCCGCAACCTGGAAGTGCCCCAATAAAAGAATATTACATACAAGTTTTTACATGAATGAAAATGAAAAACACTCATCTCACATAAAACCCCCGGCTATTCGAACACGACAATCCAATATAACATAACCAGCAACACATAACATCACATGTCATCAACGTATGTAAATATGTCCATCCCAATTGTCGTTGACATATAGCAACGAAACCGGCGATATCACATATTACACTTACGGTCACAGAAAAGAAAGTGTAAAACTACAACAGTTGGAATCCGCAACCTCTTTAGACATCACATGCCTAATCAAATGAAATACTTAGACATCACATGCCTAACAGTTATAAACCCCGCATTTTAGTCTCATTATTGAAAACTCTTTTCAATATCAAGTGAAACTAAACCGCTAGATTTATAACATTCATTCAGTTATCTCATAACTGTTTGTGAATTCCAATTATTGTATCACATTCCAGATAAACAGAAAATGTTAAATTTTTTGATCGAACAGTCGAATACCCAAGTTTTCCCGATACAGCTCAACACATGAAATAAGTCTAACAACATTCAATTCGTGCCTCAGTACCAACGGTCCAGCCGTAGAAGGGTCAAGCCAACGCCTCACATGTGGCACGCCGTACTCCCCCAAACCCGAAGATTCAAAGGGCAGTTCAAGACGGTCACATAATCGAGTTAAGGTTTGTTGTCTTCTAGAGGGTCCATCGCGTTACTTGCACTACTTAGAACGTCGTTAAACTACGGAAAAATCCAACACTTGGAAATTTCCCGACAGGGGAAAAATTGGGTATTTATATCCGGTCGAACTTTTTAACATATTCAAAAATTATCTGGAAATACACAAAGACGAAATTTGATACCCCGATCGAAACACCGAATCCCCAAAGCAACCCCAGAAAATTCAACTCTTGAATAATTATTAAAAATACCCAGGAAAATCAACATTGGAAACTAAGAATTACTGTGTAAAATTCTTTAAATATTGAGGCCGTACGGCCGCGGATCCGCGCCGGCTTAGTGGAATTAGGATCACAAATTTCACAGTAAACCTTAGAATTTCCTGCTGATTTTTCTGCATATTTTTAATATCAAAAAACTCCAGATTTTGGAAAAAGTCCAGAGAGCATGTTTGGTTTAGGGTTTCGGGTTCGTTCGGGCTTCAAATTGCGTCTAGACTTTGCCTAAAGCTCTAGCTAGGCTCTGATACCACTGTAGGGTTCCTAGGCACTCTAATGAAGTCTCACAAGGCATCAATCATGGCAATTTCAAAAATTATGGGTGCCGAGAAACCCTAATACGGATCGTCGGCTAGATTTCTAGGCGAAACGGTAAACTAGTTAACTACTTAACTAAAAGTTAGATGCTACAACCTTTGTAGATCCGGATATCCACTTCCTTAGCTCCACGTAGTCATCCTCTCGCTGTCCTTTTCGAATCCTAGACTCATTCGTCGGCTTCATCGGGAAAACGAGCGGAATAGGTCGTCGGCTTCGTGTCAAAGACGATCTACGTCGAGGTTGCACAAGCTCAAGCTCCGACTTCACAAAGTTGTGAAACTTGTGAAGAAAACACCCAAAACAACTTGGCAAGAGGTAGAGGGTGAAGAAATAGGAGGTGGGTTCACTTTAGAATTGGATTTCTCTCACTAGAACTCAAGTTGCCATTGATGGCATCAAGGTTTCTTTCTTGAAGATGAAGATGAAGAAGAAGAAAGAATATGATAAGTATTGTGAAAAAAGAATAATAAAATCAACACTTATCATCTTCTAACCTAGGTTAAGTGTAGAGAATAAACCATGGTCAAATGAGAATGGTTAGGGTTAAGGATGATGACAAAATAGTCACTTTAGTCAAAGCTTCATGAAGCTTCATCAAGCTTCATGAAAGAAACCATTTTGTTATCATATATATTTATTTATCAAAAAGAATAGATAAATAAATAAGTAAATAAATAAAAACCCTAACTATTATCATAACCATGGTTTAAGTCTTAACACAACACCAAACTACATGTATCATCAAACATGACACAAAGTAGTGCACAAAAGTATATCATATATACTTCTTGCACATCGAGTGAGAAAATCCATATAAAGTGAACCAATACTAGCTAATGCAAAGTAATATATCAAATATATAATTATACATTAAATCATTAAATCAACATTTGATTCAATGATCCGGTCATGTCGCACATAACCGACTAGTATCCAATGTATCGACTTATCGAATCAATGATTCGATAACTAGGTCATATCGAATATAACAAATCGAAACATTTATCGTGAGAATGAAATGCGGTATCACATACACGCATTATTCTCGGTCCCGCACATATCTCATATGCGCTCCTATTTCGTTTCGCTTGAGCCAGGAAACCTCTGTGTAGGACTCTAAAGACTCGTCAATACGCCGGTAGCAGATGATGATCATATCAAGCACCCACAAGCCGCAAGCGGTCTGCTAAACGTAACGGCCATCCGGGTATTGAGCGATCAGAAGATCGACGAGCTAGCCCACTCACACTCCTGTGAATCCAACCAGTAACACTTACCGTACAGTCCGGTCTATTCGTCTGATATGTCGCATATCAAGTCTAGGGGTGGTATACGTCAGACCCCAATAACCGATAAGTCGTGCCGATGTGAGGCTCATAACGGGTCGAGAAACTACTGGTAACACTTACCAGCAAATCTCTGATCAGCCCTGGCCAGGGACTTCCCTGTTACGGCCAATCGAGCACAGCGCAACATCAACCCCCAATACCGGGAGAGACGAAACCCCTCATATCGCTCATTGCCTCCATGTGACTCGGGACTGTACCCAAAGACCACCGTTTTGCACGCCCTCATGGACGTGGTAAGGTGGAGATCAAAGCACAGTGGGAATCACACAAGACTCTATGACGATCTCGGGTCTACAGACTAACCTGTACAAGTGTCACCTGAGAACTGCCATCTGACGTGAGGTATAATACCATCTGGGAGTTCTCGGCGAGTCCGTCCAGTGTACCCAGTCTCCACTGAGCACCCGTATACCATCTCTGATGTCAAACACCAATGGATGTGGGATCATCCATCGCCCATCTCATGGGTCGAGAAGCATATACGCTAGTCTACTCTGGTATATCGATGCCCCGTCTCGATACACCCACGACTAGGGATCTTGAAGGATGTACTTATGGACTACCATGTCCCCACTAGTATGATCTGCATCACAGTCTAGGTAGTCAAGTACATATCCTAAGGGCTTTACCAACATGTAACTATAAGACAGTATAAAGAGACTAGTATACATATTAAGATAAAGAGTAACCAGATAGCATACTATCATATCGAGCAAGAAAGTCATCTCTATATATGTCCAAGCATCCAATATAATATACATCATCTGTACAATACTGGCCTCTAGGGCATACATACAACTAACAAGTTATGCATGGCAATAGAATTGAGAGCTGAGGGGACAAGTTTAGAGTCCTTATAACCTAAGACTTTTTTCATCTTCATGAGTCGTAAGGGTCTTAAGAAGGTTTTTTCTTCCTACAAGACGAGATGATCTCGTAGGTGCAAATTTTCCCTATAAATTGTAAGGATTTCTAAGTGTTCATCGCCTCCGTGAGTCGTAAGGATCTCACTCGGGTATTTTTCCTTACGAATCGTGAGGACCTGTAAGTAGCTTCTTTATTTTATTGGCGAATGTGGCTTTAGCAAATGTGGCCCGCAGATAGTCTATCTTGACCTTCTTGTAGAGCAACGATGGCTTAGAAAACAGGTTCAGATCTTCCGCCAAAGACTTTTCAACTTTATGAGCCGTGAGGGTCTCATAAAGACTTTTCTTCCTATGAGTCGAGAGGATCCCGTAGGTGTAATTTCTCCTTAGGGGTCATGAGGACTCTTAAGTGTGTTTTCTCTTGAGAGTCGTAAGGATCTCACAAGAGAATTTTTTTGCTTACAAGTCGAGAGGACTCGTAAGTGGTTGTTTCCCTCCTTGTCGAGATTCGACTTTGGAGAGTGTGGCCCGTGGATAGTCCAACTTGACCTCCTTATAAGGCAGCGATGGCTTAGGAAACACGGTTAGGATCTGCCGCTTAAAGCTTTTCAACTTTATAAGCCGTGAGGGTCTAATAAAGACTTTTCTCTCTACGAGTCGAGAGGATCCCGTAGGTGTCTTTTCTCCTTGGGAGTCATGAGGACTCCTAAGTGTGTTTTCTTTTGAGAGTCGTAAGGATCTCACAAGAGAATTTTTTTGCTTATAAATCGAGAGAACTCGTAAGTGGTTGTTTCCCTCCTTGTCGAGATTTGACTTTGGAGAGTGTGACCCGTGAATAGTATACAATGGCCCTATCATGGGCCGACTTGCAGGGTCCCAATGCTTAGGAAACAGGTCTTTATCCCCATTGTCTAAGGATTTCCCCTACGAGTCAAGACGAATCGAGGGATTATTGGTTGACTGGCTCCGCTTTCTGCGGTGTCGTGGTTGACTGGCTCCGCTTTCTGCGGTGTCGTAGTTGACGTTCTCCGCTTTCTACGGTGTCAGGGTTGACTTTCTCCGCTTTCTACGGTGTCAGAGTTGACTTTCTCCGTTTTCTGCGGTGCCGAGGTTGACTTTCTTTGCTTTCTACGGTGTTGGGGTTGACTTTCTCCGCTTTTTTGCGGCGTCGGGGTTGACTTTCTCCGCTTTCTGTGGTGTTAGGGCTGACTTTCTCCATTTTCTGCGGTGTCGGTGTTGACTTTCTCCGCTTTCTGCGTTGTCGGGGTTGACTTTCTCTGCTTTCTGCGTTGTCGGGGTTGACTTTCTCCGCTTTCTGCGGTGTCAGAGTTTGACTTTCTCTGCTTTCTGCGGTGTCGGTGTTGACTTTCTCTGCTTTCTGTGGTGTCGGGGTTTACTTTCTCCACTTTCTGCGGTGTCGGGATGACTTTCTCCGCTTTCTGTGGTGTCGGGGTTAACTTTCTCCGCTTTCTGCGGTGTCAGGATGACTCTAGATTGTCTGTAAACAATGGAGTCTTAGAACTAGGGACTTTGTTGTGGCTCCGATTGGTGGTGCCACGTCCGTATCCTGCTGGAATGAGGAGGAACGCCGTTCCTGATCTTTAGGCTGTAGGTATTGCCGTCGAGATCTGACTCTCCCTTTGACAGAGTCTGGTGGGGAAATGTAGTTCCCTTTTCGTTTATACCCATGGATTATATACGGGGGTCAGTATGGACTCACCTTTAGGGCATAAGTTTCATTCTTTCATTTTTTTTTATTTCTTTCCGCGATGTTCTATCTTTTCAGCTTTTTATATCGCAAAGGTCGCGATTGCCTAATCATTTCGGCTATTTTTCGCGGTGCCCAATCATTTTGGCTATTTTTCTTTTTCTTTACTCGTTGCTTTTTATTGCGAGTTGGCCAATCATTTCGGCTATTTCATATGCATTTTTGGCTCGCCGATTTTGTTGCGAGTTTGGCACTCAAGATCGGATACCAATCTTAGCATCAGCATCGCTGCAACTAGAATATTGTCAGGAGTGAATCATCATTTGCCTTGAAAAGACTTGGAATTTGTTACCGGTTTAGGCATCAGTATCGCTACAACCGGGATATTGCCCGGAGCGAATCATCATTTGCCTGTGTCTATTTGAACAACAACGGCTTAGCAAACAGGGTTAGGATCCTGTCGACTAAGGCTTTTGACTTCATGAGCCATAAGGGTCTCATGAAGGTGTTTATCTCTACGAGTCGTGAGAATCTCGTAGGTGTGTTTTCTTCTTAAGAGTCATGAGGATTCCTAAGTGTATGTTCTCTTATAAGTCGTAAGGATCTTACAAGATTGTTTTCTCCTTATAAGTCGAGATGACTTACAAGTGGTGTTCACCATATGAGGACATTCCTCGTCGTTGGTAGGACTTGGTGAGGGAACGTTTATTTATGCCCGTGGATTGTACACAAGGGTCAATATTGGACCGTTTGTAGGGCAAACTGGGGAATGTGATGGCTTAAGAACAGGTTCAGATCCCTGTAGCTTAACGCTTTTGTATACTATGAGCCGTGAGGGTCTCATAAAGGAATTCTCCTTACGAGTCGTGAGGATCTCGTAAGTGTAATTTCTCCCTAGGAATCGTGGGGATCCCTAAGTGTGTTGCTCCCTTGTGAGTCGTAAGGATCTCACGCAGGTATTTTCTCCTTACAAGATCGAGAGGACCTTACAAGTGTGCCTGAATTTTTTACGAGTCTGCGCCCTTTCGGGTTTTCACAAACTCGCCGGTAGCCCTACTGTTTTTACTCACAGAGCCCTTTCGGGTTTTCATCCATGCCCATTTTTCTTATGGACGTACTCTTTTTTTTGCCGCGTTAGCCTAAGGTTGCTGCGGTTCGTAATAGTTTAAAGACGTTTCGGTCCGTAGCTAGTTTCAGGACATTGCGGTCTATAGGAGTTTTGAAGCGAGATTTCATCGGATACTAATTATAGAGTTTGGACTCGGGAAGACAGCGAGCGGACATAGGCGTCGTCATCTATCATTGACCCGGGCCGTGACTCGTCAGGTGTAGTATTTCTTAAGGAATCGGCCGTTTATTGGCCGGAAGGGTCTTTCGCCATGCATATCTATGAGTAGGTAGGCCCTACCTTAGTAGACCTTGTCTATGATGTACGGGCCTTCATAGTTCGTCTCGAATTTCCCCTATTTGGCACGATTGGGGATCATAGGTCTTTTGACAACCAGCACGAGTTCACCATGGCGGAATGTTCTCGGCCTAGTTAGTCTTTCGTATAAGCGCGTCATCCTTGCTTTGTAAGCCTCTAGGTTTTGCTGTGCCATGAGACGAGTTTCATCAAGGGCAACGAGCTCCTCAAGTCGAAGATGGGCATTTTCTTCGTCTGTTAGCTCGTAATAGACCGCCACTCTTAGAGAGAGTAGCTTTATCTTGAGGGGGAGTACCGCTCTGTCCCAAATACTGACGCGAATGGCATTGTGTTCATGGCCATCTTGAACGTTGTCCGATACGCCCAGGGAGCTTCGTGCAGTCTCTCATGCCAGTCTGTTTTTTTTTGGACACCGTCTTCTTTATGATCTTTGTCAAGGTTTTGTTGAAAGCCTCAGCTAGACCTTTAGCTCAGGGATTATAGACCGAAGAGTATCTCCAGTCTATATTATACTGCTGTGCGAAGCGGCAGATTTTGTGACTTCTGTAGGCTGGCTCGTTATCGGATCGTGGAGTGCCGAACCTATAGATGACGTGTGTCTTGAAGAAATGGAGGATGTTCTCCATCTTCACTTCTTTTAGCGGTACTGCTTCTGCCCACTTAGAGAAGTAATCAGTTGTCGCCAATATGAACCGATGTTCTCTGGATGACACTGGTTCAATGGGCCCAATTATGTCGGTTCCCCACATTTCGAACAGCCAGCTAGCCATTATTGGATGTAGCGGGTTCGGATGCTGGTGGATGAAGTCTCCATGAATTTGAAACGAGTGACACAGCTTCGCATATCCGAGGTAGTCCTGAATCATCGTGGGCCAATAGTAGCCCATCCTTTTGATCTTCAGCTTCATCTTTGGCCCGGCTTGATGAGAACCGCAGAGTCTGTCGTGAGTTTCTTGGACGACTCTCCTCGCATCTTTCGGTCCTAGGTATCTCAGCCACAGAGAGTCGAACGATCCTTTATATAGGGTATCATTGACGAAGGTAAAACACAGAGTTCGTTTCACGAGCTGATGTCTTGAGGATGCATCTTCCGGCATTTGATGGGATTTGAAGTAGTCTATAAAGACTTCTCTCCAATCTTTATCCTTTTCTTGGTTCTCTATTTATAGGGCCGTTTGCTTGGTCGCTTCTATTTCTTCAGACGATTCCGTGGACACTTCTGCTGATGCAAGAACCCGACGGCTTTGTACAACAATCCTCACGTCATCGAGCTTTTCGTCAGCCAGTTCTTTAGCGAGTTTGGCTAATGCGTTCGCTTTGCTATTTTCTGTACACGGTATGCTTTCCAGGACGTAGGAAGGGATTTGAGTTAGCAATTGTTGCACTCTTTCGCCGTATTTTACCAACTTCGGTTTGCACGTTTGATAGTCGTCGTTTACTTGACTAATAACCAGCTGCGAGTCTCCGTATATGAGGAGGTTTTCGATTTTCTTGTCGACAACGATCTCAAGACCTGCTATCAAAGCTTCATATTCCGCTTCATTGTTTGTCCTCGGCTCTGTTAAGGAAAAGGAAAAACGCATTATCCCTCCTTGTGGACTTACGAAGATGAGGCCCACCCCAGATTTGTTAGGTTTGCCTAGCACCCTATGTATAGTTTTGAAGCATCACATGTCACAAAGTTTAAATTTTTATGGTGCTAAGCAAGCATACAAAGGAATCGATCCTAGAAAATTAGGGTTTCGAAAGTTAAAGCCAATAAAAACTAGGGTTTCGAGACTACAACCTTTGTAGCTCCCTTTCGCTAGACTTTTTGGCCACTTGGGTGTTGGAAGAAGGTCTTCTTGAAGTCTTCTCGCGTCCACGACGATCCACCCGGAGTTCCTCGTCCAAGCTCGCAGCTTCGATTATCAAGATGAGAAACGAAGAGAACACTCTAAACAAGTGGGCTAAACTTGTGTAGAATGATGTTGTGGTTATGATTCTCACTTCAAAAACCTTTCTTGATGTGTGTTTTACTCACTAGAAAAAACTAGAGAGCAAAAGGAAGAAGGAGGAGGAAGATGATGGCTTTTGTTTTTTTAACAAGAGTAGAAAAATGATAACCTCTTTGAAAAGAAATGAAATATATCTATATATATTTTTTATTTCTTCTCACTTCAAACCATGGTTAAATCTTTGAGTTATTATTTAATTAGGGTTTAAAACATATAAGGAAAGTTTAATCCAAGGTTAAGGGTAGGTAAGAATGGTTAGGTTAAAGAAGAATGTAGAAGCAACTCAAGAATTATCCTTTCCTTTTCTATTTTGTTTTAAACATAAAATCAAATAATAATCCATATATTTATCCATGGTGTGAGTCTTATATTGCCACCATTTCCATGTGTAATCAACCATGATAGATGGTGTTATGTATGTATGTATGTATGCACATCCATATGTGCATGAAACTAGAAAGAAAGAAAGAAAAACATACATGCATGCATACATCCATCATATACAAGAAAGGTTTTAAGTGAGAAAACTAATGGTTAAATGATAAATCAACATTTTTTTATCAATCCGGCCATATCACATATGACCCCACCAAAAGCAAGCCGCCCGATCAATGTTCGGTATCCTATACGCGCATTTTAATCGGGTCCATGCGCCTATCGCATACGCGCACCACAACGTTTCGCCTGGACTAGGTAACTCCTTTGTGGGACTCTAAGACTCGTCAATATGCCGGCAGTGGGTGATGATCATATCAAGCACCCCCAAGCCGCAAGCGGTCAGCTAAACGTAACGGCCACCCGGGTATTGAGCGATCAGAAGAAAACAAGCGAACCTGCTACAACTTCCGTCGAGCCAACCGGCAACACTACCGTACAGTCCGGTCTCTTCGTCAGATATGATGCATATCGAGCCTAGGGATGGTCACGTCGACCCCAATAACTCAATAAGTCGTGCCGGTGAATGGTCTATAACAGATTGAGAAACTACTGATAACACTTATCAGCAAATCTCAGCAGCCCTGGCCAAGGACTTACTGATATAACCAGTCGGGCACAGCACAGCATCAACTCCCAATACCGGGAGAGACGAAACCCCTCCTATCGCTCATTTCCTTCGTGTGTCTCGGGACTGTACCCAACGGCCACCTGTTTGCACGACTCAGTAGAGCCGTGGTAGGGTGGCAATCAAAATACAGTAGGAGAACACACAAGACTCTATGACGATCTCGGGTCTACAGACTAACCTGTACCAGTGTCACCTGAGAACTGCTATCCGACGATAGATATAATTCTATATAGGAGTTCTCGGTGAGTCCGTCCAGTGTACCCGGTCACCACTGAGCACCCGTATGTGATCTTGATGTCAAACATCGATGAATGTGGGAACATTCATCGCCCATCGTATGGGTCTAGTATCATATACGCTAGTCTACTCTGGTATATCAATGCCCCGTCTCGATATACCTACGACTAGGGACATTCCAGGATATGCTTATGGACTACAGATGTCCCACTAGTATGATCTCCATCATAATCAGGGTAGTCAAGCCGATATCCTCAGGGCTTTATCAGCATGTATTTATGAATAAAAGCATGATCAAATCAACATGTCAGATAAAGAAGAACCAGATAGCATACTATCATGTCGAGCAAGAATGCATACTGAATATATATATACATGTACAGATATATCCACTATCATATAATGGCCTCTAGGGCATACATATATCCAACAATCTCCCACTTGCACTAAGGCCAGTTATTGGCGTATCTCATACCCAACATCTAAAAAAGTCGCTCATGCTGCGGCTGAGGGAGGGCCTTGGTGAATGGATCCGCGGTGTTATTCTTTGTGTATACTCTATTAATCTCGATCTCACGGCGATCTGCAATCTCCCGGATCAAATGAAAGCGCCTCAGGATGTGTCTGGACCGCTGATGGGATCTGGGTTCCTTGGCTAACGCCATAGCCCCATTATTATCACAATACAGAGGTATTGGATCAATAATGGTTGGAACTACTCCTAGCTCCGAGACGAACTTCTTCATCCAAACGGCTTCCTTGGCGGCATCATTTGCAGCAATGTACTCAGCTTCCATCGTAGAGTCTGCAACGGTATCTTGTTTGGAACTCTTCCAACTTACCGCCCCTCCATTGAGGGTAAATACAAACTCAGAGATAGATTTGCTGTCGTCCTTATCGCTCTGGAAGCTCGAATCAGTAAAGGCCTCCATTTGGAGATCTCCATTACCATACACCAAGAACAATTCTTTAGTCCTTCGCAAGTACTTAAGAATGTTCTTCACAGCTGTCCAGTGATTCTCCCCTGGGTTAGATTGATACTTGCTTACAACACTAAGTGCGTAAGCTACATCTGGGCGTGTACATAACATCGCATATATTATAGATCCTACTGCCGAAGCATAGGGTATAACACTCATGCGAGCTCTCTCTTCATCGGTCTTTGGATAAGAATCCTTGGAGAGAGTGACCCCATGACAAGCGGGTAAAGCACCCCGCTTGGAGTCTTCCATACTAAACCTTTTTAGGATGGTGTCAATGTACCTGGTTTGGGACAATCCCAATAACCTTTTGGATCTATCCCTATAGATCCTTATGCCCAGAATGTATGTGGCATCACCCAGGTCCTTCATGGAGAACCTTAGTGATAAGAAAGATTTGACCGACTGTAGCATAGGAATATCATTTCCTATCAGAAGAATGTCGTCCACATACAATACGAGGAATGTGACAGCTCTCCCTACAGCCTTCTTATAAACACAAGGTTCATCTGGATTTTTGATGAAATCAAACTCTTTGATGACATCATCGAAACAGATGTTCCAACTCCGTGATGCCTTCTTTAACCCATATATGGATTTAAGCAATTTACATGCTTTCTCGCTGCTCCCACTGTCAATGAAGCCCTCTGGCTGATCCATATAAACGCATTCTTCTAAATTTCCATTTAGAAATGCGGTTTTAACGTCCATCTGCCAGATTTCATAGTCGTAGTGAGCAGCAATAGCAAGTAGGATCCGAATGGATTTAAGCATGGCTACGGGAGAAAAAGTCTCGTCATAGTCCAAACCTGGTCTTTGACGAAAACCCTTCGCCACAAGTCTTGCCTTATAGGTCTCCACCTGCCCATATACACCAATCTTTCTTTTAAAGATCCATTTGCAGCCCACAGGTTTTACCCCAGGGGGTACAACGTCCAAAGTCCATACTTTGTTGGTGTACATAGACTCCATTTCGGATCTCATGGCATCCAGCCACTTCACAGAGTCTCTACTCGTGATAGCTTGCTGAAAACTGGTAGGATCATCATCATCCAAGATGCAGTCTTCTCCGTCACCATCAATGAGGAAACCGTAGTACCTCTCCGGTGGGCGAGAAGTCCTACCAGACCAACGGAGTGGCCGAGATTCTTCAGTTTCTGTTGCAACAGCCGGTTCAACCAAATCGTCATTTGTAGTTTGTGTCTCTAGAACCTCTTCTAGATCCACTACCTTGCCATCATCTTTATCTGTGAAAAACTCTTTTTCCAAGAATGTGGCATGTTGAGAAACAAACACTTTTTGTTCCTCTTTGTGGTAGAATAGATATCCACAAGAATTCTTTGGATATCCCATAAAGTTACACATGACTGACCGTGTCTCGAGTTTGTCCGGATTCTGCTTTTTAACATAGGCCGGGCAACCCCAAATCTTAATTCTCTTAAGAGATGGTCTCTTCTCATGCCATATCTCATATGGCGTGGTAGATACGGTTTTGGTTGGAACCCTGTTTAGCAGAAACGCTGCAGTCTCCAATGCATGCCCCCAAAACGAGACTGTTAACTCAGCGTCACTCATCATGGACCGGACCATATCTAATAGGGTCCTATTCCGTCGTTCTGACACACCGTTGTGCTGTGGTGTGTAAGGAGGAGTGAGCTGAGAGAGAATCCCATTCTCTATTAGGATGTTTGCAAATTCTGTACTGAGATACTCACCACCTCGATCTAATCGAAGCATTTTGATACTCAAGCCGGTTTGTTTTTCTACTTCTTGTTTATATTCAATGAATTTCTCGAAAGCTTCGGACTTGTGCTTTAATAAAAATACATGACCGGATCTTGAGAAATCGTCAGTGAATGTAACGAAGTATGAAAAACCGCCTCTAGCCTGTGTAGACATTGGCCCGCATACATCACTATATATGAGGCCTAGGAGCTCAGTAGCTCTTTCTCCGTGTCCGGTAAACGGAGTTTTGGTCATTTTACCCTTGATACAAGACTGGCAAGTCGCATAAGATTTATATTCAAAAGAGTTTAAATATCCATCTTTGTGTAACTTGTTTAGTCTTGTTTCGTTAATATGACCAAGTCTACAGTGCCAAAGAAAAGCTTCATTTAATTCTGAAAGTTTTTTTTTATTAGTGTTTTGTATACTGAAAACTGTGTGTTGATTTAGGACATATATTCCGTTATTAAGCGTACCATACCCAACCAACATTTGATTCAGGTGAATGTTCATAACATTGTTCTGCAATACAAAATTATATCCTTCATTGTCTAATAAAGAAACGGATATTATATTACAAAGCATACTTGGTACAAAATAACATGGATTCAAAACCAAAATACATCCAGATGGCAACCCCAAGTGATACTCTCCCACTGCGACTGTATGTACATTGGAACCATTTCCAACGCGGAGAGTATGGTCACCTGTCTTCAAAACTTTGCTGTTTCTCAGCCCCTGCATAGAATTGCAAATGTGAGAACCTGAACCGGTATCCAATACCCAGGAAGCATAGTTTATTGAAAAACAGTTTTCTGTTACAAACGCACCTGAAGCAGAAGCATCACCATGCTTCTTCTTGAGACTTAAGTACTCCATGCAGTTGCGCTTCCAATGTCCTGTCTTGTGGCAATGAAAACATTCGCTTTTCCCCGAGTCTCCAGCTTTGGACTTTTCCTTTCCCTTCAACTTTTTAACTCCACCCTTAGGATTAGTGGGCTTCTTCTTTTTCTTTCCTTTGGCCTTAGCTTTCGGGCGAGAAGAGGAAGACTGTCCAATAGTCATAACGGGAGTTTTTGCTGACTTCATAGTGCTCTCTGCACTCCTTAACATATTAAGGAGTTCAGGGAGTTCCTTCTCCATGCCGTGCATGTTGAAGTTCACTATGAATTGAGCAAAGGTGGAGGGGAGGGACTGCAGAATAATATCTATATATTATTCATTGTCCATCGTCCATCCAAGGTCCTCAAGCTCTTCTATAAGAGCTATCATCTTCAGAACATGGTCTCCTACTGGTGTGTCAGGGGTCATTCGCATCTGAAACAATTTCTTTGATGCTTCGTATCGTAATACGCGGGATTGCTCTCCATACAACTCCTTTGTATGGAGCAATATGGTTTGAATGTCCATATTCTCGTGCTGCTTTTGATGTGTATTGTCCATCGATGCGAGCGCGAGGCATTTGGCCATGGCACAATCAGCGTCCCATGTCTTGCGGACTTCTTTGTCCGCAACTGAGGATTTTGGACCTGGGACGGGCGGGGTTGAAGCCGTGAGGACATATGATACTTTATCATAAGTCAAGGCGATTTTCAGATTCCTCAGCCAGTCTTTATAATTGGTCCCATTCAGTTTGGTTTTATCTAGTAGAAGCTTGAGTCCAGTCATGGGTATCTGTCATTAAGAGAGAGAAAAGAATGCACTCAGCGAAAGCTCTTGCATAGATCAGATTGGTTATTATCTTGTCTAATCGATGTTTCCCACTGCTTTTATCGAGTTTTTCTTTCAAACCTTAAAAAGAAAAACTAGCCAGGATTAATTACAGTCTACAACTTCACTAACCGTTCAGCCAGGCCAGTGTCGGTACTTGAGGGAGGTTCCCCGTGCTTTCGGACGGACCTAATTAGAGTAAACCTCGTTTTCCCAGAGGCGGAGCCTCGTTAACACCTTTCTAGACACCTAATGAGTTAGCTAATTGTAAACTGTAAAAATCTCCTAGGAGCAACTATTGCCCACAGTGGGATCGGGATCCAACCATCACATGGAAGGTATGCAATCTCATTGCAAATTTCAACTATTGAAATTCCCGATGTGGTTTTTACCCCTACTACTCGTGACCTTGGCTAAGGTCAACAAATCACGAGTACTAGTCAAGCTCAACCCGTCATTTCTTGATTAATTAGACCCGTTCACATGACCCTTGGCTAAGGTCAACAAAGTCATATGCCCGTCCTAATTAATCTGCATCATATGCATTTGTAGGAAGACATCACTTAGCTACCATACACTACGCCTTGGCTAAGGTCAACAAACGTAGCATGAATACTAAGTACTCTACTTCCTAAAATGACGGAGGGTTGCGGATGATTTTTAAGAAAATATTTAACGCTTTGAGCTTGATATCGTTGTAGAATCAAATGGTTTTCAAAAAGGAGTGGCTTAAGCTCCGCAGTTTTGAAATATAGCTTTTTCATAAATAGCCGAGTAGTTTTCAAATCCGATTCTACAATATCTTTTTAGGTTTATTTTCTTTACATTAATCACATTAATGTAATCCCATCATTTAAGTCCTTAAGCCAATCACAGAAAAGAAACGAAAATAACACGTACGCTTATGCCATCCGCATTCGCCGCAATGTTCTGTTATGCACCGTTAGGTTACTTAACTAACGGCATACCGGGATGGGACTAGCGCGGGTGTAAAACATAAGCAACGTCTACTATATATCATATATATAATATGTCATTCGTCTCAGATATCACAGAACACAGGCAGCAGAAATATAGATATAATGTGGGATATACTAGGACGTCCGTATTTAGTATTTTTAGCCAGAATAGAAAATACGGATTCCACGGTCGCGATGAATAGCCAAGCCCACACCCTGGACCCCTACGAGAGCGGCAAGCGACCCTACCAATTCTGGAGTTTAGGAGACCCGGTCTCGACTCCTCGAGATGGCTTCCCACTGAACCCCAGAACCCGGTCACCTGTGCTCTCATCCTTGGGTCCAACCTAATGCGGAAAAGTAAATAATATACAACACTGGTGACACAACCTCAACCCGGAAATGCCCCAAATAAAAGAATATTACATTACATTTGAATTTATATGGATGAAAATATAAAACTCTCATCTCATATAAAAAAAAACCCGGCTATTCAATCGCGACAATCCTGCACATCATATCTTAGCAACACATAATATCTCATATCATCAACGTAAGTAAGTATGCGTACCCCGATTGTCGTTGATGTATAGCAACGAAACCGGCGATATCGAACATACTACACTTACGGTCATAGAAAAGAAAGTGTAAAACTACAATATTTGGAATCCACATTCTCTTTAGACATCATAAATGCGAAATATCACATACTTCGTATTTCATGCCTAAACTATATGAATTCCACATATTGTATCACATTCCGGATAAACAGACAGTATTAAAGTTTTCGAACGAACGATCAAATACCCAAGATTCACTAAAGTTCAACACTTGAGCAGAGTTCAAAAACCCGGATTGTGACACAGTAGTAGCGGTCCAGCCGTAGAAGGGTCAAGCCAACGCCTCACATGTGGCACGCCGTACTGCCCCAAACCCTAAGGTTCAAAGGGCAATTCAAGACGGTCACATAATCGAGTTAAGGTTTGTTGTCTTCTAGAGGGACCACCACAAAAAGACTTGCACGTATCTCCAAAGTATTTAAACCCCGTGAATAGTGAGCAAATGATACTCGTTCAAACACTTCAATACTTTCTAATTTACCCGGAAAAGCAACGAAATGAAAATTCCGATCGAATCTACGCGTCCAAAACCATCTCCAGAAAATGCAGTACTATTTTCAAATTAAACATACCCAAAACACCGTACAAGCAGATATAAGAATTACAGTCCAAATTTAAAGCAGTGATACATCAGTACGGCCGCAGAGCCGCGGCGCAAGCAAGGAATTGCCGCGGTTCCGTGGCAGTTTATAGGGTTCAAGGCTTCGAATTTCACTGTTATTCTTAGAATTTCCTGCTGTATTTTTTAAGTATTTTTAATTCTGAAAAATGTCAGATTTTAAAATTTGTCCAGAGAGGGTCTAAAAAAATTGTATTTTTGTCCGATCGGGATTTTTACTTCATAAAAGCGTCGCCTAATGTTCTAGGTCGGCTCTGATACCAATGTTAGGTTTGCCTAGCACCCTATGTATAGTTTTGAAGTATCACATGTCACAAAGTTTAAATTTTTATGGTGCTAAGCAAGCATACAAAGGAATCGATCCTAGAAAATTAGGGTTTCGAAAGTTAAAGCCAATAAAAACTAGGGTTTCGAGACTACAACCTTTGTAGCTTCCTTTTGCTAGACTCTTTGGCCTCTTGGGTGTTGGAAGAAGGTCCTCTTGAAGTCTTCTCGCATCCACGACGATCCACCGGGGTTTCTCGTCCAAGCTCGCAACTTCAATTATCAAGATGAGAAACGAAGAGAACACTCTAAACAAGTGGGCTAAACTTGTGTAGAATGATGTTATGGTTATGATTCTCACTTCAAAAACCTTTCTTGATGTGTGTTTTACTCACTAGAAAAAACAAGAGAGCAAAAGGAAGAAGGAGGAGGAAGATGATGGCTTTTGTTTTTTTAACAAGAGTAGAAAAATGATAACCTCTTTGAAAAGAAATGAAATATATCTATATATATTTTTTATTTCTTCTCACTTCAAACCATGGTTAAATCTTTGAGTTATTATTTAATTAGGGTTTAAAACATATAAGGAAAGTTTAATCCAAGGTTAAGGGTAGGTGAGAATGGTTAGGTTAAAGAAGAATGTAGAAGCAACTCAAGAATTATCCTTTCCTTTTCTATTTTGTTTTAAACATAAAATCAAATAATAATCCATATATTTATCCATGGTGTGAGTCTTATATTGCCACCATTTCCATGTGTAATCAACCATGATATATGGTGTTATATATGTGTGTATGTATGCACATCCATATGTGCATGAAACTAGAAAGAAAGAAAGAAAAACATACATGCATGCATACATCCATCATATACAAGAAAGGTTTTAAGTGAGAAAACTACTGGTTAAATGATAAATCAACACTTGATTTATCAATCCGGCCATATCACATATGACCCCACCAAAAGCAAGCCGCCCGATCAATGTTCGGTATCCTATACGTGTATTTTAATCGGGTCCATGCGCATATCGCATACGCGCACCACAACGTTTCGCCTGGACTAGGTAACTCCTTTGTGGGACTCTAAGACTCGTCAATACGCCGGCAGTGGGTGATGATCATATCAAGCACCCCCAAGCCGCAAGCGCTCAGCTAAACGTAACGGCCACCCGGGTATTGAGCGATCAGAAGAAAACAAGCGAACCTGCTATAACTCCCGTCGAGCCAACCGGCAACACTACCGTACAGTCCGGTCTCTTCATCAGATATGCTGCATATCGAGCCTAGGGATGGTCACATCGACCCCAATAACTCAATAAGTCGTGCCGGTGAATGGTCTATAACAGATCGAGAAACTACTTATAACACTTATCAGCAAATCTCAGCAGCCCTGGCCAGGGACTTACTGATATAACCAGTCGGGCACAGCACAGCATCAACTCCTAATACCGGGAGAGACGAAACCCCTCCTATCGCTCATTGCCTTCGTGTGTCTCGGGACTGTACCCAACGGCCACCTGTTTGCACGACTCAGTAGAGCCGTGGTAGGGTGGCAATCAAAATACAGTGGGAGAACACACAAGACTCTATGATGATCTCGGGTCTACAGACTAGCCTGTACCAGTGTCACCTGAGAACTGCTATCCGACGATAGATATAATTCCATATAGGAGTTCTCGGTGAGTCCGTCCAGTGTACCCGGTCACCACTGAGCACCCGTATGTGATCTTGATGTCAAACATCAATGAATGTGGGAACATTCATCGCCCATCGTATGGGTCTAGTATCATATACGCTAGTCTACTCTGGTATATCAATGCCCCGTCTCGATATACCTACGACTAGGGACATTCCAGGATATGCTTATGGACTACAGATGTCCCACTAGTATGATCTCCATCATAATCAGAGTAGTCAAGCCGATATCCTCAGGGATTTATCAGCATGTATGAATGAATAAAAGCATGATCAAATCAACATGTCAGATAAAGAAGAACCAGATAGCATACTATCATGTCGAGCAAGAATGCATACTGAATATATATATACATGTACAGATATATCCACTATCATATAATGGCCTCTAGGGCATACATATATCCAACAAGATTTGATTATGGGGGAGTTTTGCTTTCGCTTCTTCAAGAAAGACGCTCCATCGAAGTAGAGTTCCCATCGGGTATCATTCCCTTCTTTCTCCCTGTCAATTGTGTCAAACGCGTGCTCGTCTGAAAATTCGCATTTTAGGGGTGAGTCGGCAGGTATCAGATGCTCAGCGAGGAAGTCGGCGATGGCCTGGCCTTTCACTGCCTTGAGAGGTTGGTATGTTATCAAGAATTCCATTAAGAGTAGGGCCCATTTAGCGAGCCGTCCCGTTAGTATGGCTCTTGACATCAAATATTTGAGAGGATCTACTTTTGATATGAGATGGACCTCATGCGCCAAAGCATAATGCCGAAGTTTCGTTATCGTGAAGATTAACGCCAGGCAGTGTTTTTCGATAGGGGGGTAGTTGTTTTCTGCCCCAAGGGAACTCGACTCAAATAATAGAGGGCTATCTCCTTCCCTTGGCCGTTCTCCTGTGCCCATAGCGCGTCTAAAGAACCTTCAAGGGTTGTTGTGTACAGGATGAGAGGCTTTCCCTTGACTGGAGCGGTCAGTACCGGTGGGTTCTGCAGGTATTGATTGATTTCGTCACGTGCACTTTGGCATTTCTGAGTCCAGACGAACGGGGTCCCCTTCTTCATTAGATGGTTGTAGGGACAGCATTTGCCGGAGAGATTGACTTGAAGTTTGATACCTGTCTAGGCATCAGTATCTCTACAACTAGGATAGTGCCAGGAGCGAATCATCATTTGCCCCTGTCGATTTGGACAAAGGTGGCTTAGTAGACAGGGTTAGGATTCTGTCGACTAAGACTTTCGACTTTACGAGTGTAAGGGTCTCATAAAGGGTTTTCTCCTTACGAGTCGTGTGGATCTCGTAGGTGTATTTTCTCCTTAGAAGTCGTGAGGACTCCTAAGTGGTGTTTTCTTTTATAAGTCGTAAGGATCTCATAAGAGTGTTTTCTCCTTATAAGTCGAGAGGACCTACAAGCGTTATTCACCATATGGGGACATTTCTTGCCATTTGTAGAACTTGGCAAAGAAATATTTATTCGTGTCCATAGATTGTATACAAGGGTCAATATGGACCGCCTGTAGGGCAATTTGAGAGATATGACGGCTTAAGAACAGTTCTAGATCCCTGTAACTTAAGGCTTTTGAATCCTATGAGCCGTGAGGGTCTCACAGGGGGATTCTCCTCACGAGTCGTGAGGATCTTGTAAGTGTATTTATTTTAACGAGGTTGAGCCCTTCCAGATTTTCACAAGCTCGCCGGCAGTCCTGCTGTTTTTACTCACGACGCCCTTTCGGGTTTTCATCCGTGCCCATCTTGCTTGTGGACATACCGTTTTTTTTAACGAGATCGTGCCTTTCTGAGTTTTCACAAGATCCCCGGCAGTCCTGCTGTTTTTACTCACGGTGCCCTTTCGGGTTTTCATCCGTGCCCATTTTGCTTGTAGACATACCTTTTTTTCTTTTTTTTAGCGGGGCATTCCACTAGATTGTGGGACCTGTTTGTAAGCCCTTTAATATCCTTCTTGTCCTTTGAGAAAAAAGGACCATTCTACATAGAGATTCTTCCGTCAGTGAGGAATATGCCCCCTGTGTATATCTCGGGGGGAACGAGTACCCACACCGTCGCTATTTCGACGACAGGTTGCTTCAGAGCCGCTTATTTTTGTTGAGCGTAGGCGACAAACGCCATCTTGCCTCCGCTTTTTTTACTCGTTATCATCGGATAAGAAAGAGTCTTGACCCATTTGATCTAATCGAGCCATTTTATCCATGAGTTCTTGGAAGGTCGTCGGCTTGAAGAGGGCCATATACGAGGACGCCTTTGAATTTGGGTCAAGAGTGGCTATAAGCATTCCCATGGCTGCAATTCATCGATGCGTTGCTTGTATTTGACCAGAGATTTCGCCATCGGGTAACATATTGAACCCAAGTCTCATTCGGTCTAACCCTTTCGTTGACCAGCACCGTCACGGTAGTATGTTCGTTCTCATTAACAAATCCCTGACAAAAGAGCATATCCATTTCATCGAAGGTAGTCACGGGGTCATTCGGGAGTTCTGCATACCATTCGAAGGTAATGCACGCCAAACAGCTGACGAACTGTCGCAGAGAAGTATATCATTCTCTCCAGCGTTACCGCACATGGATTTAAATCGCGCGATGTGCTAATGAGGATTCCCGGTTCCTTTGTATATGTGGAGTCGGAAGTATGTATTCTGGCGGGTACCGTATTTGATCGTAGCACGCCGGATACGGTCGACCGGTCTTGATTGGCCTATTTGAGGCTTCACTGGCATAGTGAGTTTTGACTTGCTGAGCGATATATGTGTCCATCTTTGCTTTTGGAATCATTTCCTCTTCAACTGTTGATGAGATTTGCAGAGGATTTGAAATGTCATCCTTATCTTTAAGACCGACTACCGGCGGTTCATTTGTCAGTGGTTCTGATTGCACCATCCTTCCAGCCATATTTTGAATCAGAAGGGCCATCTGGTTCATTTTAGCGGACATTTCTACCGCTTCTTCATCTCTCTTTTTTAGAGCGCGTTTTAGGAAATCAACATGCGACTCCTTCTCTACTCTTTCTTCGGGTGTGTAATCGGGATTTTCCTTAGACGATAGATTAGCGTTTGCAGCTGCCTGAGCGAGCATCTCCTGCAGTTTTTCACGTTGCAGTTGAACTTTTGTCAGAGACCGAGTTTGAGGTCGGTCACTAGTAAAATCTCAAACTTCGTCTTTGGAATTCACCACAAAGACTATGTGAACTACCATACCCCAAGGCTTGGGGTGTTTGGAGTTTTGGCCTTTGGAGTTTGCTCCGGGCACTTGAGCTTTATTAGGCCTCTTTTTTTTGTGAAAAGATGCTTTGGTTTTGGGAGGGACCGCTGTATCAAGATCCGTCTTGGAATGAGTCCCCTTATATTTGAAAGGGGATTTGTCAGAATTTGGCTGACGTCTAGGGGAAGAGCTACGGTTAACGATAGAGACCTTCACCTGCTGCCACACCTTATATATAGATGAGGAAAGTTGTCTTAGGGAGCGAACTGATTTCTGCTCTCGTGGGATCTCCATGGGCTGTGGAGACTTTTTCAATATTGCGATGGGAGAATTTTGTCTGAACCTTCGCAACAGTTTGAAGCTGTTCCCAGTTGGAACAACAACATTCACCACTGAGGTTGAAACAGGACCGTACGGAGAACTGCCCCCAGGTCATTTTGTATGAAGCCGATATCGACGTCGACCGTTTCTTACGGCCGGGATTTGATTAGCTTCAGGATTTTGCAGAGCCTGCCCCCTGTTTCCTTTGAGAGCTTGAATATTCTGCCCCCTGCGCCGACTTTGGCCCTTGGTAAGTGCCAGTTGTTTGAGAACTGATTCTGTTGCCAAAGCTGCATCTTGGGGAGCCAACCTGTGGAAGACAGACTTCTTTTAGGCTTCCTCCCTCGGCGTTGAGGCAACGAGGGTGTGAGGTGGGAGTATCGACCCAAAGAGAAGCCAGTTGATTTCTTGAAGAGCCGTATTGCAGAGATTTGGGGCTGCAAGTGGCCCATACTTGACTCCACCAGATATGACAGAGCCTGAGTTGCAAGGGTAGAAGCAAAGACCATTCTTCATAGAGATGAAACATCGGCTTCAGTATCCCATCACCTAAGGGCAACCACAAACATATATACCGCGATTATTTGATCGCGGAAAAACACGATACACGAAGTGTAGAGTGGAAAGAGGAAAATGTCCCACCGGGCGTGCCAGAATCTGCTCGCCGTCGAAAGAAGCGATCGGAACGTTGGGACGTCGGGCATGAATTTTGGGGGTAGATACTATTTGGATTTATCCGTCCACCTCTCTGAAGATGCCAAGTTGATTTATGACACCGTATATCGGAGGTTTGGACAGATGCGGCCGATGTAGCAGACTTCGTCAGATTCCCCCTCGTTTACGAGGGGTTTTTTATTGTGGGTCCACTTTTCTCTGCAGGCGCAAGCCCCTGAAGTTAATTACGTTACCGTATCGCGGTAACCACTTTCTCCGGCTCCAGAAGGTCATTTCGTGTCGTGTGTGTTTGTTTTATTTTTGGTTGCCCGTGGATTGTATATGGAGACTAATTTATGTTGTCGCCCGTAGGGCGGGGATTGTTGGTGTATATGCCCTAGAGGCCATTACTGTATCATACTAGTATGTATATTACTTAATGGAAGCTTGGGATATTCACAGTTGTACAGACAATCTTGCTCAATATAGTAGTATGCTACTTGGTTTGCCTCTGCTTTAATGTGTACATATGTGTTTATTTATTATATCACCTATACGCATTAGTAGAGCCCTTAGGACCTTTGCTTGATTACCGGCGTTGTGATGGCGATCACACTCGTGGGGGCTGGGTAATCTACAAGCACATCCTTATACACGTCCCTAGTCGTGGGAGTACCGAGATAGGGCATCGATACTCCGGAGTAGACTAGCGTATGCGCTTCTCATCCCAGCACGGGAGACGGTCTGTCCCACAGCCGTCGGTACGTCGTACTTGAGATAGTATGCGGGTGCTCGTTAGGTTACGAGTACACTGGACAGGACTCGTCGGGAACTGATGGTTGGTATTATACCTATCGTCAGTTATCAGTTCCCAGGTGACATAAGTACAGCATAGTCCGCTGACTTGACACTGTCACTTCGCCTCGAGTGTGTTCCCACTGTTCTTTGATTACTACCCTACCACGGCTCTACTGAGTCGTGCAAACAGGTAGTAGTTGGGAGCAGTCCCGAAGCACTTGGAGGCAGTGACGGTTAGACAGGATTCGTTTCTCCCGGTATTGGGGGTTGACATCGCGCTGTGTCTAGGAGAGCCATTACACGAGTAGTCCCTGGCCAGGGCAAGCGAGATATACTGGTAGGTTCCAGTGTTATCTCAGGGTGTTCTGGGCTTCACTCCGACACGACTTGTACCGCTATTAGGGGTCTGACGCTTGCCGCCCCCCTAGGCCCGACATGCGATGTATCAGACGAACAGACCGGACTGTACGGAGATTGTCACATGCAGACTCAGTAGGAGTTCGGATGGTTTTACCTCATCGGCCTTCTTATCGACATCTACTTGGGGACCGTTACGTACAGCTAGTGCCGCTTGCGGTCTGTGGTTAAACCCACTGCCAGCGTAGTGTCGAGTCTTTAGAGTCCCACACAGAGAGTTTCCCTGCACTGAGCGAAACGTGTAGAGGCCGTATGGTTTTACGGCAGGGCTGCGATCACTTACGTACACTTGTGTGCGTATGATGTTCGGGCAGGCAGTACTAGTGGGCTTTGGTTTAAGCCAGATCCTAGTATTGCACGGATGGATCTGTTTTGTCTTCTGCGCATCCGCATTCTACGGAATACGGATGCAGGTGTGTATGCACAGTTTTCTGGAGCGATGAAGGAGGAGGTGCCTCATTAGGGTTTTGGCAGTTGGTTCGGCCAAAACCACTATGTGGCAGGCTCATTAGGGTTTTGACAGTTGATTCGGTCAAAACCATTTTGAGGCGGACTCATTAGGGTTTCGACAGTTCGTTTGGTCAAAACCATAAATGAGCCGGGGACATTATTTACTAATCCTTTCATTGATAATTTTGTTATGGCTAATTACATTGACCATTTGACCATCTTGACTTTGTTGACCTTTTGACCAAAGTTGACTTGGACCTTCTTAGAAGATCTAAAGTATTCTTTGGTTTTCTTTTTATTAAGTTATGATAATGGTCATGTCATTTGTAGCCATCACCTTTATCTTGATTGGATTTGTAATGATAATGTTTTGTGCATTATTGCAACCATGGTTAGCTTTTCTCTTGGTCAAGCTTTTCATTTGCTCACTCTCATTCTCTCTCTTGAAATGAGAAGCTCCATGGTTGCTAGAAAATCTCCTTCTTCTTCCTCCTCTTGATTTCTCCTTTGATCTCATGTGTTGAGAGAAAAAGGATTCTACTTGACAAACACATCCATACATCCTCTCTACACAACCTAGGGCTTCTAGATTAGCAATCTCCTTGCCCTAGTTACCTCGGCTTGAGGTGGAGCTCGGTGTACATCTCTCGGGTGGATCGTCTTCGACTCAAGGAGGCCGCGGAGGTGACCGAAGTCCGGATCAACCATTGAGCAAGCAATGAGAAGAACAACAAGAAGAGAAGAACATCAAAGAAGAACAACAACAAGAAGTGAAGGAGTTCAAGTTGAGGTATAACCACTTTGCCGAGTAGTTAATTCTTCTTTGCAAGTTTGCTAGTTTAGTTTAGCAAAGATCCGGCTTTTACGGTCCATGTTACAAAGTTAAGAAAAATTTTGATTTACCGTTTCCGCAACCCCGAAAGTACCGGGAGAGGTAACGTGGACCTAACAGTGGTATCAGAGCCTAACTAAACATAAACTAGCTTGGTAGTAAAGTGTGTCGAAGTTCGAAACGGAAAAATCGAAAAAAAACCAAGTTGTAAAAATCTGAGTTTCTGTTAAAACTTTTTCTGGTCAAAACAAACTTTGTTATAGCCCAAAAATCATCTCAGGATTTTTATAAGAAAACCACCAAAAACGATGCAGCGACTCAACCAAAGCGCCGCGCTTCCGCGGCAAGAGCAAGCTCTTGCCGCGGAACCGCGGCCAAGTTGGTGAGTTACTGCATCGATTTTGGTGCAGTGTGTTTCTGACATGGTTTTAGGATTTTTCAGATATATTATATGTGCCCAGATTTTCCAGAATAGAAATTTGTTTTTGGGGGCCTATAATTCCGTATTTTTCCGAACTTCAATATACTTTGACTATAAAGGTTATATCTGTGATGTTCTTATGTATTGAACGTCGGCTAATCGCTATATGTCGATTAGTCGGGGTTATACATCTCTGTGATCTGTGTTTGATATTGGAATGTGTATATGAATGTGTTGGACTGTCGCGGGTGAATAGCCGGGGTGGATGTGAGATGAGCTTTTGTTTTTCTTTCATTCATTGTAAATGTAAATTGATGTAATATTATTATTTGTTTGGCCGCACAACCGGGTCGGGGTTGTAGCCGTCATTGTATAATTCTTTTTACTGTTTTTGCTCCTAGGATAGACCCATGGAGGGGTGCACAAACTGCCGAGTACTTGGTGGGTAGTTTGCCGCACCCGTAGGGGTCTTGGGTGGGGTATTTGGCTATTCACCGCGACCGTGTAATCCGCTTTTCGTTGCAGGCTCGAAAGGATTGCGGATTGCTAGTATATCCAATGTATTCATCTGTGATCTGTAATGTCTATCATTGCTTTACTATTTAGGCGTTGCTTATGTTTTACAGCCGCGCTAGCCCAGCCCCCGCTCTGTCGTTAGTTAAGTAACCTAACGAGTGATGACGGGACCCCGTGGCGAATGCGAATGGCATAAGCGTACGTTATATTTTGGTTGTTTTCTGCAATGGTAGGATTAAATGATGGGACGCATTAAAAGAACTAATGCAAGAATATCACGCATTAAAAGAACTAATGCAAGAAAATAAACCTAAAAGACGTTGTTGGAACAAGTTTTTCAAAAAAAGCTGTTATTGCAAGGACGTTCATTTTTGTTTTGCATCGCGGTATTCGGTTATGAATACCCAGCACCTCAGTCGACGAGGCAAGGGCCGAGATCCCTTCACCGGGAGTGACCCCTTGGACAAAAGTTTGCGTCAGGGTAATAACTTCACTATAGTCGATTATTCTTGCTTTGCATCGAGGTATTCATTTTGTAATATCCTGCACCTCATTCGACGAGGAAAGAGCCGAGATCCCTTCACAGGGAGTGACCTCTTTAGCAAAAAGTTTTTCGCCACTATATTTTCAAAAGGTGTATCACGTTCCTTCAACGACATCAAGTTCATTACGTTAACGGGTTTTTCGCCAAAAACCCAGCCGTAGCCCTCCGTCGTTTCTTATAAGTTATACTTAGTATTCGTGCTGCGTTTGTTGACTGTGTCAAGGCGCAGTGAACGGTAGCTAAGTGTTGCTTATTTGTATACAATGTGATTGGTTAGGACATTTGTGTAACCTTGTTGACTGTGTCAAGGGTTATGCAGGTGGGTTTAATGCAATCAAGACAACGACGGGATGAACTTGACTAGGACTTTTTGATTTGTTGACTGTGTCAAGATCACTTGAGTCCTAGGGGAAAAAACCACATCGGGAGTTTTAAAAGAACTGAAACTTGCAGATTTAGCATACCTTCTGGAGTGTGGTGACTAGAGTGGATTCCATCTAGGTTATCACACAATGACAGTTGGATCCCGATCCCACTGATGAGTTGGTTTACTCTCGGGAGATTATTTCACTTAACGATCAATGCTATAAACCTAGTAAGTGTCTAGAAAGGTGTTAGCGGGGTTACGCCCCCAGGGAAAAGAGGTTCTTTAATTAAGGAACTTCGCGAAAGCGTTGGAAAACCTCCCTCGAAGTACCGACACTAGCCTGGCTGAAAGGTTAAGCAAGTATTGTGACGTGAATTAAAACCCGGCTAGTTCTTCTTTTAAAAGGTTTTAAGAAGAATTTGAGGAAACAGTGGGAGACATCCTGGTTAGATAAATTAATAAACCAATCTAATCTTGCAAGAGCATACGCTGAGTGTTTCTTTTCTCTCTCTCCAGGCAGCAACCCTTTCACGCCCTAATCAAGATAACAAAATGTATCGCTTGACCGAACCGAATTCTTATTCGGGACTGGGGAAAGTTGGTTCAGCTCTAACTTGTGACAACAGTCATGAGTATGAGAATGGGAAAGAGGAAAGTATGGATTTCCAGGATACCCAGTCGAAGAAGAAGCATGGTTTTGCATCTACTTCAGGTGTTCTTGTAATTGAGAACTGTTTTACGGTCAGCCCTACCTCCTGGGTACTTGATACCGGATCAGGATCTCATATCTGTAATTTATTGCAGGGACTGAGAAAAAGTAGGAAAGTTGCACCGGGTGATATGTCGCTCAGAGTAGCGAACGGAGCACAAGTTAATGCGGCAGCCGTCGGTGAATATCACCTAGTATTGCCAAATGGCAAGACTATGATTTTGAACGATTGCTACTATGTACCCTCCATGGTTTGCAACATCATATCAGTTTCTTTACTCGATAAAGATAGATATAAGTTTGTTCTTGAAAAGAATATCATGAACATTTACCTTGATAAGGTACTGGTTGCAGAGGGTACACTGTTTAATGGTATCTACGTTCTAAATCAGAATACAGTTCTCAATATACAAAACACACGCAAGAGGAAGAATTCAGATACGAATGAATCCTACTTGTGGCATTGTAGACTTGGTCATGTCGGAGAGAAAAGACTGAGTAAGTTGCATAAAGATGGACTCTTGGATGCGTTCGAGTTTTCATCTTATGAAACTTGTCAGTCTTGTCTCAAAGGGAAGATGACCAAATCTCCGTTCACCGGACATGGAGAAAGAGCAGCAGAGCTCTTGGGACTCGTACATAGTGATGTATGTGGTCCGATGTCTATACATGCAAGGGGTGGGTTCTCGTACTTCATCACATTCACTGACGATCTCTCTAGGTTCGGATATGTGTATCTGATGAAACACAAATCTGAAGCTTTTGAGAAATTCAAGGAATTCAGAAACGAAGTAGAGAACCAGACAGGCAAAAGTATCAAGATCCTCCGGTCTGACAGGGGAGGGGAGTACTTAAGCACGGAATTCCTAGATTACTTAAAAGAGAATGGTATTCTCTCTCAGCTTACTCCTCCTTATACACCACAGCACAACGGTGTATCGGAGCGGAGGAATCGTACCCTATTGGATATGGTTCGCTCCATGATGAGTAGTGCTGAGTTACCTCTTTCATTCTGGGGATATGCACTTCAAACTGCAGCACATCTATTGAATCAAGTTCCATCCAAATCCGTGCCTAAGACTCCGTATGAGATATGGAGTGGTAAAAGTTTGTATCTTAAACGTATTAAGATTTGGGGTTGCCCAGCTTATGTCAAAAAGCAGAACCCAGACAAACTTGAGGCACGGGCAGTTTTGTGTAAGTTTGTGGGATACCCAAAAGATTCAAGTGGGTATCTATTCTACCATGCAGAGGAACAGAAGATAATTGTTTCAAGAAATGCCACATTTTTAGAAAAAGAATTTCTTGTTAAAAACATTAGTGGCAGCACGGTAGAACTGGATGAAATTCCAGAAACACAAGCTTTAAAAGAAAATTTGGAAGAACCGCTAGATTCAATAACCCCAAACGAACCTCAGCCACTCCGCAGATCTGGTAGGATTTCTCATCTGCCCGAGAGATACTACGGTTTTCTCATAGACGGGGATCGAGAGGATTGCATCATGGAAGAAGATGACCCTACCAGTTTCAGGCAGGCCATTATCAGTAGGGACTCTGATAAGTGGCAGGAAGCAATGCAATCCGAAATGGAGTCCATGTACGCCAATAAAGTGTGGACCATGGATATTGCTCCACCTGGGGTAAAACCCGTTGGATGCAAATGGATCTACAAAAGGAAACTTGGTGTAGATGGGCAGGTGGAAACCTATAAAGCTAGACTCGTTGCAAAAGGTTTTCGTCAAAGACCTGGTTTGGACTATGATGAAACTTTTTCTCCGGTGGCTATGCTCAAATCCATTCGGATCCTACTTGCCATTGCTGCCTTCCATGACTATGAAATCTGGCAGATGGATGTTAAAACGGCTTTCCTAAACGGTTGTTTGGAAGAGTGCGTTTACATGGATCAACCAGAAGGTTTCGTAGACAGTGGGAGCAGCGGAAAGGTGTGCAAGTTACTTAAATCCATTTATGGATTAAAGCAGGCATCGCGGAGCTGGAACATCTGTTTTGATGAGGCAATCAAGGAATTTGATTTCATCAAGAACGAAGATGAACCCTGTGTATATAAAAAGATTGTAGGACGAACTGTCGTATTCCTAGTCTTGTACGTGGACGACATTCTTTTGATAGGAAATGACATTCCTATGCTACAATCGGTCAAGCTGTTTTTGTCACAAAGATTCTCCATGAAGGACCTGGGTGATGCCTCGTACATTCTGGGGATCAAGATCTATAGAGATAGATCCAAGAGACTATTGGGACTTTCGCAGTCCAGGTACATAGAGACCGTACTAAAGAGATTTAGTATGGAGGATTCCAAGCGCGGTAACATACCCGCATTGCACGGAATTACCCTCTCCAAGAAGATGTCTCCTAAGACTGACGAGGAGAGGGTTCGCATGAGCACTATACCCTACGCTTCGGCGGTAGGATCTATAATGTATGCGATGCTATGTACAAGACCAGATGTAGCTTACGCGTTGAGCACGGTAAGCCAGTATCAGTCAGACCCAGGGGAGGACCACTGGACAGCAGTGAAGAACATTCTCAAGTACCTGAGAAGGACTAAGGAGATGTTCCTGGTTTACGGTAATGGAGACCTCAGGGTCGAGTCCTTTACCGATTCAAGATTCCAGAGTGACAAAGATGACAGCAAGTCTGTCTCGGGTTTTGTGTTTACCCTCAACGGAGGGGCGGTATGTTGGAGGAGTTCCAAGCAGGATACCGTCGCAGACTCGACGATGGAGGCTGAATACATTGCTGCAAGCGATGCCGCAAAAGAGGCGGTCTGGATTAAGAAGTTCATTAGTGAACTTCAGGTGGTTCCGTCCATTGTTGACCCAATACCTTTGTATTGCGATAACAATGGGGCTATAGCTTTAGCGAAGGAACCAAGGTCCCATCAGAAATCCAGGCACATCTTAAGGCGGTATCACCTGATCAGGGAGATCATTGATCGCCAGGAGATCGAGGTGCGGAGAGTGGACACAAAGGAAAACACTGCGGACCCATTCACAAAGGCTTTACCCCAGACTCAGTTCGAGCGGCTGATCGAGATGATAGGTCTTCGATACGCCAGTACATGGCCTTAGTGCAAGTGGGAGATTGTTGGTGTATATGCCTTAGAGGCCATTACTGTATCATACTAGTATGTATATTACTTAATGGAAGCTTGGGATATTCACAGTTGTACAGACAATCTTGCTCAATATAGTAGTATACTACTTGGTTTGCCTCTGCTTTAATGTGTACATATGTGTTTATTTATTATATCACCTATACGCATTAGTAGAGCCCTTAGGATCTTTGCTTGATTACCGGCGTTGTGATGGCGATCACACTCGTGGGGGCTGGGTAATCTACAAGCACATCCTTATACACGTCCCTAGTCGTGGGAGTACCGAGATAGGGCATCGATACTCCGGAGTAGACTAGCGTATGCGCTTCTCATCCCAGCACGGGAGACGGTCTGTCCCACAGCCGTCGGTACGTCGTACTTGAGATAGTATGCGGGTGCTCGTTAGGTTACGAGTACACTGGACAGGACTCGTCGGGAACTGATGGTTGGTATTATACCTATCGTCAGTTATCAGTTCCCAGGTGACATAAGTACAGCATAGTCCGCTGACTTGACACTGTCACTTCGCCTCGAGTGTGTTCCCACTGTTCTTTGATTACTACCCTACCACGGCTCTACTGAGTCGTGCAAACAGGTAGTAGTTGGGAGCAGTCCCGAAGCACTTGGAGGCAGTGACGGTTAAACAGGATTCGTCTCTCCCGGTATTGGGGGTTGACATCGCGCTGTGTCTAGGAGAGCCATTACACGAGTAGTCCCTGGCCAGGGCAAGCGAGATATACTGGTAGGTTCCAGTGTTATCTCAGGGTGTTCTGGGCTTCACTCCGACATGACTTGTACCGCTATTAGGGGTCTGACGCTTGCCGCCCCCTAGGCCCGACATGCGATGTATCAGACGAACAGACCGGACTGTACGGAGATTGTCACATGCAGACTCAGTAGGAGTTCGGATGGTTTTACCTCATCGGCCTTCTTATCGACATCTACCTGGGGACCGTTACGTACAGCTAGTGCCGCTTGCGGTCTGTGGTTAAACCCACTGCCAGCGTAGTGTCGAGTCTTTAGAGTCCCACACAGAGAGTTTCCCTGCACTGAGCGAAACGTGTAGAGGCCGTATGGTTTTACGGCAGGGCTGCGATCACTTACGTACACTTGTGTGCGTATGATGTTCGGGCAGGCAGTACTAGTGGGCTTTGGTTTAAGCCAGATCCTAGTATTGCACGGATGGATCTGTTTTGTCTTCTGCGCATCCGCATTCTACGGAATACGGATGCAGGTGTGTATGCACAGTTTTCTGGAGCGATGAAGGAGGAGGTGCCTCATTAGGGTTTTGGCAGTTGGTTCGGCCAAAACCACTATGTGGCAGGCTCATTAGGGTTTTGACAGTTGATTCGGTCAAAACCATTTTGAGGCGGACTCATTAGGGTTTCGACAGTTCGTTTGGTCAAAACCATAAATGAGCCGGGGACATTATTTACTAATCCTTTCATTGATAATTTTGTTATGGCTAATTACATTGACCATTTGACCATCTTGACTTTGTTGACCTTTTGACCAAAGTTGACTTGGACCTTCTTAGAAGATCTAAAGTATTCTTTGGTTTTCTTTTTATTAAGTTATGATAATGGTCATGTCATTTGTAGCCATCACCTTTATCTTGATTGGATTTGTAATGATAATGTTTTGTGCATTATTGCAACCATGGTTAGCTTTTCTCTTGGTTAAGCTTTTCATTTGCTCACTCTCATTCTCTCTCTTGAAATGAGAAGCTCCATGGTTGCTAGAAAATCTCCTTCTTCTTCCTCCTCTTGATTTCTCCTTTGATCTCATGTGTTGAGAGAAAAAGGATTCTACTTGACAAACACATCCATACATCCTCTCTACACAACCTAGGGCTTCTAGATTAGCAATCTCCTTGCCCTAGTTACCTCGGCTCGAGGTGGAGCTCGGTGTACATCTCTCGGGTGGATCGTCTTCGACTCAAGGAGGCCGCGGAGGTGACCGAAGTCCGGATCAACCATTGAGCAAGCAATGAGAAGAACAACAAGAAGAGAAGAACATCAAAGAAGAACAACAACAAGAAGTGAAGGAGTTCAAGTTGAGGTATAACCACTTTGCCGAGTAGTTAATTCTTCTTTGCAAGTTTGCTAGTTTAGTTTAGCAAAGATCCGGCTTTTACGGTCCATGTTACAAAGTTAAGAAAAATTTTGATTTACCGTTTCCGCAACCCCGAAAGTACCGGGAGAGGTAACGTGGACCTAACAGGGATTAGTCCAAATCCGTATTTTCTTAGATTTGGGTTTGGTGGATTTAAGGCTCGTTAACCTCGTTTGAGATTAAGATCAACTTAAATGTTTGTTAAGGATACGTTAGTCTAATTTTAGACTAAGACCTACTTAACAAGGTTTTTGGATCATTTAGATCTAATGAAAGAGTATTTGGGCCCTATCAATTTAGTTTAAGGACGTTACGGTCCATTGGGTTTAAGGACATCATAGTCCATGTGGTTTAAGGATATCATAGTCCATAGAGTTTAAAGGCATCATAGTCTATAGAGTTTAGTTTATGGATGTTACGGTCCGCAGATCACCATTTTTGAGGTGAGGGTTTAGTTTAAGGACATTACGGTCTATAGTTAGTTTAAGGACATTATGGTCCAGCTTGTTGGTTGTCGGGACCCACCACCTCTCTGAAGATTTTGAATAATTACAACGACATGTATCAGAGGTGTGGAAAGATGTATCCTTGAACCAAATTCCAAATTGAGGAAACATCAGTCATGAGCATGGAGGCTCGGATTTTTAGAGATTTAATCTCAGGAAAGACTTAGCCAATCTGGGGTTGAAGTTGGCCTCTTATAATGTTAAACACTAGTGTATGCTCAATGCCCACGTGCTCCCACGTGATATTCTAAGGCAGTGTTAAACACTGAGATCTGAGATGCTCACGTGTAGCACGTGAGGCGCCATAGCAGCGCTCACGTGTGGCACGTGAGGCGCCATAGCAGTGTTAAACATTGAAAGTTGGGGCGCTCACGTGTGGCACGTGAGACGCTTATAGTTGGGCGCTTCCTCTTTTATTCTTTTATTCTAGTGCGGACCACTGTTAGGGGGTCACGTGAGATCACGAGAGGCGCCCAAAAAATAGGGTTTATTCCCTTTTCTCTTTTATAAGTGTTGAGCACTTCTCAGGGGTCATGTAGTGTCATATGAGGCGACCCAAAAATAGGGTTCATTCCCTTTTCTCTTTTATAAGTGCTGAGCACTTCTTAGGGTCATATGGGGTCACGTGAGGCGCCCCAAAAAAAGGGTTTATTCCATTTTCTCTTTTATAAGTACTGAGCACTTCTCAGGGGTCACGTGGGGGTCACGTGAGCTTTTATTGTGTAGCGTTGAACGCTAATGAATCACCAGGCAGTTTTTCTATGGTTCTGAGGAATCAAGTTCTCATTTTGTTCTTTGTTGGGATTAAATTCTTTTTAAAGGGTTAAACCCTAGTTTCAGAGGAATTAAATTCCCATATGTTTTGTAAGAGTTAAACTCTTTTAGATTCAGTTCTTTCCCCTAGGTTTTGAATCTGCATAACAGAATTTCCCCGATGACAATTAAATTCTCAACTTGTGGGGAGATCTACTTCTGCAGATCTTAACAGAGGAAGAACTAAGTTCTTTGAGAAGAGTTAAACTCTTGGTTTGAGAATTAAATTCTCTTTTTGTGGAAGCTTTTGGGAGGAGTTCCTCTTCTTTAGAGTATTAAATTCTCTCTCTATCTTTCTTCCCCTCTCCCTCTATTCCTATTTATATGAGAAGAAAAAGAATCAATTTGTTAAGGGAATCCCTCATTGAAAGATCATGATTGATTTCATGATCTTTTAGATCAATCGGTGAATTTTATTCACTGTTGGATTTTTAATCCAAAGGCCCTCTATTTAACAGAAAAGATTTGTTATTTGTTTAACAAAATTATGAATATCTTGTTAGTTTTGACAACATTAGAATTTTAGTCTATCATATCTTTTTAGTTTAACAAGATCAGAAATATATTTTCTTAATATAGAATTTAATTCTATCATATAGATATTTCGTTAGTTTAATAAGATTAGAATTTTATTCTAACATAGAATTCTAATCATATGAATATCTTGTTAATTTAACAAGATTAGGAAAATATTTTCCTATGATAGAATTTATTCTACCAGATGATCACCGTTGGATCTTTAATCCAAAGGTGCTCTGTTTAACAGAGAAGATCTTTTTAGTTTAAAAAAGATCAGGAAAATATTTCCTAAAATAGAATTTAATTCTAGAATTTGATAGGAGTATTTAAATCGGGGCGCTCACATGCTTTGCATGTTAGAGGCAAGAGAACTCATGTGTTTAACACGTGACCCCTGCTGTTGGTTTTAGCCTATTTATGTTCAGTTCTCATATGCTTTACATATGAGCGCTCACGTGTTTTACACATGAGGAATGTTTGGCCATTGGTGATTTATATTCAGCGCTTATATGTTTTGCATATGAGCGCTCACGTGTTTTACACGTGAGGCCTGTTTGGCCCTTTAAGTTTATTTTATTCAGCGCTCATACACTTTGCATATGAGTGCGCACGTGTTTAACACGTGATGCATGTTTGGCCCTTAATTGTTTTATTCAGTGCTCATACGCTTTGCATATGAGCGCTCACGTGTTTTACATGTGAGGCCAAATTTTGAGGACTCTCCCCCTTTTTTATAAGGGAACAAGTAGCTCTTGGCCGAAAATTTTGGCAGGAACAGTTACCATATAGATGGATATTATTATTATTATTACAATATGATCTAGGTAGATCGTTATGCATTCAATTTCTACCTGATGATGTTTTCTACTCACGAGTCAGCAACTCACTCTGGTTGTGCCATAGTTTTCTTGCAGGATCGACCGCTCGGATCAGTAGCAGCTTACTGGCACATTTCTTATTCGGGTGATTGCTTGGTAGGTGGGTTATATTACAGATCGTAACCGCCGTTGTATATTTATATTCATTTGTAATCTAGTTAAAAACTCCATTAACCAGACTTGTATATTTGTGGACTTAAAGATCAGATTTGTGTATTCTTTTGGACTTAGAACGAGAATTGTATATTATTTTTTACTATTGAGTTGATGATGATATAGTTATGTTTTGATGATATTTTTGGTACTTCGTTTACTTTTTTTCTTAAGTTGATCTTCGCCTTGGGCGTCGAATATATTGCGTGGTTGTGATTCTGTCGGTTGGGCGATGAGATAACCTCCGATTGAGAATATGGATTATATTTATGTATATGTACTGGTTTTGATCAAAATTTATAAAGGAGGTGCTGCCCAAATTTTAAATGACGAAAATGTTTTTTCGGACCTTAGTCTAAAACCACTTGCATTTTCAATAAACTTTACTTATACTTTAAAAAGAGGAACTTGATTTCATTAATAACCATTTTCCAAAACACCACCTCCACTATTTACATAAAAAGGTTTAGATTCTTGGTTTTTGGCATACTTGGGATACAGTGAGGTCTTATAGACTCACGCGATTCAAGTGTCGGTCACGTGCCGTTTCTGGGTTGTGACAAAGTTGGTATCAGAGCGTTAGGTTTAACCTTTGTTGAGTCTAGATTTGACTATGCTGAATCTAGGGCGTATATTTTAGAACCTAGGCTTGACCTTACGGAACTTAGACTTGACTTTGGGGGTATTAGCCCCGAACTTTCGTTACGCAGGCTGACCTTGGTTGATAGAGTAGGTAGCTCAAGTAAAGTAACGTAACGTGCATATGTTCCGCGGTATAATTACGCTACGATACTCTGCTTAAGTAACCTTAGAATATACATATCTTAAGTTCCTTTTTCTATTCGTTCTTATGATCTATCATCGTCGATACTTACTTGTGGTTCCTGTCACCATGGCACGGAAAGGGATTAATAACGGTAAACATGATTCAATAAACAGGATATTGATAGCTATAGATTCAAGATTAGCAAGATAGTAATGTGGCAGGACATATTCCCAATTCCAGATTTTCTGGTTAGTGTATTGGGTTTAATACCCAACTAAAAAAAGAACCAAACCCGACTAACCCTAAATCCTATGTCTTTGATACCAAACAAACCCTAAATAAACCTGTCACGCTCCGCTTCCCAAAATACGTAAACACGGCAAATGACATAGCCAACCATACTACCTATGGTTAGGAATAATCCCTCCATAGTCACATTACGGTTGTTAATTGGATATCAAGAACAGTAAAATAAAATCTAGCTAACACATGTCCATCTACCACAATAAATAAAATCAAGAAATGCATATAGCGGAAATGAATCAAGATCCAAATAAACTAGTCACATCCCTTATGGGCTCACATCGATAAAATAAAACTACAGAAATAAAAGAAACTAAGCATCTCTAAAGTAAATATCTAGCTCCTCATTACTCGGCCTGCTTGCTAAAATACTCTTGATCTGCCTGCGATAAAGTCAGAGGAACTAGGCCATGCAAAACTCAGATGTCAGTGAATCATAAATATCAAAATAATCATAGTAACCAGGATAGGATGCTATTATCAACATGAATATAAATAATAAACACGGGTATAAAATAGTAAGTTACATGTATGTGATGTGTCTCCTAAAGTCTGTGCTTCTAGGTTATCTATTCTACAAGTTTTTGAAATCAATTTAATGGAATCGTCGATGTAACTAAATAATATCCCGTGCGTGCCCGGGACCACGGTCAAGATTCTCGGGCTGAATCCGAGACGTGCCGCTAAGCAGTAAACAGGTAACATGTACAGATGAATAATGTCAGCAGCATCATTCCGGGGCTGGCCCAGCCTGTAAAGACTGATCAGTATCTGAAGTATCGAACCGTTGAGTTACAAGTCAGGTTTCTTTATTGATTTTCCCTTACCCACAAGGTTTTGTGTTCAAGTCAGGTATTAATGATATAAACCTAATACCAACACAGGATCAAGTAGACACGGGTCTTTTCTATGTAGATAACAAGTCACGTCCATCCGGACAACAAGTCAGAATTGTTGGTATTAGTGATAAGATCCAAATAACAAGTCTGTTAGTGTGTCTAGACATGGCATGCAATGTATATTAACAAAAATAGACACCAAATGTAAACTGTAACCAATATCTAAACACGGTAAACACAACTAATGCCAGGATGTATATGTATCTATCTGTAATAACTGTTTCACGTCCATTACCATGTATATTGCAATCTAGATAACATATTGAACTAATATAGTATTATAATAATATCGTGATGTTCCGTCATGCAACCGGATAACCCATTATCAGTATGGATATAGACGGATACTATAAAACCGTAACTTGGTATTACTTGCTGAATATTAAAATGTATACTATCATTAATCATATAAATATAAATAAAGCAGCATGTTGCAAGTCTAATACTTGCCTGATCGAATCTCACGTCGAGATACAGATGTCACGTTCCGATGCCGAAATAAAGTCACGATGCAAAACTTACGCACGTAGAACTTGACCTAGTTGAGCAGCTGCGTGACGTGGTGACTAGGTTAGACGACGACGGTGACTGAGTCGTCGGCGACAAACGCAACTCCGGCAAGACGATCAGAAAAGAGATGAAAAGAAAGAAGAAGAGGAGGAGAAGATGGCTGTTGGGGTTTGCTGGGGTTCTCTAGATTTGGCGAGGGCAAGGATAGGGAAGAGACGGTCGGCGGCGAGGTGACGGCGAGGTGGGTGATCGTGAGTTTTTGTGTGATCGGGGATGAGCAAGAGAAAGAGAAGAGGGTGTGGTGGTGGTGGTACTCTGGGGTTTCTAGGGAAACAAGGAGGTTATGGAGGTGGTCAGGTGGTGGTGGGTTTCCAGCGACGAGGTCGAAGACGAGGGTGATGGGTTCTTGGTGTTGGGTGTCGGGTTAGGAGCTTGGTGGTCATCGAGAAAGGAGGAAGAGAGGAGGAGGTGAGTGCGGTGATGATGAAGAGATGGGGTCGACGGCGACGAGGTACGGCGACAAGAAGCGTGGGTTAGGGTTCGGGGTTGGCGACAAGGAGAAGAGAAAACGAAGGAGGAGAGAGAGGGTTTAAATATAATTATTATATTATATAATATATATATATAGGGATAGAGAGAGTGAGACAGATAGAGATTGGAGAGAAAGAGAAACAGAGAGAAAAAAGGAATTAGAGAGAGAGAGAGAATTTGTTTATTTAAATAATTAATATATTATATATATTACAGTATATATATTAGATATATAAAATATATATATGGTAAAATTTTACAGATAATACCGGATCTCTCCAAATATTTTCCGTATCTCTCTAAAAATCTAGTTTTTAAATATGAAAAATATACGTAAGAATTTAAACCATGATACAATATGGTGTAATTAAAAACATATACCCCCAAATACAGATCTACGTAAATATACGTAGAGATCAAATAATCGGTCTGTCTAACCCTTAGGATACGAACACGGTGTATGGGCGCAACCACCTGATATGGGGTATTATTACATGCAAGGCTAGATGGGAAAAATATTATTTGGTTTTATATTTTATTATAAATTGATATTTAGAGTCTAGCAATATTATAAAAAGATATGTAAATTCTAAAATATATTATATATGTGTAATATTCTAGATTTACATGGATACACTGATCTAGCAAATATTTAATATAATCTCGAATCATGTTGGGTTTCAAACATGCGGGTCGAGTCGGATAATAACCACAGCTACTAATTGCATCATTCGCAACCCAATAGCAACAATAGTAATAAATTTTACCGCAAGATTTGAAATACCCCAAATATATAGTATAATAGTACTAGGGAGTTACATAAGTTCATTTGGTGGAACTACTAACTCTAAAGCAAGTGGACCCCACAAAATCAAAGTGGCGGCTCATCAATGATGAGACATGTACCTATTGTGGGAATAAAAAATGATTCCCATTAAATGAACAGTGGAATTAAAACTCCCAATAAAAAAAAGAAAAAATGCGGGTTCTTTTAAACAAACAAATTCAAATCTGAGAGATGGATATTAAAGCCCTAAAAACCTTCAAAACAAAAAAGGGGAAATATCCAATAACAGTAAAAGGAAATTCAAGGAAACAAAATTCCAAATGTTAGATTCCCCCAATGATGGGATTAAATCCCAGGATTCCCCATATTGAGAAACTCATAGGTTAAATAATGGAATCAAATTCCAGAAAACTCCATATGTCAAGATTGACAATAGGGTAAAACCCTAAGGAGAGAATCAACGATTCTCAAAAATGCCTATTGACTCAAATTTTTTATATGGACATCAAAATCCATGATTTACATTAAAAAACGTTCGATTTTAAGATCTTCAAGAGATCGATTCAAGAAAAGAGCCAAGCTCTGTCAAATATGTTAATGGGTTTAAAATCTAGAAGAAAATACCTAAAAGATTTTCATAGCAAAGCTCTGTTCATAGTCCTTACCAATAATTTTGGCAAAGTTGCCTATGTTCAAAGGAATTTTGAGGGCAGAGATATAAGCTCTGAATGAGAATAATTCTTAAGTAAAGGAAAACTCAATGAAGAAGATGAAGAAATAGTAGTCACTTAAGGGCCAAAGACTACATTTATAGGACATGATGAGATCGGTTCAACTTCTCACTCTCCTAGGTGATCCAACGGTGGTAAGATTGACACCTTTGCACTTACGTGCAAACCATGTGAGAGCAACGCTGGAAGGCATTTGTTCGCTTATAAAAAAAAAAGGGAGAAAAGAATTCCTACAGTTAGGCCTCACGTGTTAAACATGTGAGAATACCTTTCTGAAGCACTAGCTGTAAGTGCACGGCGGCGCCCCGGCCGTCAATCCGACGGCCAAATGCGGAAGCGGTGATAAACTTTAATTTTTCTTGAACTGGCAAACCGCCGCGCACTAATACCCGGATCGAACCACTAACTAGTCCTAGCTATCTACAAGATGGGGAAGAGAGATATACCGACAGATCCGAGTCCTCCGGTCTTTTCGTCGTCGTCCCGATCTCCTGCGGAATGTCCCGTCTCCTCCTCGTCGCCGGAAGTGCACCACATCGCCTACTTCTTTTACGGGCTCCCACCTCAATGCCGAGGCAACTCAGGCACGAAGCTGGCTAGTCGACGTGCCTAAGATTTGCTGTAGAATGGTGTAGTGAGCTATTTGTGTCTCTAGGGGTTTAGGGAGTTGCCATTGGTGGAGGATATGAGATAAGCTTTTGGAGGAGGAGCTAAAAAGACTTTTGCCTAGCCAAATGAGCAACAATTCCTCACTCCCAAATTGGGACAGCCCTAAAAGACTTTGGCCGGCCATGGTGTATGAGGGGAGAGTGAGAATGGAGAGTGTATCAATCACAAGAAAGAGAGAGAGAGAAAGGTGATCATCAAAAGAAATTATTCTCAACAAAATCCAACACTCAACCACCATATCATAACCCATCATCAAGCATGATGACTTCAAAAAGTCAAGCCATCATGAAGGAGTCAAGAAGTCAAGGTCAATGAATGGTGCACCATCATGATACAAGGAAATATGCAAAGACCCCCTCCAAAAATGCTTATTTGCAACAATGCAAATAAGCCCTCCTCCACCAATCTTCGGCCAATGAACGATACAAAGGAAATCGGCCGAAACGAAAAGCAAACTGGCAACTCCATAAAACTGGTCCTGTAATAAATTACAGGTAAAACCCCAATACTGTGCATACACACCCGCATTTGTATTCCGATCGAAATACAAATGCAATGAGACAAAATCTACATTGTACTATACTAGGATCCGGCTTAAACCAAAGCCGGCTAGTAATATCCGTTCGATCATGATCCGTGCAATACCGCACGTATCTGATCGAACCCTGCCATATATCCATACGGCCTATAGTACAAACTGTCCGATCCTGATCCGTGCAATACCGCACGTATCTGATCGGACCTTGCCATATCTCCATACGGCCTCTACAACCTTTCGCCCGAAAGCTGAGTAACTGAATGTGGGGGACTCTAAAGACTCGTCAACACCTTGGTTGTGGATTTAACCACTAGCACGTCAGAGGTATAAGCCAATACGTAACGGGCTACCAGGTATTGACTAAAAGGGACGTCTGTGAGCGAACTCAGCCTGACAACCCTACTGAGCCTGTCAGTGACAATATCCGTACAGTCCGGTCCGTTCGTCTATGAGTATCGCATGGCGGGCCTAGGGGGTTGGTAAAAGTCAGACCCCCAAAAGCGGTACAAGTCGTGTCGGAGTGTAGCCTAGAACACCCTGAGATACTACTGGAATACCTACCAGTAAATCTCCTGCCTTGGCCAAGGACTTCATGTAATAGCTCTCCTAGACACAGCGCGACCTCACCCCCAATACCGGGAGAGACGAACCCCTGAAGATACGCTCACTGCCTCCATGTGTCTTGGGACTGTACCCAACTAAAACCTGTTTGCACGACTCCTTTGAGCCGTGGTAGGGTAGTAATCAAAGTACAGTGGGAACTCACACGAGACAAATGACGATCCCCAGGTCGATGAACTAACCTGTACACATGTCACCAGGGAACTGCCATCTGACGTCTGGTATATGACCAACTAGCATGTTCCCGGCGAGTCCTGTCCGGTGTACTCATAACCCAATGAGCACCTGTATACATCTTAGGTGATCCAACTGACACCAGTGGCTTGTGAGACCGGCCACCGCCCCTCGTCGGGGTCTCGACTGTATACACTAGTCTACTCTGGAGTATCGATGCCCTGTCTCAAAACTCACACGACTAGGGACCATTTAAGGATATGCTTATAGACCCCAGCTCCCACTTATATGATCGCCCTCATACTGCTGGTGGTCAAGCAAGAATCCTAGGGGCTCTATCAACGTGTAATAGCAACTTGTCAGGTCACCTAAAACAGTACACGGTGATAAAGGTAAACCAGATAGATACTATCATCTCGAGTAAGACTGTCCTACCGGGATAGGTCCTCCATCAATCATTGCAATCACGTACCTGTGACCTAATAATTGACTCTGAGGGCACTATCTCCAACAATCTCCCACTTGCACTCAAGGCTAATTATTGCGATGTCGCATACTCACAGCCCGTGTGATACCGAACACCCAACTCCTCTACTAGTCAGTCTCACAAAGCTCGTTTGCGAAACTATTGCGTTCGAAGAATAGCCTTAGTGAGTGGATCCGCTTTGTTGTTTCTTTCTTTGTCTCTCTATATCTCAAGTTCGCGGAGAAAACCCATCTCCCGAAATGAGCAATACCTATCTTAGAATGTGTCTGGATGTCTGATGGGACATAGCTCATAAATGAACTCCAAATCCAAACTTCTTAGACTGTATCGTCAACTGAACTTAATCAGTATCCTGCGCCATGCCACCCTCAGTATTGGCTTGGACCACCTGTCCAAAATACTTCCCCTCATCAGAAGGAAAACTCTAGCTCTGACAACCTCCTTGTCGTCCATGTCACCTTGGAAGCCTGGAATGATAACTGTCTCCCGAATGAGGCTGTCGTTATCATATCCCTAGAACATCCACTTATGTTCTAAAACTGCTTCCGACTGTTTCTCCAGGATAGGATCAATATCAACTTATTGCATCTAGTGCAAGAACAACATCTGGTGTGGTACTTGACATCTCATGATTGACTCAATTGCCTAAGCAAGTGATCTGCCAATCATGCACATCCCTCTCCCCTTTAGTCTGTAAGACACCTTTAGAGAGGGTGACTCCATTACCTGCAGGTACACCACCGTGCCAGGAGTCATCCATTCAAAATACTCTTAGAATGCCGTCTAAGTACCCTGATTGGGAAACCACCCAAATCTAGATCTAATACCATAGATCTAGTAACCAGTATGTCTGATATAATGTCCAAGTCCCATGTGGAGAAACTACTGTGTGACGATCAAAGTATAACCGATCGTAGTATAGGAGTTTTTTTTTCCTAGTCTGTGTATGCCATCCAAATACCAGGATATCACACCCTACTACCTTCTCAACAGATCCATCCCCTATTCTGATGAAGTCAAACCTATGACTGTCACGTCAGAAATAGATGATCTATCTCCGCTACATCTGCTTTAGTCTATAAATAGACATAAGCTACCTGTCCACCAATGCTTCCGTTGCTCCCACTGACTACGACAACCCTCTGGCAGAGTCATATACACGTACACTTCTAAAGCGAGTTCAGAACGACGCTATACTCATCCTCCCGCCGGGTCTCGCAGCCTGGAACAACAGCAATGGTAATTGTGGGTAAACAAGAACTTCCCTGTCACCGTCCTTGAGGCTACCGTAGTACCTCTCGTGTGCCTGAAGTTACCCACCTTATCTGCGGAGTGGCCAATGGAATGTCAATCCAGATTGAATCTTTAGGTTCCTTATCAAATCTTCAGTAATCGTTTGTGGTTCTGGAATCACTTCCAGTTCTACCATACTCCCACTACTGTTTTCTGAAAAAATCCATTTTTAATAAAACTGTGGCGAGTCTGGAACAATATTGCTATTGTTCATCCAGATGGTAGAAAGTCAACCCTCGTCATAGCCTGGGTCAACCCACAAACAGCCATTACAGAAACGTGCCTTGAGTTGTCCAGTGTCTGGTTTTAATCATAAACCGGACAACTCCCCGTACCTTAACAACGTTAAGATATGAACTGTTCTATATCCAATATAGAAACAGAGGCACTGATTTAATTGAACCAGATTCAAATCATGCAGCTGTCTCCAGTGCATGTCAACTTAATGGAAGGAGGCCGATCAGCGTTACTCAACTTAGGAATGCTTCCAATTATGAGTAACCTGAAAGAGAAGCAAGTTCTCTTAATCACTACTATCAACTGAATACCATTGACAAGTATCTACATCTTCGATCACTTTGAAGAATCCCGATACTTGCTACACCTGGTTCTCTACTCTATTCAAATACCTATAACTTCTCAAAATTCGGACCCTGTGTTTCCTACGAAACACCTGTCTAAAAACTAGAGAAGTCATAAGTAAACCGAATATAGTACGAGGACCAACCCCTCTGTCCTGATGGACCCTGGACAACATACAATACTCTGTATAAGTCCCTTGAGTCTGAAAACTCATTCACTGTGTGTCGTAGGTTGAAAACTGTACTTATGGTTAAGAAGAATTACACCGCTGTTTAATGCTCCTTACCTAACCATCCACTGATATAGGTAAATGTCGTAGACATAATTTCAGAAAGGTATATCTCACTCTATGAAAATAGACGTACAGATATATCAATTTGAAATTGGTGCATAACTGCGGATATTCAAAACCAAATATTTGCCGACCGGCAAACAGCCCAGGTGATTTCCTCAAATATCACCGATTACAACGAATCCCGATATAATGAGGATAATCACCCAATTCCCAATAACTTACTCCCACTCATCATCTGTAAAGCCATACAGATGTGAGAATCGTAACTGGTAAATACATACCCTGGAGTAAGTATCTAATCGGGAAATCAGTTTTCCTTTAACAGTACACAGTGAGACTGAAACATTGAAATGTTTCGATGGGGTATCCCGGTATTCCTAGTAATGCCTCTTCCAGATTCACGACTATAACCGTATAATCCTTTGCCACCTCTCCAAATCCCTTCTTATGTCTTTAGTCTTTACCTTCTGCACACCCCTTAGGCCAAATGGTTTTCTTCCTTCCCTACCGTTCGGCACCAGCCTATAGTTTGGAAGAAGACTATCCAATAAGCATAATGGGTGTACTGTCCCAATCCTAGGAACACTCGTAATGCGAGAGAAGGTGAAGATAAAAGACAACCGAATAAACCTTATTCCTATTTCTCCTGGACCAGAATCCATCCCCGAACTGGAACAAGTTCCTTTCGAGTTCGTATATAACCATACGATGGAGTATCCAAATAAACTGTGGATCTTCGTAGTGATACGGAGTGTCCTGGAGAAATACAAAGGTGATTTAGGATTGACGAAGGAATACTTGGTTTGGTCGTGAATATCTGTTGCAATTTACTTTGCCCTCTTACTAATCCCTTGCTTTGTCTTAACCTAATACCTTCTGCACACCATCGTTATGCTAATTGGTTTTCTTCATTCCCTACCGGTCAGCACCTGCCTATGGTTTGGAAGAAGACTATCCAATTTGCGTAATAGGTGTACTATCTCCTAAACCAAGGAGTACTCGCAACTTGAGAGAAGGTAAAAAGGAAAAGACAATTGAATAATCCTATCTGTTTTCTCCAGAACCGGAAACCATCCTCGAATAAATTCCTTCGAGTTCGTATCCAACCATACGATGGTTTTGTCCAATGGAAGTGGACGTTTGTAATGATACGGGGTGTCCTGGAGAAAAGGGTAAAAGTGGGAGTGGCAATGAGGTCTGCAACTCTGACAATCCAAAAGCCAGTGTTAAGAAGGTTCGGTCAACTTGATCACTGAGTCATAGTCTTAGGGTCTGGTCAATGGTCACTGCCAAAGAGAGAGAGAAAATAAACACTCAGCGTGCACTCTAACCTAGATCAGAATGGTTACCAATTTATCTAATCTGGAAACCTCCCACTGTACCTCAAATTCTCCTCCAAACCTAAAAGAAGAATTAGTCGGGAACACCCGAGGAGTAAACTAACTCATCAGTGGGAATCGGGATCCAACTATCATCGCATGATAACGTGACGGAATCCGCTTACATCATCATACTCCAGATGGTATGCGCATATCTGGCAAGTTTCAGTTCTTTTGAAACTCCCGATGTGATTTTTACCCCATGCTCTTATGACCTTGACTTTGGCCAAAATATCATAAGTCACATGTCAAGTTCAACCCGTCATTCTCCAGGTTAATTTGAATCCACCCGTACCTACCCTTGACTTTGGCCAAAATGGCAGTACGACTGTCCCAAACCAACGCATCTATCTATGCTGCATATGAATATCCAATAGCTACCAATCACTGTGCCTTGACTTTGGCCAACATACACAGCTTGAATACTATTGACTACCCATATGAAATGACGGAGGGCTACGAATGGTTTCTGGCGAAAACCTTTAACGTAATGAACTTGATATCGTTGAAGGAACGGATAGCTTTTAAAAATATAGTGACGAAAACCTTTGCTAAAGAGGTCACTCCCGGTGAAGGGATCTCGGCTCTTTCCCCGTAGAATGAGGTGCAGGATATTCCAACTGAATACCACGGTGCAAAGCAAAAGTAATCGGCTATAGTGAAGTTATTGCCCTGACGCAAACTTTTTGTCCAAGGGGTCACTCCCGGTGAAGGGATCTCGGCCCTTGCCTCGTCGACTGAGGAGCAGGATATTCCAACTGAATATCATGATGCAAAACAAAAGTGAACGTCCTTGCAATAACAGCTTTTTGAAAAGTGTTCCAACAACATCAGATTAGGTTTGTTTTTAACTTGCATTGATCCGAATCAATGCAGTCCCATCAATTGATCACACCACAAAGAACGAAAATAATAAGACGTACGTATATGCCATCCGCATTCGCCACTGGGTCCCGTCATTACCCGTTAGGTTAGCTAACTAACGACAGAGCGGGGACTGGACTAGCGCGGATGTAAAACATATACAACATCTACTAATATATATATACCAATATATTATATTTCGCTCAAGGCGTGATAAAATGCAACATCACAGATATGTACAGCATCACAGAACAATACAGATATCTGGGATCCCCAGGTTTCACAGAGCCACTACTGAAACCCGACGTTCCCCTGGTCGTGTGGATAGCCCGTGCAATGAAAACCTAGACCCCTACGGGCGCGGCAAGTCACCCGCCAAAACCTGAAGCGAGGCAACCCCCTTCAGCTCCGTGAATAGACCACCCAGCACTTCACAGAATCCGGTAACTTGGGCACCCCTCCTGGGTCAACCTGTATGTTGGATATATGTATGCCCTAGAGGCCATTATATGATAGTGGATGTATCTATACATGTATATATATATTCGGTTTGCATTCTTGCTCGACATGATAGTATGCTATCTGGTTCTTCTTTATCTGACATGTTGATTTGATCATGCTTTTATTCATTCATACATGCTGATAAAGCCCTAAGGATATCGGCTTGACTACTCTGATTATGATGGAGATCATACTAGTGGGACATCTGTAGTCTATAAGCATATCCTGAAATGTCCCTAGTCGGAGATGTATCGAGAGGGGGCATCGATATACCAGAGTAGACTAGCGTATATGATACTAGACCCATGTGATGGGCGATGGATGTTCCCACATTCATCGATGTTTGACATCAAGATCATATACGGGTGCTCAGTGGTGACTGGGTACACTGGACGGACTCGCCGAGAACTCCTATATGGAATTATATCTATCGTCGGATAGCAGTTCTCAGGTGATACTGGTACAAGTTAGTCTGTAGACCCGAGATCGTCATAGAGCCTTGTGTGTTCTCCCACTGTACTTTGATTACCACCCTACCACGGCTCTACTGAGTCGTGCAAGCAGGTGGCCGTTGGGTACAGTCCCGAGACACACGAAGGCAATGAGCGATAGGAGGGGTTTCGTCTCTCCCGATATTGGGAGTTGATGCTGTACTGTGCCCGACTGGTTATTACAGCAAGTCCCTGGCCAGGGCTGCTGAGATTTGCTGATAAGTGTTATCAGTAGTTTCTCGATCTGTTATAGACCATTCACCGGCACGACTTATTGAGTTATTGGGGTCGACGTGACCATCCCTAGGCTCGATATGCAGCATATCTGACGAAGAGACCGGACTGTACGGTAGTGTTGCCGGATGGCTCGACGGGAGTTGTAACAGGTTCGCTTGTTTTCTTCTAATCGCTCAATACCCGGGTGGCCGTTACGTTTAGCTGACCGCTTGCGGCTTGGGGGTGCTTGATATGATCATCACCCACTGCCGGCGTATTGACGAGTCTTAGAGTCCCACATAGGAGTTACCTAGTCCAGGCGAAAAGTTGTGGTGCGTATATGCGATATGCGCTTGGACCCGATTAAAATGCGTGTATAGGATACCGTATACTAATTGGGCGGCTTGCTAATGGTCGGGTCATATGTGATATGACCGGATTAGTGAATCAAGTGTTGATTCATCATTAGTTTCTCACTACAAATCCTATCTTGCTTATTTTGGATGTATGCATGCATGTATGCATTCATTCTTGTTCATGCACATATTGATGTGCAAACACACATGCATACATACATCAATTTTTATCATGGTTGTTTATACAATGAGAATCGTGGATGTATAAGAATTACACCATAGTTATTTTTGGATTATTATTGGATTTAAATTAAAGCAAAAGAAAATGAAAAATGGGTTAAATCATTTAAGAGTTTCTACACTCTTCTAAACTCTACCATGCTCACCTAACTTTTAACCCATGGTTTATTTTCTTATTATTCTTTTAACTTAAATCAAATGATACCTTTAAATCTAACCATGTTTGGTTATGAGAAAGAAAAATATATATAGTCATTTTTCTTTTCTCTTTGATAGTTAATTCATTCTCTTCTTCCACCATCTTCATCAACCTCCATGCTTTGCTCTCTAGTTCTTATAAGAGAGTAAAATACTCATAAAAATAGGATTTTGAAGTGAGATCCATAGCCACAACATCATTCTAATCAAGTTTAGCCAACTTGATTAGAGTGTTCTCTTTGTTTTTCAAAGTTGCAAGCTTGGACGGGAAACTCCGGGTGGATCGTCGTGGACGTGGGAGGAGTACAAGCGGACCTTCTTCCAACACCTTAGAGTCTAAGGAGTCAAGCAAAAAGGGAGCTTCAAAGGTTGTAGTCTCTAAACCCTAACTTTTGTTAGCTTAATGTTTAGTAACCTTAATTTTCTAGGATCGATCCATATGCGTGTTAGTTTAGCACCTTAAAAATCATAACTTTTGGACATGTGATGCTTCAAAACTCTTCATAGGGTGCTAAACAAACCCTTCATTGGTATCAGAGCCGACCTAGAACGTTAGGCGACCTTTTTGCGAAGTAAAAAGTCCGATCGAACCAAAATACGGATTTATGGGATGCTCTCTGGAAATTTTTTAAAACTGACTTTTTTCAGAATTAAAAATTCTCAAAAAATAGAGCAGGTAAAAATAAGACAATCTGGAGAATTTGTGCCCATGAACAGTACATTTGGCCGCGGAAGCGCGGCATAAGTAAGCTTAGGACGCGGATCCGCGGCCATATAAAGGGATCTTTGACCAATTTTTGCACAGTGTTTTTCTTTACCTGCTATAGTATATTTTGAGTATGTTTAATCTGAATCAGCTGTTGAAAATTCTGGAGATGTTTTTGGACTCGTGGTTTCGATCGGAATTTTCATTTCGTTTTCTTTTCCGGGTAAACAAAAAAGTATTGAAGTGTTTGAACGAATATCATTTACTCAATATTCACGGGGTTTAAATAATTTGGAGATACGTGCAAGTCTTTTTGCGGTGGTCCCTCTAGAAGACAACAAACCTTAACTCGATTATGTGACCGTCTCGAACTGCCCTTTGAACCCTAGGGTTTGGGGCAGTACGGCGTGCCACATGTGAGGCGTTGGCTTGACCCTTCTACGGCTGGACCGCCGCTACTGTGTCACACTGCAGATTTTTTTGAACCATGCTCAAGTGTTGAGCTTTAGTGAATCTTGGGTGCTTGATTGTTCGTTCGAAAACTTTAATACTGTCTGTTTGTCTGGAATGTGATACAATATGTGGAATTCATATAGTGTAGGCATGAAATACGAAATATGTGATATTTCGCATTTATGATGTCTAAAGAGAATCTGGATTCCAAATATTGTAGTTTTACACTTTCTTTTCTGTGACCGTAAGTGTAGTATGTTAGATATCGCCGGTTTCGTTGCTATACATCAACGACAATCGGGATACGCATACTTACTTACGTTGATGATATGTGATATTATGTGTTGCTGAGGTATGATGTGTAGGATTGTCGCGATCGAATAGCCGGGGGGTTTTTGTGAGATGAGAGTTTTGTATTTTCATTCATGTAAATTCAAATGTAATGTAATATTCTTTTATTTGGGGCACTTCCAGATTGCGGTTGTGTCACCAGTGTTGTATATTATTTACTTTTCCGCATTAGGATGGACCCAAGGAGGTGAGCACAGGTGACCGGGTTCTGGGGTTCAGTGGGAGGCCATCTCGAGGAGTCGAGACCGGGTCTCCTAAACTCCAGGATTGGTAGGGTCACTTGCCGCTCTCGTAGGGGTCCAGGGTGTGGGCTTGGCTATTCATCGCGACTGTGGAATCCGTATTTTCTATTCTGGCTAAATACTAAATACGGACGTTCTAGGATATCCCACGTTATATCTATGTTTCTGCTGCCTGTGTTCTGTGATATCTGAGACGAATGACTTATTATATATATGATATATAGTAGACGTTACTTATGTTTTACACCCGCGCTAGTCCCGTCCCGGTATGCCGTTAGTTAAGTAACCTAACGGTGCATAACGGAACATTGCGGCGAATGCGGATGGCATAAGTGTACGTGTTATTTTTGTTTCTTTTCTGTGATTGGCTTAAGGACTTAAATGATGGGATTACATTAATATGATTAATGTAAAGAAAATAAACCTAAAAGATGTTGTAGAATCGGATTTAAAAACTACTCGGCTTTTTATGAAAAAGCTACATTTCAAAACTGCGGAGCTTAAGCCACTCCTTTTGAAAACTGTTTGATTCTACAACGATATCAAGTTCAAAGCGTTAAAGATTTTCTTAAAAATCATTCGCAACCCTCCGTCATTTTAGGAAGTAGAGTACTTAGTATTCGTGCTACGTTTGTTGACTTTAGTTAAGGCGTAGTGTACGGTAGCTAAGTGATGTCTTCCTACAATGCATATGATGCAGATTAATTAGGACATTCATGCGACTTTGTTGACCATAGTTAAGGGTCATATGGGTGGGTCTAATTGATCAAGAAATGACGGGTAGAACTTGACTGGTACTTATGATTTGTTGACCATAGTTAAGGTCATAAGTACTAGGGGTAAAAATTACATCGAGAATTTCAAGTGTTGAAATTTGCAATGAGATTGCATACCTTCCATGTGATGGTTGGATCCCGATCCCACTGTGGGCAATAGTTGCTCCTAGGAGAGTTTTACAGTTTACAATTAGCTAACTCATTAGGTGTCTAGAAAGGTGTTAACGGGGCTCCGCCTCTGGGAAAACGAGGTTTACTCTAATTAGGTCCGTGCGAAAGCACGGGGAACCTCCCTCAAAGTACCGACACTGGCCTGGCTGAACGGTTAGCGAAGTTGTAGACTGTAATTAATCCTGGCTAGTTTTTCTTTTTAAGGTTTGAAAGAAAACTTGATAAAAAGCAGTGGGAAACATCGATTAGACAAGATAATAAACCAATCTAATCTATGCAAGAGCTTTCGCTGAGTGTATTCTTTTCTCTCTCTTAATGGTAGATACCAATGACTGGACTTAAGCTTCTACTAGATAAAAACAAACTGAATGGGACCAACTATAAAGACTGGCTAAGGAATCTGAAGATCGCCTTGACTTATGATAAAGTATCATATGTCCTCACGGCTTCAGCCCCGCCCGTCCCAGGTCCAAAATCCTCAGTTGCGGACATTGAAGTCCGCAAGACATGGGACGCTGACTGTGCCACGGCCACTGATTGTTAGGATACGTGCGTGTTCAAGTTCTAGTTTAAATACCGCAATCAAGACGGTTTCGCTTGTAGCTAGCCGGTTGAGTACGGGTCGTCCGCAGGGAGATGGGAATCTTTTTCTATGTGTTTTTCGACGAGTTAAGTCCTGTGTTCAGATTTTGTTGTGGTTATCTAAGTGTTAAGTTGATATTTAAAGAGAGCTTGTTAGGGTTAGGATTAGGTTAGTTTGAGTTAGGAGTCTCCACATCTTTCGTTGCCCCACTTAATATCGGTGTTACGGTAATCGGCAACAACGGGGATTAGCACGACTAGGAAGGACTTTGCGAGTATAAGCTAGGCTTTCCAACGCATAAGTCTTCCTTTTGGTGCTTGTCCGTCCGTTCTTGGCTCTTATCCATAACCTCCGGTTAATTCAACCACAACCGGTCTCACTACGGAATCACCGCTATCATGTAGGATAGGGTGCCGTAAGGAGCGGATTGTGGTTCAATTAACGGGAGTCGATTCAAGTTGTTGAGCAAGGAAAGAGTGAGAGAGATTTCCTTCTCTCAAACTTCTCTTATCCTACCCTAACAAGTAAAAAACTACTCACACTTCATGATAGGAAAAACAAAACAAAACAAAAGAGGAAGATAGAAAGAAGGAGATTAGAAGAATACGACTAACTGTTTGCGACCTCACCTTGGCGAGGATCGAGCGTAAGTATCATTGTCGTATGTAAGGATAAAGAAAAAGAGAGAAGAAAGAAACAACAAGGAAATAACAACAACTACTTAACAATTAAAATTACAACAAGTAAAGAAAGAGCAAGACAAGCATGATAATAAAATGATCTTCTTTATTTATCATTCCTCCCTCACAAAGCTCACTACAAGTTTAATGGAGAAGAGATGAGAAGAAGAAGAACAAGTGAACTAAATCCTAGAAAAAGAAAATACAAGAATGGACCCTTTCCTTCTCAAACTTCTGGGCTATTTATAGGCCAGAAAATGAAACCCTAGGGCAACCACCAGAACACCTGTACAATGACTAAAATACCCCCCAAAACCCTGCGCATGCGGCGCCTAAACAGCCGCGGATCCGCGGCCTGGACCCACTTTTTGCCGCGGATCCGCGCTCTTATGGTTGATTTGGGCTTTGGGCTTTTTGGTGGTGGCCTGATCTGATGAGTACTTCATTCTGGTATATGTATTTTCTTATAATTGCTTCACGAATTTTCCAGAATTCTGTTGAGGGAAAGGTGGACTTTTTGTCAAGATTTTGTCATGATTGCCTCGAGCTCCGCGTAGATCTCTTGGATCTTGTGCTACCATTGAGCCTTGTGCATGAAGGTGACATTGATTTGACATTTTGTCTTCCTAAACTGGTATCTGGCAACATACGGATGAGGGACGGAGACCGTGTTTTATCTGTGGTTGGCAGGAACCCGGATTTTTTCGTGTTTTCCATGAATTTCACTGTTTTAGAACCGAGAACCTGTATCCTGCAATTGACTAGCAAACACGGCTCAAGAGTATCTACGGATATGCAATGTGATAAAAATTGGGCGGTATGAAAATGCAAAAATCTGATATGAACAAATACCCCCAAACTTATCAATTGCTCGTCCCGAGCAAAGTCCATTTATTCACAAAAATTTCCTAACCTCACTTTCGCAGGGAACGCGATTGCACTGAGCATGTGCAACAAGCCGTTAAACCTCTAGGTGTCCCTAGTAGGAGGAGTGTTGTCTCCTGAGGGTTTTCAGCGGATACTACCCACAAAATCCGGTCAAGTTGGTTTGTAAAAATGACTAAGTTTCAAACCCTAAAGTTTTGTTTTAGAGAATAACAATTCTATAATCCTAAGTCTAGACTATCGAACCTTTATTTTTCACACCTCGCTTCTTCTTTAACTACAGGTTTTATATGTCTTTACGTGCAGTGCAAATAGTGTCGTTAAGTTCCCGAAGGATCGATTAAAGTCATCATGTCGCACAATAAAGCCCAGATAACAATTTAAAAAGGATCACATAAGTTTTATAAAGAGTTAAGTATTTTTCAAGTTTCGTTTTCCAGTAAGGTTTCAACTTCAGAATTTCTATCTTCCATAACAGGAAACTAAGTCGTATTTTTCACTCCACCTTTTTCTTGTTTTCATTTCATACACACCTCTGTGAACGTGCAATAGTCTTTATCATAGAATAAAACCTTCATATCTCCGCTAAAATTTTTATAAAAGCCTGTCTTTTATCAAGATTATTCTCACACAAAGAACCGTTAGGAATTTTAACTCGGAGAGAACACTTGCTTGACTTTGTTTTAAAACTGGACTTTCTAGGCTTCTTAGCGAGCTTTGGGCCAATGCACCCAAACCAGTTGGTTTTAGGGCATTAGGTGTAGAAACACCCCAGCGGACTTAATTACTCAAGTTACCTAGGTCCAAAAACAAAAGACAGTTTGGCGTGAAAATCAGATGATTTAATACGAACGGAGATATAACCGGTCAGTTCAATTATTTTTTTTGGATAAAAGACGTGTTTAGTGGGTTTGGTGTGTAATCATTCCAATCAAGTTTCAGATGGGTTATTTTTCAGACTTAGCTCCAATTACGGCATCAATAATATTCCTTCATATTCGCTTTACTTCATAAACTATTCTTGACATTACTTATTTCAGAACAAACCTATTTGATCCTCAGAAAATCATTTATCTGTTTAAAAGTTTAAACATGAAAGACTTGTCATCTAATTCCCACAACTCACGACACGTGTAGTGTGATGTAAAGACTTATATCAGCTATAGTTAACTTCAAAGGAGAGTTATCTTTCAGGTTTTCAAAATCTAAACATAAGATTTAGTTATTCCTATTTTTTTCAAACAAAAACCGTCGAAATGTTGAATCAGAGTTCTTTCACAAGCTAACTTGACACAAAAGTTTTTATATTTTTTTTAGAAAATTTTCAATTTTTTTATGGATTTTATGGATATTAATATGCAGATGCAAAATATACATATGAATGCGAAGGTAAGAAATGCGTACCGAGCGTACCCCCAAACTTAAACTGGACAGTGTCCTCACTGTCGTTGCATGAAGAGATCAAGTTGAAGGTTCAAAATTGTCGGTTAGTGATACACAATTTTTATTTGTTTTTGTTTTTAAAGAAAAAGAAAAAGAATATACACAAATATATACAAAATGGTTTGTACATACCCCCAAACTTATTTGGAACAGTGTCCACTGTTCTTGGCTGGATAACCGAAGTTTGGAGGTAGGCAGAGGAAGATCATCCAGGGTAAACCGGCTCCTGTAAGAACAGGAGCTCCTCTGTTGGTTCGGCGCTAAGGTACGGTTTGCATCGGTGTCCATTTACCTTGAAGAGTGAACCGTCCTTTGGATTTTCCAAATCCAGAGCGCCCTGCGGATACACATTCCGCACAAAATACGGCCCTTTCCAGCGAGATCTGAGCTTTCCTGGATGGAAATGAAGTCGGGTGTCGTAAAGCAGTACCTGCTGACCAGGTACGAAGGTTTTGCGCAAAAGGTGTTTATCGTGAAACACCTTCGTTCGATTCTTAACGACAACCGCGTTATCGTTAGCCTCATCCCTAAGCTCGTTCAGTTCGTTCAGCTGCAGCTTCCGATGGCTGCCCGCGTCCTCAAGAGACAGATTCAGCTCCTTTATCGCCCAAAATGCGCGATGCTCGATTTCGACAGGAAGGTGGCAGGCTTTTCCGTACACAAGCCGATAGGGAGACATGCCAAGGTCGGTCTTATAAGCGGTTCTAAATGCCCAAAGGGCATCGGTGAGTTTCAGAGACCAATCCTTACGGTTCTTGGAAACCGTCTTCTCCAGTATCTGCTTGATTTGCCGATTTGAAACTTCGGCCTGCCCGCAGGTTTGGGGGTGGTAGGGCATAGAAAGCTTATGATTAATGGAGTATTTCCGCATCAAGGCCTCGAAAGTCCTATTGCAGAAATGACTTCCATTGTCACTAATGATCGCTCGGGGGTGCCCAAACCGGGAGAAAATGTTTTCTTTAAGGAACCTAACGACAACCTTGTTGTCGTTAGTCCGGCTGGGCACAGCCTCGACCCATTTAGAGACGTAATCAACAGCTAGAAGGATGTATAAGTTCCCAAAAGAGTTGGGAAACGGCCCCATGAAGTCTATCACCCAAACATCGAAAATCTCCACAACCAAGATCGGTTGGAGCGGCATCTCGTTCCTCCGGGATATCCGGCCCATGTGTTGGTACCGGGAGCAAGTCTTGCAATAGTCGTGAGCGTCTTTGAAAAGTTGTGGCCAGTAGAAACCACATTGCAAGATCTTCTCGGCTGTCTTTCTGGGGCCAAAATGCCCGCTACACGCTTGATCGTGGCAAAATGACAGCATACTCTTGAATTCATCGTCAGGGACACACCGACGAATAATCTGGTCGGGACAGTACTTGAACAGATAAGGTTCGTCCCAGTAAAAGTGTTTTACTTGGGATAAGAAGCGAAGTCTGTCCTGACTCGACCATTCAGTCGGTAGTAATCCCGTGGCCAAATAGTTCACAATATCTGCGAACCAGGGTTCGCACGATACTGTCAAGAGTTGTTCATCCGGGAAAACGTCGTTGATCGGAATTGGAAGCGAAGGCGAAGAAGGAAGTCGTGAGAGATGGTCGGCAACTACGTTTTCACATCCTCGTTTGTCCTTAATGACAAGGTCAAACTCTTGAAGCAAGAGGATCCAACGTATTAACCGAGATTTGGCATCTTTCTTCGCAAAAAGATGGCGCAGAGCTGAATGGTCCGTGTAGACAATGACTGGAGAGCCGATGAGGTAGGGCCTGAACTTTTCTAAAGCAAATACAACAGCTAAGAATTCCTTCTCAGTTGTGGTATAGTTAAGTTGGGCGTCGTTCAGGGTTCGGCTTGCGTAATAGATTACGTGCGGCATCTTGTTGATGTGCTGTCCAAGGACAGCACCGATGGCAAAGTCGGATGCATCGCACATGATCTCGAATGGGTGCGTCCAGTCAGGAGAAGAAAGAACGGGAGCAGAAGTGAGGGAGCGTTTCAATGATTCGAATGCAGTGACACAGCTAGAGTCGAAGTCGAATGGTGTGTCCTTGGCCAGCAAAAGAGTCAAGGGCCTAGCAATCTTGCTAAAGTCCTTGATAAACCATCTATAGAAACCGGCATGGCCAAGGAAGGCTCGGATATCTCTGACGCATCGGGGAGGAGGCAGATTGGAAATGACCTCAATCTTTGCTTTGTCAACCTCTATGCCATTTTGCGAGATGATATGTCCTAAGACAATACCTTCGCGCACCATGAAGTAGCATTTCTCCCAGTTCAAAGTGAGATTCTTGTCCTTACATCGGGTAAGGACAGCGTCAAGATGCAGCAAACACTCGTCAAAGGAGTCTCCGAAGATGGAGAAGTCATCCATGAAAATCTCCAGAAATTTTTCCACCATGTCCGAGAAAATTCCCATCATACACCGCTGGAAGGTAGCGGGCGCATTGCATAACCCAAAGGGCATGCGTCGATATGCAAACGTGCCGAAAGGACAAGTGAAAGTGGTCTTGTCCTGGTCTTTTTCGGCGATGGGAATTTGATTATAGCCGGAGTAGCCATCAAGAAAGCAGTAGTACTCGTGTCCGGCCAATCGTTCGAGCATCTGGTCAATGAAAGGTAGCGGAAAGTGGTCTTTCCGCGTTGCGGCGTTGAGTTTTCTGTAATCAATGCAAACTCGCCACCCAGTTTGGGTGCGAGTAGGGATTAACTCATTCGCCTCGTTGGTTATGACCGTGATGCCCGACTTCTTGGGGACAACGTGAATGGGGCTAACTCACTGGCTATCAGAGATAGGGTAAATGATACCACTATCTAGACATTTGACGATCTCCTTCTTCACAGCCTCCTTCATGACTGGATTAAGACGTCTTTGTGGATCCCGGGCTGGTTTGGCATCATCCATCAGATGAATGTGATGCTCAACAATGAGGGGACTAATCCCCTTGATGTCCGCCATGGACCAGCCAAAAGCTTGCCTGTTGCTGTGCAAGACCGCGAGAAGGGCTTTCTCTTGCTCTGGAGCTAGAGAAGCCGAAATGATGACAGGGAGGGTCTCGTTCTCACCTAAGTAAGCATACTTAAGGTGAGACGGCAACGGCTTGAGTTCGAGCGTTGGAGGTGAAATGATGGAAGGCAAGACAGGTGCAAGGGTCTCGAACTCAAAGGACTCCAGCAAAGGTTCAAAGCGAGTGTAGGCAACCGAGTTGGATGGTTCAGGTAACTCATCCGGAAAGTCGAAAGATTCAAACTCGGGTTGTGCGCGGCTAAGATCGTTCAAGAACGTGAAACACTCGTATTCGTTGTCGGGCGCAGAAGCAGCAGCAGGTTCGAAGAGAAACGCACTAGTGGCGTCAAGATTATCGTGTTCAAACAGAAACTCCTCGAATTCACACTCTTCGGGGGTGATCTCCTGGATCGAGCAGACATCCAGTATATGAGCATTAGGTTCGGCGGGCTGATTCCCCAACCTAAAAATGTTAAGTTCAATCGTCATATTTCCAAAAGAGAGGTTCATTGAACCGTTGCGACAATTGATCACAGCATTTGAGGTTGCGAGAAATGGTCGACCGAGTATCACCGGAATTTGATTCCGGGGGTTAGCTACAGGATGTGTATCTAATACAATGAAGTCAACGGGGAATATGAAGTCCCCGACTCTTATCAACACATCCTCTAGCTCACCCCTAGGATAGGTGATCGATCGGTCGGCCATCTGGAGAGTGCAGTGTGTGGGTTTCAGCTCTCCAACGCTTAATTGCTCGTATACTGAATACGGAAGCAAGTTAACACTGGCACCAAGATCTAATAGTGCGCGGTTGATGTTCTTATCCCCAATAGTAATTGAAATCGTAGGACAGCCAGGGTCCTTCCGTTTTTGTGGTAAAGATTGGGTAAGGGCATCACTCACAGCACTAGCCAAGAAAACTTTCTTGGGTACCTGAGACTTCCTCTTTTTCGTGCACAAGTCCTTTAAGATTTTCGCGTAAGACGGGACTTGTTGGACAGCATCTAAAAGAGGAATGTTAATGTTAACTTGCTTAAATAACTCCAGAATCTTCTCCATTTGTGGATTTTGTTTGTTAGACCTCAACCGGTTTGGAAATGGAACATTTTGAAAATTGGTTGAGTCTAAAGCTGGAGGAGGAGATTGTGGAGTTAGAACGGATCCCAGAATAGGTGTCTTCGTGGAGTGAGAAGTGGGTCCGTTCAGAGAAGAAGAGGAAGGAGAGCCTTGTGAAGAACGGAGAATAGGCTCAGAAGACGAAGAAGAAGAAGGAGAAGAAGAAGAAGAAGAAGAAGAAGAAGAAGCAGCGGCCGGGGCATCATCGTTGATCCGTCTGCCAATGTTGTTTTGCAGCACCCTCCCTGATCTCAGTGTGGTCACGGCACTCACATTATGGTTTTGTTGTTCAAGAGCAACATGTGCATTATGTGGGTGACCGGGATTTGGAAGTGGCTGAGACGGGAGCTTCCCCTTCTCTCGCTCGCTTAAGGCCGCGTTCAGCTGTGCAATCTGGGCCTCGATGGTTTTGATGCTTTGCCCGTGTGCGGCAGTGTGTTGCACTAAAGATTGAATCGAAGACTAGATGTTGGCGGTGGATTGAGTCGATTGTTTAACAAATGCCTCCAGACTTCGCTCGAGCGAGGAAACCTTATCGTTGTTCGACGGAACAAAGTTGTTTGGTGGAAAAGAGTTGTTGGGAGCAAAGTTGTTCGTCTGGTTTTGGAAAGGTTGGGGTTGGAAGGGCTGCTGATACTGAGTTTGTTGCTGCGCTTGTTGTTGCGGCGGAGGGGTCCTTTGGAAATTGTTGCCCTGGAATTGATTCTGATTCTGATTCCAGGCGAAATTGGGGTGGTTCCTCCAACCGGGATTGTAGGTGGAAGAGTATGGATCATTCCTCGGTCTTTGCTGGAAGGCAGCATTAACCTGATCATGTCCTTGCGAGGGTGGATTGTAAGGACACTCTTCGGTCAAGTGGGAAGGATCGGAACAACAAGCGCAGATGGTACGAAGGGGGAGAACAGGTGTGGGGGCAGGAGCAGAAAATTTGCTCTCTATCGCTTCAAGCTTTCGTGTTATTGCAGCCATTTCAGCTTTCATCGCAATAGAGACATCGAGTTGGTGGATTCCTACCCTAGACTGACCGGTAGAAGTGGAGGTAGAAGAAGAAGAAGTCGGTCTGGTGCTCTCCCACTATAGCGTTTGCTCCGCAAGATCGTCAAAGAACTGCCACGCTTCCTCGTCAGATTTGGATAGGAAGTGGCCCTGACAGATGGTTTCCAGCAACTGCTTCGTTGCTGGGTTCAGTCCCTCGTATAAGGTTTGGCAGAGTTGCCATTTCTCTATACCGTGGTGAGGACACTGAACAAGAAGGTCTTTGTATCGGTCAAAGCACTTCCAGAAGGGTTCAGAAGGAAGCTGGGAGAATTGGTTGATTTCATTTCGAATTCTTGCGGTCTTATGATTTGGATAGAATTTTTTCAGAAACGCTTTAACAAACTCATCCCAGCTGGTGATTGAGTGGGAAGCGGTGCTATACAGCCATTTTTCAGCGAGATCGCATAAAGTGAACGGAATGACCCGTAGACGTATAGCATCGTCCGACAGCTGGGTTGTTTTCATCATGGCACAGACGTTTTGAAATTTGTTAATGAAGATATAGGCATCTTCAGATTCAAGCCCATGAAAACGTGGAAGCATGTTGATGAAATGGGGCTTAATTTCAAAGTTGTCCCCATTGGCCGGAGGAAGAGAAAGGCAGGTGGGAAGTGCAGAACGGGTGGGATAGAAACGATCCTGGAACGCGATTCGCTGCGGCGCTACAACAGGCGGAGGTGGTGGAAGATTGGTCTCCGTAGGAGGTGGAGCCAATCCAGGGGTGGTCAAAGAGATGTTCGGATTAAATCCCGACATCGCGGAAGAAGAGGTTGGTGAAGGTGAAGGTGAAGGTGAAGATGTATGAACAGAATTCCGGTCAACGTCGGAGTTGGCCGGCAAAGGAAGGGGTGAAAGAGGAGTGGACGGAGTATCGACTTCGGAGTCGATCGCGTAGTCGGTCGCGACTAACGTAACGCGGACTAGACGGGCGCTAGTGTCCCGAGTCCAAGCGGACATACACTAAACGAGTTTAGTATAGTCAAAGCGGAGAAAGTGAGGGTAAGAAAACGTCAATGGAGAAAGGCGATGAGTGGTGGGTGAAAATGGATTTGGCGACAAAAGGGCAAGTTTTTATAAAAAGTTTTTGATTTTTTTCTTTTTTTTTTTGTTTTTAGAAAGAGATTTACAGAAATATGTACAGAAATACGGCTTAAGCAATCACAAACAAGATATGCACAATCACACCTAGATCTAGGGTAACCTAGGTCTACTAGACCTGCTCCTGAACTTGATTGTCGAAGTTAAACAATATCGAGAAACGGGCTTAAAAATACACTGATCACGAGGCCAGGTAAGTGCAGAGATAAGGGGAGGTTATCCAACGCTTTCGCGAAGTTCCTTAATTAAATAACCCTTTCTCTTTCGGCGGTTGCGCCTTTAACACTTTCCTAGACACCCCGTAAACAATATACGGTTAAGCGAGGTTCTAAACACTGTTTATCTTCTCCTAATGAGCGCGAAGTCCTTAGGGCTGAAGTCTAGTATTTTTTTAATTTACAATGGACAATGCATATGCTTTAGTGATTTTTGGGGTCCTGGGAAGGGTGATGAAATCCCCACCCAATCTGGATTGGTTTCAAGCCCCTTAAGTCCGTATTAAAGAATGCAAAACAGTAACAAATCAAGTGCAAACAATTTTTATTTGCGGCGCAAAGAATCCTGCACAAGAACAGTTTATTGGAAGGGGGAGAAGAATTTGCGCAAAGAAAGCTGCAGAAAACACAGTTCAGTGGAGTTCAGAGGAGTGGAGAGAGGCAGAGAACTTACAGAGAAATTTGGAGCCCTGAAGGCACCAACAGGCCGCGGATCCGCGGCCTAAGCTTCCTTATGCCGCGTTTCCGCGGCTATATGGTGGGATTGGAGCCTCAAACTTTTTGTGTGGGCTTCTGTGCTTGTTCTCTGCTTGGCTGGATGTTCTGAATCTTTAGTTGCTTACTGGACCTGCTCCAGATCTCGACAGTAAACCGTTTGTTCCGTTTTGGTCCGTCGCGGTGTAGCCGCGAAATGTAGATCTATCTTCCCACGTCTTTGGCACTGTACTTGAACTCCGTATTTTCAACGTCCTTGGTGTCGATCTTGAACTTCGTATTTTTCCTGCACACTTGCACAAAAACTAATCAAGAATAACAAGATGGTTTCTTTTACAAAGTATATATTTTTTTCGTTTTTTTTTTTTTATACTTACAAATTAACCCGAAATTACACAAAGAAATAAACTACCGTCTCCCCGGCAACGGCGCCATTTGATTGTTAGGATACGTGCGTGTTCAAGTTCTAGTTTAAATACCGCAATCAAGACGGTTTCGCTTGTAGCTAGCCGGTTGAGTACGGGTCGTCCGCAGGGAGATGGGAATCTTTTTCTATGTGTTTTTCGACGAGTTAAGTCCTGTGTTCAGATTTTGTTGTGGTTATCTAAGTGTTAAGTTGATATTTAAAGAGAGCTTGTTAGGGTTAGGATTAGGTTAGTTTGAGTTAGGAGTCTCCACATCTTTCGTTGCCCCACTTAATATCGGTGTTACGGTAATCGGCAACAACGGGGATTAGCACGACTAGGAAGGACTTTGTGAGTATAAGCTAGGCTTTCCAACGCATAAGTCTTCCTTTTGGTGCTTGTCCGTCCGTTCTTGGCTCTTATCCATAACCTCCGGTTAATTCAACCACAACCGGTCTCACTACGGAATCACCGCTATCATGTAGGATAGGGTGCCGTAAGGAGCGGATTGTGGTTCAATTAACGGGAGTCGATTCAAGTTGTTGAGCAAGGAAAGAGTGAGAGAGATTTCCTTCTCTCAAACTTCCCTTATCCTACCCTAACAAGTAAAAAACTACTCACACTCCATGATAGGAAAAACAAAACAAAACAAAAGAGGAAGATAGAAAGAAGGAGATTAGAAGAATACGACTAACTGTTTGCGACCTCACCTTGGCGAGGATCGAGCGTAAGTATCATTGTCGTATGTAAGGATAAAGAAAAAGAGAGAAGAAAGAAACAACAAGGAAATAACAACAACTACTTAACAATTAAAATTACAACAAGTAAAGAAAGAGCAAGACAAGCATGATAATAAAATGATCTTCTTTATTTATCATTCCTCCCTCACAAAGCTCACTACAAGTTTAATGGAGAAGAGATGAGAAGAAGAAGAACAAGTGAACTAAATCCTAGAAAAAGAAAATACAAGAATGGACCCTTTCCTTCTCAAACTTCTGGGCTATTTATAGGCCAGAAAATGAAACCCTAGGGCAACCACCAGAACACCTGTACAATGACTAAAATACCCCCCAAAACCCTGCGCATGCGACGCCTAAACAGCCGCGGATCCGCGGCCTGGACCCACTTTTTGCCGCGGATCCGCGCTCTTATGGTTGATTTGGGCTTTGGGCTTTTTGGTGGTGGCCTGATCTGATGAGTACTTCATTCTGGTATATGTATTTTCTTATAATTGCTTCACGAATTTTCCAGAATTCTGTTGAGGGAAAGGTGGACTTTTTGTCAAGATTTTGTCATGATTGCCTTGAGCTCCGCGTAGATCTCTTGGATCTTGTCCTACCATTGAGCCTTGTGTATAAAGGTGACATTGATTTGACATTTTGTCTTCCTAAACTGGTATCTGGCAACATACGGATGAGGGACGGAGACCGTGTTTTATCTGTGGTTGGCAGGAACCCGGATTTTTTCGTGTTTTCCATGAATTTCACTGTTTTAGAACCGAGAACCTGTATCCTGCAATTGACTAGCAAACACGGCTCAAGAGTATCTACGGATATGCAATGTGATAAAAATTGGGCGGTATGAAAATGCAAAAATCTGATATGAACAGCCACATGCCTCGCGCTTGCATCGATAGATAACACACATCAAAAGCAGCACGAGGACATGGACATTCACGGGATACTGCTCCATACAAAGGAGTTGTATAGGGAGCAATCCCGTGTATTACGATACGAAGCATCAAAGAAACTGTTTCAGATGCGAATGGCCCCTGGCACACCAGTAGGAGACCATGTGTTGAAGATGATAGCTCTTATAGAAGAGCTTGAGGACCTTGGATGGACAATGGACAATGAACAATATATAGATATTATTCTGCAGTCCCTCCCCTCCACCTTTGCTCAGTTCATAGTGAACTTCAACATGCATGGCATGGAGAAGGACCTCCCTGAACTCCTTAATATGTTAAGGAGTGCAGAGAGCACTATGAAGTCAGCAAAGACTCCCGTTATGACCATTGGACAGTCTTCTTCTTCTCGCCCAAAAGCTAAGGCCAAGGGAAAGAAAAAGAAGAAACCCACTAATCCTAAGGGCGAAGTCAAAAAGGTGAAGGGAAAGGGAAAGTCCACGGCTGGAGACCCAGGGAAAGGCGAGTGTTTTCATTGCCACAAGACAGGACATTGGAAGCGCAATTGCACGGAGTACCTAAGTCTCAAGAAGAAGCATGGTGATGCTTCTGCTTCAGGTGCGTTTGTGACTGAAAACTGTTTTTCTATAAACTCTGCTTCCTGGGTATTGGATACCGGTTCAGGTTCTCACATTTGCAATTCTATGCAGGGGCTGAGAAATAGCAAGGTTTTGAAGACAGGTGACCATACTCTCCGCGTTGGAAATGGTTCTAATGTACATACAGTCGCAGTGGGAGAGTATCACTTGGGGTTGCCATCTGGATGTATTTTGATTTTAAATCCATGTTATTTTGTACCAAGTATGCTATGTAATATAATATCCGTTTCTTTGTTGGACAATGAAGGATATAATTTTGTGTTGCAGAACAATGTTATGAACATTCACCTAAATCAAATGTTGGTTGGGTATGGTACGCTTAATAACGGAATATATGTCCTAAATCAACACACAGTTTTCAGTATACAACACACTAATAAAAGAAAAAATTCAGAATTAAATGAAGCTTTTCTTTGGCACTGTAGACTTGGTCATATTAACGAAACAAGACTAAACAAGCTACACAAAGATGGATATTTAAACTCTTTTGAATATAAATCTTATGCAACTTGCCAGTCTTGTATCAAGGGTAAAATGACCAAAACTCCGTTTACCGGACACGGAGAAAGAGCTACTCAGCTCCTGGGCCTCATACATAGTGATGTATGTGGGCCTATGTCTACACAGGCTAGAGGCGGTTTTTCATACTTCATTACATTCACTGACGATTTCTCAAGATTCGGTCATGTATTTTTATTAAAGCACAAGTCCGACGCTTTCGAGAAATTCATTGAATATAAACAAGAAGTAGAAAAACAAACCGGCTTGAGTATTAAGATGCTTCGATCAGATCGAGGTGGTGAGTATCTCAGTACAGAATTTGCAAACTTCCTAAAAGAGAATGGGATTCTCTCTCAGCTCACTCCTCCTTACACACCACAGCACAACGGTGTGTCAGAACGACGGAATAGGACCCTATTAGATATGGTCCGGTCCATGATGAGTGACGCTGAGTTACCAGTCTCGTTTTGGGGACATGCATTGGAGACTGCAGCGTTTCTGCTAAACAGGGTTCCAACCAAAGCCGTGTCTACCACGCCATATGAGATATGGAATGGGAAGAGACCATCTCTTAAAAGAATTAAGATTTGGGGTTGCCCGGCCTATGTTAAAAAGCAGAATCCGGACAAACTCGAGACACGGTCAGTCATGTGTAACTTTGTAGGATATCCAAAGAATTCTTATGGATATCTGTTCTACCACAAAGAGGAACAAAAGGTGTTTGTTTCTCAGTATGCCACATTCTTGGAAAAAGAGTTTTTCACAGATAAAGATGATGGCAAGGTAGTAGATCTAGAAGAGGTTCTGGAGATACAAACTACAAATGACGATTTGGTTGAACCGGCTGTTGCAACAGAAACTGAAGAACCTCGGCCACTCCGTAGGTCTGGTAGGACTTCTCGCCCACCGGAGAGGTACTACGGTTTCCTCATTGATGGTGACAGAGAAGATTGCATCATGGATGATGATGATCCTACCAGTTTTCAGGAAGCTATCACGAGTGGTGACTCTGTGAAGTGGCTGGATGCCATGAGATCCGAAATGGAGTCTATGTACACCAACAAAGTATGGACTTTGGACGTTGTACCCCCTGGGGTAAAACCTGTAGGGTGCAAATGGATCTTTAAAAGAAAGATTGGTGTGGATGGGCAGGTAGAGACCTATAAGGCAAGACTTGTGGCAAAAGGTTTTCGTCAAAGACCAGGTTTGGACTATGACGAAACTTTTTCGCCCGTAGCCATGCTTAAATCCATTCGGATCCTACTTGCTATTGCTGCTCACTACGACTATGAAATCTGGCAGATGGACGTTAAAACAGCATTTTTAAATGGAGATTTAGAAGAATGCGTTTATATGGATCAGCCAGAGGGCTTCATTGACAGTGGGAGCAGCGGGAAAGTATGTAGATTGCTTAGATCCATATATGGGTTAAAGCCGGCATCTCGGAGTTGGAACATCTATTTCGATGATGTCATCAAAGAGTTTGATTTCATCAAAAATCCAGATGAACCTTGTGTTTATAAGAAGGCTGTAGGAAGAGCTGTCACATTCCTCGTATTGTACGTGGATGACATTCTTCTGATAGGAAATGATATTCCTATGCTGCAGTCGGTCAAATCATTCTTATCACTAAGGTTCTCCATGAAGGACCTGGGTGATGACACATACATCCTGGGTATAAAGATCTATAGGGATAGATCCAAAAAGTTATTGGGATTGTCCCAAACCAGGTACATCAACACCATCCTAAAGAGGTTTAGTATGGAAGACTCCAAGCGGGGTGCCTTACCCGCTTGCTATGGAGTCACTCTCTCCAAGGATTCTTGTCCAAAGACCGATGAAGAGAGAGCTCGCATGAGCATTATACCTTATGCTTCGGCAGTAGGATCTATAATGTATGCGATGTTATGTACACGCCCAGATGTAGCTTATGCACTTAGTGTTGTAAGCAGGTATCAATCCAACCCAGGGGAGAACCACTGGACAGCTGTGAAGAACATTCTTAAGTACTTGCGAAGGACTAAAGAATTGTTCTTGGTGTATGGTAATAAAGATCTCCAAATGGAGGCCTTTACCGATTCGAGCTTCCAGAGCGATAAGGATGACAGCAAATCTATCTCAGGGTTTGTATTTACCCTCAATGGAGGGGCGGTAAGTTGGAAGAGTTCCAAACAGGATACCGTTGCAGACTCTACGATGGAGGCTGAGTACAATGCTGCAAATGATGCCGCCAAGGAAGCCGTCTGGATGAAGAAGTTCGTCTCGGAGCTAGGAGTAGTTCCAACCATTATTGATCCAATACCCTTGTATTGTGATAATAATGGGGCTATAGCGTTAGCCAAGGAGCCCAGATCCCATCAGCGGTCCAGACACATCCTGAGGCGATTTCATTTGATCCGGGAGATTGTAGATCGCCGCGAGATCGAGATTAAGAGAGTAGACACAAAGAACAACGCCGCGGATCCACTCACCAAGGCCCTCCCTCAGCCACAGCATGAGCGACTTTTTGAGATGTTGGGTATGAGATACGCCAATAACTGGCCTTAGTGCAAGTGGGAGATTGTTGGATATATGTATGCCCTAGAGGCCATTATGTGATAGTGGATGTATCTATACATGTATATATATTCGGTTTGCATTCTTGCTCGACATGATAGTATGCTATCTGGTTCTTCTTTATCTGACATGTTGATTTGATCATGCTTTTATTCATTCATACATGCTGATAAAGCCCTAAGGATATCGGCTTGACTACTCTGATTATGATGGAGATCATACTAGTGGGATATCTGTAGTCTATAAGCATATCCTGAAATGTCCCTAGTCGAAGGTGTATCGAGACGGGGCATCGATATACCAGAGTAGACTAGCGTATATGATACTAGACCCATGTGATGGGCGATGGATGTTCCCACATTCATCGATGTTTGACATCAAGATCATATACGGGTGCTCAGTGGTGACTGGGTACACTGGACGGACTCGCCGAGAACTCCTATATGGAATTATATCTATCGTCGGATAGCAGTTCTCAGGTGACACTGGTACAGGTTAGTCTGTAGACCCGAGATCGTCATAGAGCCTTGTGTGTTCTCCCACTGTACTTTGATTACCACCCTACCACGGCTCTACTGAGTCGTGCAAGCAGGTGGTCGTTGGGTACAGTCCCGAGACACACGAAGGCAATGAGCGATAGGAGGGGTTTCGTCTCTCCCGATATTGGGAGTTGATGCTGTACTGTGCCCGACTGGTTATAACAGCAAGTCCCTGGTCAGGGCTGCTGAGATTTGCTGATAATTGTTATCAGTAGTTTCTCGATCTGTTATAGACCATTCACCGGCACGACTTATTGAGTTATTGGGGTCGACGTGACCATCCCTAGGCTCGATATGCAGCATATCTGACGAAGAGACCGGACTGTGCGGTAGTGTTGCCGGATGGCTCGACGGGAGTTGTAACAGGTTCGCTTGTTTTCTTCTAATCGCTCAATACCCGGGTGGCCGTTACGTTTAGCTGACCGCTTGCGGCTTGGGGGTGCTTGATATGATCATCACCCACTGCCGGCGTATTGACGAGTCTTAGAGTCCCACATAGGAGTTACCTAGTCCAGGCGAAAAGTTGTGGTGCGCATATGCGATATGCGCTTGGACCCGATTAAAATGCGTGTATAGGATACCGTATACTAATTGGGCGGCTTGCTAATGGTCGGGTCATATGTGATATGACCGGATTAGTGAATCAAGTGTTGATTCATCATTAGTTTCTCACTACAAATCCTATCTTGCTTATTTTGGATGTATGCATGCATGTATGCATTCATTCTTGTTCATGCACATATTGATGTGCAAGCACACATGCATACATACATCAATTTTTATCATGGTTGTTTATACAATGAGAATCGTGGATGTATAAGAATTACACCATGGTTATTTTTGGATTATTATTGGATTTAAATTAAAGCAAAAGAAAATGAAAAATGGGTTTAATCATTTAAGAGTTTCTACACTCTTCTAAACTCTACCATGCTCACCTAACTTTTAACCCATGGTTTATTTTCTTATTATGCTTTTAACTTAAATCAAATGATACCTTTAAATCTAACCATGGTTGGTTATGAGAAAGAAAAATATATATAGTCATTTTTCTTTTCTCTTTGATAGTTAATTCATTCTCTTCTTCCACCATCTTCATCAACCTCCATGCTTTGCTCTCTAGTTCTTATAAGAGAGTAAAATACTCATAAAAATAGGATTTTGAAGTGAGATCCATAACCACAACATTATTCTAATCAAGTTTAGCCAACTTGATTAGAGTGTTCTCTTTGTTTTTCAAAGTTGCAAGCTTGGACGGGAAACTCCGGGTGGATCGTCGTGGACGTGGGAGGAGTACAAGCGGACCTTCTTCCAACACCTTAGAGTCTAAGGAGTCAAGCAAAAAGGGAGCTTCAAAGGTTGTAGTCTCTAAACCCTAACTTTTGTTAGCTTAATGTTTAGTAACCTTAATTTTCTAGGATCGATCCATATGCGTGTTAGTTTAGCATCTTAAAAATCATAACTTTTGGACATGTGATGCTTCAAAACTCTTCATAGGGTGCTAAACAAACCCTTCACTGTACCCCCTACGAGTGCGGCGAATAGCCCGCCAATCCTAGAGTGAAGCCCCCTCCGTCTCAATGCCATGAGATGCGGACTTGTTGCCTTCTAGAACCCGGCTATCCGTGCACCCCTCCGCGGGGCAATCCTGTTAGTTATATGTATGCCCTAGAGGCCATTACTATACATAGGATGTATATTGTAGTGGATGCTGGGACATATATAGGGAGGACTTTCTTGCTCGACATGATAGTATGCTATCTGGTTGAACTTTACCTTAACGTGTATGCTGATTGTCTCTCTGTTACATGTTGGTAAAGCCCTTAGGATCTGTACTTGACTACCTGGACTATGATGCGGATCATACTAGTGGGGACATGGTAGTCTATAAGTACATCCTTCAAAGTCCCTAGTCGAGGGTGTATCGAGACGGGGCATCGATATACCAGAGTAGACTAGCGTACACCTTCTCGACCCATACAGATGGGCGATGGATGATCCCATATCCATCGGTGTTTGACATCAGAGATGATATACGGGTGCTCAGTAGAGACTGGGTACACTGGACGGACTCGCCGAGAACTCCCAGATGGTATTATACCTCACGTCAGATGGCAGTTCTCTGGTGACACTGGTACAGAGTAGTCTGTTGACCCGAGATCGTCATAGAGTCTTGTGTGGTTCCCACTGTGCTTTGATTTCCATCTTACCACGTCCAAGAGGGCGTGCAAAACGGTGGTTTTTGGGTACAGTCCCGAGTCACATGGAGGCAATGAGCGATAGGAGGGGATTCGTCTCTCCCGGTATATGGGGGTTGATGTTGCACTGTGTTCGATCGGCTATAACAGGAAGTCCCTGGCCAGGGCTGCTCAGAGAATTGCTGGTAAGTGTTACCAGTAGTTTCTCGACCCGTTATGAGCCTCATATCGACACGACTTATTGAGCTATTGGGGTCTGACGTTTACCACCCCTAGGCGAGATATGCGACATATCAGACGATCAGACCGGACTGTACGGTAGTGTTACTGGTCGGATTCACTGGAGTGTGAGCGGGCTTGCTCGTCGATCTTCAGATCGCTCAATACCCGGGTGGCCGTTACGTTTAGCAGACCGCTTGCGGCTTGTGGGTGTTTGATATGATCATCACCTGCTGCCGGCGTATTGACGAGTCTTTAGAGTCCTACACAGAGGTTTCCTGGCTCAAGCGAAACGAAATAGGAGCGCATATGAGATATGTGCGGGACCGAGAATAATGCGTGTATGTGATACCGTATTCTATTCTCGCGATAAATATATCGAATGGTTGTATGCGATATAACCTAGTTATCGATTCAAGCGTTGATTCGATAAGCCGATATATTGTATACTAGTCGGTTGTGTGCGACATAACCGGGTCATTGAATCAAGTGTTGATTTAATGATTTAATGCATATTTATATATTTGATATATTACTTTGCATCAACTAGTATCGGTTTACTTAAGATGGATTTTCTCACTCGGATGGGCGCATTGTATATGCGATATACTTTTGTGCATTTGCTTGTATCATGTTTGATGATACATGATTGTTTAAGTGTAAGTTAAGAATAAACCATGGTTATTAATATGATTAGGGTTTTATTTCCTTTTATTATTTATTTATCTATTTATTTATTTTGGAAATAATTAGAAAAGGAATAAGAAGAAAATGGTGGCTATTTTTGTTTCATATTGAAGCTTCTTGAAGACTTTGACCTAGTGACCATTTTGTTCTTATCCTTAACCCTAACAATTCCATTAACCATGGTCTTTTCTCTACACTTAACTAGGGTTCAAGTTATGATAAGAATTGTTTTTCTTTTCATTATTCTTATAACTTATCATAACAATGATCTTCTTCTTGCTCTTCTTCTTCTTCATGAAAAGCAAGCTCCATCAATGGTGGATTGATGGAAAGAGTGAGAAATCCAATTCTAAAGTTAACCCACCTCCTATTTCTTCATCCTCTACCTCTTGCCAAGTAGTAGAGTGTGTTTCCTTCACAAGATTTTAGGGTTTGGTGAAGGTGGAGCTTGATTCATCGATGCTTCGACGTAGATCATCTTCGGCATGGACATCGACGACCTAGCTTGCCCATTCTCCGACGAAGCCGATCCTAGAGCCCAGATTCGATTTGGACAGCGGAGAGGACCTCGTTGCGGAGCTATGGAGGTGGAGCACCGGATCTACAAAGGTTGTATTTCCGTATTTCATATAGTTAACTGTTAACTAGTTCTTGTTCGCCTAGAAATCTAGTATACGATCCGTTGTTTAGGGTTTGTAGGCACCATAATTTTTGAAATTGCCATGGTTGATGGCTTGGGAGACCTCACTAGAGTGCCTAGGAACCCTGCAGTGGTATCAGAGCCTAGCTAGAGCCTTAGGCGAAGTCCAGACGGAAATTGAAGTCCGAACGAACCCGAAACCCCGATTCAAAGTTGCTCTCTGTACAATTTTTAAAATCTGGGTTTTTTCAACATTAAAAATATTCAGAAAAATAAGCAGGCAATTCTAAGAAATACTGTAAAATTCGTGCAGCCAATTCAGTCAAATCGCGGCGCTTCCGCGGCACAAGCTAGGCTTGTGCGGCGGAAGAGCGGCCATTTTGTCGTCTTGTGCAACTTGTCTTCTACAGTAATTCTTATTGTACTGTGCTGGTGTTTCTGGGAATTTTTAATAATTTTTCAAGAGTTGAATTTTTTTGAGTTGTTTTGGGAATTCGGTGTTTCGATCGGGGTATCAAATTTTGTCTGTGTGGCTTTCCGGATAAATTTTAGGATATGTTAAAAAGTTCGACCGGATATAAATACCCACTTTTTCCCCTGTCGGGAAATTTCCAAGTGTTGGATTTTTCCGTAGTTTGACGACGTTCTAAGTAGTGCAAGTAACGCGATGGTCCCTCTAGAAGACACAAACCTTAACTCGATTATGTGACCGTCTTGAACTGCCCTTTGAACCTTCGGGTTTGGGGCAGTACGGCGTGCCACATGTGAGGCGTTGGCTTGACCCTTCTACGGCTGGATCGTTGGTACTGAGGCACGAACGGAATGTTGTTGGACTTGTTTCATGTGTTGATCTGGATCGGGAAAACTTGGGTGTTCGATTGTTCGATCGGAAAGTTTAACATTTTCTATTTATCTGGAATGGGATACAATAATTGGAATTCACAATAGTTATGAGATAACTAAATGAATGTTATAAACACAGCAGTTTAGTCTCACTTGATCGGTTGCCACGGAATTTTGATGTGATCAAAAGTCCGTCGCAATCACGTAGCGTACGCGGATACTCGCCGGGTAAACTTAATAGACAGCTTCACTCCATAGCCCCGACCAAGTGACTGTAGGAGAACCCCGTCGCCGAAAGCATCCGTTCGGGTGCTCGCGGTAGCGGTGTTCCGCCTTGGTGCACTTCGTCGACGGTATCAGGGGTGCGGCCGTCTACTGAAGTTTGCGACGAGCATTCGATCAGGATGTCGGGAATCTTGTTGAATTGCCCGACTTGATATTGAAAAGTGTTTTCGATTTTGAGACTAAAATGCGGGGTTTATAATTGTTGGGCATGTGATGTCTAAGTAATTCATTTGGTCAGGCATGCGATGTCTGAGGAGGTTGCGGATTCCAACTGTTGTAGTTTTACACTTTCTTTTCTGTGACCGTAAGTGTAATATGTGATATCGCCGGTTTCGTTGCTATATGTCAACGACAATTGGGATGCGCATATTTACTTACGTTGATGACATGTGATGTTATGTGTTGCTGGATATGTTATATTGGATCGTCGTGTTTGAATAGCCGGGGGTTTTTATGTGAGATGAGTGTTTTTCATTTTCATTCATGTAAAAACTTGTATGTAATATTCTTTTATTGGGGCGCTTCCAGGTTGCGGGAGTTGTCACCTGTTGTATATTATTTACTTTTCCGCACTAGGATAGACCCAAGGAGGAGGGCACAAGTAACCGGGTTCTGGAGTCCTGTGGGAGATCAACTCGAGGAGTCGAGTCCGGGTCTCCTAACTCTAGAATTGGTAGGGTTGCTTGCCGCTCTCGTAGGGGTCTAGGGGTGTGGGTTTGGCTATTCATCACGACCGTGGAATCCGTGTTTTATACTGGCTCGTATTGAAAACACGGACGTCCTAGTATATCCAATATTTCATATGATTCTTCTGCTGCGATATCTGTGATGAGATCATGTGATGTTTCTGTGATGGATATAGTATATAGTATATATGATATATTATATAGGCGTTACTTATGTTTTACACCCGCGCTAGCCCTGCCCTGCTCTGTCGTTAGTTACCTAACCTAACGGTGCATGAGGGGACATCGAGGCGAATGCGGATGGCATAAGTGTACGTCATATCTATCTGTGATGTTTAGGTATTTAAATGATGGGACTTCATTAATGAGTTTAATGAAAATAAAAGAAACCTAAGATGTTGTAGAATCGAATTTCAAAATAAAACAGGTAGCTACAGTTCTTGCTTTGCACAGCGGTATATGCGATATATCCTGCACCTTATTCGATGAGGAAAGGACCGAGATCCCTTCACCGGGAGTGACTCCTTTAGCAATAACTGGCAGATGCTACACACTCGGTTTGTTTTTTGATTGCTTTTAAGTGTTTTTGCTTTGCACAGTGATATATATGATATATCCCGCACCTCATTCGACGAGGAAAGGACCGACGATCCCTTCACCGGGAGTGACTCCTTTAGCAAAACTAGAAAAGCCTCAAAAGCACTCCATTTCAAAATTCATTTGATCCTACAACGATATCAAGTTCTTTACGCAATAGGTTTTCAGAAAAACCTGTCGTAGCCCTCCGTCATTTCAGATAAATCCTGTTTAGTATTCGTGCTGCGTTTGTTGACCTTGTCAAGGCGCAGTGTGCGGTAGCTAACCAGTATTTATCTGCTTATGCATATGATGCAGATTGGGTTAGGGTAGTCGTGCGGCCTTGTTGACCTTGTCAAGGGTCGTGCGGGTGGGTTTGATTCAATCAAGAAATGACGGGTAGAACTTGACTTGCGGTCTATGGTTTGTTGACCTTGTCAAGGTCATAGATCGTTCGGGGCAAAACATTATCGGGAATTTCAAGTGTTGAAATTTGCAATGAGATTGCATACCTTCTATGAGATAGTTGGATCCCGATACCCGCTGCGAGTAAGAGTTACTCCTGGGAGAGTTTTATACATTACAATTAGCCGATCAAGTAGGTGTCTAGAAAGGTGTCAACGGGGTTACGCCTCTGGGAAAACGAGGTTTACATTAATTAGGTTCGTGCGAAAGCACGGGGGACCTCCCTCAAAGTACCGACACTGGCCTGGCTGAAAGATTGGCGAACTTGTAGTGTGTAATTAATCCCGGCTAGTCTTTCCTTTTAGGGTTTGAAGGAAGATTTGATAAAAAGCAGTGGGAGCCATCCTGATTAGATAAAACAATAACCAATCTATTCTTGATAGAGCGCACGCTGAGTGTTTTCTTCTCTCTCTCTCCAGGTAGCGACCATATCACGCCTTAATCAAGATAATAATACGGAATATTGACCGAACCCGCTTGTTATACTGAGCTGGGGAACGTTGGTCCCGCTCCAACTTATAATTGTTATAAGACAGAGCAGGAATTTGGGGAATACCAGACTTCCCATGCCGCCCAAACGAAGAAAGTGCATGCTGATGCATCATCTTCGGGTGTGTTCAATATACAGAACTGTTTCTCAGTATCCTTTACGTCCTGGGTATGTGATACCAGATCAGGATCCCAGATATGTAATCTGTTACATAGGGCTACAGACAGGTAGAGAACTGAGAACGGGTGATAAGTTTCATGAGACAGAAAACGGGGCAAGAGTTGCAACCAAGTCTGTCGGTCACTGTCACCCTGTATTACCAATACATTAATTCTGAACGAATGTTATTAGATACCGAACCTGATATACAAAATCATATTCATCTCTTTATAAGTAAAGAAAGGATATAATTTTGTATTGCTGGATAATGTTTTGAACATTTCCTATATCAAAAGTTGATCGGTTCAGGCACGTTATCTAAAAGCATTGATGTTCTAAATCAAACTACAGTTCTTGGTATATGGAACACACACAAGAGGAAGAGTTCAGAAATGAACGAATCCTTCTTGAGGTATTGTAGACTAGGTCAGATCAATGTGACCCGACTAGCTAGAGTTACATAAAGATGCATATTTAAATCAGTTTGAATTTACATCTTGTGAAACTCGCCAGTCATGTCACAAAGAAAAGATGACCACAGCTCTGTTTAATGGAAACAGAGAATGAGTTAGTAAACTCTTGGGATGATACATGTTGATGTATGTAGGTCCCCAGTCTACAAATGCCAGGACTGGTTCTTTATACTTCTTTATATTCTCTGATAATCTCTCAAGATTCAGTCATATGTTCCCGTTGAAACATGAGTCCGAACCTTTTGAGATATTCACAGAATATAAGTTAGAAGTAGAGAACCAAAATACGGGTATAAGTATTATGTCCTTTGATGTGATCAAGGAGGAGAATACTTGAGCACGGAATTCCTGGATTATTCTAAAGGAGAATGAGATTCTCTCTCAGCATTACTCCTCCGAATACACCATAGCACGATGGTATATCGGGGCGGAGCAATCACACCCTATATGATATGGTGTGCTCTATGATGAGTACTACTGAGTTTCCTATTTCCTTTTTGGGTGTTATGCACTTGAGAAGTTGCACACCTATTGAATAGGGTTCCAATCAAATCAGTTGCCTACCGCTTCATATGTGATATGGAATGGGAAGAACCCATGTCTTAAGTTAGTTAAGATTTGGGGATTGTCCGTCCTATGTCTAAAAGCAAAATCCGGACAAGCTCGAGGCAAGGTCTGTTATGTAGAACTGGAAATGTTCCAGCTATACAAACTACAGCACATGATTTGATAGAACCAAGGGATTCAGTAGATACCAACGAACGTCAGCCTCTCCGCCGATCTAGTAGGGTTTTCTCACCCACCTGAGAGATACATTGGTTTTTCTATGACAGTGGGAGTGAGGATTGCATCATGAGATGATGACCCAACTAGCTTCGAGCTGGCCATCGAGAGTAAGACTCTGTAAGAATGGCTGGATGTTTATCGATCTGAGATGGAATCCTTATACACCAACAAAGTATGGACTTTGGTTGCTATATCTGAAGGGTTAAATCCCCATCAGGAGCAAGTATATCTTGAGAAGATTACTTGGTGTACATGGAAAGGTTGAGACTTTCGAAGCTAGACTTGTTAAAAGTTTGCATCATTTACCAGGCGTGGATTATGATGAAACCTTTTCAAGGATCTATGCTTAAGTCCATCCAGATCCTACTTACCACGGCTACATACCATGACTACGATATCTGGTGGTTGGGTGTCTTGACTGCTTTTCTAAATGATGATTTAGAAGAGTGCGTCTGTAAGTACACAGCCAGAGGGCTTCGTAGACAGTGGGAGCAGCGGAAACGTGTGCAAGATGCTTTATAGGATAAAGCAGGCATCGCGGAGTTGGAACGTCTGTTTTGATGAAGTAGTCAAAGAGTTTGACATCATCAAAATGGTAGATGAACCTTGTATAAACAAAAAGGTAGTAAGGAGTATGGTGATGATCCTCGTAGAGTACGTGGATGACATACTCTTGATAAGAAAAGAGTTTCTTATGCTACGCTCGATCAATCTCCGCTTATCACAATGATTCTCCATATAGGATCAAAGTGATACCTCCTAAATCCTGGATTTTGGATCTATGAGATAGATTTAATTGGATGTTAGGATTCTCACTAGTTGTAGTGAGACGGTATCAACCGATCCTGGGAAGAATCACTGGAATTGTTCCAGGGTGATAAAGACGACTGAGTGTCAGTCACAGGCATTGTCTTAACCCTCAGTAAAGGGACGGTATGTTGGAAGAGTTCCAAGCTAGATACCGTGACATACTAGACGATAAAGGCTGGATACATCGCTACTTAAGATGCTACCAAAGAGGCTGTTTGGGTGTATATTGGTTCATGAGATGAACTATGTTCCTCCCATTGTGTGACAATGGAGTTGTGGCTTATGCCAAGGAACGCCCGTCCCATCAGTGATCCAGACATATTCTAAGGCAGCATCGCCTGATCATGGAGATAGTTGATCTCCAGGGTGATCGAGGTTTGGAGAGTAGACTCAGAGGACAACACAGCGGATCCACTCACAAAGGCCTGTTCCCAGAGAGAGACTTTTATGGGATGGTTGAGTATGAGATACTTCAAACCACTGCTACAGATGGCCCTAGTGCAAGTGGGAGATTGTTAGTTATATGTATGCCCTAGAGGCCATTACTATACATAGGATGTATATTGTAGTGGATGCTGGGACATATATAGGGAGGACTTTCTTGCTCGACATGATAGTATGCTATCTGGTTGAACTTTACCTTAACGTGTATGCTGATTGTCTCTCTGTTACATGTTGGTAAAGCCCTTAGGATCTGTACTTGACTACCTGGACTATGATGCGGATCATACTAGTGGGGACATGGTAGTCTATAAGTACATCCTTCAAAGTCCCTAGTCGAGGGTGTATCGAGACGGGGCATCGATATACCAGAGTAGACTAGCGTATACCTTCTCGACCCATACAGATGGGCGATGGATGATCCCATATCCATCGGTGTTTGACATCAGAGATGATATACGGGTGCTCAGTAGAGACTGGGTACACTGGACGGACTCGCCGAGAACTCCCAGATGGTATTATACCTCACGTCAGATGGCAGTTCTCTGGTGACACTGGTACAGAGTAGTCTGTTGACCCGAGATCGTCATAGAGTCTTGTGTGGTTCCCACTGTGCTTTGATTTCCATCTTACCATGTCCAAGAGGGCGTGCAAAACGGTGGTTTTTGGGTACAGTCCCGAGTCACATGGAGGCAATGAGCGATAGGAGGGGATTCGTCTCTCCCGGTATATGGGGGTTGATGTTGCACTGTGTTCGATCGGCTATAACAGGAAGTCCCTGGCCAGGGCTGCTCAGAGAATTGCTGGTAAGTGTTACCAGTAGTTTCTCGACCCGTTATGAGCCTCATATCGACACGACTTATTGAGCTATTGGGGTCTGACGTTTACCACCCCTAGGCGAGATATGCGACATATCAGACGATCAGACCGGACTGTACGGTAGTGTTACTGGTCGGATTCACTGGAGTGTGAGCGGGCTTGCTCGTCGATCTTCAGATCGCTCAATACCCGGGTGGCCGTTACGTTTAGCAGACCGCTTGCGGCTTGTGGGTGTTTGATATGATCATCACCTGCTGCCGGCGTATTGACGAGTCTTTAGAGTCCTACACAGAGGTTTCCTGGCTCAAGCAAAACGAAATAGGAGCGCATATGAGATATGTGCGGGACCGAGAATAATGCGTGTATGTGATACCGTATTCTATTCTCGCGATAAATATATCGAATGGTTGTATGCGATATAACCTAGTTATCGATTCAAGCGTTGATTCGATAAGCCGATATATTGTATACTAGTCGGTTGTGTGCGACATAACCGGGTCATTGAATCAAGTGTTGATTTAATGATTTAATGCATATTTATATATTTGATATATTACTTTGCATCAACTAGTATCGGTTTACTTAAGATGGATTTTCTCACTCGGATGGGCGCATTGTATATGCGATATACTTTTGTGCATTTGCTTGTATCATGTTTGATGATACATGATTGTTTAAGTGTAAGTTAAGAATAAACCATGGTTATTAATATGATTAGGGTTTTATTTCCTTTTATTATTTATTTATCTATTTATTTATTTTGGAAATAATTAGAAAAGGAATAAGAAGAAAATGGTGGCTATTTTTGTTTCATATTGAAGCTTCTTGAAGACTTTGACCTAGTGACCATTTTGTTCTTATCCTTAACCCTAACAATTCCATTAACCATGGTCTTTTCTCTACACTTAACTAGGGTTCAAGTTATGATAAGAATTGTTTTTCTTTTCATTATTCTTATAACTTATCATAACAATGATCTTCTTCTTGCTCTTCTTCTTCTTCATGAAAAGCAAGCTCCATCAATGGTGGATTGATGGAAAGAGTGAGAAATCCAATTCTAAAGTTAACCCACCTCCTATTTCTTCATCCTCTACCTCTTGCCAAGTAGTAGAGTGTGTTTCCTTCACAAGATTTTAGGGTTTGGTGAAGGTGGAGCTTGATTCATCGATGCTTCGACGTAGATCATCTTCGGCATGGACATCGACGACCTAGCTTGCCTATTCTCCGACGAAGCCGATCCTAGAGCCCAGATTCGATTTGGACAGCGGAGAGGACCTCGTTGCGGAGCTATGGAGGTGGAGCACCGGATCTACAAAGGTTGTATTTCCGTATTTCATATAGTTAACTGTTAACTAGTTCTTGTTCGCCTAGAAATCTAGTATACGATCCGTTGTTTAGGGTTTGTAGGCACCATAATTTTTGAAATTGCCATGGTTGATGGCTTGGGAGACCTCACTAGAGTGCCTAGGAACCCTGCAAATCCTAGTACAGAAAGCAAAATATACATACAACGGGTACATCGACCGCAACCTGGTCGTGCCCCAAAATAATAATACAAACAGGCAGTGACGGCAGTCCACATGTCGGACGCTCGCCCCGCAATATCAAATGTACATAATACAACCAAAACTGTACTAGTATTGCAACCAGGCTATCCCCACGACCGATCCACAACATCACAGCAATACATAGAACATCAACGTGAAAGTCACGTTCGCAAATCCGTCTAACCGGGCTATAGCAGTTAGACAGGATTTACCGATCAAGTGACATTCACTGTCGCAGATATAATGTAAATACTGTGAAATAATATGTTTAAAATATCCGATCAATCAAATTTTAACAAGTGGGCCCCAAAACATTACTGCAGCAGATCAAGAAATTCTGGGCCCAATATTAATATTCCAAAACCCCTATTTTTAGCCCAGAAAGAGACTGTAGAAAATTGATGCAGCAAACCCAACATAGTGCGGCGGAACCGCGGCCCAAAGGGGTGTTTGGCCGCTGTTCCGCGCTCCCGTAGTGGAATTGGTCCATCGAATTTCTACAGAACTCTTATATTTTCTAGTAGATCACTTTTCTGTAACCTGAAAAAAATTTCGACACCAAAAAATTTCAACAGAAAACTGATGTGAACAAAAATGTAGATTTTGGAATTTTGGTCGATCGGAAATGCAAAACACATTAGACAAAGCTAGACTAAGTTAATGGCGAGGCTCTGATACCACTGTAAGTGCACGGCGGCGCCCCGGCCGTCAATCCGACGGCCAAATGCGGAAGCGGTGATAAACTTTAATTTTTCTTGAACTGGCAAACCGCAACCACTAACAAGTCCTAGCTATCTACAAGATGGGGAAGAGAGATATACCGACAGATCCGAGTCCTCCGGTCTTCTCGTCGTCGTCCCGATCTCCTGCGGAATGTCCCGTCTCCTCCTCGTCGCCGGAAGTGCACCACATCGCCTACTTCTTTTACGGGCTCCCACCTCAATGCCGAGACAACTCGGGCACGAAGCTGGCTAGTCGACGTACCCAAGATTTGCTGTAGAATGGTGTAGTGAGCTATTTGTGTCTCTAGGGGTTTAGGGAGTTGCCATTGGTGGAGGATATGAGATAAGCTTTTGGAGGAGGAGCTAAAAAGACTTTTGCCTAGCCAAATGAGCAACAATTCCTCACTCCTAAATTGGGACAGCCCCAAAAGACTTTGGCCGGCCATGGTGTATGAGGGGAGAGTGAGAATGGAGAGTGTATCAATCACAAGAAAGAGAGAGAGAGAAAGGTGATCATCAAAAGAAATTATTCTCAACAAAATCCAACACTCAACCACCATATCATAACCCATCATCAAGCATGATGACTTCAAAAAGTCAAGCCATCATGAAGGAGTCAAGAAGTCAAGGTCAATGAATGGTGCACCATCATGATACAAGGAAATATGCAAAGATCCCCTCCACAAATGCTTATTTGCAACAATGCAAATAAGCCCTCCTCCACCAATCTTCGGCCAATGAACGATACAAAGGAAATCGGCCGAAACGAAAAGCAAACTGGCAACTCCATAAAACTGGTCCTGTAATAAATTACAGGAAAACCCCGATACTGTGCATACACACCCGCATTTGTATTCCGATCGAAATACAAATGCAATGAGACAAAATCTACACTGTACTATACTAGGATCCGGCTTAAACCAAAGCCGGCTAGTAATATCCGTTCGATCCTGATCCGTGCAATACCGCACGTATCTGATCGAACCCTGCCATATATCCATACGGCCTATAGTACAAACTGTCCGATCCTGATCCGTGCAATACTGCACGTATCTGATCGGACCTTGCCATATCTCCATACGGCCTCTACAACCTTTCGCCCGAAAGCTGAGTAACTGAATGTGGGGGACTCTAAAGACTCGTCAACACCTTGGTTGTGGATTTAACCACTAGCACGTCAGAGGTATAAGCCAATACGTAACGGGCTACCAGGTATTGACTAAAAGGGACGTCTGTGAGCGAACTCAGCCTGACAACCCTACTGAGCCTGTCAGTAACAATATCGGTACAGTCCGGTCCGTTCGTCTATGAGTATCGCATGGCGGGCCTAGGGGGTTGGTAAAAGTCAGACCCCCAAAAGCGGTACAAGTCGTGTCGGAGTGTAGCCCAGAACACCCTGAGATACTACTGAAATACCTACCAGTAAATCTCCTGCCTTGGCCAAGGACTTCGTGTAATAGCTCTCCTAGACACAGCGCGACCTCACCCCCAATACCGGGAGAGACGAACCCCTGAAGATACGCTCACTGCCTCCATGTGGCTCGGGACTGTACCCAACTAAAACCTGTTTGCACGACTCCTTTGAGCCGTGGTAGGGTAGTAATCAAAGTACAGTGGGAACTCACACGAGACAAATGACGATCCCCAGGTCGATGAACTAACCTGTACACATGTCACCAGGGAACTGCCATCTGACGTCTGGTATATGACCAACTAGCATGTTCCCGGCGAGTCCTGTCCGGTGTACTCATAACCCAATGAGCACCTGTATACATCTTAGGTGATCCAACTGACACCAGTGGCTTGTGAGACCGGCCACCGCCCCTCGTCGGGGTCTCGACTGTATACACTAGTCTACTTTGGAGTATCGATGCCCTGTCTCGAAACTCACACGACTAGGGACCATTTAAGGATATGCTTATAGACCCCAGCTCCCACTTATATGATCGCCCTCATACTGCTGGTGGTCAAGCAAGAATCCTAGGGGCTCTATCAACGTGTAATAGCAACTTGTCAGGTCACCTAAAACAGTACACGATGATAAAGGTAAACCAGATAGCATACTATCATCTCGATTAAGACTGTCCTACCGGGATAGGTCCTCCATCAATCATTGCAATCATGTACCTGTGACCTAATAATTGACTCTGAGGGCACTATCTCCAACACTAGCTTCGGATAGAATTGAATTTTATATAGAATTAAATTCTATTTTAGGAGAATATTTCTCCTGATCTTTCTAAAAGAGAAAAATATTCTCTGTTAAACAGAGAACTGTTGGATCAAAGATCCAATGCTGATTAAAAATCACCGTTTAACAGAATTAAATTCTATATATGGGAGAATATTTTTCTAATCTTGTTAAAAACAAGAAAATATATTCTATTAAATAGAAATTTACCAGATCAAAGATCTAACAGTGGATAAAATCCCCGAATAATCTTTGAGACCAATTAAAATCAATTGGTATCTCTCAAATGAGAGATTTTCTCAAACTGATTAATAGTTTGCCTATCCTATATAAAGGATCCGAGACTTCAAGTCTTAAAAAAAAAGGAGAAGGAACACCATAAGATGATATAAAAAAACTACAAGTCGAGAATTCAATTCTTGCAAAAAGAAAAGCTTCTGCCTCTCTCAAAATCCTAGGTAAAGAAAAAGTAGAGATAAAAATATATCTCCTGTGCCTCGTGCAAGTAAAAAAAAACAATGGTTTAACCCTTTATAATAGAACTTAGTTTTTTCTCTGAATCTGAGATCCGTAAGACAAATCTCCCACAATTTGAGAATTTAATTCTCATCGGGAAGATTTTGTTTTTCAGACTCAAAATCTAAGGGGGAAAACTAGATAAAAAGGAAAAAGAGAGAATAAACTTGTTTCAGAAATTTAATTCCTCTAAAAACAAGGTTTAACCCTATATAAATAACTTAGTTCTTATAGAAAGAACAGAAGAACTTAGTTCTCCAAGAAAACCGATCCCAGATCTTCAAAAATAGAGATCTTGATAGTCATTAATCACCAAAACTCCATTGATAGAGATTAAATCTCTAAAACATAAATCACCGCCTCACGTGCTTTCCACGTGAGCGCCCAAAACATAAACTCAGCGCCTCACGTGCTTCCCACGTAAGTGCCCCCAAAACATAAACTCAGTGCCTCACGTACTTCCCCCGGGAATGCCCAAAAGTGAAGACTCAGCACCTCACGGAAACACAGGTAAGCGTTGTATAAAAGTATTTAGCACTATATATAATCAAAATGACTAAGTGTTTAGCAATGATAGGGCAACGTTCATGTCTGAGCGCCTCATGTGATACACACGAGAGTGCCAGAGCAGCAACTAAGTGCTTAGCATTTCTGAATAAAGGAAAAAGCCCAAGACCGAGCCCAAATTGGCTAAGTCTCTGAAGTTTTTTTTTGCACCTGAGCCCAAATACTCTATTGTTAGATTTTAATTTCTTAAAATATTTCTAAGTTGATCTTAGTCCCAAATAAGACTAACATACCTTAGTTAAAATAAACTGAGTCTATATGCTCATATATTTAAATTGATCTTAATCTAAAACCAGATTAACGGTTCTTAAATAAAATTAATATTATTTGAACTGACAGAACATACAACCTAAGTTCAAACCCAAACCTAATATATACAGATTTGGACTAATCTGCGCCCTACGGACGACAACATAAACTAGTCTTCGTAAACAATCTACAGGCAACCAAAATAAACAAAATAACACACGATACGAAGAGACCTACTGGAGCAGGAGAAAGTGGTTATCGCAACGCGATAACGTAATTAACTATAGGAATTTGCACCTGCAGGATAGAGCGTCCCCACAATTAAAACCCCTCACAAATAAGGGGGAATCTGATGAAGTCTGCTATATCGGTCGCATCTATCCAAACCTCCGATATACGGTGCCATAAATCAACTTGGTATTTTCGGAGAGGTGGATGGATATGTTCAAATAGCATTTGCCCCCAAATTCAGGTTAGACGACTCAACGTCTCCGTCCAGTTTTCGACGGTAAACAGTAGCATGTCACGCAATTTGGTCGATATTTTATAAGTGCGGATTTGGGACGTGACAAGGTGCAAAATTAACAGTTGACCGAAAATAAACTTTTTGCATTGCTAAATAAACGGTGAAAAGGTGTTAGAATCACATAAAATTTGGTGTATCGATATATTAAATGATGAAAATTAAGGTGGATGGTACCGATTTTCGAATAAAATGGTGGAGGGTATATTTTTCCGAACATATTAAAAAGGGTGGCGATATTGCTAAACCCTTATTTGATAAATCCACCCCAAAACTTGTGTATGAACAAAATTAATCCCCAACCACATAAGCATTTAATTCCCTCCCTCCCAAATCACATCGCATCGCCCCTCCTCGGCCCGCGGTCCCTCACCCACTGCGTCGTCGCCCTCTACCTGTCCTCCCCCAACCTCACCGGCCCCATCCCCTCCCTTCCCATCTCCTTCCTTTCCTACCTCCGCCTCCTCAACCCCTCCAATATTCCCCCTCTCCTCCGACCTGACCTCTCGCTCTGGCGTTCCTCAATCCTAGTAGATATGTTAGCCAAGATTGGCGGCATGTTCGAAAATGAGATCAGCGACGTTAGGTACCAGCTCCCCTACGAGTACCTTAACGTCCTCATCTCAATCTCGTCGCAGGAGGATCTCGAAAAATAATTGAGGAGCTCGATCGTGTTGTTGATGAGCCTGCGAAGCGACGGATCTTCATGATCTCACTGACAGTGACCATCTTTTGATCGACACGAGACAGTGCTCCATCGACGCCGTTAAATAGGATCAAGAGGAAGGACAGCATAAAAAGACAAAAATAAAAAACTGATATAGTTGGGGTTAATTTTGTCAATGTATATGTTTTGGTGTGGATTTATCAAATAAGGATTTGGTAATATCACCACCCATGAAAAAACCTCATGTGGCCTCAATCCTTCATTATATGTTTATACATTGTACCTTCTGCTTAGCTTTAAATTTTAGGGTTTTTTAATACACAACCTTCAAAAATTGTGTATTTTGAAAATTTCCCTCAAAACTCAAAAATTTTAAAAACAACCCCCAAAAATCATAGATTAACTAAATAGGACCCTGCAGATAACATCTGTTACTAACATCATTAAAAGCATCCGTTGGGATGCTAAAAAGACGCTTTTACCCTCTTTGATGGCTACTTCCGGTCCTCTGTCCAAGCTCATTTCTTTGATGCCCGCAAAAGAAAGAAGAAACATTAATTTTTGCATTAAATACCAACAAATAACTAGATGAAACAAACAAACAAACAAACATATATATATATATATATATAAAAGCAAATGTTGCATTGATAACTCAATTGTAATTGCATTAAAACAACAACAATTTCTACAACAACAATTTCACCAATTGGATCATTCAAAATAATAAAAATCATCAAATTTGGTCAATCGGTAGCATGCGAATCATTCAAGATAACAAAAGAAGTCACCTTTCTTCCAATTCTGAAACTAACTCCCCCCAAATACAAATAACCACATCCAACATCAAACAAAGGACGCGCCTTTCTCCAAATTTGGAGATCAAATCCCCAAAACCAAAAACCCACAACCCAAATCATAAAAAAAAAAAAAAACAGCAAGCAGAGTCTTTGAAGGGGATGCAGGATGCCTTGGCACCCAAGATCTTGATGTCATTCCTGGTGTAAAGCTAGCACTCGAGGTCATCATGGACGGAGAAGAGAAGACTTTGAGATGAAAAGTTTTTGTATGGAATTCTTAAGAAAGATAAAATTTTGGTGATGAATTGGGATTTTGGAGGTCAATTGAGACATTTAACATATCCAAGCTAACCGTAGTAATTCCTAACCTAGAGTCCAAGATGGGTAATTGTAACAAAGGGTCCTATTCAGTTAACGGTAAGGAGGTTGTTTTAAAAAAAATTGATCTTTGAGGGTGTTTTCTCAAAATACCCCATCTTCTTTGAGCCTTGTATATTAAAAAAACCCTAAATTTTATCAAACACCTTGTCTACTTTGGTGAAAAAGGTAGGGGAAACCTTGTCCCTGCTATTACATGGTCAAACCAAACATTGCTTTTGGATAAATAAAAGTTAAACATCAGCTTCTTTTTCTTTGTCAGGGATGACAGTTTCACAAAAGAAATTCATTTATTTTTCAGGATTGGGTTTGTTGATGATTGATCGATCCTTCGCAGTGTTGCCAGTATAAAAATATGTCCACATGGAATCACATTATTTGGCATTCAATATTTTTGCAAATCTATATATCAAAATTCCCAGTTACAATTCTAGCTCTTTTTTGAGTATACCATGCCATTTTTAACTTGGGATTTTGATGTTTTCCATAAATTGAGTTAGTTGATGTTAACTGAAACTTAAAATTGTTTGGTACGTTGCAATTAGCTATCATAAATTCCAACAAGAAGCTGAATCTAATATAAATCTTTAAACATGTTTTATTTAAGGGGTTGATTGCATATGGGATTGGATACTAATTACTTTCTCTAAACTAGCTATCCAAGAGACATTTATACCTTCTGCATTTTACACATATTATTAAAATTTTCACTTACTCCTTTATTCTTCCTCTCCAATCCAAAACAAATTATATTAAATTATAATTTGAAAATCTTAATGTTCTTTTCTCATCTTCTACTGCAACTCCAAATTTTCTTTCATTGGCCTTTTTTAGAAGTGGATGATGTTTACCACTTTTTTCTCCATATATTTTTAATGGAATATAGAGGTTCAAGGTCTTTTTTTCCTTCCTATTTTAAATTGTATTGTTGTTTTCTCAAGTTGGTTTTTCTATCTATTCTTCTTTTGTATTATGTTTCGGAGAAAGCATATGAGTTTTATACGGTAGAAGAGATTAACAGGAGATTGGTAAAATATTTCTGATCGGAGGAGGTATGATTGGGCATTATGATAGTTCTTGCAGTAAGAAGACGTCTATTTGTAATTACCTGTTCTAGAACGGTAAAACCGAAGTTTCATATACAGATTTTTGTTTTCGAGAAAATGGTCGGATTATACAAAAACAACTTTAAAGGAACTTTGACCCCAAAATTAGAACTAGTAGTCATGATTATGCAAAAGAAAAGAAAAATACTCTTGATCCTTAATTTCCATTTCCACCTTTTGTCCCCAAGAGGTTATAAATGAACAGAGCAGTAATCTTGTAAAAATTCAAATATTAAGGTTAATTATGACTAAAGACAAATATGGTGGAAAAGGTATAGGCGTGTGAAAAAGGAGAATAAATAAATAAAAAAACTGAAGAAGACTGAAGAGAAGAAGAAGACAGGAGACAGTAACAAAAGATGAAGAAGAAGAAGAAGAAATTGAAGTGGAGGAGAAAAGGCTTGTGGTTTGAATTTGTTGGGAGAAGGAGATGAATCTAAATTGAAGAGATTAGAGAAGCAAATTGGGTGCCTTTGCTCTTGTTTTGATGGCACTCGATATTGGCGACCTCCAAGATCAGGACACGTGGCACATGACGTGTCCCAAGACTCAGAAGAAAGGGCCCATAGGGACCGACCAGACCACCCTGTGCCCGACCTGCAAACGCAAACTGGCCCTCCTCGGGGCCCCCTGCAAATTAACCTCCTCGGCCCTTCAGTTCGCCCCGAGCTGCCACAGGACCAAGGCTCCTCGGCCTCCTCGCTCGTCCCCGAGCCCCCAGCCCCCAGCCGAGGCCGTCTTTCTCGGCCCTCCGACCAACTCCACCACTCAAAAGCGTAACCGCCGCCCCGCGAATCTCGCCATGCGCAGATTCTACGCCAACAACGTCCCACATTCCATGCCATCACGATCCCCATTAATGGGCGATTCGCTCCCTGCGCGGGCGTGACGTCGGGAGCGTAACTGCCGGGGAGATTCTCACGCCTGCTGCTACGTGCCACCACCGCTATATAAACCCCCATCACAGAAGGGTCAAGTAAGCCATTCTTTACACTTTACGCCGTTACTCTGCTCGGATCTCATCACTTACTTGAGCGTCGGAGGGTCCTCGGTGGTACCAAACCACCTCGGGACTTCTTTGCAGGTACTCGGCGAAAGTCTCGTCACCCCACCTTCTCCTCTCAAAACCCATTAAGACCAACACGCAACGAAGGACAATCAGCCAAGTTCACCTCGAGATCAACGGAAGACAACATCTGACGGAAGCCCGAAAAGGAGGTCCATCAGTTGGCGCCGTCTGTGGGAACTTAAATTCCATAAAATACAAAGTTGGCCTTCCTATCTCCTCTCTCATGGCGGACGACCATCCTGGGGATTCTAGTACCAGCCGCCACCTTCAGCTCACCGAAGGCGGGGATGAACCTCCCCCCATTACCGTCATCAACGCCCTCGCAGGCCGGATAGATCGCCTGCAATCCCTCGTGGAGGCCCTCGTCCACGTCCGAACGGCCGTGCCCGGCCCCCAGATCGCTGCTCCACCGCCTCCAAAATACTCTGTCCCTGTCTGGACGGCCAACCACCAGCAGGCTGCATCCCCTCGCCGCCGGTCCCTCGAACCGGTGCTCCCTGAGGCCCGCTGGGCACCCCAGGGCTCCACGCCGAGATCCGCCGCCAGGAGGCCTCTCCCCGAGCCTCCTCGCGGCCCTTACCCCCCTGAGAAAATGTCAGTCACCTCTCCTATCCACGAGCGTGGCTGACCCCATCATGATCGGCGGGAACGCACAGAAGGGGTCCGCCCCGGTGACTCAAGAGCTACCTCATCCCGGGACCTGAGGCACCTCATCGAGAGAAACCGGGGCCTCTCCCAGACGCAGTCCACCCACAGCAGGGCCCGGAAATCCCGAGGCATCGATTCCTCGAGGTACTACGGTCGGCTCGACGCCCTCGAGAAGAAGATCGAGGGCATGCGCCGAGAAGCTCACTTCTCGAGCGACGGGGTTAAATACGCCTCCAACTCGCTCACGAAGCTATTCACCGAGGAACTGCTCGCCGTGCGCGTCTCCTCACGTAATAAGCCCCCGAAGGTCTCTCTGTTCGATGGGAAAACCGACCCGAAGGACTACTTGGACGCTTTCACCGAGGGAATGAGCTTCCAAGATCACTCCGACGCTGCCCAGTGCAGGGCCTTCCCAGCCACCCTCATCCGCACGGGTCGGGACTAGTTCCGGGGGCTCGAGCCCCGCTCAATTTCGACCTTAGACGAGCTGGCTACCCAGTTCCTCGGCCATTTCGTGGGGAACCGTCGACAGAAGTGCACGGTCGACTATCTCTTCATGGTTAAGAGCGGGGACAAGGAAACGTTCAAGGCCTATATTACCCGCTTCTATAATGCCTTCCTCGAGGTACCCGAGCACCGGGACGAGACCGTCATAACGGTACTCAGATCTGGTCTGAGGCACAAAGAATGGTTGCGCTCCTTTGCGCTGGCCCAACCTAAGACCATGGCCGAAATCAAGGCGTGGACCGAGCACGAGGTCCAGCTGGAATCCGAAGTGAATGCTAACCTTCCTCGGGCGGATCGGCCCGACCAGAAGAAAAGGACTCGGGAGGACAAGCCGGAGCGTCAGCAGCCCTACTACCCGAAGTTCCAGGAGTATACCCCCCTCAACGTCTCCCTCGCGGTGCTGCTGGAGGAGGCCCAGAATGAGGGGTTCTTCAATTTCCCCCCGGTCCCACGTCAGGCCGCTAAGCGAACCCAGGGCCCCTACTGCGCTTTCCACCGGGTACTGGGCCACGCCACGGAGGACTGCAAACAACTGAGGGACTACATCGAGGAGCTCATCCGATCTGGGCACCTCGCCACCTACTTAAGGGACAAACGGCAGACCGACCGCGAGCAGGAGCAGCCTCGCCCTTCCACCGACCTGACCATCGACCAGATCATTCTTGTTTCAGCGGACAGCCAGCCCGGGGTTCAGGGAGCCCCATGCCCTATGCCAAGCACGGGGGCCGGCATCCCTTCAGGGAGCTCGGCCCAAGTCGACCAAGTCATCCTTTAACTTGTACCTGTTCTTTTTTTTTAGCAATGTACCTTCTTCCTAGAATCTACTGTTGACTAAATAAAGATCAATGGAGTATTGCGAAAAAGAAAGAAAATCTTTGTTTATTCAAAGGGTATTATGGGCTCCTCAGCCATACATGCAAAAAAAAAGTTACAATAGCGGGGGTAAGGGGTGCAACGAGCACTGCTCATGGTACTCGGCGAAGATCTCCGCCAACCGGGGCCGCGCAAGTTCCAGCCTCTGTTCCCGGTTCCCCCCGCGGGCATGGACCCCGAGCCTCAGCTCGTAGCATTCGCAGACGAGCGCCTCCAAGCGCACCAGCTAGTTCGTGGAGATCAAGCCGAAGCGCCTTAAAGACCGCGGCTTGCCTATGGCCTCGTCGAAGAGCTGCTCCGACAAGGGGTTGTAAAGGCCCGGCGATGCCCTCCAGATGGAGTACATCAGCAGCTGCAGCAGGGAGAAGCGCCTAGGGAGCAGCCGACCGAAGTGCTCCTCAATGCGAGCAAGAACCAACTGCACCGTGTCCTCGGTGCGGTCGCGGTCATAAAGGTACACGTCTGCAGAACTGATGATTTCGGGGATAGTGAACGGGAAATCCTCCATTTTCGACGGCCTATCTGCGAAGGGGGAAGAACCAGTACTTCTTATATAGCCCGCTGTACAGCCCAACGGCCGCTACGCGGCGTCCATCGAACATCACCCGGTGGAAACGAAGCGACGCGCCACGTGGCGTCCATCGAATGTTACTCGGTTGAAACGAAGCGATACGCCCCTGTCGCTTCGCCTCCCCCTCCCCCACGTTCAATGCAATAGATGCACACGCCGTTGCCCTGACCGTTCCCATTCCCCGCACCTATAGCCGAATGACCAGGCTGCGCCTCGTCAAAGATTTAACTCAGCAGCTACCCTGCTCAGACATCCCCAGCCGGAAGCTCCCCTGCCACAACGCCGGGGATCAGAAAGCCCTCCTAGAGGCAGCCAAGCCCGAGGTTCCCTCGCTCGGCTATCCCCAGCGGGCAGCTTCCCTGCCACAACGCCGGGAATCAAAAAGCCCTCTCAGAGGCAGCCGAGCCCGAGGTTCCCTCGCTCGGCTATCCCCCGCAGGCAGCTTCCCTGCCGCGACGCCGGGGATCAAAAAGACCTCCCAGAGGCAGTCGAGGCCCGAAGTTCCCTCACTCGGCTATCCCCCGCGGGCAGCTTCCCTGCCATAACCCCGGGGATCAAAAAGCCCTCCCAGAGGCAGTCGAGGCTCGAGGTTCCCTCACTCGGCTATCCCCCGCGGGCAGCTTCCCTGCCGCAACGCCGGGGATCAAAAAGCCCTCCCATAGGCAGTTGAGGCCCGAGGTTCCCTCACTCGGCTATCCCCCACGGGCAGCTTCCCTGCCACAACGCTGGGGATCAAAAAGCCCTCCCAGAGGCAGTCGAGGCCCGAGGTTCCCTCACTCGTCTATCCTCCGCGGGCAGCTTCCCTGCCGCAACGCCGGGGATCAAAAAGCCCTCCCAGAGGTAGTCAAGGCCCGAGGTTCCCTCACTCGGCTATCCCCCGCGGGCAGCTTTCCTGCCGCAACGCCGGGGATCAAAAAGCCCTCCTAGAGGCAGTCGAGGCCAAGGGTTCCCTCACTCGGCTATCTTTCAGGACAAAAGCCCTCGCCAAGAGGCACCGGGCAGTAACCCTGCCCGGCCAGGGGTCCTTGGTAGGCTTCCTACAGCCTTATAACTTTCCTCGCGCCAAGGGCCGAAGTCCTCCCAGAGGCAGTCGGGTCCTTGCCCGGTTATCCCCGACCGGTAGCTTCCTACCACAACCGACAGGGATCAAAGTCCTCGCCAAGAGGCACTGGACGGTAACCCTGCTTGGTCCCCATCCTGAAGGATCTGAAAGCCCCCCAAAAGCAGCCAAGCCCGAGGTTCCCTCGCTCAGCTATCCCTAGCGGGCAGCTTCCCTGCCACACGCCGGGGATCGGAAAGTCCTGCCCGAGGCAGTCGGGTCTTTGCCCGGCCATCGACGGCTGGTAGCTTCCTACCACCGTCCCTAAGGATCAAAAGCCCTCATACAGAGGCACCCGAGCAGCTACCCTGCTCGGTCAAACTCCGGCTCCTAACCTCTATGCCAGGGATCAAAAGCCCTTACAAGGGGCACCGGAGCGGTTACCCCACTCAACCCCCCAAGGCTGGTAGTCGCCTATGTTGAATATAGTGCCCTCAGAGTCAATTATTGGATCACAGGCACGTGATTGCAATGATTGAGGGAGGACCTATGCCGATAGGACAGTCTTACTCAAGATGATAGTATGCTATCTGGTTTATCTTTATCATCGTGTACAGCTTTAGGTGACCTTACAGGTCACTATTGCACGTTGGTAGAGCCCTTAGGGTTCTTGCTTGATGGCCAGCAGTATGATGGCGATCATATACGTGGGAGCTGGGGTCTATAAGCACATCCTTAAAATGTCCCTAGTCGTGGGAGTTTCGAGACTGGGCATCCATACTCCATTAGTAGACTAGTGTATACAGTCGAGACCCCGACGAGGGGCGGTGGCCGGACTCACAAGCCACTGGTGTCAGTTGGTTCTCCTAAGATATATAAAGGTGCTCATTAGGTTATGAGTACACCGGACAGGACTCGCCGGGAACATGCTAGTTGGTATTATACCTGACGTCAGATAGCAGTTCCCTGGTGACATGTGTACAGGTTAGTTCATCGATCTGAGACCGTCATTTGTCTCGTGTGAGTTCCCACTGTGCTTTGATTGCTACCCTACCACGGCTCAAAGAAGTCGTACAAACAGGTTTTACTTAGGTACAGTCTTGAGCCACAGGGAGGCAATGAGCGGATCGGCAGGGGTTCGTCTCTCCCGGTATTGGGGGTGAAGTCACGCTGTGTCTAGGAGAGCCATTACACGAAGTCCTTGGCCAAGGCAGGAGATTTATTGGTAGGTATTCCAGTAGTATCTCAGGGTGTTCTGGGTTACACTCCGACACGACTTGTACCGCTTTTGGGGGTCTTACTTTTACCAACCCCCTAGGCCCGCCATGCGATACTCATAGACGAACGGACCGGACTGTACGGATATTATCACTGACAGGCTCAGTAGGGTGTCAGGATGAGTTCGCTCATCGACCACCCTTTTAGTCAATACCTGGTAGCCCGTTACATACGGCTAATACCTCTGACGTGCTAGTGGTTAAATCCACAGCCAAAGTATTGACGAGTCTTTAGAGTCCCCCACAGTCAGTTTCTCAAGTTTCGGGCGAAACGTTGTAGAGGCCGTATGATATATGGCAGGGTCCGATCATATACGTGCAGTAGTGCACGGATCATAATCGGGCGGATCATACTAGTAGGCTTTGGTTTAAGCCGGATCCTAATATTAGATTTGTTGGATTACTTTAGTCTCATCGCATTCGTATTCAGTCGGAATGCGGGTGCAGGTATGTATAAACAGGTGAGGGGTACTCTTGTGATCCGTCACGAGTTTACTTTAGTAGATGCCATTCTCTTTTTATTGTTGCAAACATTTGGATTAATGTTGGCATAAGGAAATAATGAGCTCAAAATCATGATTAGGAGCATTTAATATGACACATGCACAAGTGATGAGTCATGGTCTCTTTACTTGTGCATATGTCACATTATGTGATGTTTTAGTGAGTTGAAATGATAAGAGGAGAGAGAGGGGCAGCCATATGATGATGGTTAGCTCTTGTATTTTTTGCTTTTTGATCTCACTCTCTCACTTTATCATTTGCAACAACACAAAAAGAAAAAGATAAGGAAACTTCTTCTTCCTCCTCTTCTTTGAGCTCACTATCTCCTCACCAATGGCATCCACTAAATCCTCAAGAGACAAAGTTGTCACAAACATTCTCTACAACACGTTGGACACGTCAACTAGCACACTTCGTGCCCGAGTTGCTTCGGATGAAGCAGGAGCCTGTAAAAAGACTCGTAGATGTGGTGCCCTTTCCGACGAGGAGATCAAGACCGGAGTTGCCGCGGGGAGCTTGGGATGGTGGCCAAAGACCGAAGGACACGGATCGATCGGTATAGCTTTCCAACCCTTTCTCTAGTAGCTAGTTGTAGATTAATGGTTCGATCCGGGTTTTAAGCATACGATAGCGCTGGTTTCTAGGTTGAAAATGTTTTTGTTTTCCGCATTTTGGCCTCGGATAGACGGCCGGGACGCTACCGTAGACTTACATGGTATCAGAGCCACGCCATTAACCTTTACTAGCTTTCTCTAACGTGTTTAGAACTTTGATCGGACGAAATTTCCAAAAACTGCATTTCCAAGTCATCAGTTTCTGTCGAATTTTTCCTGTGGTCAAAAAATTATTTTGTATGCTGCAGAAAATTAGGCAGGGTTTTCTAAGAATTCTGAGAAATTTTGGTAGCACGAAGCTACAGTGACGCCGCGGCACCGCGGCCGTACCCTTGCTTTGGCCGCGGTTCCACCGCTACTTTATGCCTTCTCTGTACCAAAATTTCTGCAGTGCTCTCTGTCTTGGAAATGGGGTTTCTGGTGATTTTATTTTGGGCCCAGATTTATTTGAGTACTAGGAATTGTGCTTGGAGCCCACTTCGGGAAACTTCGTCGATCGAAATTTTAAAACATGTTAGTTCACAGTATTTACATTATATCTGTGACCGTGAATTTCATTTGATCGGTAAATCCTGTCAAATTGCTATAGTTCTTTTAGACGGATTTGCGAACGTGACATTCACATTGATGTTCTGTGTTGTGCTGTGATGTTGCGGATTTGTCGTGGTGGATAGCCTGGATGCAATGGTAGTACAGTTTGGTTGTATTTGTACATTTGATATTGCGGGGCGAGCGTCCGACATGTGGACTGTCGTCACTGCCTGTTTGTATATTATTCTTTTGGGGCACGACCGGGCTGAGGTCGATGTACCCGTTGTATATATATTTTACTTTCTGTACTAGGATTACCCCGCGGAGGGGTGCACGGGTAGCCGGGTTCTAGAGGGCAACGGGCTCGCATCTCATGGCTTTGAGACGGAGGGGGCTTTACTTTAGAATTGGTGGGCTATTCGCCGCACTCGTAGGGGGTACAGGTTGACCCAAGGAGGGGTGCTCAAGTTACCGAATTCCGTGAAGTGCTGGGTGGTCCATTCACGTTGTTGAAGGGGGCTTCCTCGCTTCAGATTTTGGCGGGTAATTTGCCGCGCCCATAGGGGTCTAGGATTTCATTGCACAGGCTTTCCACACGACCGGTGGAACGTCGAGTTTCAGTAGCGGCTTTATGAAACCCGGGGATCCCAGACTATCTGTATTGTTCTGTGATACTTATTACATTTCTGTGATGTTGCATTTTATCACGCCTTGAGCGATTATTATATATTGATATATATACTAGTAGATGATGTATATGTTTTACACCCGCGCTAGTCCAGTCCCCGCTCTGTCGTTAGTTAAGTAACCTAACGGGTGATGACGGGACCCAGTGGCGAATGCGGATAGCATATACGTACATCGTATTTTCGTTCTTTTGTGGTGTGATTAATTGATGGGACTGCATTGATTCGGATCAATGCAAGCTAAACAAATCTATTCTGATGTTGTTGGAACATTTTTCAAAAAAGCTGTTATTGTAAGGACGTTCTCTTTTGTTTTGCACAGTGGTATTCGGTTATGAATATCCAGCACCTCAGTCGACGAGGCAAGGGCCGAAATCCCTTCACCCGGAGTGACTCCTTGGACAGAAGTTTGCGTCAGGATAATAACTTCACTATAGCCGATTACTTTTTGCTTTGCATCGTGGTATTCGGTTGGAATATCCTGCACCTCATTCTACGGGGAAAGAGCCGAGATCCCTTCACCGGAAGTGACCTCTTTAGCAAAGGTTTTCGCCACTATATTTTTATAAAAAGCTATCCGGTTCCTTCAACGATATCAAGTTCATTACGTTAAAGGTTTTTCGCCAAAAACCATTCGTAGCCCTCCGTCATTTCAGAAAGGTAGCACTTAGTATTCATGCTATGTATGTTGGCCTTCGTCAAGGCATAATGTATGGTAGCTATTTGTTACTTTTCTGCTGCATAGATAGATGCGTTGGTTTGGGATAGTCGTACTACTATTTTGGCCTTCGTTAAGAGTATGTACGGGTGGGTTCAAATTAACTTGGATAATGACGAGTAGAACTTGACATGTGACTTATGATATGTTGGCCTTCGTCAAGGTCATAAGAGCATGGGGTAAAAATCACATCGGGAGTTTCTAAAGAAACTGAAACTTGCCAGATATGCGCATACCTTCTGGAGTGTGATAACGTGAGTGGATTCCATCACGTTATCATGCGATGATAGTTGGATCCCGATTCCCACTGATGAATTGGTTTGCTCCTCGGGTGATCCCGACTAATTCTTCTTTCAGGTTTGGAGGAGAATTTGAGATTACAGTGGGAGGTTTCCTGATTAGATAAATTGATAACCATTCTGATCTAGGTTAGAGTGCACGCTAAGTGTTTCTTTTCTCTCTCTCTTTGGCAACGACCATGGCCTGACCCTTGACTACGACTCAGTGACCAAGTTAACCGAACCTTCTTAAAACACTGGCTTTTGGATTGTCAGAGTTGCATACTTCATTACCACTCCTACTCTTACCCTTTTCTTCAGGACACCCCGTATTATTACGAACATCCACTTCCATTGGATAAAACCATCGTATGGTTATATACGAACTCGAAGGAACTTGTTCCAGATTCGAGGATGGTTCCGGTTCTGGAGAAAACGAATAGAACTATTCAGTTGTCTTTTCCTTTTTACCTACTCTTAGGTTGCGAGTGCTCCTTGGATTAAGACGGTACACCTATTATGCTAATTGGATAGTCTTCTTCCAAACCATAGGCAGGTGCCGAATGGTGGGGAATGAAGAAAACCAGTTAGTCTAACAATGATGTACAGAAGGTAATAAGTTAAGACAAATAAAGGGATTAGTAAGAGGGCAAAGTAAATTGCGAATGCTATTCACGACCAAACCAAGTATTGCATCGCCACTCCTACTTCACCTTTGTATTTCTCCAGGACACTCTATATCACTACGAAGATCCACAGTTATTTGGATACTCCATCGTATGGTTATATACGAACTCGAAGGAACTTGTTCCAGTTCGGGGATGGAACCTGGTTCAGGAGAAATAGGAATAAAGTTTTACTCAGTTGTCTTTTATCTTTACCTTCTCTCGGGTTGCGAGTACTCCTAGGATTAGATACACCTGTTATTCTTATTGGATAGTCTTCTTCCAAACCATAGGCTGGTGCCGATCGGTAGGGAAGGAAGAAAACCATTTGGCCTAAAGGGGTGTACAGAAGGTAATGACTAAAGACATATAAAGGGATTTGGAGAGATGGCAAAGAAATATACGGTTACAGTTGTGGATCTGATAATGGAAGAGGGAATACTAAGAATACCCGAATACCCTTTCGAAACATTTACATGTTTCAGTTTCACTGTGTATTGTTAAAAGAAAACTGATTTCCCAATTAGTCCTTGCTCCAGGGTATGTATTTACCATGTTTGATTCTCACATCTGTATGGTTTTACAGATAATGAGTGTGAGTAAGTTATTGGGAATTGGGTAATCATACTCATTATATCGGGATTCGTTGTAATTGGTGATATTTGAGGAAATCGCCTGGGTTGTTTGTGTAAGTGCACTGCGGCGCCCTGGTCGTCAATCGGACGGCCAAATGCGGAAACGGTGATAAACTTTAATTTTGCGAACTTTGCAAACCGGCACCACCGCGCACTAAACCCCGGATCGGGCCATTAAACTAGATCTAGCTAACTAACAAGATAGGGAAGAGATATACCGACTGATCCGAGTCCTCCGGTCTTCATCTCCACTCCGATCTTCTCGCGGGATCTCCGTCCGTCTCCTCCTCGTCGGAAAGGGGCACCACAAAGCCGGATACTTTTACGGGCTCCCATCTCAATACCGAGCCAACTCGGGCGCGAAGTTGGCTAGCCGACGCGCCCAAGATGTACTGTAGAATATAGTATAGAGTTGTGTCTCACTTTGGGGTATTGGTTGCCTTTGGATGGAGGAAATATGAACAAAGGAGATAGAATTAGTGTAGCATGTAAGAAATGATATGAAACTATTCTTTCTCCTAAAATGAATTCTCTCTCTCTCTCAAAAATTGGCCGGCCCCTCTTAATCAAGAGAATGGTGGTGGTGATCCAAAGATAAGAAGGGAGGTTATTGTAGGAAAACATGAAGAGGTGACCATACCCTAAAAACATCATCATCACAAAACCCATACCACCATCTAATCACAATAAATGCATCATGGAAGAAAAAAGCAAAGATGCTTAACATATCAATCTTTTATGCAATAAACCCCTCCACAAATGTTATTTGCACAATTGCAAATAACCCCCTCCATCGGAAAAGTCCGGCCGGGAAAGAACAAACGAAAACCGGCCGGAACGGAATGCAAACTGGCAACTCCAGAAAACTGGTCCCGTAATAAATTACAGGAAAACCCCGATACTGTGCATACACACCCGCATCTGTATTCCGTCCGGATACAAATGCAAAGAGACAAAATCTACACTGTACTATACCAGGATCCGGCTTAAACCAAAGCCGGCTAGTAATATCCGTCCGATCCTGATCCGTACAATACCGCACGTATCTGATCGAACCCTGCCATATATCTATACGGCCTCTAGTACAAACCGTCTGATCCTGATCCGTGCAATACCGTACGTATCTGATCGGACCCTGCCATATCTCCATACGGCCTCTACAGCGTTTCGCCCGAAAGCTGAGTAACTGAATGTGTGGTGGACTCTAAAGACTCGTCAATACAATGGCTGTGGATTTAACCACTAGCACGTCAGAGGTATAAGCCAATACGTAACGGGCCACCAGCTATTGACTAAAAGGGACGTCGATGAGCGAACTCATCCTTACACACTACTGAGCCTGTCAGTGACAATATCCGTACAGTCTGGTCCGTTCGTCTATGAGCATCGCATGTCGGGCCTAGGGGGTGGGTAAAAGTCAGACCCCCAAAAGCGGTACAAGTCGTGTCGGAGTGTAGCCCAGAACACCCTGAGATACTACTGGAATACCTACCAGTAAATCTCCTGCCTTGGCCAAGGACTTTGTGTAATGGCTCTCCTAGACACAGCGCGACCTCACCCCCAATACCGGGAGAGACGAACCCCTGAAGATCCGCTCACTGCCTCCATGTGGCTCGGGACTGTACCCAACTAAAACCTGTTTGCATGACTCCTTTGAGCCGTGGTAGGATAGTAATCAAAGCACAGTGGGAACTCACACGAGACAAATGACGATCCCCAGGTCGATGAACTAACCTGTACACATGTCACCTGGGAACTGCTATCTGACGTCAAGTATAAGACCAACTAGCATGTTCCCGGCGAGTCCTGTCCGGTGTACTCATAACCCAATGAGCACCTGTATACATCTTAGGTGAACCAACAGACACCAGTGGCTTGTGAGACCGGCCACCGCCCCTCGTCGGGGTCTCGACTGTATACACTAGTCTACTCTGGAGAATCGATGCCCTGTCTCGAAACTCCCACGACTAGGGACCTTTTAAGGATATGCTTGTAGACCCCAGCTCTCACGTATATGATCGCCCTCATACTGCTGGTCGTCAAGCAAGAATCCTAGGGGCTCTATCAAAGTGCAATAGCGACCTGTCAGGTCACCTAAAGCAGTACACGATGATAAAGGCAAACCAGATAGCATACTATCATCTCGAGTAAGACTGTCGTACCGGGATAGGTCCTCCCTCAATCATTGCAATCACGTGCCTGTGATCCAATAATCGACTCTGAGGGCACTATCTCCAACAATCTCCCACTTGCACTCAAGGCTAATTATTGCGATGTCGCATACTCACAGCCCGTGTGATACCGAACACCCAACTCCTCTACTAGTCAGTCGCACAAAACCTGTTTGCGAAACTATTGCGTTCGAGGAATAGCCTCAGTGAGTGGATCCGCCTTGAAGTTTCTTTCTATGTCTCTCTATATCTCAAGTTCGCGGAGAAAGCCATCTCCCGAAATGAGCAATACCTGTCTTAGAATGTCTGGATGTCTGATGGGACCGAGCTCATAAATGAACTCCAAATCCAAACTTCTTAGACTGTATCGTCAACTGAACTTAATCAGTATCCTGCGCCATGCCACCCTCAGTATTGCCTTGGACCACCTGTCCAAAATACTGCCCCTCGTCAGAAGGAAAAAAATATAACTCTGACAACCTCCTTGTCGTCCATGTCACCTTGGAAGCTTGGAGTGATAACCGTCTCCTAAAGGAGGCAGCCGTTATCATATCCCTAGAACATTCACTTATGTTCTACAACTGCTTCCGACTGTTCCTCCAGGATTGGATTAATATCAACTTATTGCATCTAGTGCAAGAACAACATCTGGTGTGGTACTTGACATCTGATGATTGACTCAATTGCCTAAGCAAGTGATCTGCCAATCATGCACATCCCTCTTTACTTTAGTCTATAAGACACCTTTAGAGAGGGTGACTCCATTACCTGCAGGTACACTACCGTGCCAGGAGTCGTCCATTCTAAATACTCATAGAATGCTGTCAAGGTACCCAGATTAGGAAACCACCCAAATCTAGATCTACAACCATAGATCTAGTAACCAGTATGTCTGATATAATGTCCAAGTCCCATGTGGAGAAACCACTGTGTGACGACCAAAGTATAACCGATCGTAGTATAGGAGTTTCTTTTCCTACTCTGTGTATGTCATCCAAATACCAGGATATCACACCCTACTACCTTCTCAACAGATCCATCCCCTATTCTGATGACGTCAAACCTATGACTGTCACATCAGAAATAGATGATCTATCTCCGCTATATCTGCTTTAGTCTATAAATAGACATAAGCCTGATGTCCACCAATGCTTCCGCTGCTCCCACTGACTACGACAACCCTCTGGCAGAGTCATGTAGATGTGCACTTCTAAAGCTAGTTTAGAACGACGCTACACTCATCCTCCTGCCGGGTCTCGCAGCCTGGAACAACAACAATGGCAAGTGTGGGTAAACAAGAACTTCCCTGTCACCGTCCTTGAGGCTACCGGAGTACCTCTCGGGTGCCTGAAGTTACCCACCGTATCTGCGGAGTGGCCAATGGAATGTCAAAACAGATTGAATCTTTAGGTTCCTTATCAAATCTTCAGTAATCGTTTGCGGTTCTGGAATCACTTCCAGTTCTACCATACTCCCACTACTGTTTTTGAAAAAATCCATTTTTAATAAAACTGTGGCGAGTCTAGAACAGTACTTCTATTGATCTGCCAGATGGTAGAAAGTCAACCCTCGTCATAGCCTGGGTCAACCCACAAACAGCCATTACAGAAACGTGCCTTGAGTTATCCAGAGTCTGGTTTTAATCATAAGCCGGACAACTCCCCGTACCTTAACAATGTTAAGGTATGAACTGTACTATATCCAATATAGAACCAGAGGCACTGATTTAATTGAACCAGATTCAAATCATGCAGCTGTCTCCAGTGCATGTCAACAAAATGGAGAGAGGCCGATCAGCGTTACTCAACTTAGGAATGCTTCCAATAATAAGTAACCTGAAAAGAGAAGCAATTTCCCTTTATCTTTACCATCAACTGAATACCATACACAAGTATCTACATCTTCGATCACTTTGAAGAATCCCGATACTTGCTACACTTGGTTCTCTACTCTATTCAAATACCTATAACTCCTCAAAACTTAGACCCTGTGTTTCTACGAAACACATGTCTAAGAACTAGAGAAGTTAAAAGTAAACAGAATATAGTATGAGGACCAACCCCTCTGTCCTAATGGACACTGGACAACATACAATACTCTGTATAAGTCCGCCGAGTCTAACAACTCTTTCACTGTGTGTCGTAGGTTGAATACTGTACCTATGGTTAAGAAGAATTACACTGCTGTTTAATGCTCCTTACCTAACCATCCACTGATATAGGTAAATGTCATCGACATAATATCAAAAGGTATATCTCACTCTATGAAAATAGACGTACAGATATATCAATTTGAAATTGGTGCATAAAAGCGGATATTCAAAACCAAATATTTGCCGACCGGCAAACAGCCCAGGTGATTTCCTCAAATATCACCGATTACAACGAATCCCGATATAATGAGGATGATCACCCAATTCCCAATAACTTACTCCCACTCATCATCTGTAAAACCATACAGATGTGAGAATCAAAACTGGTAAATACATACCCTGGAGCAAGTGTCTAATCGGGAAATCAGTTTTCTTTTAACAATACACAGTTGAACTGAAGCATTGAAATGTTTCGATGGGGTATTCTGGTATTCCTAGTAATGCCTCTACCATTATCCAGATTCACAACTATAACCGCATAATTCTTTGCCACCTCTCCAAATCCCTTTATATGTCTTTAGTCGTTACCTTCTACACACCCCTTAGGCCAAATGGTTTTCTTCCTTCCCTACCGTTCGGCACCAGCCTATGGTTTGGATGAAGACTATCCAATAAGCATAATGGGTGTACTGTCCTAGTCCTAGGAGCACTCGCAATGCGAGAGAAGGTGAAGATAAAAGACAACCGAATAAACCTTATTCCTATTTCTCCTGGACCAGAATCCATCCCCGAACTGGAACAAGTTCCTTTCGAGTTCGTATATAACCATACGATGGAGTATCCAATAAACTGTGGATCTTCGTAGTGATACGGAGTGTTCTGGAGAAAAACAAAGGTGATTTAGGATTGGCGAAGAAATACTTGGTTTGGTCGTGAATATCAGTCGCATTTTACTTTGCCCTCTTACTGATCCCTTGCTTTGTCTTAATCTTAATACCTTCTGCACACCGTTTAGGCTAATTGGTTTTCTTCATTCCCTACCGGTCGGCACCAGCCTAAGGTTTGGAAGAAGACTATCCAATTTGCATAATAGGTGTACTCTCTCCTAAACCAAGGAGTACTCACAACTTGAGAGAAGGTAAAAGGGAAAAGACAACTGAATAATCCTATCCGTTTTCTCTAGAACCGGAAACCATCCTCGAATTCCTTCGAGTTCGTATATAACCATACGAAGGTTTTGTCCAATGGAAGTGGACGTTCGTAGTAATACGGGGTGTCCTGGAGAAAAGGGTAAAAGTAGGAGTGGCAATGAGGTCTGCAACTCTGACAATCTAAAAGCCAGTGTTAAGAAGGTTCGGTCAACTTGGTCACTGAGTCATAGTCTAGGGTCGGGTCAATGGTCGCTGCCAAAGAGAGAGAGAAAAGAAACACTCAGCGTGCACTCTAACCAAGATCAGAATGGTTACCAATTTATCTAATCTGGAAACCTCCCACTGTACCTCAAATTCTCCTCCAAACCTTAAAGAAGAATTAGTCGGGGTCACCCGAGGAGTAAACCAACTCATCAGTGGGAATCGGGATCCAACTATCATCGCATGATAACGTGACGGAATCCGCTCACGGTATTACACTCCAGAAGGTATGCGCATATCTGGCAAGTTTCAGTTCTTTTGAAACTCCCGATGTGATTTTTACCCCATGTTCTTATGACCTTGACTTTGGCCAACAAATCATAAGTCACATGTCAAGTTCTGCCCGTCATTCTCCAGGTTAATTTGAGCCCACCCGTACAAGCCCTTGACTTTGGCCAACAAGGCTATACGACTGCCCCAAACCAACGCATCTATCTATGCTGCATATGAATAACCAACAGCTACCAAACACTGTGCCTTGACTTTGGCCAACAAACACAGCTTGAATACTATTGACTACCCATATGAAACGATGGAGGGCTACGAATGGTTTCTGGCGAAAACCTTTAACGTAATGAACTTGATATCGTTGAAGGAACGGATAGCTTTTTAGAAAATATAGTGACGAAAACCTTTACTAAAGAGGTCACTCCCGGTGAAGGGATCTCGGCTCTTTCCCCGTAGAATGGGGTGCAGGATATTCCAAATGAATACCACGGTGCAAAGCAAAAGTGATCGGCTATAGTGAAGTTAATGCCCTGACGCAAACTTCTGTCCAAGGGGTCACTCCCGGTGAAGGGATCTCGGCCCTTGCCTCGTCGACTGGGGAGCAGGATATTCTAAATGAATACCACGATGCAAAACAAAAGTGAACGTCCTTGCAATAACAGCTTTTTGAAAAGTGTTCCAACAACATCAGAATAGGTTTGTTTCAACTTGCATTGAGCCGAATCAATGCAGTCCCATCAATTGATCACACCACAAAGAACGAAAATATACTGATGTACGTATATGCCATCCGCATTCGCCACTGGGTCCCGTCATCACCCGTTAGGTTAGCTAACTAACGGCAGAGCGGGGACTGGACTAGCGCGGATGAAAAACATATACAACATCTACTAATATATATACCAATATATTATATTCGCTCAAGGCGTGAATAAAATGCAACATCACAGAAATGTACAGCATCACAGAACAATACAGATATCTGGGATCCCCGGGTTTCACAGATCCACTACTGAAACCCGACGTTCCCCTGGTCGTGTGGATAGCCTGTGCAATAAAATCCTAGACCCCTACGGGCGCGGCAAGTCACCCGCCAAAACCTGAAGCGAGGCAGCCCCCTTCAGCGCCGTGAATGGACCACCCAGCACTTCACGGAATCCGGTAACTTGGGCACCCCTCCTGGGTCAGCCTGTACCCCCTCCGAGTGCGGCGAATAGCCCGCCAATTCCAGACTGAAGCCCCCTCCGTCTCAATGCCCTGAGATGCGGGCCCGTTGCCTTCTAGAACCCGGCTATCCGTGCACCCCTCCGCGGGGTAACCCTAGTACAGAAAGTAAAATATACATACAACGGGTACATCGACCGCAACCAGGTCGTGCCCTAAAAGAATAATACAATCAGGCAGTGACGGCAGTCCACATGTCGGACGCTCGCCCCGCAAAATCAAATGTACATAATACAACAAAACAGTACTAGCATTGCATCCAGGCTATCCCCAACGACCGATCCGCAACATCACAGCAAATACATAGAACATCAACGTGAAAGTCACGTTCGCAAATCCGTCTAACCGGGCTATAGCAGTTAGACCGGATTTACCGATCAAGTGACATTCACGGTCGCAGATATAATGTAAATACTGTGAAATAATGTGTTTAAAATATCCGATCGATCAAAAATTAACAAGTGGGCCCCAAAGCAATACTGTAGCACTCATAGAAAATCTGGGCCCAATATTAATATTCCAAAACCCCTAATTACAGCCCAGAAGCCCACTGGAGAATTTCGAAGCAGTGATCCCACCAACCAGCGGCGGAACCGCGGCAACAAGGGGGGTTTTGCCGCGGTTCCGCGCTCGAGCTGAGGGATCATTGTCTCGAATTTTCCCAGAGTTCTTAGAACTCCTTGCACATCATTCTGAGACAACCTGAAAAAATTTTCGAGACCAAAAAATTTCAACAGAAAACTGATGCTATCAAAAATATAGATTTTGGAATTTTGGTCGATCGGAAATGCAAAACACATCAAACGAAGCTAGACGAAGTTAATGGCGAGGCTCTGATACCACTGTAAGTGCACTGCGGCGCCCTGGTCGTCAATCCGACGGCCAAATGCGGAAACGGTGATAAACTTTAATTTTGCGAACTTTGCAAACCGGCACCACCGCGCACTAAACCCCGGATCGGGCCATTAAACTAGATCTAGCTAACTAACAAGATAGGGAAGAGATATACCGACTGATCCGAGTCCTCCGGTCTTCATCTCCACTCCGATCTCCTCGCGGGATCTCCGTCCGTCTCCTCCTCGTCGGAAAGGGGCACCACGAAGCCGGGTACTTTTACGGGCTCCCACCTCAATACCGAGGCAACTCGGGCGCGAAGTTGGCTAGCCGACGCGCCCAAGATGTACTGTAGAATATAGTATAGAGTTGTGTCTCACTTTGGGGTATTGGTTGCCTTTGGATGGAGGAAATATGAACAAAGGAGATAGAATTAGTGTAGCATGTAAGAAATGATATGAAACTATTCTTTCTCCCAAAATGAATTCTCTCTCTCTCTCAAAAATTGGCCGGCCCCTCTTAATCAAGAGAATGGTGGTGGTGATCCAAAGATAAGAAGGGAGGTTATTGTAGGAAAACATGAAGAGGTGACCATACCCTAAAAACATCATCATCACAAAACCCATACCACCATCTAATCACAATAAATGCATCATGGAAGAAAAAAGCAAAGATGCTTAACATATCAATCTTTTATGCAATAAACCCCTCCACAAATGTTATTTGCACAATTGCAAATAACCCCCTCCATCGGAAAAGTCCGGCCGGGAAAGAACAAACGAAAACCGGCCGGAACGGAATGCAAACTGGCAACTCCAGAAAACTGGTCCCGTAATAAATTACAGGAAAACCCCGATACTGTGCATACACACCCGCATCTGTATTCCATCCGGATACAAATGCAAAGAGACAAAATCTACACTGTACTATACCAGGATCCGGCTTAAACCAAAGCCGGCTAGTAATATCCGTCCGATCCTGATCCGTGCAATACCGCACGTATCTGATCGAACCCTGCCATATATCTATACGGCCTCTAGTACAAACCGTCCGATCCTGATCCGTGCAATACCGCACGTATCTGATCGGACCCTGCCATATCTCCATACGGTCTCTACAGCGTTTCGCCCGAAAGCTGAGTAACTGAATGTGTGGTGGACTCTAAAGACTCGTCAATACAATGGCTGTGGATTTAACCACTAGCACGTCAGAGGTATAAGCCAATACGTAACGGGCCACCAGCTATTGACTAAAAGGGACGTCGATGAGCGAACTCATCCTTACACCCTACTGAGCCTGTCAGTGACAATATCCGTACAGTCCGGTCCGTTCGTCTATGAGCATCGCATGTCGGGCCTAGGGGGTGGGTAAAAGTCAGACCCCCAAAAGCGGTACAAGTCGTGTCGGAGTGTAGCCCAGAACACCCTGAGATACTACTGGAATACCTACCAGTAAATCTCCTGTCTTGGCCAAGGACTTTGTGTAATGGCTCTCCTAGACACAGCGCGACCTCACTCCCAATACCGGGAGAGACGAACCCCTGAAGATCCGCTCACTGCCTCCATATGGCTCGGGACTGTACCCAACTAAAACCTGTTTGCACGACTCCTTTGAGCCGTGGTAGGGTAGTAATCAAAGCACAGTGGGAACTCACACGAGACAAATGACGATCCCCAGGTCGATGAACTAACCTGTACACATGTCACCTGGGAACTGCTATCTGACGTCAGGTATAAGACCAACTAGCATGTTCCCGGCGAGTCCTGTCCGGCGTACTCATAACCCAATGAGCACCTGTATACATCTTAGGTGAACCAACAGACACCAGTGGCTTGTGAGACCGGCCACCGCCCCTCGTCGGGGTCTCGACTGTATACACTAGTCTACTCTGGAGAATCGATGCCCTGTCTCGAAACTCCCACGACTAGGGACCTTTTAAGGATATGCTTGTAGACCCCAGCTCTCACGTATATGATCGCCCTCATACTGCTGGTCGTCAAGCAAGAATCCTAGGGGCTCTATCAACGTGCAATAGCGACCTGTCAGGTCACCTAAAGCAGTACACGATGATAAAGGTAAACCAGATAGCATACTATCATCTCGAGTAAGACTGTCGTACCGGGATAGGTCCTCCCTCAATCATTGCAATCACGTGCCTGTGATCCAATAATCGACTCTGAGGGCACTATCTCCAACAGTTTGCCGAACGGCAAATATTTGGTTTTGAATATCCGTTATTATGCACCAATTTCAAATTGATATATCTGTACATTTATTTTTATAATGTGAGATATAACTTTTAGAAATTATGTCTATGACATTTACCTATATCAGTGGATGGTTAGGTAAGGAGCATTAAACAGCGGTTTAATTCTTCTTAATCATAAGTACAGTTTTCAACCTACGACACACAGCGAATGAGTTATTAGACTCAAGGGACTTATACAGAGTATTGTATGTTGTCCAGTGTCCATGAGGACAGAGGGGTTGGTACTCATACTATATTCTGTTTACTTGTGACTTCTCTAGTTCTTAGACAAGTGTTTCGTACAAACACAAGGTCCAAGTTTTGAGAAGTTATAGGTATATGAATAAAGTAGAGAACCAGGTGTTGCAAGTATCGGGATTCTTCAAGGTGATCGAAGATATAGATATTTGTGTATAGTATTCAGTTGATAGTAATGAGAACTTGCTTCTCTTTCAGGTTACTCATATCTAGATGTATTCCTAAGTTGAGTAATACTGATCGGACTCTCTCCATTTAGTTGACATGCACTGGAGACACCTGCATGATTTGAATCTGGTTCCAATTAAATCAGTGCCTCTATTTCTATATTGGATATAGAATAGTTCATATCTTAACAATGTTAAGGTACGGGGAGTTGTCCGGCTTATGCTTAAAACCAGACTCTGGATAACTCAAGGCACGTTTCTGTAATGGCTGTTTGTGGGTTGACCCGGGCTATGACGGGGGTTGACTATCTACCATCTGGAAGATCAATGGTGATATTGTTCTTGACTCGCCACAGTTTTAATAAAAATGGATTTTTTTTCATAAAACAGTAGTGGGAGTATGGTAGAACTGGAAGTGATTCCAGAACCGCAAACGATTACTGAAAATTTGATAAGAACCTAAACATTCAATCTGGTTTGACATTCTATTGACCACTCCGCAGATATGGTGGGTAACCTCAGGCACTCGAGAGGTACCTCGGTATGCTCAAAGACGGTGACAGGGAGGTTCTTGTTTACCCAGACTTGCCATTGCTGTTGTTCCAGATTGTGAAACCCGGCAGGAGGATGAGTATAGCGTCGTTCTGAACTGGCTTTAGAAGTGCACGTGTATATGACTCTGCCAGAGGGTTGTCGTAGTCAGTGGGAGCAGCGGAAGCATAGTGGACAAGTAGCTAATGTCTATTTATGGATTAAAGCAGATATAGCGGAGATAGATCATCTATTTCTGATGTGACAGTCATAGGTTTGACTTCATCAGAATAGGGGATGGATCTGTTAAGAAGGTAGTAGGGTGTGATATCCTGGTATTTGGATGACATACACAGAGTAGAAAGTGAAATTCCTATACTATGATCGGTTGTACTTTGGTTGTCACACAGTGGTTTCTCCACATAGGATATAGATATAATATCAGACATTCTGGTTACTAGATCTATACTTTTAGATCTAGATTTGGGTAGTTTCCCAATCTGGGTACTTAGACAGCATTCTAAAGGTGTTTTAGAATGGACGACTCCTGGTACGGTAGTGTACCTGCAGGTGATGGAGTCACCGTCTCTAAAGGTGTCTTACAGACTAAAGGGGAGAAGAATGTGCATGATTGGCAGATCACTTGCTTAGGCAATTGAGTCAATCATGAGATGTAAAGTACCATACCAGATGTTGTTTTTGCACTAGATGCAATAAGTTGATATTAATCCTATCCTGGAGAGACATTCGGAAGCAGTTTTAGAACATAAGTGGATGTTCTAGGGATATGATAACAACAACCTCTTTTAGGAGACAGTTATCATTCCAGGCTTCCAAGGTGACCTGGATGACAGAGTGGCTATCACAGTTATAGTTTTTCCCTCTGACGAGGGGCAGTATTTTGGACAGATGGTCCAAGCGGATACTGAGGGAGGTGTGGCGCAAGATACTGATTAAGTTCAGTTGACGATACAGTCTAAGAAGTTTAGATTTGGAGTTAATTTATAAACTAGGTCCCATCAGATATCCAGACATATTCTAAGACAGGTATTGCTCATTTCGGGAGATGGCTTTCTCCGCGAACTTGAGATAAAGAGAGAGACATAGAAAGAAACATCAGGGCGGATCCACTCACTGAGGCTATTCCTCGAACGCAATAGTTTCGCGAACGGGCTTTGTGAGACTGATTAGTAAAGGAGTTGGGTGTTCGGTATCACACGGGCTGCGAGTATGCGACATCGCAATAATTAGCCTTGAGTGCAAGTGGAAGATTGTTGGATATAGTGCCCTCAGAGTCAATTATTGGATCACAGGCATGTGATTGCAATGATTGAGGGAGGACCTATGCCGGTAGGACAGTCTTACTCAAGATGATAGTATGCTATCTGGTTTATCTTTATCATCGTGTACAGGTTTAGGTGACCTTACAGGTCACTATTGCACGTTGGTAGAGCCCTTAGGGTTCTTTCTTGATGGCCAGCGGTATGATGGCGATCATATACGTGGGAGCTGGGGTCTATAAGCACATCCTTAAAATGTCCCTAGTCGTGGGAGTTTCGAGACTGGGCATCGATACTCCATTAGTAGACTAGTGTATACAGTCGAGACCCCGACGAGGGACGGTGGCCGGTCTCACAAGCCACTGGTGTCAGTTGGTTCGCCTAAGATGTATACAGGTGCTCATTGGGTTATGAGTACACCGGACAGGACTCGCCGGGAACATGCTAGTTGGTATTATACCTGACGTCAGATAGCAGTTCCCTGGTAACATGTGTACAGGTTAGTTCATCGACCTGATACCGTCATTTGTCTCGTGTGAGTTCCCACTGTGCTTTGATTACTACCCTACCACGGCTCAAAGGAGTCGTGCAAACAGGTTTTAGTTGGGTACAGTCCCGAGCCACATGGAGGCAGTGAGCGGATCGGCAGGGGTTCGTCTCTCCCGGTATTGGGGGTGAGGTCACGCAGTGTCTAGGAGAGCCATTACACGAAGTCCTTGGCCAAGGCAGGAGATTTACTGGTAGGTATTCCAGTAGTATCTCAGGGTGTTCTGGGCTACACTCCGACACGACTTGTACCGCTTTTGGGGGTCTGACTTTTACCTGTAAGTCCATATTGCGACCCCCGGTGCTTACGGGGAGGCGGAAACGGTATAAAAAACAAATTTTTATCGCAAGAGGCAACATGGACTAAACAAGGTCGGGATCGTGTCTAAACTAAACTAGCAAATACGCTAAAGGGAGTTAGCTACTCGGATGAAGGTTATACCTAAACTTGAACTCCTTCTTCTTGAAATCTTGTAGAGGTTGATGGTTCTCTTTTCGTCGCCTTCTTCCGTCAAAGATGGATCCACCTCGAAGGTTCGACCTTTGGGCTCTTCCTCGATCTTTGAGTGAACTAGGGTTTCCGGCTTGCTAAACCTTGAACCTAGAATGAGTAGAGAGTGACTAGGGGTTGCTTTTCTTTTTAAAGAGAAGGATTCTCAACACATGAGAAGGGTTCTCTTTTGCTAGAGGAAGAAGAAGATGAAGAGAGGAGAGAGGAGCTAAATGAGATAATGAGCTATCTTTTTCTTTCTTGCAACCATAATGCCAAAAGAAAAAGAATTATCTAAATAATAATAATTCAAAATAAGAATAGTTGATGGTAATTTGGAATGACCACTACCATGCTTCATTTAATGAAAAGTAAGCATGAATCAAGGAGGATCTTTCAAAGCATGATGGTGGTCAATATTCAACCATGGTCAACAAGTCAACCATGGTCAACAAGTCAACAAAATCAACCATAACATAATTCTCATTTAATTACTATTATTAATAGATAATTCATAAATCCATTAGGGTTTGGAAAATGATAACTGTCAACTGTGCATACGCACCCGTTCCGAAACCCTAATGAAATACCTCATCCTCCGCCTCAAGCAACTGTGCATACACACCTGCATTCTCGTTCCGAGGAACAAGAATACCAAGATATAAAAGCAACCCCAAAACATATACCAGTATCTGGCTCAAACCAGAGCCTGCCAGTATAATCCGTCCGGACTCCAAACGTGCACAAGTGCGCGGATGAGAACGAACCCTGTCGCAAAACCATGCGACCCCTACTCTGTTTTGCCCAGAGGCGAATACCCTCTGTGTGGGACTCTAAAGACTCGACACTACGCTGGCAGTGGGTTTAACCACAGACCGCAAGCGGCACTAGCTGTGCGTAACGGTCCCCAGGTAGATGCCGACAAGAAGGCTGACGAGGTGAAACCCCATCTGAACTCCTACTGAGTCTGAATGTGACATTCTCCGTACAGTCCGGTCTGTTCGTCTGATACATCGCATGTCGGGCCTAGGGGGCGGTAAAACGTCAGTCCCCCAATAGCGGTACAAGTCATGTCGGAGTGAAGCCCAAAACACCCTGAGATAACACTGGAAACCTACCAGTATATCTCGCTTGCCCTGGCCAGGGACTACTCGTGCAATGGCTCTCCTAGACACAGCGCGATGTCAACCCCCAATACCGGGAGAGACGAATCCTGTCTAACCGTCACTGCCTCCAAGTGCTTCGGGACTGCACCCAACCACCACCTGTTTGCACGACTCCTTTGAGCCGTGGTAGGGTAGTGATCAAAGTGCAGTGGGAACACACTCGAGGCGAAGTGCCAGTGTCAAGTCAGCGGACTAAGCTGCACTCATGTCACCTGGAAACTGATAACTGACGATAGGTATAATACCAACCTTTCAGTTCCCGACGAGTCCTGTCCAGTGTACCCGTAACCTAACGAGCACCCGTATACTATCTCCAGTACGACATACTGATGGCTGCGGGACAGACCATCTCCCACACTGGGATGAGAAGCGCATACGCTAGTCTACTCCGGAGTATCGATGCCCTGTCTCGATAGTCCTGCGACTAGGGACCTGTATAAGGATGTGCTTATAGATTACCCAGCCCCCACTAGTGTGACTGCCATCACAACGCTGGTAATCAAGCAAAGATCCTAAGGGCTCCACTAATGCGTATAGGTGATATCGCAAAATAAACACATGTACACATTGAAGTAGAAACAAACCAAGTAGCATACTACTATATTGAGCAAGATTGTTTATACAAGGTGAATATCCCAAGCTTCCATCAAGTAATATACAAACTAGTATGATACAGTAATGGCCTCTAGGGCATATACACTAACAATCTCCCACTTGCACTAAGGCCATGAACTGGCGTACCGAAGACCTATCATCTCGATCAGCCGCTCGAACTGAGTCTGGGGTAAGGCCTTGGTGAATGGATCTGCAGTTTTCTCTTCTGAAGCAACCCTCCGAAGCTCGATCTCCTTGCGATCTACGATCTCCCTGATCAGGTGATACCGCCTCAAGATATGCCTGGATCTCTGATGGGACCTGGGTTCCTTTGCTAAAGCTATAGCCCCGTTGTTGTCGCAATACAGAGGTACTGGGTCAACAATGGACGGAACCACCTGAAGTTCTTTTAAGAACTTCCTTATCCAGACAGCTTCTTTTGCGGCATTAGATGCAGCGATGTATTCCGCTTCCATAGTCGAGTCTGCAACGGTTTCCTGTTTGGAACTCTTCCAACACACCGCCCCTCCATTGAGGGTAAAGACAAAACCCGACATGGACTTGGAATCATCCTTGTCACTCTGGAAGCTGGAGTCAGCAAAGGCCTCAATCTGGAGGTCTTTTCCGCCATACACCAAGAACATCTCCTTAGTCCTTCTCAGGTACTTGAGAATGTTCTTTACTGCTATCCAATGTTTCTCCCCAGGGTTTGACTGATACCGGCTTACTACACTCAGTGCATAAGCTACATCCGGTCTGGTACACAACATCGCATACATTATAGAGCCTACCGCAGAAGCGTAGGGTATAATAGACATGCGATCCCTCTCCAAATCAGTCTTAGGAGACATCTCTTTAGAGAGGGTGATCCCGTGACAAGCCGGTAGGTTACCGCGCTTGGAATCTTCCATACTGAATCTTTTCAGTACGGTGTCGATGTACCTGGACTGTGAAAGTCCTAATATCCTCTTGGATCTATCACGATGGATCCGGATCCCCAGGATGTAAGAGGCATCACCCAGGTCTTTCATGGAGAACCTGTGTGACAAGAAACCCTTGACAGATTGTAGCATAGGAATGTCATTTCCTATTAAGAGAATGTCATCCACGTATAAAACAAGGAATACTACAGTTCTCGCTACAAATCTACTATAGATGCATGGTTCATCTGGATTTTTGATAAAGTCAAATTCCTTGACCGTCTCATCAAAACAGATGTTCCAACTCCGCGATGCCTGCTTTAGTCCATAGATGGACTTAAGCAACTTGCACACCTTTCCGCTGCTCCCACTCTGAATGAAACCCTCTGGCTGATCCATATAGACACACTCCTCTAAACTTCCATTTAGAAAAGCGGTTTTTACGTCCATCTGCCAAATCTCATAATCGTGGAAGGCAGCAATGGCAAGAAGGATCCGAATGGATTTCAGCTTAGCCACTGGAGAAAAGGTTTCGTCATAGTCCAAGCCAGGTCTTTGACGGAAACCCTTTGCTACAAGTCTAGCTTTATAGGTCTCAACCTGTCCATCTACACCAATCTTTCTTTTGAAGATCCACTTGCATCCTACGGGTTTTACCCCGTCTGGAGCAATGTCCAACGTCCATACTTTGTTGGTGTACATGGACTCCATTTCGGTCCGCATTGCATCCAGCCATTTTACCGAGTCTACGCTCTGAACGGCCTGCTGGAAGCTAGTAGGCTCATCATAGTCTATGATGCAATCCTCTCTATCCCCGTCTATGAGAAAACCGTAGTATCTCTCGGGCGGATGAGACTGCCTACTACTTCTGCGGAGCGGCATAGGAATGTCCTGTTCATTTGAACCCTCTGGTTCCATTAAGCTTTCAGTAATAGTCTGTGGTTCTGGAATTTCTTCCAGTTCTATTGCGCTCCCACTTACTTCTTTTTCTAAGAACTGATGTTCCAGAAAATGGGCATTACGAGAAACAAGGACTTTTTGTTCCTCTGCGTAATAGAAAAGATACCCCCTGGAGTTCTTTGGGTATCCCACAAACTTGCACAACACTGAGCGCGCCTCGAGCTTGTCCGTATGCTGCTTTTTGACATAAGCTGGACATCCCCAAATCTTCAGGTACTGAAGATAGGGTTTCTTCCCACTCCATAACTCATATGGTGTGGTAGGCACAGTCTTAGTAGGAACTCGGTTCAAAAGGTATGCAGCTGTTTCTAGCGCATACCCCCAGAATGATCGCGGTAACTCAGCGTTACTCATCATGGACCGTACCATATCCAATAGGGTCCGGTTCCGTCTCTCCGATACACCGTTATGTTGCGGGGTGTATGGAGGAGTAAGCTGAGAGAGAATCCCATTCTCTTTTAAGTAATTCAGGAACTCGGCACTTAAGTATTCTCCACCTCGATCCGATCTTAGAATCTTGATACTTTTGCCGGTTTGTTTTTCTACTTCATTCTTAAATTCCTGGAATTTTTCAAAAGATTCTGACTTATGTTTCATTAAGAAGACATAACCGTATCTTGAAAAATCATCCGTAAAAGTAATGAAGTAAGAATAACCGCTTCGCGCATGTGTAGACATTGGACCGCACACGTCGCTGTGTACGAGTCCCAAGAGCTCGCTCGCTCTTACTCCATGTCCAGTGAACGGAGTCTTTGTCATCTTTCCTTTGAGACAGGATTGACAAGTGGCATATGATTGATATTCGAACGGATCCAAATATCCTTCTGTATGTAACTTAGTCAACCTTCTCTCATTGATGTGACCCAGTCTACAATGCCATAAGAAAGTCTGATTGATATCTGGAGACTTTCTTTTGTGTGTATTCTGGACATTGAAAATCTGTGGTTGGTTTAATACGTATATACCATTGCTCAGTGTACCTGACCCAATCAGAACTTGATTAAGGTGAATGTTTACAACATTACTTACAAACGCAAATTCATAACCTTCTTTAGAAACCAAAGATACAGAAATGATATTACAAGTTGCGTTGGGTACAAAAAAGCAATTACGCAAAACCAAAACATGCCCATCTGACATTCCCAGGTGATAGTCCCCCACGGCTTTAGCATCCATGCTAGCTCCGTTCGCAACTCTGAGGGTCATGTCACCTGCCTTCAAAAACCTACGGTTTCTCAACGCCTGCAAAGAATTACAGATATGAGATCCTGATCCGGTATCCAATACCCAGGAAGTAGAGTTTATAGAAAGACAGTTTTCAATAACATACACACCTGAAGCTGAAGCCGCAACCTGCTTCAGTTCCTGTGTCCTGGCTTTCCAAGCCCTGCAATCTTTCTTCCAGTGTCCACTCTTGTGACAATAGAAGCATTCCTCTTTACCAACAAGCTTCCCCTCTATCTTTGTTGCCTTTTCCTTTCCCTTCGTACCCACTTTACTAACACCGCCTCTTGGTTTGGCGGGGGCTTTCTTCCTCTTTCCCTTGGCTTTCGCCTTGGACCTAGAGGAAGAAGATCCTCCTACAAACAAAGCGGGTGTATCCCTACCCTTCTGTAGGGTGCCCTCTGCGCTCCTCAGCAGGTTGAGGAGTTCTGAAAGTTCAACTTCCTTTTCTTGCAAGTTGAAATTCAGTATGAACTGGGCGTAAGTGGATGGAAGGGACTGAAGAATTAAATCTGTATAGAGTTCACTATCCAACGTGGTCCCAAGTTCTGCGAGCTCCTCAGTGTAGCCAATCATCTTAAGCACGTGGTCCGCTACCGATGATCCGACGGCCAACTTTGTCGAAAACAACTTCTTCGACACTTCGTATCTTGCGATACGAGACTGCTCTCCATACAGTTCTTTTGTATGGAGAAATATGGACTCGAGGTCCATATTCTCATGCCTCCTCTGATGTTCGTTGTCCATAGAGGCAAGCACGAGGCACCTGGCCTTCGCGCAATCAATCTCCCAAGTCTTACGGATTTCCTTATCCGCGACGCTGGAGGTGGGACCTGGGACGGGGGGAGCTTTGGTGGTAAGAAGATACCCCAGCTTGTCGTAAGTGATTGCCAATTTGACATTCCTGAGCCAATCTTTGTAGTTTGGCCCTGTCAGTATGTTTTTATCTAGAAGTAACTTAAGTCCAGTCATTTCGATTTGGTCGCTGCAGGGGGAGAGAAGAAACACTTAGCACGATGCTCTTGCAAGTTTAGAATGGTTTTTAATTTGTCTAAACAGGATGGCTCCCACTGTCTCTCGAATCCCTCCTCAAACCACAAAGGAAGAATTAGCCGGGATCAATCCCACCGTACAATACTTGCTTAACCGTTCAGCCATGCCAGTGTCGGTACTTCGAGGGAGGTTTTCCAACGCTTTCGCGAAGTTCCTTAATTTAAGAACCTCTTTTCCCTGGGGGCGTAGCCCCGCTAACACCTTTCTAGGCACCTACTAGGTTTATAGCATTGATCGTTTAGTGAGAAATTTCCCGAGGAGTAGCATATACTCACAGTAGGATCGGGATCCAAATATCATCGCGTGACGAAAATGAAGGAATCCTACCATAATCATCACACTCCAAATGGTATGCAAATCTAGCAAGTTTCAGTACTTATGAAACTCCCGATGTGGATTTTTGCCCCATGCTCTTATGACCTTGGCGTGAGGTCAAAATGTCATAAGTCACATGCAGGGTTCCTAGGCACTCTAGTGAGGTCTCCCAAGCCATCAACCATGGCAATTTCAAAAATTATGGTGCCTACAAACCCTAAAGTACGGATCGTTTGCTAGATATCTAGGCGAACAAGAACTAGTTAACAGTTAACTAAATAAAATACGGAAATACAACCTTTGTAGATCCGGTGCTCCACCTCCATAGCTCCGCAACGAGGTCCTCTCCGCTGTCCAAATCGAATCTGGGCTCTAGGATCGGCTTCGTCGGAGAATGGGCAAGCTAGGTCGTCGATGTCCATGCCGAAGATGATCTACGTCGAAGCATCGATGAATCAAGCTCCACCTTCACCAAGTCATGAAACTTGTGAAGGAAACACACTCTACTACTTGGCAAGAGGTAGAGGATGAAGAAATAGGAAGTGGGTAGACTTTAGAATTGGATTTCTCACTTGTTTGCATCAATCACCATTGATGGAGGTGAAGCTTTTCTTCTTCAAGTCAAGGAAGAAGAAGAAGAAAGCTTATGAAAAGTTATGATAAGAATGATTTAAATTATCAACAAAAAGAATACTTATCATGACTTAATCATAGTTAGGTGTAGAGAGTGAATCATAGTTAGTGAATGGTTAGGTAAAGGAGATGAAGACAAAAATGGTCAAAGTGCATGAAGCACTTAGAAACTTCATGAAGAAAATTGCAACCATTTTGTTTTCTTCTCACAATTTAAATTCAAAATAAATATATATAAATAAATGAATGATTAAAACAAAACCCTAACCATTCACAACCATGGTTCATTCTTTACACTTAACCAAAATTGGGCATGCATCATCAAACATGACACAAGCAAGTGCACAAAATCATATCGCATATGTAATGCGCACAAAAGAGTGAGAAAATCCATCTTAAAGTGACCCGATACTAGTTAATGCAAAGTAATATATCAAATATATAATTATACATTAAATCATTAAATCAACACTTGATTCAATGATCCGGTCATGCGCACATAACCGACTGGTATCAAATATATCGGCTTATCGAATCAACGCTTGAATCGATAACTAGGTTATATCGCATACAACCATTCGATATATTTATCGCGAGAATAGAATACGGTATCACATACACGCATTATTCTCGGTCCCGCACATATCTCATATGCACTCCTATTTCGTTTCGCTTGAGCCAGGAAACCTCTGTGTAGGACTCTAAAGACTCGTCAATACGCCGGCAGCGGATGATGATCATATCAAACATCCACAAGCCGCAAGCGGTCTGCTAAACGTAACGGCCACCCGGGTATTGAGCGATCTGAAGATCGACGAGCAAGCCCGCTCACACTCCAGTGAATCCGACCAGTAACACTACCGTACAGTCCGGTCTGATCGTCTGATATGTCGCATATCTCGCCTAGGGGTGGTAAACGTCAGATCCCAATAGCTCAATAAGTCGTGTCGATATGAGGTCTATAACTGTTCGAGAAACTACTGGTAACACTTACCAGTAAATCTCAGCAACCCTGGCCAGGGATTTCCTGTTATAGCCAATCGAACACAGCGCAACATCAACCCCCATATACCGGGAGAGACGAATCCCCTCCTATCGCTCATTGCCTCCATGTGACTCGGGACTGTACCCAAAAACCACCGTTTTGCACGCCCTCTTGGACGTGGTAAGATGGAAATCAAAGCACAGTGGGAACCACACAAGACTCTATGACGATCTTGGGTCAACAGACTACTCTGTACCAGTGTCACCAGAGAACTGCCATCTGACGTGAGGTATAATACCATCTGGGAGTTCTCGGCGAGTCCGTCCAGTGTACCCAGTCTCTACTGAGCACCCGTATATCTCCTCTGATGTCAAACACCGATGGATATGGGATCATCCATCGCCCATCTGTATGGGTCGAGAAGGTACACGCTAGTCTACTCTGGTATATCGATGCCCCGTCTCGATACACCCACGACTAGGGACTGTCAAGGATGTACTTATGGACTACCATGTCCCCACTAGTATGATCCGCATCATAGTCCAGGTAGTCAAGTACAGATCCTAAGGGCTTTACCAACATGTAACAGAGAGACAATCAGCATACACGTTAAGGTAAAGATCAACCAGATAGCATACTATCATGTCGAGCAAGAAAGTCCTCCCTATATACGTCCCAGCATCCACTACAATATACATCCTATGTATAGTAATGGCCTCTAGGGCATACATATAACTAACAATCTCCCACTTGCACTAGGGCCATCTGTAGCAGTGGTTTCAAGTATCTCATACTCAACCATCCCATGAAAGTCTCTCTCTGGGAACAGGCCTTTGTGAGTGGATCCGCTGTGTTGTCTTTTGAGTCTACTCTCCTAACCTCGATCACCCTGGAGATCAACCATCTCCATGATCAGGCGATGCTGCCTTAGAATAAGTCTGGATCACTGATGGGACCGGCGTTCCTTGGCATAAGCCACAACTCCATTGTCACACAATGGGAGGAACATAGTTCATCTCATGAACCTATATACACCCAAACAGCCTCTTTGGTAGCATCTTAAGTAGCGATGTATCCTGCCTTTATCGTCTAGTATGCCCGGTATCTAGCTTGGAACTCTTCCAACATACCTTCCCTTTACTGAGGGTAAAGACAATGCCTGTGACTGACACTCAGTCATCTTTATCACCCTGGAACCCTTCCAGTGATTCTCCCCAGGATCGATTGATACCATCTCACTACAACTAGTGAGAATCCCAACATCCATTTAGATCTATCTCATAGATCCAAAACTCTGGATTTAGGAGGTATCACTTTGATCCTATATGGAGAATCATGGTGATAAGCGGAGATTGATCGAGCGTAGCATAAGAAACTCCTTTCTTATCAAGAGTATGTCATCCACGTACTCTACGAGGATCGTGACCATACTCCCTACTACCTTTTTGTTTATACAAGGTTCATCTACCATTTTGATGATGTCAAACTCTTTGACTAATTCATCAAAACAGATGTTCCAACTCCGCGATGCATGCTTTATCCTATAAAGCATCTTGCTCACGTTTCCGCTGCTCCCACTGTCTACGAAGCCCTCTGGCTGTGTACTTATAGAAGCTCTTTTCCAAATCATCATTTAGAAAAGCAGTCAAGACACCCAACCACCAGATATCGCAGTCATGGTATGTAGCCGTGGCAAGTGGGATCTGGATGGACTTAAGCATAGCTACTTGAAAAGGTATCATCATGATCCACGCCTGGTCTTTGACGAAAACCTTTAACAAGTCTAGCTTTGAAAGTCTCAACTTTTCCATTTACACCAAGTAATCTTCTCAAGATATACTTGCTCCTGATGGGGATTTAACCCTTCAGATATAGCAACCAAAGTCCATACTTTGTTGGTGTATAAGGATTCCATCTCAGATCGCTAAGCATCCAGCCATTCTTACAGAGTCTTACTCTCGATGGCCAGCTCGAAACTAGTTGGGTCATCATCTCATGATGCAATCCTCGCTCCCACTGTCATAGAGAAACCGAAGTATCTCTCAGGTGGGTGAGGAACCCTACTAGATCGGCGGAGAGGCTGAGGTTCGTTGGTTTCTACTGAATACTTTGGTTCTATCAAATCATCAGCTGTAGTTTGTATAGCTGGAACCTTTCCAGTTGTACATAACTGACCTTGCCTCGAGCTTGTCCGGATTTTGCTTTTAGACATAGGCCGGACAAATCCAAATCTTAACTGGCTTAAGACATGGGCTCTTCCCTTTCCATATCTCATATGGAGTGGTAGGCAACTGATTTGATTTGAACCCTATTCAATAGGTATGCAACTTCTCAAGTGCATAACTCCCAAAAGGAAATAGGTAACTCAGCAGTACTCATCATAGAGCACACCATATCATATAGGGTGTATCTGCTCCGCCCCGATATACCATCGTGCTATGGTGTATACAGAGGAGTAATGCTGAGAGAGAATCTCATTCTCCTTTAAAATAGTCCAGGATTTCCGTGCTCAAGTATTCTCCTCCTTGATCACATCAAAGGACATAATACTTATACCCGTATTTTGGTTCTCTACTTCTAACTTATATTCTGTGAATATCTCAAAAGGTTCGGACTTGTGTTTCAACAGGAACATAGGTCTGAAACTCGAAAGATCATCAGAGAACGTAATGAAGTATAAAGAACCAGTCCTGGCATTTGTAGACTGGGGACCTAACATACATCAACATGTATCATCCCAAGAGTTCACTAACTCTTTCTCTGTTTCCAATAAACAGAGCTGTGGTCATCTTATCTTTGTGACATGACTGGCGAGTTTCACAAGATGTAAATTCAAACTGATTTAAATATGCATCTAAATGTAACTCTAGCTAGTCGGGTCGCATTGATATGACCTAGTCTACAATGCCTCAAGAAGGATTCGTTCATTTCTGAACTCTTCTTCTTGTGTGTGTTCCGTATACTAAGAACTGTAGTTTGATTTAGAACATCAATGCTTTTAGATAACGTGCCTGAACCGATCAACTTTTGATATAGGAAATGTTCAAAACATTATCCAACAATACAAAATTTTATCGTTTCTTTACTGATAAAGAGACAGATATGATTTTGTATATCAGGTTCGGTATCTAATAACATTCGTTCAGAATCAATGTATTGTAATACAGGGTGACAGTGACCGACAGACTTGGCTGCAACATTTGCCCCGTTTTCTGCCTCATGAAACTTATCACCCGTTCTCAGTTCTCTACCTATCTGTAGCCCTATGTAACAGATTACATATCTGGGATCCTGATCTGGTATCACATACCCAGGACGTAAAGGATACTGAGAAACAGTTTTGTATAATGAACACACCCGAAGATGATGCATCATCATGCACTCTCCTCGTTTGGGCGGCACGGGAAATCTGGTATTCCCCAATTTCCTGCTCTGTCTTATAACAATTATAAGTAGGAGCGGGACCAACGTTCCCCAGCTCAGTATAACAAGTGGGTTCGGTCAATATTCCGTATTATTATCTTGATTAAGGCGTGATATGGTCGCTACCTGGAGAGAGAGAGAAGAAAACACTCAGCGTGCGCTCTGTCAAGAATAGATTGGTTATTATTTTATCTAATCAGGATGGCTCCCACTGCTTTTTATCAAATCTTTCTTCAAACCCTAAAAGGAAAGACTAGCCGGGATTAATTACACATTACAAGTTCGCCAATCTTTCAGCCAGGCCAGTGTCGGTACTTTGAGGGAGGTCCCCCGTGCTTTCGCACGAACCTAATTAATGTAAACCTCGTTTTCCCAGAGGCGTAACCCCGTTGACACCTTTCTAGACACCTACTTGATCGGCTAATTGTAATGTATAAAACTCTCCCAGGAGTAACTCTTACTCGCAGCGGGTATCGGGATCCAACTATCTCATAGAAGGTATGCAATCTCATTGCAAATTTCAACACTTGAAATTCCCGATAATGTTTTGCCCCTAGCGTCCTATGACCTTGACGCAGGCCAACAAACCATAGTCCGCTAGTCAAGTTCAACCCGTCATTTCCTGATTGAATTAAACCCACCCGCACGACCCTTGACGCAGGCCAACAAAGTCGCACGACTACCCTAATCCAATCACATCATATGCATATACAGATAAGCACCAGTTAGCTACCGCACACTACGCCTTGACGCAGGCCAACAAACGTAGCACGAATACTAACTACTACTTATCTGAAATGACGGAGGGCTACGACAGGTTTTTCTGAAAACCTATTGCGTAATGAACTTGATATCGTTGTAGGATCGAATGAATTTTTGAAATGGAGTGTTTTTGAGGCTTTTCTAGTTTTGCTAAAGGAGTCACTCCCGGTGAAGGGATCGTCGGTCCTTTCCTCGTCGAATGAGGTGCGGGATATATCATATATATCACTGTGCAAAGCAAAAACTCTTAAAAGCAATCAAAAAACAAACCGAGGGTTGTAGCATCTGCCAGTTATTGCTAAAGGAGTCACTCCCGGTGAAGGGATCTCGGTCCTTTCCTCATCGAATAAGGTGCAGGATATATCACATATACCTCTGTGCAAAGCAAGAACTGTAGCTACCTGTTTTATTTTGAAATTCGATTCTACAACATCTTAGGTTTCTTTTAATTCATTAATCACATTAATGAAGTCCCATCATTTAAGTACCTAAACATCACAGATAGATATGACGTACACTTATGCCATCCGCGTTCGCCTCGATGTCCCCTTGTGCACCGTTAGGTTAGGTAACTAACGGCAGAGCAGGGCAGGGCTAGCGCGGGTGTAAAACATAAGTAACGTCTATATAATATATCATATATACTATATATAGTATCTATCACAGAACATCACATGATCACATTATAGATATCGCAGCAGAAGAATCATATGAAATATTGGATATACTAGGACGTCCGTGTTTTCAATACGAGCCAGTATAAAACACGGATTCCACGGTTGTGATGAATAGCCAAACCCACACCCCTAGACCCCTACGAGAGCGGCAAGCAACCCTACCAATTCTGGAGTTAGGAGACCCGGACTCGACTCCTCGAGTTGGTCTCCCACTGGACTCCAGAACCCGGTTACTTGTGCCCTCCTCCTTGGGTCTATCCTAGTGCAGAAAAGTAAATAATATACAAGAGGTGACAACTTCCGCAACCTGGAAGCGCCCCAATAAAAGAATATTACATACAAGTTTTTTCATGAATGAAAATGAAAAACACTCATCTCACATAAAAACCCCCGGCTATTCAAACACGACGATCCAATATAACATATCCAGCAACACATAACATCACATGTCATCAACGTAAGTAAATATGTCCATCCCAATTGTCGTTGACATATAGCAACGAAACCGGCGATATCACATATTACACTTACGGTCACAGAAAAGAAAGTGTAAAACTACAACAGTTGGAATCCGCAACCACCTCAGACATCACATGCCTGACCAAATGAATTCCTTAGACATCGCATGCCTAACAATTATAAACCCCGCATTTTAGTCTCATTATCGAAAACTCTTTTCAATATCTAGTCGGGGAATTCAACAAGATTCCCGACAGTCTGATCGAATACTCGTCGCAAACTTCAGTAGACGGCCACACCCCTGATACCGTCGACGAAGTGCACCAAGGCGGAACACCGCTACCGCGAGCACCCGAACGGATGCTTTCGGCGACGGGGTTCTCCTACAGTCACTTGGTCGGGGCTATGGAGTGAAGCTGTCTATTAAGTTTACCCGGCGAGTATCCGCGTACGCTACGTGATTGCGACGGACTTTTGATCACATCAAAATTCCGTGGCAACCGATCAAGTGAGACTAAATTGCTACGTTTATAACATTCATTTAGCTATCTCATAACCATTGTGAATTCCAATTATTGTATCCCATTCCAGATAAACAGAAAATGTTAAACTTTCCGATCGAACAATCGAACACCCAAGTTTTCCCGATACAGATCAACACATGAAACAAGCCTAACAACATTCAGTTCGTACCTCAGTACCGACGGTCCAGCCGTAGAAGGGTCAAGCCAACGCCTCACATGTGGCACGCCGTACTGCCCCAAACCCGAAGGTTCAAAGGGCAGTTCAAGACGGTCACATAATCGAGTTAAGGTTTGTGTCTTCTAGAGGGACCATCGCGTTACTTGCACTACTTAGAACGTCGTTAAACTCCGGAAAAATCCAACACTTGGAAATTTCCCGACAGGGGAAAAGTTGGGTATTGTATCCGGTCGAACTTTTTAACATATTCTAAAAATTATCCGGAAAGCCACACAGACAAAATTTGATATCCCGATCGAAACATCGAATTCCCAAATCAACTCAGAAAATTTCAACTCTGGAAACAATATTAAAAATACCCAGGAAAACCAGCACAGAATATTGTGAATTACTGTACCAATTAGGATGCCTAATACGACAAAATGGCCGCGCTTGCGCCGCACGAGCCAAGCTCGTGCCGCGGAAGCGCGGCGCACTGTAGGAATTAGGAAGCCGAATTTTACAGAATTTCTTATAATTTCCTGCTGATATTTCTGAACATTTTTAATGTGGAAAAATCCCTGTTTTTAAAATTGTACAGAGAGCAATTTCCCGGGTGAGGTTTCGGTTCGATCGGACTTCAATTTCCATCTGGACTTCGCCTAAGGCTCTAGCTAGGCTCTGATACCACTGCAGGGTTCCTAGGCACTCTAGTGAGGTCTCCCAAGCCATCAACCATGGCAATTTCAAAAATTATGGTGCCTACAAACCCTAAAGTACGGATCGTTTGCTAGATATCTAGGCGAACAAGAACTAGTTAACAGTTAACTAAATAAAATACGGAAATACAACCTTTGTAGATCCAGTGCTCCACCTCCATAGCTCCGCAACGAGGTCCTCTCCGCTGTCCAAATCGAATCTGGGCTCTAGGATCGGCTTCGTCGGAGAATGGGCAAGCTAGGTCGTCGATGTCAATGCCGAAGATGATCTACGTCGAAGCATCGATGAATCAAGCTCCACCTTCACCAAGTCATGAAACTTGTGAAGGAAACATACTCTACTACTTGGCAAGAGGTAGAGGATGAAGAAATAGGAAGTGGGTAGACTTTAGAATTGGATTTCTCACTTGTTTGCATCAATCACCATTGATGGAGGTGAAGCTTTTCTTCTTCAAGTCAAGGAAGAAGAAGAAGAAAGCTTATGAAAAGTTATGATAAGAATGATTTAAATTATCAACAAAAAGAATACTTATCATGACTTAATCATAGTTAGGTGTAGAGAGTGAATCATAGTTAGTGAATGGTTAGGTAAAGGAGATGAAGACAAAAATGGTCAAAGTGCATGAAGCACTTAGAAACTTCATGAAGAAAATTGCAACCATTTTGTTTTCTTCTCACAATTTAAATTCAAAATAAATATATATAAATAAATGAATGATTAAAACAAAACCCTAACCATTCACAACCATGGTTCATTCTTTACACTTAACCAAAATTGGGCATGCATCATCAAACATGACACAAGCAAGTGCACAAAATCATATCGCATATGTAATGCGCACAAAAGAGTGAGAAAATCCATCTTAAAGTGACCCGATACTAGTTAATGCAAAGTAATATATCAAATATATAATTATACATTAAATCATTAAATCAACACTTGATTCAATGATCCGGTCATGCGCACATAACCGACTGGTATCAAATATATCGGCTTATCGAATCAACGCTTGAATCGATAACTAGGTTATATCGCATACAACCATTCGATATATTTATCGCGAGAATAGAATACGGTATCACATACACGCATTATTCTCGGTCCCGCACATATCTCATATGCACTCCTATTTCGTTTCGCTTGAGCCAGGAAACCTCTGTGTAGGACTCTAAAGACTCGTCAATACGCCGGCAGCGGATGATGATCATATCAAACATCCACAAGCCGCAAGCGGTCTGCTAAACGTAACGGCCACCCGGGTATTGAGCGATCTGAAGATCGACGAGCAAGCCCGCTCACACTCCAGTGAATCCGACCAGTAACACTACCGTACAGTCCGGTCTGATCGTCTGATATGTCGCATATCTCGCCTAGGGGTGGTAAACGTCAGACCCCAATAGCTCAATAAGTCGTGTCGATATGAGGTCTATAACTGTTCAAGAAACTACTGGTAACACTTACCAGTAAATCTCAGCAACCCTGGCCAGGGATTTCCTGTTATAGCCAATCGAACACAGCGCAACATCAACCCCCATATACCGGGAGAGACGAATCCCCTCCTATCGCTCATTGCCTCCATGTGACTCGGGACTGTACCCAAAAACCACCGTTTTGCACGCCCTCTTGGACGTGGTAAGATGGAAATCAAAGCACAGTGGGAACCACACAAGACTCTATGACGATCTTGGGTCAACAGACTACTCTGTACCAGTGTCACCAGAGAACTGCCATCTGACGTGAGGTATAATACCATCTGGGAGTTCTCGGCGAGTCCGTCCAGTGTACCCAGTCTCTACTGAGCACCCGTATATCTCCTCTGATGTCAAACACCGATGGATATGGGATCATCCATCGCCCATCTGTATGGGTCGAGAAGGTACACGCTAGTCTACTCTGGTATATCGATGCCCCGTCTCGATACACCCACGACTAGGGACTGTCAAGGATGTACTTATGGACTACCATGTCCCCACTAGTATGATCCGCATCATAGTCCAGGTAGTCAAGTACAGATCCTAAGGGCTTTACCAACATGTAACAGAGAGACAATCAGCATACACGTTAAGGTAAAGATCAACCAGATAGCATACTATCATGTCGAGCAAGAAAGTCCTCCCTATATACGTCCCAGCATCCACTACAATATACATCCTATGTATAGTAATGGCCTCTAGGGCATACATATAACTAACATCACATGTCAAGTTCTTCCCATCATTATCCCGGTTGATTTGAATCCACCCGTACCTACCCTTGACGTAGGCCAAAATGGCGGTACGACTGTCTCAAAACAACGCATTATATCTATGCAACAGATAAATATCCGGCAGCTACCAATCACTATGCCTTGGCGTGAGGTCAAAATACATAGCTTGAATACTACCGTATATTTAACTGAAATGATGGAGGGCTACGAATGGTTTTGGCGAAACCGTGAACGTAGTGAACTTGATATAATCGATGGAACGAGATAGCTTTTAGAAGGAGTGGCTCAAGCTCCGCATTTAAAAGTTAGTTTTGAAAAGAACCGAGTGGTTTTTCGAAAGTGTTCCAACGACTTTTAACTTGGTTTATTATCTTGCATTAGTTCTTTTAATGCGTGATATTCTTGCATTAGTTCTTTTAATGCGTCCCATCATTTAATCCTACCATTGCAGAAAACAACCAAAATATGACGTACGCTTATGCCATTCGCATTCGCCACGGGGTCCCGTCATCACTCGTTAGGTTACTTAACTAACGACAGAGCGGGGGCTGGGCTAGTGCGGCTGTAAAACATAAGCAACGCCTAAATAGAAAGCAATGATAGACATTACAGATCACAGATGAATACATTGGATATACTAGCAATCCGCAATCCTTTCGAGCCTGTAACGAAAAGCGGATTACACGGTCGCAGTGAATAGCCAAATACCCCATCCAAGACCCCTACGGGTGCGGCAAACTACCCGCCAAGTACCCGGTAGTTTGTGCACCCCTCCATGGGTCTATCCTAGGAGCAAAAACAGTAAAAAGAATTATACAATGACGGCTACAACTCCGACCCGGTTGTGCGGCCAAACAAATAATATTATTACATCAATTTACATTTACAAATGAATGAAAGAAAAACAAAAGCTCATCTCACATCCACCCCGGCTATTCACCCGCGACAGTCCAACAGATTCATATACACAATCCAATATCAAACACAGATCATGTATAACCCCGACTAATCGACTTATAGCGATTAGCCGACGTTCAATACATGCAAACATCACAGATATAACCAACATAGCCAAAGTGCAGTGAAGTTCGGAAAAAATACGGAATTATAGGACCCCAAAAGTGAATTTCTGTTCTGGAAAATCTGGGTATATATAATACATCTGAAAAATCCCAAAACACCACCAGAAGAACACTGCACGAAAAACGATGCAGAGAGGAAAACAAACTGCGGCGCTTCCACGGCACATGCCTACCTCGTGCCGCGGAAGCGCGGCGGTTTAAATGATTTAGGGCATCGTATTTCTTGTGTGTTCAAACAAAACCCTGAGCCGAATTTACAAGTATAAAGTTTTTCATTTAGAGCAGAAAAAAATTCAACAGAAACTTAGGGTTTTGGTTTTTCCGGTTTTGCGATTTTTCGGTTTCGAACTTCCATACACTTCGCTACCAAGCTAGTTTAAGTTTAGTTAGGCTCTGATACCACTGTAAGTCCATATTGCGACCCCCGGTGCTTACGGGGAGACGGAAACGGTATAAAAAACAAATTTTTATCGCAAGAGGCAACATGGACTAAACAAGGTCGGGATCGTGTCTAAACTAAACTAGCAAATACGCTAAAGGGAGTTAGCTACTCGGATGAAGGTTATACCTAAACTTGAACTCCTTCTTCTTGAAATCTTGTAGAGGTTGATGGTTCTCTTTTCGTCGCCTTCTTCCGTCGAAGATGGATCCACCTCGAAGGTTCGACCTTTGGGCTCTTCCTCGATCTTTGAGTGAACTAGGGTTTCCGGCTTGCTAAACCTTGAACCTAGAATGAGTAGAGAGTGACTAGGGGTTGCTTTTCTTTTTAAAGAGAAGGATTCTCAACACATGAGAAGGGTTCTCTTTTGCTAGAGGAAGAAGAAGATGAAGAGAGGAGAGAGGAGCTAAATGAGATAATGAGCTATCTTTTTCTTTCTTGCAACCATAATGCCAAAAGAAAAAGAATTATCTAAATAATAATAATTCAAAATAAGAATAGTTGATGGTAATTTGGAATGACCACTACCATGCTTCATTTAATGAAAAGTAAGCATGAATCAAGGAGGATCTTTCAAAGCATGATGGTGGTCAATATTCAACCATGGTCAACAAGTCAACCATGGTCAACAAGTCAACAAAATCAACCATAACATAATTCTCATTTAATTACTATTATTAATAGATAATTCATAAATCCATTAGGGTTTGGAAAATGATAACTGTCAACTGTGCATACGCACCCGTTCCGAAACCCTAATGAAATACCTCATCCTCCGCCTCAAGCAACTGTGCATACACACCTGCATTCTCGTTCCGAGGAACAAGAATACCAAGATATAAAAGCAACCCCAAAACATATACCAGTATCTGGCTCAAACCAGAGCCTGCCAGTATAATCCGTCCGGACTCCAAACGTGCACAAGTGCGCGGATGAGAACGAACCCTGTCGCAAAACCATGCGACCCCTACTCTGTTTTGCCCAGAGGCGAATACCCTCTGTGTGGGACTCTAAAGACTCGACACTACGCTGGCAGTGGGTTTAACCACAGACCGCAAGCGGCACTAGCTGTGCGTAACGGTCCCCAGGTAGATGCCGACAAGAAGGCTGACGAGGTGAAACCCCATCTGAACTCCTACTGAGTCTGAATGTGACATTCTCCATACAGTCCGGTCTGTTCGTCTGATACATCGCATGTCGGGCCTAGGGGACGGTAAAACGTCAGTCCCCCAATAGCGGTACAAGTCATGTCGGAGTGAAGCCCAAAACACCCTGAGATAACACTGGAAACCTACCAGTATATCTCGCTTGCCCTGGCCAGGGACTACTCGTGCAATGGCTCTCCTAGACACAGCGCGATGTCAACCCCCAATACCGGGAGAGACGAATCCTGTCTAACCGTCACTGCCTCCAAGTGCTTCGGGACTGCACCCAACCACCACCTGTTTGCACGACTCCTTTGAGCCGTGGTAGGGTAGTGATCAAAGTGCAGTGGGAACACACTCGAGGCGAAGTGCCAGTGTCAAGTTAGCGGACTAAGCTGCACTCATGTCACCTGGGAACTGATAACTGACGATAGGTATAATACCAACCTTTCAGTTCCCGACGAGTCCTGTCCAGTGTACCCGTAACCTAACGAGCACCCGTATACTATCTCCAGTACTACATACTGATGGCTGCGGGACAGACCATCTCCCACACTGGGATGAGAAGCGCATACGCTAGTCTACTCCGGAGTATCGATGCCCTGTCTCGATAGTCCTGCGACTAGGGACCTGTATAAGGATGTGCTTATAGATTACCCAGCCCCCACTAGTGTGACTGCCATCACAACGCTGGTAATCAAGCAAAGATCCTAAGGGCTCCACTAATGCGTATAGGTGATATCGCAAAATAAACACATGTACACATTGAAGTAGAAACAAACCAAGTAGCATACTACTATATTGAGCAAGATTGTTTATACAAGGTGAATATCCCAAGCTTCCATCAAGTAATATACAAACTAGTATGATACAGTAATGGCCTCTAGGGCATATACACTAACATTACCAACCCCCTAGGCCCGCCATGCGATACTCATAGACGAACGGACCGGACTGTATGGATATTGTCACTGACAGGCTCAGTAGGGTGTCAGGATGAGTTCGCTCATCGACCTCCCTTTTGGTCAATACCTGGTAGCCCGTTACGTACGGCTAATACCTCTGACGTGCTAGTGGTTAAATCCACAGCCAAAGTAATGACGAGTCTTTAGAGTCCCCCACAGTCAGTTTCTCAAGTTTCGGGCGAAACGTTGTAGAGGCCGTATGATATATGACAGGGTCCGATCATATACGTGCAGTAGTACACGGATCATGATCGGGCGGATCATACTAGTGGGCTTTGGTTTAAGCCGGATCCTAGTATTAGATTTATTGGATTACTTTAGTCTCATCGCATTCGTATTCAGTCGGAATGCGGGTGCAGGTATGTATATACAGGTGAGGGGTACTCTTGTGATCCGTCACGAGTTTACTTTAGTAGATGCCATTCTCTTTTTATTGTTGCAAACATTTGGATTAATGTTGGCATAAGGAAATAATGAGCTCAAAATCATGATTAGGAGCATTTAATGTGACACATGCACAAGTGATGAGTCATGGTCTCTTTACTTGTGCATATGTCACATTATGTGATGTTTTAGTGAGTTGAAATGATAAGAGGAGAGAGAGGGGCAGCCATATGATGATGGTTAGCTCTTGTATTTTTTGCTTATTGATCTCACTCTCTCACTTTATCATTTGCAACATCATAAAAAGAAAAAGATGAGGAAACTTGTTCTTCTTCCTCTTCTTTGAGCTCACTATCTCCTCACCAATGGCATCCACTAAATCCTCAAGAGACAAAATTGTCACAAATATTCTCTACAACACCTTGGACACGTCGATTAGCACACTTCGTGCCCGAGTTGCTTCGGATGAAGCGGGAGCCCGTAAAAAGACTCGTAGATGTGGTGCACTTTCCGACGAGGAGATTAAGACCGGAGTTGCAGCGGGGAGCTTGGGATGGTGGCCAAAGACCGAAGGACACGGATCGATTGGTATAGCTTTCCAACCCTTTCTCTAGTAGCTAGTTGTAGGTTAATGGTTCGATCCGAGTTTTAAGCATACGATAGCGCCGGTTTCTAGATTGAAAAAGTTTCTGTTTTCCGCATTTTGGCCTCGGATAGACGGCCGGGGCGCTACCGTAGACTTACAGCCTACCCATAACTCTAAAGAACCAAGCCCTTGAAAGAGACGATCGAACAGCTACCCTGCTCGGCCATCCCTGGTGGGTAACCCCCCTACCGCCGCGACAGATGCATGAAGCCTTAGCAGGAGATGACGGCGCAGCTACCCTGCCCTGTCACCCCCAGATGACGGCCGATACTCTAAATCAGAAATGGATGTCAAGTCTGCGCAAGCCTAAACGATCTTCCCCTCGACCTCGGGGCCCAAGGAGATACCTCCTCGGAGACGCTCATCGACAAACAACTACAGTCAGCTCGACGGACGATCGTTAGACAGAGGGCCAACCTGACATGAAAGCACAACGGCGCAAGTAAAAATATCCCAAGCAAGCATTCTTCACAAACAGATAGCAGAAAGGAAAAATTTATCACAACTGAAGAAGAAAAACTTTATTACTACTGTCAAAGATAAGTTTTTACAACAGGTATTTTTTGGGCTCCTCGGCCTTACAAAATTCAAAAGAAAAACAAAATGAAGATAGGGGAGCGGGGGCTCTACACCTTAGGCCCGGGCACGACCTCGAGGTCTTCGACCTCCACCACCGGGGGCGCTGGGTCCTCGGCCCCCTCCCCGCCGGGAGCCTCTCCCCCTTGCTCGTCAACGCCCACGAGGGGGGACTCAGCCCGCAGATCTGCGTCGTCGAACCCCGGCATCCGAGACTTGACGGCATCAAGGGCTGTTGCGCCACGGCAGCGCCCCGGCCGTCTACTCGAGGCCAAAATGCGGAATCAAAAATTTTCTTTACTTTTAAACTGGCGCTACCGCGGACAATATACCCGGATCGTAACCATTAACCTAATCCTAGCAATCAAGAGAAAGGGTGAGAGATATACCGAGTGATCCGTGTCCTCCGGTCTTCTCGTCGTCGTCCCGATCTCCCGCGGAATCTCCGGTCTTCATCTCCTCGCCGGAAAAGGCACCACGTAGCCGGATTCTTTTACGGGCTCCCACCTCTGGACCGAGGCAACTCGGGCGCGAAGTTGGCAAGCCAACTCGTCCAAGGGTACTGTAGGTTGTAGTGTAGTGGCTTGTCTCTTTGGGGTTTGTGAAGTTGCCATGGAGGAATGAGGAGGAGAATGAAAAGGAGCAATATCAAAATGAAGCTAGTCTCTTTGCAAACATAGAATGAGATGAATGATAATTTCCCACACCCAATCAAAAATCCCTCTCCCTCTCATCAAAAGTGGCCGGCCCCTCTCATGAGAAATAGTGGAGGAATGAATCACCACATCCAAGGGAGGTGATGGTAGGAAAAGTAGAGGGTGACCACATCCAAAGTAAACCTCACATCAACTCTTAATCCATTCAAATCAAGAAAGAGATGGAAATAGAATCTAATGATACTAGTAACCATCATGATGCCACCAATAAGCAAGAAACCCCTCCACAACAAGTTATTTGCAAACTTGCAAATAACCCCCTCCATCATAAAAGTCCGGTCGTGAAGGAACAAAGAAAAACCGGCCGGAACGGAATGCAAACTGGCAACTTCAGAAAACTGATCCCGTAATAAATTACAGGAAAACCCCGCGACTGCATATACATGCCTACATTTGTATTCCCACTGAATACAAATGCAACGAGACAAAATCTACACTGTCTAATACTAGGATCCGGCTTAAACCAAAGCCGGCTAGTAAAATCCGTCCGATCACGATCCGTGCAATACCGCACGTATCTGATCGAACCCTGCCATATCTCCATACAGCCTCTACAGCGTTTCGCCCGAAACTTAAGTAACTGGGTGTGGTGGACTCTAAAGACTCGTCAATACTATGGCTGTGGATTTAACCACTAGCACGTCAGAGGTATTAGCCATACGTGACGGGCCACCAGCTATTGACTAAAAGGGACGTCGATGAGCGAACTCATCCTGACACCCTACTGAGCCTGTCAGTGACAATATCCGTACAGTCCGGTCCGTTCGTCTATGAGTATCGCATGGCGGGCCTAGGGGGCTGGTAAAAGTCAGACCCCCAAAAGCGGTACAAGTCGTGTCGGAGTGGAGCCCAGAACACCCTGAGATACTACTGGAATACCTACCAGTAAATCTCCTGCCTCGGCCGAGGGCTTTGTGTAATGGCTCTCCTAGACACAGCGCGACCTCACCCCCAATACCGGGAGAGACGAACCCCTACAGATCCGCTCACTGCCTCCATGTGGCTCGGGACTGTACCCAAGTAAAACCTGTTTGCACGACTCCATTCAGCTGTGGTAGGGTAGTAATCAAAGCACAGTGGGAACTCACACGAGACAAATGACGATCTCAGGTCGATGAACTAACCTGTACACATGTCACCAGGGAACTTCTATCTGACGTCAGGTATAAGACCAACTAGCATGTTCCCGGCGAGTCCTGTCCGGTGTACTCATAACCCAATGAGCACCTGTATACATCTTAGGTGAACCAACTGACACCAGTGGCTTGTGAGACCGGCCACCGCCCCTCGTCGGGGTCTCGACTGTATACACTAGTCTACTCTGGAGAATCGATGCCCTGTCTCGAAACTCCCACGACTAGGGACCTTTTAAGGATGTGCTTATAGACTACCAGCTCCCACGTATATGATCGCCCTCATACTGCTGGCAGTCAAGCAAGAATCCTAGGGGCTCTATCAACGTGTAATAGCGACTTGTCAGGTCACCTAAAGCAGTACACGATGATAAACCTGATAGCATACTATCATCTCGAGTAAGATTGTCCTACCGGGATAGGTCCTCCCTCAATCATTGCAATCACGCACCTGTGATCCAATAATTGACTCTGAGGGCACTATCTCCAACAATCTCCCACTTGCACTCAAGGCTAATTATTGCGATGTCGCATACTCACAGCCCGTGTGATACCGAACATCCAACCCCTCTACTAGTCAGTCTCACAAAACCCGTTTGCGAAACTATTGTGTTCGAGGAATAGCCTCAGTGAGTGGATCCGCTGTGATGTTTCTTTCTATGTCTCTCTATATCTCAAGTTCGCGGAGAAAGCCATCTCCCGAAATGAGCAATACCTGTCTTAGAATGTGTCTGGATGTCTGATGGGACCTAGCTCATAAATGAACTCCAAATCCAAACTTCTTAGACTGTATTGTCAACTGAACTTAATCAGTATCCTGCGCTATGCCTCCCTCAGTATCCTACTGGACCACCTGTCCAAAATACTGCCCCTCGTTAGAGGGAAAACTATAACTCTGACGGCCACTCTGCCATCCAGGTCACCTTGGAAGCCTGGAATGATAACCGTCTCCTAAAAGAGGCTGCCGTTATCAAATCCCTAGAACATCCGCTTATGTTCTAAAGCTGCTTCCTAATATTTCTCCAGGATTGGATTAGTATCAATTTATTGCATCTACTGCAAGAACAACATCTGGTGTGATACTTGACATCTCATGATTGACTCAATTGCCTAAGCAAGTGATCTGCCAATCATGCACATCCCTCTCTACTTTAGTCTATAAGACACCTTTAGAGAGGGTGACTCCAATACCTGCAGGTACACTACCGTGCCAGGAGTCGTCCATTCTAAATACTCATAGAATGCTGTCAAAGTACCCAGATTGGGAAACCACCCAAATCTAGATCTAAAACCATAAATCCAGTAACCAGAATGTCTGATATAATATCCAAGTCCCATGTGGAGAAACCACTGTGTGACAACCAAAGAATAACCGATCGTAGTATAGGAATATCACTTCCTACTCTGTGTATGTTATCCTTGAAAGGTTCCTAGGCACACTAGTGAGGTCTCACAAGGCATCAACCATGCCAATTTCAAAAATTACGGTGCCGAGAAACACTAATACGGATCGTTGGCTAGAAGTTTAGGCGACAAAGCAACTAGTTAACTACTTTAACTAAGAGTACGGAAATACAACCTTTGTAGATCCGGTCCTCCACCTCCACGGCTCCGTGATGAAGTCCTCTCCGCTGTCCAAATCGAATCTTGGGCTCTAGCGTCGGCTTCATCGGAGAAAAAGCGGGCAAGGTCATCGACGACGATGCCGAAGATGATCTACGTCGAAGCATCACTAGATCAAGCTCCAACTTCACCAAGTCAAGAAAACTTGTGAAGGAAACACCCTATACTACTTGGCAAGAGGTAGAGGATGAAGAAATAGGAAGTGGGTTCACTTTAGAATTGGATTTCTCACTCATTTGCTCAAGTTGCCATTGTTGAAGCAAGCTTTCTTCAAGTGAAGAAGAAGAAGAAGAAGATGAATATTATGATGAGTATTTTTCCAAAAAGGAAATAAAATGAATACTTATCATAATGTAACCATGGTCAAGTGTAGAGAATAGACTAGGGTTAAGTGGAATGGTTAGGGTTAAGCATGAGACAAAATGGTGACTTAGTCAAAGCTTCATGAAACTTCAAATACAAACAAAGAAAGCCACCATTTTTCCCATTTTCTTTTCCAAAATAAATAAATGAAATAAATAAATAAATGAATAAGAAAATGAAAACCCTAACCATTACACAACCATGGTTTAATCTTTACACAAACCCTAGTGAGCATGTATCATCAAACATGATACAAACTTGTGTACAAAAGTATATCACATATACAATGTGCACAATCCAAGTGAGAAAATCCATTTAAAATGAACCAATACTAGTTAATGTAAATTAATATATCATATATATAATTATACATTAAATCATTAAATCAACACTTGATTTAACGATCCGGTTATATCGCATATGACCGACTAATATTCAATGTATCGGCTTATCGAATCAATCCTTGATTCGATAACTAGGTTATATCGCATACAACCATTCGATACATTCATCGCGAGAATGGAATACGGTATCACATACACGCATTATTCTCGGTCCCGCACATATCTCATATGTGCTCCTATTTCGTTTCGCTTGAGCCAGGAAACCTCTGTGTAGGACTCTAAAGACTCGTCAATACGCCGGCAGCAGGTGATGATCATATCAAACACCCACAAGCCACAAGCGGTCTGCTAAACGTAACGGCCACCCGGGTATTGAGCGATGAGAAGATCGACGAGCAAGCCCACTCACCCTCCTGTGAATCCAACCAGTAACACTTACCGTACAGTCCGGTCTGATCGTCTGATATGTCGCATATCTCGCCTAGGGGTGGTAAACGTCAGACCCCAATAGCTCGATAAGTCGTGTCGATATGAGGTCTATAACAGTTCGAGAAACTACTGGTAACACTTACCAGTAAATCTCAGCAACCCTGGCCAGGGATTTCCGGTTATAGCCAATCGAACACAGTGCAACATCAACTCCCTATACCGGGAGAGACGAATCCCCTCCTATCGCTCATTGCCTCCATGTGATTCGGGACTGTACCCAAAAACCACCGTTTTGCACGCCCTCTTGGACGTGGTAAGATGGAAATCAAAGCACAGTGGGAACCACACAAGACTCTATGACGATCTCGGGTCAACAGACTACTCTGTACCAGTGTCACCAGAGAACTGCCATCAGACGTAAGGTATAATACCATCTGGGAGTTCTCGGCGAGTCCGTCCAGTGTACCCAGTCTCTACTGAGCACCCGTATATCATCTCTGATGTCAAACACCAATGGATATGGGATCATCCATCGCCCATCTGTATGGGTCGAGAAGGTATACGCTAGTCTACTCTGGTATATCGATGCCCCGTCTCGATACACCCACGACTAGGGACTTTGAAGGATGTACTTATGGACTACCATGTCCCCACTAGTATGATCCGCATCATAGTCCAGGTAGTCAAGTACACATCCTAAGGGCTTTACCAACATGTAACAAAGAGACAATCAGTGTACACGTTAAGGTAAAGAGTAACCAGATAGCATACTATCATGTTGAGCAAGAAAGTCCTCCCTATATATGTCCCAGCATCCACTACAATATACATCCAATGTACAGTAATGGCCTCTAGGGCATACATATAACTAACAATCTCCCACTTGCACTAGGGCCATCTGTAGCAGTGGTTGTAGTATCTCATACTCAACCATCCCATAAAAGTCTCTCTCTGGGAATAGGCCTTCGTGAGTGGATCCGCCGTGTTGTCCTCTGAATCTGGTCTCCTAACCTCGATCCCTTAGAGATCAACCATCTCCATGATCAAGTGATACTGCCTTAGAATATGTCTGGATCACTGATGAGATGTGCGTTCCTTGGCATAAGCCACAACTCCATTGTCACATAATGGGAGGAACATAGTTCATCTCATGAACCAATATACACCCAAACAGCCTCTTTGGTAGCATCTTAAGTAGCGATGTATCATGCCTTTATCGTCTAGTATGCTACGGTATCTAGCTTGGAACTCTTCCAACATACCGTCCCTCTGCTTAGGGTAAAGACAATGCCTGTGACTGACATTCAGTCATCTTTATCACCCTGGAACCCTTCCAGTGATTCTCCCCAGGATCGATTGATACCATCTCACTACAACTAGTGAGTATCCTAACATCCATTTAGATCTATCTCATAGATCCAAAATCCAGGATTTAGTAGGTATCACTATGATCCTATGTGGAGAATCATTGTGATAAGCGGAGATTGATCGAGCGTAGCATAGGAAACTCTTTCCCTATCAAGAGTATGTCATCCACGTACTCTACGAGAATCGCCACCATTCTCCCTACTACCTTTTTGTTTATACAAGGTTCATCTACCATTTTGATGATGTCAAACTTTTTGACTATCTCATCAAAACAGATGTTCCAACTCCGTGATGCCTGCTATATCTTATAAAGCATCTTGTACACGTTTCCGCTGCTCCCACTGTCTACGAGGCCCTCTGGCTGTGTACTTACAGACGTTCTCCTCTAAAACATCATTTAGAAAAGCTGTCATGACACCCAACCACCAGATATCGTAGTCATGGTATGTAGCCATGGCAAGTAGGATCTGGATGGACTTAAGCATAGCCACTTGAAAAGGTTTCATCATTCTCCACGCCTGGTCGATGACGAAAACCTTTAACAAGTCTAGCTTTTGAAAGTCTCAACTTTTCCATCTACACCAAGTAATCTTCTCAAGATATACTTGCTCCTGATGGGGATTTAACCCTTCAGATATAGCAACCAAAGTCCATACTTTGTTGGTGTACATGGATTCCATCTCAGATCGCTAAACATCCAGCCATTCTTACAGAGTCTTACTCCTGATGGCCAGCTCGAAGCTAGTTGGGTCATCATCTCATGATGCAATCCTCGCTCCCACTGTCATTGAGAAACCGAAGCATCTCTCAGGTGGGTGAGGAACCCTACTAGATCGGCGGAGAGGCTGAGGTTCGTTGGAATCTACTGAATCCATTTGGTTCTACCAGATCATCTGCTTTAGTTTGTATAGCTGGAACTTTTCCAGTTCTACATTACAGACTAACCTGCTCGAGCTTGTCCGGATTTTGCTTTTATTCATAGGCCGGACAACCTCGAATCTTAACTAGCTTAAGACATGGGCTCTTCCCATACCATATCTTATATGGAGAGGAAGGCTGTGATCTGATTCGAACCCTATTCAATAGGTATGCAACTTCTTAAGTGCATTACTCCCAAAAGGAAATAGGTGACTCAGTAGTACTCATCATAGAGCACACCTTATCATATAGGGTGTGATTGCTCCACCCCGATATACCATCGTGCTATGGTGTATACAGAGGAGTAATGCTGAGAGAGAATCTCATTCTCCTTTAGAATAGTCCAGGATTTCCGTGCTCAAGTATTCTCCTCCTTGATCACATCAAAGGACATAATACTTATACCCGTATTCTGGTTCTCTACTTCTAGCTTATATTCTGTGAATATCTCAAAAGGTTCAGACTTGTGTTTCAACAGGAACATATGTCTGAGTCTCGAGAGATCATCAAAGAATATAATGAAGTATAAAGAACCGGTCTTGGCATGTGTAGACAGGGGACCTTACATACATCAACATGTATCATCCCAAGAGTTCACTAACTCTTTCTCTGTTCCCAATAAACAGAGCTGTGGTCATCATATCTTTGTGACATGACTGGCGAGTTTCACAAGATGTAAATTCAAACTAATTTAAATATGCATCTTTATGTAACTCTAGCTAGTCGGGTCGTATTGATATGACCTAGTCTACAATACCTCAAGAAGAATTCGTTCATTTCTGAACTCTTCCTCTTTTGTGTGTTCCGTATACTAAGAACTGTAGTTTGATTTAGAACATCAATGCTTTTAGATAACGTGCCTGAACCGATCAACTTTTGATATAGGAAATGTTCAAAACATTATCCAACAATACAAAATTTTATCATTTCTTTACTAATAAAGAGACTGATATGATTTTGTATATCAGGTTCGGTATCTAATAACATTCGTTCAGAATCAATGTATTTGTAATACAGGGTGACAGTGACCAACAGACTTGGATGCAACACTTGCCCCGTTTTCTGCCTCATGAAACTTATCACCCGTTCTCAGTTTTTCTACCCTTTTGTAGCCCTATGTAAGAGATTACATATCTGGGATCCTGATCCGGTATCATATACCAAGGATGCGGAGGATACTGAGAAACAGTTCTGTATAATGAACACACCCGAAGATGATGCATCAGCATGCACTCTCTTCGTTTGGGTGGCACGGGAATTCTGGTATTCCCCAATTTCCTACTCTGTCTTATAACAATTATAAGTTGGAGCGGGACCAACGTTCCCCAGCTCAGTATAACAAGCGGGTTCGGTAAATTTATCCGTATTATTATCTTGATTAAGGCGTGATATGGTCGCTACCTGGAGAGAGAGAGAAGAAAACACTCAGCGTGCGCTCTTGCAAGAATAGATTGGTTATTATTTTATCTAATCAGGATGGCTCCCACTGCTTTTTATCAAATCTTCCTTCAAACCCTAAAAGGAAAGACTAGCCGGGATTAATTACACACTACAAGTTCGCCAATCTTTCAGCCAGGCCAGTGTCGGTACTTTGAGGGAGGTCCCCCGTGCTTTCGCACGAACCTAATTAATGTAAACCTCGTTTTCCCAGAGGCGTAACCCCGTTGACACCTTTCTAGACACCTACTTGATCGGCTAATTGTAATGTATAAAACTCTCCCAGGAGTAACTCTTACTCGCAGTGGGTATCGGGATCCAACTATCTCATAGAAGGTATGCAATCTCATTGCAAATTTCAACACTTGAAATTCCCAATAATCTTTTGCCCTTAGCACCCTATGACCTTGACGGAGGTCAACAAACCATAGGCTACTAGTCAAGTTCAACCCGTCATTTCTTGATCGAATTAAACCCACCCGCACGACCCTTGACGGAGGTCAACAAGGCCGCACGACTACCCTAACTCAATCTGCATCATATGCATAAACAGATAAATACTAGTTAGCTACCGCACACTACGCCTTGACGGAGGTCAACAAACGTAGCACGAATACTAAATAGGACTTATCTGAAATGACGGAGGGCTATGACAGGTTTTTCGGAAAACCTATTGCGTAATGAACTTGATATCGTTGTAGAATCAAATGATTTTAAAATGGAATGCTTTTGAGGCTTTTCTAGTTTTGCTAAAGGAGTCACTCCCGGTGAAGGGATCGTCGGTCCTTTCCTCGTCGAATGAGGTGCGGGATATATCATATATATCACTTTGCAAAGCAAAAACACTTAAAAGCAATCAAAAGACAAACCGAGTGTGTAGCATCTGCCAGTTATTGCTAAAGGAGTCACTCCCGGTGAAGGGATCTCGGTCCTTTCCTCATCGAATAAGGTGCAGGATATATCATATATACCACTGTGCAAAGCAAGAACTGTAGCTACCTGTTTTATTTTGAAATTCGATTCTACAACATCTTAGGTTTCTTTTATTTCATTAATCTCATTAATGAAGTCCCATCATTTAAGTACCTAAACTTCACAGATAAATACGACGTACACTTATGCCATCCGCATTCGCCTCGATGTCCTCTCGTGCACCGTTAGGTTAGGTGACTAATGGCAGAGCGGGGCAGGGCTAGCGCGGGTGTAAAACATAAGTAACGCCTATATAATATATCGTATATACTATATACTGTATCTATCACAGAACATCACATGATCACATCACAGATATCGCAGCAGAAGAAACATATGAAATATTGGATATACTAGGACGTCCGTGTTTTCAATACGAGCCAGTATAAAACACGGATTCCACGGTCGCGATGAATAGCCAAACCCACACCCCAAGACCCCTACGAGAGCGGCAAGCATCCCTACCAATTCTAGAGTTAGGAGACCCGGACTCGACTCCTCGAGTTGGTCTCCCTCTGGACTCCAGAACCCGGTTACTTGTGCCCTCCTCCTTAGGTCTATCCTAGTGCGGAAAAGTAACTAATATACAAATGGTGACATCTTCCGCAACCTGGAAGTGCCCCAATAAAAGAATATTACATACAAGTTTTTACATGAATGAAAATGAAAAACACTCATCTCACATAAAAAACCCCGGCTATTCAAACACGACGATCCAATATAACATATCCAGCAACACATAACATCACATGTCATCAACGTAAGTAAATATGCGCATCCCAATTGTCGTTGACATATAGCAACGAAACCGGCGATATCACATATTACACTTACGGTCACAGAAAAGAAAGTGTAAAACTACAACAGTTGGAATCCGCAACCTGCTCAGACATCGCATGCCTGACCAAATGAATTTCTTAGACATCGCATGCCTAACAATTATAAACCCCGCATTTTAGTCTCAAAATCGAAAACACTTTTCAATATCAAGTCGGGCAATTCAACAAGATTCCCGACATCCTGATCGAATGCTCGTCGCAAACTTCAGTAGACGGCTGCACCCCCGATACCGTCGATGAAGTGCACCAAGGCGGAACACCGCTACCGCGAGCACCCGGACGGATGCTTTCGGCGACGGGGTTCTCCTACAGTCACTTGGTCGGGGCTATGGAGTGAGGCTGTCTATTAAGTTTACCCGGCGAGTATCCGCGTACGCTACGTGATTGCGACGGACTTTTGATCACATTAAAATTCCGTGGCAACCGATCAAGTGAGACTAAATTACTATGTTTATAACATTCATTCAGTTATCTCATAACTTATTGTGAATTCCAATTATTGTATCCCATTCCAGATAATTAGAAAATGTTAAACTTTCCGATCGAACATTCGAACACCCAATTTTTCCCGATACAGATCAACACATGAAACAAGTCTAAAAACATTCAATTCGTGCCTCAGTACCAATGGTCCAGCCGTAGAAGGGTCAAGCCAACACCTCACATGTGGCATGCCGTACTGCCCCAAACCCTAAGGTTCAAAGGGCAGTTCAAGACGGTCACATAATCGAGTTAAGGTTTGTTGTCTTCTAGAGGGTCCATCGCGTTACTTGCACTACTTAGAACGTCTTTAAACCACGGAAAAATCCAACACTTGGAAATTTCCCGACAGGGGAAAAATTGGGTATTTATATCCAGTCGAACTTTTTAACATATTCAAAAAATTATCCGGAAAGCCATAAAGACAAAGTCTGATAATCCGATCGAATCATCGAATCCCCAAAACAACCCCATAAAATTCAACTCTTGAATAAATATTAAAAATCCCCAGGAAAACCAGCACCAGAAAGCATGAATTACTGTGCAAAGATTGAAGGCCAATCAAGTCAAGAGGCCACGGAACCGCCGCAGAAGGCAGTCTTCTGCCGCGGTTCCGCCGCTCATTAAAGGTATCATGAAAAAAATTTTGCATCGTAATTCTTGGAATTCCCTGCTGAATTTTTTAAGAATTTTTAATCTGGAAAAAACCCAGTTTTTAGAAAAAGTCCAGAGAGCACTTTATGGATTAGGGTTTCGATTCGTTCGGATTTCAAACTCCGTCTAGACTTCGCCTAAGGCTCTAGCTTGGCTCTGATACCAATGAAAGGTTCCTAGGCACACTAGTGAGGTCTCACAAGGCATCAACCATGCCAATTTCAAAAATTACGGTGCCGAGAAACCCTAATACGGATCGTTGGCTAGAAGTTTAGGCGACAAAGCAACTAGTTAACTACTTTAACTAAGAGTACGGAAATACAACCTTTGTAGATCCGGTCCTCCACCTCTACGGCTCCGTGATGAAGTCCTCTCCACTGTCCAAATCGAATCTTGGGCTCTAGCGTCGGCTTCATCGGAGACAAAACGGGCTAGGTCATCGACAACGATGCCGAAGATGATCTACGTCGAGACATCACTAGATCAAGCTCCAACTTCACCAAGTCAAGAAAACTTGTGAAGGAAACACCCTATACTACTTGGCAAGAGGTAGAGGATGAATAAATAGGAAGTGAGTTCACTTTAGAATTGGATTTCTCACTCATTTGCTCAAGTTGCCATTGTTGAAGCAAGCTTTCTTCAAGTGAAGAAGAAGAAGAAGATGAATATTATGATGAGTATTTTTCCAAAAAGGAAATAAAATGAATACTTATCATAATGTAACCATGGTCAAGTGTAGAGAATAGACTAGGGTTAAGTGGAATGGTTAGGGTTAAGCATGAGACAAAATGGTGACTTAGTCAAAGCTTCATGAAGCTTCAAATACAAACAAAGAAAGCCACCATTTTTCCCATTTTCTTTTCCAAAATAAAATAAATGAAATAAATAAATAAATGAATAAGAAAATGAAAACCCTAACCATTACACAACCATGGTTTAATCTTTACACAAACCCTAGTGAGCATGTATCATCAAACATGATACAAACTTGTGTACAAAAGTATATCACATATACAATGTGCACAATCCAAGTGAGAAAATCCATTTAAAATAAACCAATACTAGTTAATGTAAATTAATATATCATATATATAATTATACATTAAATCATTAAATCAACACTTGATTTAACGATCCGGTTATATCGCATATGACCGACTAATATTCAATGTATCGGCTTATCGAATCAATCCTTGATTCGATAACTAGGTTATATCGCATACAACCATTCGATATATTCATCGCGAGAATGGAATACGGTATCACATACACGCATTATTCTCGGTCCCGCACTTATCTCATATGCGCTCCTATTTCGTTTCGCTTGAGCCAGGAAACTTCTGTGTAGGACTCTAAAGACTCGTCAATACGCCGGCAGCAGGTGATGATCATATCAAACACCCACAAGCCGCAAGCGGTCTGCTAAACGTAACAGCCACCCGGATATTGAGCGATGAGAAGATCGACGAGCAAGCCCACTCACCCTCCTGTGAATCCAACCAGTAACACTTACCGTACAGTCCGGTCTGATCGTCTGATATGTCGCATATCTCGTCTAGGGGTGGTAAACGTCAGACCACAATAGCTCGATAAGTCGTGTCGATATGAGGTCTATAACAGTTCGAGAAACTACTGGTAACACTTACCAGTAAATCTCAGCAACCCTGGCCAGGGATTTCCGGTTATAGCCAATCGAACACAGTGCAACATCAACTCCCTATACCGGGAGAGACGAATCCCCTCTTATCGCTCATTGCCTCCATGTGATTCGGGACTGTACCCAAAAACCACCGTTTTGCATGCCCTCTTGGACGTGGTAAGATGGAAATCAAAGCACAGTGGGAACCACACAAGACTCTATGACGATCTCGGGTCAACTGACTACTCTGTACCAGTGTCACCAGAGAACTGCCATCAGACGTAAGGTATAATACCATCTGGGAGTTCTCGGCGAGTCCGTCCAGTGTACCCAGTCTCTACTGAGAACCCGTATATCATCTCTGATGTCAAACACCAATGGATATGGGATCATCCATCGCCCATCTGTATAAGTCGAGAAGGTATACGCTAGTCTACTCTGGTATATCGATGCCCCGTCTCGATACACCCACGACTAGGGACTTTGAAGGATGTACTTATGGACTACCATGTCCCCACTAGTATGATCCGCATCATAGTCCAGGTAGTCAAGTACACATCCTAAGGGCTTTACCAACATGTAACAAAGAGACAATCAGTGTACACGTTAAGGTAAAGAGTAACCAGATAGCATACTATCATGTCGAGCAAGAAAGTCCTCCCTATATATGTCCCAGCATCCACTACAATATACATCCAATGTACAGTAATGGCCTCTAGGGCATACATATAACTAACAATCCTAATGCCAGGACATCACACCCTACTATCTTCTTAACAGATCCATCCCCTATTCTGATGAAGTCAAACATATGACTGTCACATCAGAAATAGATTATCTATCTCCGCTATATCTGCTTAAGTCTATAAATAGACATAAGCCACCTGTCCACCAATGCTTCCGCTGTTCCCACTGACTACGACAACCCTCTGGCAGAGTCATATAGACGTACACTTCTAAAGCTAGTTTAGAACGACGCTATACTCATCCTCCTACCGGGTCTCATACTCTGGAACAACAGCAATGGCAAGTCTGGGTAAACAAGAACCTCCCTGCCACCATCCTTGAGCATACCGAAGTACATCTCGGGTGCCTGAGGTTACCCACTTTATCTGCGGAGTGGCCAATGGAATGTCAAGTCAGATTGAATCTTTAGGTTCTTATCAAATCTTCAGTAATCGTTCGCGGTTCGAGAATCACTTCCAGTTCTACCATACTCCCACTACTGTTTTTTCTGAAAAAATCCATTTCTTTTAAAAATGTGGCGAGTCAAGAACAATATCACTATTGATCTTTCAGATGGTAGAAAGTCAACCCTCGTCATAGCCCGGGTCAACCCACAAACAGCCATTACAGAAACGTGCCTTGAGTTATCCAGAGTCTGGTTTTAAGCATAAGCCGGACAACTCCCCATACCTTAACATCGTTAAGATATGAACTGTTCTATATCCAACAGAGTCACTGATTTAATTGAACCAGATTCAAATCATGCAGCTGTCACCAGTGCATGTCAACTAAATGGAAGGAGGCCGATCAGCGTTACTCAACTTAGGAATGCTTCCAATTATGAGTAACCTGAAAGAGAAGCAAGTTCTCATTACTATCAACTGAATACCATACACAAGTATCTACATCTTCGATCACCTTGAAGAATCCCGATACTTGCAATACCTGGTTCTCTACTCTATTCTTATACCAATAACTCCTCAAAACTCAGACCCTGTGTTTTTACGAAACACATGTCTAAGAACTAGAGAAGTTAAAAGTAAACAGAATATAGTACGAAGACCAACCCCTCTGTCCTAATGGACACTAGACAATATACAATACTCTGTATAATTCCCTTGAGTCTAATAACTCATTCACTGTGTGTCGTAGGTTGAAAACTGTACTATGGTTATGAAGAATTACACCGCTGTTCAATGCTCCTTACCTAACCATCCACTGATATAGGTAAATGTCACAGACATAATTTCAAAAAGTCATATCTCACTCTATAAAAATAGACGTACAGATATATCAATTTGAAATTGGTGCATAACAACGGATATTCAAAACCAAATATTTGCCGTCCGGCAAACAACCCAGGTGACTTCCTCAAATATCACCAATTACAACGAATCCCGATATAATGAGGATGATCACCTAATTCCCAATAACTTACTCCCACTCATCATCTGTAAAACCATACAGATGTGAGAATCATACCTGGTAAATACATACCCTGGAGCAAGTGTCTAATTGGGAAATCAGTTTTCTTTTAACAGTACACAGTGAAACTGAAACATTGAAATGTTTCGATGGGGTATCCTGGTATTCCTAGTAATGCCTCTTCCATTATCCAGATTCATAACTGTAACCGTATAATTCTTTGCCACTTCTCCAAATCCCTTTTTATGTCTTTAGTCATTACCTTCTGTACACCCCTTTAGGCCAAATGGTTTTCTTCCTTCCCTACCGTTCGGCACCAGCCTATGGTTTGGAAGAAAATTATCCAATAAGCATAAAGGGTGTACTGTCCTAATCCTAGGAGCACTCGCAATGCGAGAGAAGGTGAAGATAAAAGACAACCGAATGAACCTTATTTCTATTTCTCCTGAACCAGGATCCATCCCCGAACTGGAACAAGTTCCTTTCGAGTTCGTATATAACCATACGATGGATTATCCAATAAACTGGGATCTTCGTAGTGATACGGAGTGTCCTGGAGAAATACAAAGGTGATTTAGGATTAGCGAAGAAATATTTGGTTTGGTCGTGAATAGCAGTCGCAATTTACTTTGCCCTCTTACTAATCCCTTTCTTTGTCTTAACTTAATACCTTCTGTACACCGTTTAGGCTAATTGGTTTTCTTCATTCCCCACCGTTCGGCACCAGCCTAAGGTTTGGAAGAAGACTATCCAATTTGCGTAATAGGTGTACTATCTCCTAAACCAAGGAGCACTCGCAATGAGAGAAGGTGAAAGGAAAAGACAACTGAACAGACCTATTCGTTTTCTCCAGAGCTGGAAACCATCCTCGAATTCCTTCGAGTTCGTATATAACCATACGATAGTTTTGTCCAATGGAAATGGGCGTTCGTAGTAATACGGGGTGTCCTGGAGAAAAGGGTAAAAGTAGGAGTGGTAAAGAGGTCTGCAACTCTGACAATCCAAAAGCCAGTGTTAAGAAGGTTCGGTCAACTTGGTCACTGAGTCATAGTCTAGGGTTGGGTCAATGGTCGTTGCCAAAGAGAGAGAGAAAAGAAACACTCAGCGTGCACTCTAACCTAGATCAGAATGGTTATCACTTTATCTAATCTGGAAACCTCCCACTGTAACGTCAAATTCTTCCCCAAACCTGAAAGAAGAATTAGTCGGGATCACCCGAGGAGTAAACCAACTCATCAGTAGGAATCGGGATCCAACTATCATTGCATGATAACTTGACGGAATCCACTCAAGTCACCACACTCCAGAAGGTATGCGCATGCCTGGCAAGTTTCAGTTTCTTTAGAAACTCCCGATGTGATTTTTACCCCAAGCGGCTTATGACCTTAACTAGGTCAACAAACCATAAACCGCCCGTCAAGTTCAACCCGTCATTATTCTAGATTGCATTAAACCCACCCGTACGTGCCCTTGACTAGGTCAACAAGGCCGCACGACTGTCCTAATCAATCCCACTTATGCAACAAACAAGTACCACTTAGCTACCGAACACTACGTCTTGACTAGGTCAACAAACGCAGCACGAATACTAAATAATACCCGTAAGAAATGACGGAGGGCTACGGCTGGTTTTTGGCGAAAAACCTTTAACGTAATGAACTTGATATCGTTGAAGGAACTGCACCGTTTTTATAAAAATATAGTGACGAAAACTCTTTGCTAAAGAGGTCACTCACGGTGAAGGGATCTCGGCTCTTTCCCCGTAGAATGAGGTGCAGGATATTCCAACTGAATACCACGATGCAAAGCAAAAGTAATCGGCTATAGTGAAGTTATTGCCCTGACGCAAACTTCTGTCCAAGGGGTCACTCCCGGTGAAGGGATCTCGGCCCTTGCCTCGTCGACTGAGGAGCAGGATATTCCAACTGAATACCACGATGCAAAACAAAAGTGAACGTCCTTGCAATAACAGCTTTTGAAAAATGTTCCAACAACATCAGAATAAGTTTGTTTATCTTGCATTGATCCGAATCAACACAGTCCCATCAATTGATCACACCACAAAGAACGAAAATAATGATGTACGTATATGCCATCCGCATTCGCCACTGGGTCCCGTCATCACCCGTTAGGTTACTTAACTAACGACAGAGCGGGGACTGGACTAGCGCGGATGCAAAACATATACAACATCTACTAGTATATATAATTTTCGCTCAAGGCGTGATAAAATGCAACATCACAGAAATGTAACCAGCATCACAGAACAATACAGATATCTGGGATCCCCGGGTTTCATAGAGCCGCTACTGAAACCCGACGTTCCCCTGGTCGTGTGGATAGCCTGTGCAAAGAGATCCTAGACCCCTACGGGCGCGGAAAGTTACCCGCCAAAACCTAAAGCGAGGCAGCCCCCTTCAGCAACGTGAATGGACCACCCAGCACTTCACGGAATCCGGTAACTTGGGCACCCCTCCTGGGTCAACCTGTACCCCCTACGAGTGCGGCGAACAGCCCGCCAATTCTAGAGTAAAGCCTCTCCATCTCAACGCCATGAGATGCGGGCCCGTTGCCCTCTAGAACCCGGCTATCCGTGCACCCCACCGCGGGGCGATCCTAGTACAGAAAGTAAAATATACATACAACGGGTACATCGACCGCAACCTGGTCGTGTCCCAAAAGAATAATACAAACAGGCAGTGACGGCAGTCCACATGTCGGACGCTCGTCCCGCAATATCAAATGTACATAGTACAACAAAACTGTACTAACATTACATCCAGGTTATCCCCCACGACTAATCCGCAACAACACAGCACAATCACAGAACATCAACGTGAATGTCACGTTCGCAAATCCGTCTAACCGGGCTATAGCAGTTAGACAGGATTTACCGATCAAGTGACATTCTGTAGGGTTCCTAGGCACTCCAAGGAGGTCTCACAAGGCATCGAACATGCCATATTAAAATTTTACGGTGCCTACAAACCCTAAACTACGGATCGTTTGCTAGATTTCTAGGCGAACAATGAACTAGTTAACAATTAACTAAGGGAATACGGAAATACAACCTTTGTAGATCCGGTCCTCCACCTCCACGGCTCCGCAACGAGGTCGTCTCCGCTGTCCAAATCAAATCCGGGCTCTAGGATCGGCTTCGTCGGAGAATGGGCAAGCTAGGTCGTCGATGTCCATACCGAAGATGATCTACGTCGAAGCATCGCAAGATCAAGCTCTCACTTCACCAAGTCATGAAACTTGTGAAGAAAACACACTCTACTACTTGGCAAGAGGTAGAGGATGAAGAAATAGGAAGTGGGTTAACTTTAGAATTGGATTTCTCACTCAAAACATCAATCCACCATTGATGACCTCAAGCTTCTTCACTTGAAGCAAGGAAGAAGAAGAAGGAAAATGATATGATAAGTTAAAAGAATAAGAAAAGAAAATGAATTCTTATCATAATTTTAACCATGGTCAAGTGTAGAGAATGAATCATGGTTAGTGTGAATGGTTAGGGTTAAGGATGAGATAAGTATGGTTGACTTTATCAAAGCTTCATGAAGCTTCAACTAAACTCCAAATCTAGCAACCATTCTTTTCTCTTCTTTTCCAAAATGAATAAATAAATAAATAAAGGAATAAATAAAGGAAATGAAACCCTAGCCATTCTTTTAACCATGGTTTAATTCTTTGCACTTAACCAAGTAAACATGTATCATCAAACATGATACAATCAAGTGCACAAAATCATATCGCATATGTAATGCGCACATCCGAGTGAGAAAATCCATCTTAAGTAAACCGATACTAGTTGATGCAAAGTAATATATCAAATATATAAATATGCATTAAATTATTAAATCAACACTTGATTCAATGATCCGGTTATGTCGCACACAACCGACTAGTATACAATATATCGGCTTATCGAATCAACGCTTGAATCGATAACTAGGTTATATCGCATACAACCATTCGATACATTTATCGCGAGAATAGAATACGGTATCACATACACGCATTATTCTCGGTCCCGCACATATCTCATATGCGCTCCTATTTCGTTTCGCTTGAGCCAGGAAACCTCTGTGTAGGACTCTAAAGACTCGTCAATACGCCGGCAGCGGATGATGATCATATCAAATATCCACAAGCCGCAAGCGGTCTGCTAAACGTAACGGCCACCCGGGTATTGAGCGATCTGAAGATCGACGAGCAAGCCCGCTCACACTCCAGTGAATCCGACCAGTAACACTACCGTACAGTCCGGTCTGATCGTCTGATATGTCGCATATCTCGCCTAGGGGTGGTAAACGTCAGACCCCAATTGCTCAATAAGTCGTGTCGATATGAGGTCTATAACTGTTCGAGAAACTACTGGTAACACTTACCAGTAAATCTCAGCAACCCTGGCCAGGGATTTCCTGTTATAGCCAATCGAACACAGCGCAACATCAACTCCCTATACCGGGAGAGACGAATCCCCTCCTATCGCTCATTGCCTCCATGTGACTCGGGACTGTACCCAAAAACCACCGTTTTGCATGCCCTCTTGGACGTGGTAAGATGGAAATCAAAGCACAGTGGGAACCACACAAGACTCTATGACGATCTCGGGTCAACAGACTACTCTGTACCAGTGTCACCAGAGAACTGCCATCTGACGTGAGGTATAATACCATCTGGGAGTTCTCGGCGAGTCCGTCCAGTGTACCCAGTCTCTACTGAGCACCCGTATATCTCCTCTGATGTCAAACACCGATGGATATGGGATCATCCATCGCCCATTTGTATGGGTCGAGAAGGTATACGCTAGTCTACTCTGGTATATCGATGCCCCGTCTCGATACACCCTCGACTAGGGACTTTGAAGGATGTACTTATGGACTACCATGTCCCCACTAGTATGATCCGCATCATAGTCCAGGTAGTCAAGTACAGATCCTAAGGGCTTTACCAACATGTAACAGAGAGACAATCAGTATACACGTTAAGGTAAAGTTCAACCAGATAGCATACTATCATGTCGAGCAAGAAAGTCCTCCCTATATATGTCCCAGCATCCACTACAATATACATCCTATGTACAGTAATGGCCTCTAGGGCATACATATAACTAACAATCTCCCACTTGCACTAGGGCCATCTGTAGCAGTGGTTGCAGTATCTCATACTCAACCATCCCATAAAAATCTCTCTCTGGGAACAGGCCTTTGTGAGTGGATCCGCTGTGTTGTCCTCAGAGTCTACTCTCCTAACCTCGATCTCCCTGAAGATCAACCATCTCCATGATCAAGTGATACTGCCTTAGAATATGTCTGGATCACTGATGGGACGGGCGTTCCTTGGCATAAGCCACAACTCCATTGTCACACAATGGTGGGAACGTAGTTCATCTCATGAACCAATATACACCCAAACAGCCTCTTTGGTAGCATCTTAAGTAGCGATGTATCCAGCCTTTATCGTCTAGTATGTCACGGTATCTAACTTGGAACTCTTCCAACATACCGTCCCTTTACTGAGGGTAAAGACAATGCCTGCGACTGACACTCAGTCGTCTTTATCACCCTGGAACACTTCCAGTGATTCTCCCCAGGATCGATTGATACCATCTCACTACAGCTAGTGAGTATCCTAACATCCATTTAGATCTATCTCATAGATCCAAAATCCAGGATTTAGGAGGTATCACTTTGATCCTATATGGAGAATTATGGTGATAAGCGGAGATTGATCGAGCGTAGCATAGGAAACTCCTTCCCTATCAAGAGTATGTCATCCACGTACTCTACGAGGATCGTCACCATACTCCCTACTACCCTTTTGTTTATACAAGGTTCATCTACCATTTTAATGATGTCAAACTCTTTGACTAATCTATCAAAACAGATGTTCCAACTCCGCGATGCCTGCTTTATCATATAAAACATCTTGCACACGTTTCCGCTGCTCCCACTGTCTACGAGGCCCTCTGGCTGTGTACTTATAGACGCTCTCTTCTAAATCATCATCTAGAAAAGCAGTCAAGACACCCAACCGCCAGATATCGTAGTCATGGTATGTAGCCGTGGCAAGTAGGATCTGGATGGACTTAAGCATAGTCACTTGAAAAGGTTTCATCATGATCCACGCCTGGTCGATGACGAAAACCTTTAACAAGTCTAGCTTTGAAAGTCTCAACTTTTCCATCTACACCAAGTAGTCTTCTCAAGATATACTTGCTCCTGATGGGGATTTAACCCTTCAGATATAGCAACTAAAGTCCATACTTTGTCGGTGTATAAGGATTCCATCTCAGATCACTAAGCATCCAGCCATTCTTACAGAGTCACACTCCTGATGGCCAGCTCGAAGCTAGTTAGGTCATCATCTCATGATGCAATCCTCGCTCCCACTGTCATAGAGGAACCGAAGTATCTCTCAGGTGGGTGAGGAACCCTACTAGATCGGCGAAGAGGCCGAGGTTCGTTGGTAACTATTGAATCCTTTGGTTCCATCAAATCATCTTGTGTAGTTTGCATAGCTGGAACCTTTCCAGTTCTACATAACTAACCTTGCCTCGAGCTTGTCCGGATTTTGCTTTTAGACATAGGCCGGACAACCCCAAATCTTAACTAACTTAAGATATGAGCTCTTCCCTTTCCATATCTCATATGAAGTGGTAGGCACTGATTTGATTCGAACCCTATTCAATAGGTATGCAACTTCACAAGTGCATAACACCCAATAGGAAAAAGGTAACTCAGTAGTACTCATCATAGAGCACACCATTTCAAATAGGGTGTATCTGCTCCGCCCCGATATACCATCGTGCTATGGTGTATGCGGAAGAGTAATGCTGAGAGAGAATCTCATTCTCCTTTAGAATAATCCAGGAATTCCGTGCTCAAGTATTCTCCTCCTTGATCTCATAATAGGACATAATACTTATACCCATATTTTGGTTCTCTACTTCTAACTTATATTCTGTGAATATCTCAAAAGGTTCGGACTTGTGTTTCAACAGGAACATAGGTCTGAATCTCGAAAGATCATCAGAGAACGTAATGAAGTATAAATAACCAGTCCTGGCATGTGTAGACAGGGGACCTACATACATCAACATGTATCATCCCAAGAGTTTACCAACTCTTTCTCTGTTTCCAGTAAACGGAGCTATGGTCATCTTATCTTTGTGACATGACTGGCGAGTTTCACAAGATGTAAATTCAAACTAATTTAAATATGCATCTAAATGTAACTCTAGCTAGTCGGGTCGCATTAATCTGACCTAGTCTACAATACCTCAAGAAGGATTCGTTCATTTCTGAACTCTTCCTCTTGTGTGTGTTCCATATACTAAGAACTGTAGTTTGATTTAGAACATCAATGCTTTTAGATAACGTGCCTGAACCGATCAACTTTTGATAAAGGAAATGTTCAAGAAAACATTATCCAACTATACAAAATTTTATCATTTCTTTACTAATAAAGAAATAGATATGATTTTGTATATCAGGTTCGGTATCTAATAACATTTGTTCAGAATCAATGTATTCGTAATACAGGGTGACAGTGACCAACAGACTTGGCTGCAACACTTGCCCCGTTTTCTGTCTCATGAAACTTATCACCCGTTCTCAGTTCTCTACCTTTCTGTAGCCCTATATAACAGATTACATATCTGGGATCCTGATCCGGTATCACATACCCAGGACGTAGAGGATACAGAGAAACAGTTCTTTGTAATGAACACACCCGAAGATGATGCATCAGCATGCACTCTCTTCGTTTGGGCGGCACGGGAAATCTGGTATTCCCCAATTTCCTGCTCTGTCTTATAACAATTATAAGTTGGAGCGGGACCAACGTTCCCCAGCTCAGTATAACAAGTGCGTTCGGTCAATATTCCGTATTATTATCTTGATTAAGGCGTGATATGGTCGCTACCAGGAGAGAGAGAGAAGAAAACACTCAGCGTGCGCTCTGTCAAGAATAGATTGGTTATTATTTTATCTAATCAGGATGGCTCCCACTGCTTTTTATCAAATCTTCCTTCAAACCCTAAAAGGAAAGACTAGCCGGGATTAATTACACATTACAAGTTCGACAATCTTTCAGCCAGGCCAGTGTCGGTACTTTGAGGGAGGTCCCCCGTGCTTTCGCACGAACCTAATTAATGTAAACCTCGTTTTCCCAGAGGCGTAACCTCGTTAACACCTTTCTAGACACCTACTTGATCGGCTAATTGTAATGTATAAAACTCTCCCAGGAGTAACACTTACTCGCAGCGGGTATCGGGATCCAACTATCTCATAGAAGGTATGCAATCTCATTGCAAATTTCAACACTTGAAATTCCCGATAATATTTTGCCCCTAGCGTCCTATGACCTTGACGCAGGCCAACAAACCATAGTCCGCTAGTCAAGTTCAACCCGTCATTTCCTGATTGAATTAAACCCACCCGCACGACCCTTGACGCAGGCCAACAAAGTCGCACGACTACCCTAATCCAATCACATCATATGCTTATGCAGATAAGCACCAGTTAGCTACCGCACACTACGCCTTGACGCAGGCCAACAAACGTAGCACGAATACTAACTACTACTTATCTGAAATGACGGAGGGCTACGACAGGTTTTTCTGAAAACCTATTGCGTAATGAACTTGATATCGTTGTAGAATCAAATGATTTTAAAATGGAGTGCTTTTGAGGCTTTTCTAGTTTTGCTAAAGGAGTCACTCCCGGTGAAGGGATCTCGGTCCTTTCCTCATCGAATAAAGTGCGGGATATATCATATATATCACTGTGCAAAGCAAAAACACTTAAAAGCAATCAAAAGACAAACCGAAGGTTGTAGCATCTGCCAGTTATTGCTAAAGGAGTCACTCCCGGTGAAGGGATCTCGGTCCTTTCCTCATCGAATAAGGTGCAGGATATATCACATATACCTCTGTGCAAAGCAAGAACTGTAGCTACCTGTTTTAATTTGAAATTCGATTCTACAACATCTTAGGTTTCTTTTATTTCATTAATCACATTAATAAAGTCCCATCATTTAAGTACCTAATCATCACAGATAGATATGACGTACACTTATGCCATCCGCATTCGCCTCGATGTCCCCTCGTGCACCATTAGGTTAGGTAACTAACGACAGAGCAGGGCAGGGCTAGCGCGGATGTAAAACATAAGTAACGTCTATATAATATATCATATATACTATATAAAGTATCTATCAAAGAACATCGCATGATCACATCACAGATATCGCAGCAGAAGAAACATATGAAATATTGGATATATTAGGACGTCCGTGTTTTCAATACGAGCCAGTATAAAACACGGATTCCACGGTCGTGATGAATAGCCAAACCCACACCCCTAGACCCCTACGAGAGCGGCAAGCAACCCTACTAATTCTGGAGTTAGGAGACCCGGACTCGACTCCTCGAGTTGGTCTCCCACTGGACTCCAGAACCCGGTTACTTGTGCCCTCCTCCTTGGGTATATCCTAGTGCGGAAAAGTAAATAATATACAAACGGTGACAACTCCCGCAACCTGGAAGCGCCCCAATAAATGAATATTACATACAAGTTTTTACATGAATGAAAATGAAAAACACTCATCTCACATAAAAACCCCCGGCTATTCAAACACGACGATCCAATATAACATATCCAGCAACACATAACATCACATGTCATCAACGTAAGTAAATATGTCCATCCCAATTGTAGGGTTCCTAGGCACTCCAAGGAGGTCTCACAAGGCATCGAACATGCCATATTAAAATTTTACGGTGCCTACAAACCCTAAACTACGGATCGTTTGCTAGATTTCTAGGCGAACAATGAACTAGTTAACAATTAACTAAGGGAATACGGAAATACAACCTTTGTAGATCCGGTCCTCCACCTCCACGGCTCCGCAACGAGGTCGTCTCCGCTGTCCAAATCAAATCCGGGCTCTAGGATCGGCTTCGTCGGAGAATGGGCAAGCTAGGTCATCGATGTCCATGCCGAAGATGATCTACGTCGAAGCATCGCAAGATCAAGCTCTCACTTCACCAAGTCATGAAACTTGTGAAGAAAACACACTCTACTACTTGGCAAGAGGTAGAGGATGAAGAAATAGGAAGTGGGTTAACTTTAGAATTGGATTTCTCACACAAAACATCAATCCACCATTGATGACCTCAAGCTTCTTCACTTGAAGCAAGGAAGAAGAAGAAGGAAAATGATATGATAAGTTAAAAGAATAAGAAAAGAAAATGAATTCTTATCATAATTTTAACCATGGTCAAGTGTAGAGAATGAATCATGGTTAGTGTGAATGGTTAGGGTTAAGGATGAGATAAGTATGGTTGACTTTATCAAAGCTTCATGAAGCTTCAACTAAACTCCAAATCTAGCAACCATTCTTTTCTCTTCTTTTCCAAAATGAATAAATAAATAAATAAAGGAATAAATAAAGGAAATGAAACCCTAGCCATTCTTTTAACCATGGTTTAATTCTTTGCACTTAACCAAGTAAACATGTATCATCAAACATGATACAATCAAGTGCACAAAATCATATCGCATATGTAATGCGCACATCCGAGTGAGAAAATCCATCTTAAGTAAACCGATACTAGTTGATGCAAAGTAATATATCAAATATATAAATATGCATTAAATTATTAAATCAACACTTGATTCAATGATCCGGTTATGTCGCACACAACCGACTAGTATACAATATATCGGCTTATCGAATCAACGCTTGAATCGATAACTAGGTTATATCGCATACAACCATTCGATACATTTATCGCGAGAATAGAATACGGTATCACATACACGCATTATTCTCGGTCCCGCACATATCTCATATGCGCTCCTATTTCGTTTCGCTTGAGCCAGGAAACCTCTGTGTAGGACTCTAATGACTCGTCAATACGCCGGCAGCGGATGATGATCATATCAAACATCCACAAGCCGCAAGCGGTCTGCTAAACGTAACGGCCACCCGGGTATTGAGCGATCTGAAGATCGACGAGCAAGCCCGCTCACACTCCAGTGAATCCGACCAGTAACACTACCGTACAGTCCGGTCTGATCGTCTGATATGTCGCATATCTCGCCTAGGGGTGGTAAACGTCAGACCCCAATAGCTCAATAAGTCGTGTCGATATGAGGTCTATAACTGTTCGAGAAACTACTGGTAACACTTACCAGTAAATCTCAGCAACCCTGGCCAGGGATTTCCTGTTATAGCCAATCGAACACAGCGCAACATCAACTCCCTATACCGGGAGAGACGAATCCCCTCCTATCGCTCATTGCCTCCATGTGACTCGGGACTGTACCCAAAAACCACCGTTTTGCACGCCCTCTTGGACGTGGTAAGATGGAAATCAAAGCACAGTGGGAACCACACAAGACTCTATGACGATCTCGGGTCAACAGACTACTCTGTACCAGTGTCACCAGAGAACTGCCATCTGACGTGAGGTATAATACCATCTGGGAGTTCTCGGCGAGTCCGTCCAGTGTACCCAGTCTCTACTGAGCACCCGTATATCTCCTCTGATGTCAAACACCGATGGATATGGGATCATCCATCGCCCATCTGTATGGGTCGAGAAGGTATACGCTAGTCTACTCTGGTATATCGATGCCCCGTCTCGATACACCCTCGACTAGGGACTTTGAAGGATGTACTTATGGACTACCATGTCCCCACTAGTATGATCCGCATCATAGTCTAGGTAGTCAAGTACAGATCCTAAGGGCTTTACCAACATGTAACAGAGAGACAATCAGTATACACGTTAAGGTAAAGTTCAACCAGATAGCATACTATCATGTCGAGCAAGAAAGTCCTCCCTATATATGTCCCAGCATCCACTACAATATACATCCTATGTACAGTAATGGCCTCTAGGGCATACATATAACTAACACATTCACGGTCGCAGATATAATGTAAATACTGTGAACTAGCGTGTTTAAAATTTCCGATCGAACAAATTTACCATGTGGGCCCCAAAGCATTACTGTAGCACTTACAGAAAATCTGGGCCCAAAAATAATATTCCAGAAACCCTATTTTCTAGTGTAAGACAATCTGGAAAAATTTGGTGCAGTGAGGAGCCTAAGTGGCGGCGGAACCGCGGCCCAAGCATGGCTTTGGCCGCGGTTCCGCGGTGGTATGATGGATTCAGGCGACCAAATTTTACCAGAATTCTTATACTTCCCTGCACATCATTCTGCAACTACCTGAAAAATTTTTAGAGTCCAAAAAATTTCGACAGAAACTTGATGCACACGAAATACGGTTTTTGGGATTTTTGTTCGATCGAGTCTTTAAACATACTAGAGCAAGCTAGACTAGGTTAATGGCGTGGCTCTGATACCATGTTGTGCCACGGCAGCGCCCCGGCCGTCTACTCGAGGCCAAAATGCGGAATCAAAAATTTTTTTTACTTTTAAACTGGCGCTACCACGGACAATATACCCGGATCGTAACCATTAACCTAATCCTAGCAATCAAGAGAAAGGGTGAGAGATATACCGAGTGATCCGTGTCCTCCGGTCTTCTCGTCGTCGTCCCGATCTCCCGCGGAATCTCCGGTCTTCATCTCCTCGCCGGAAAGGGCACCACGTAGCCGGATTCTTTTACGGGCTCCCACCTCTGGACCGAGGGAACTCGGGCGCGAAGTTGGCAAGCCGATGCGTCCAAGGGTACTGTAGGTTGTAGTGTAGTGGCTTGTCTCTTTGGGGTTTGTGAAGTTGCCATGGAGGAATGAGGAGGAGAATGAAAAGGAGCAATATCAAAATGAAGCTAGTCTCTTTGCAAACATAGAATGAGATGAATGATAATTTCCCACACCCAATCAAAAATCCCTCTCCCTCTCATCAAAAGTGGCCGGCCCCTCTCATGAGAAATGGTGGAGGAATGAATCACCACATCCAAGGGAGGTGATGGTAGGAAAAGTAGAGGGTGACCACATCCAAAGTAAACCTCACATCAACTCTTAATCCATTCAAATCAAGAAAGAGATGGAAATAGAATCTAATGATACTAGTAACCATCATGATGCCACCAATAAGCAAGAAACCCCTCCACAACAAGTTATTTGCAAACTTGCAAATAACCCCCTCCATCACAAAAGTCCGGTCGTGAAGGAACAAAGAAAAACCGGCCGGAACGGAATGCAAACTGGCAACTTCAGAAAACTGATCCCGTAATAAATTACAGGAAAACCCCGCGACTGCATATACATGCCTACATTTGTATTCCCACTGAATACAAATGCAACGAGACAAAATCTACACTGTCTAATATTAGGATCCGGCTTAAACCAAAGCCGGCTAGTAAAATCCGTCCGATCATGATCCGTGCAATACCGCACGTATCTGATCGAACCCTGCCATATCTCCATACGGCCTCTACAGCGTTTCGCCCGAAACTTGAGTAACTGGATGTGGTGGACTCTAAAGACTCGTCAATACTATGGCTGTGGATTTAACCACTAGCACGTCAGAGGTATTAGCCATACGTGATGGGCCACCAGCTATTGACTAAAAGGGACGTCGATGAGCGAACTCATCCTGACACCCTACTGAGCCTGTCAGTGACAATATCCGTACAGTCCGGTCCGTTCGTCTATGAGTATCGCATGGCGGGCCTAGGGGGTTGGTAAAAGTCAGACCCCCAAAAGCGGTACAAGTCGTGTCGGAGTGAAGCCCAGAACACCCTGAGATACTACTGGAATACCTACCAGTAAATCTCCTGCCTCGGCCGAGGGCTTTGTGTAATGGCTCTCCTAGACACAGCGCGACCTCACCCCCAATACCGGGAGAGACGAACCCCTGCAGATCCGCTCACTGCCTCCATGTGGCTCGGGACTGTACCTAACTAAAACCTGTTTGCACGACTCCTTTGAGCCGTGGTAGGGTAGTAATCAAAGCACAGTGGGAACTCACACGAGACAAATAACGATCTCAGGTCGATGAACTAACCTGTACACATGTCACCAGGGAACTTCTATCTGACGTCAGGTATAAGACCAACTAGCATATTCCCGGCGAGTCCTGTCCGGTGTCCTCATAACCCAATGAGCACCTGTATACATCTTAGGTGAACCAACTGACACCAGTGGCTTGTGAGACCGGCCACCGCCCCTCGTCGGGGTCTCGACTGTATACACTAGTCTACTCTGGAGAATCGATGCCCTGTCTCGAAACTCCCACGACTAGGGACCTTTTAAGGATGTGCTTATAGACTACCAGCTCCCACGTATATGATCGCCCTCATACTGCTGGCAGTCAAGCAAGAATCCTAGGGGCTCTATCAACGTGTAATAGCGACTTGTCAGGTCACCTAAAGCAGTACACGATGATAAAGATAAACCTGATAGTATACTATCATCTCGAGTAAGACTGTCCTACCGGGATAGGTCCTCCCTCAATCATTGCAATCACGCACCTGTGATCCAATAATTGACTCTGAGGGCACTATCTCCAACAAGGGCGTCGTGCCAAATGCGAGTCGTGGCCACGGCCAGGTCGTCATAAAAGTCCCTCGACCCCTTGTAGCTCGCCACGGCCCTCGATCCCGCAGACTTATAGGCCTCGGCCGCCGCCCCCAGTTCCTTCCGGAAGGTCTTCACCGTCTTCTTGAGGTTGCCGGCGAGCACCTGGGAGTCCTCGAGCTTGCCCTCGGCGATTGCGGCGGCCTCGCGATACCGGGCGACCTCCCTTTTCCCAGCATCCACCTCGCCCTCCAGGGCGGCAATCCTCGCCAACATCGCCTCCTGCTCCCATCTGGAGCTCTCTTGCAATGCGGCGAGTTGGCCGCGGCCTCCACCGCCGGTGCTACCACCTCGGTCTCCATGCGAAGGGCGAGGGCCACGTGCTGGAGAGTCTGGGGAGGCATAAAAAAGGAGAAGGATCAGAAATATGAAGGAAAACACTAAATCTTACCGCGCACTGGGGGCTTACCTGCAATGCCTCCTGGGCGATCGACGCCAGCTGAGCCTTGAGTGTTCCCCCGGGAACCCGACCCCCGGCCGAGGTCTCTATCTCGTAGAGGAGGCTGTCCGCCGGACGGTACCGTGAACCGGAGCCCCCCTTCCTCCACCACGATCGGCAAAGACCGGCCCCGGGAAGGTCTCCGGGAACTCTTCTTGAGCGGCTCCGAGGGGGAGCCGATCTCCTCTTCCGAGGCCGTGTCCTCCACGATCAGGGCCCGCTTTCGGCCCGACACTCTGCTGGGGCCTGGGGCAGGATCCACCGGCGAGCGTCCTCGGGACACCGCCACCGGGGCGGTGGGAGCAGGGGCAGCCTGCGCCCGGGAAGAGCTGGCACCCCCTGCCCTAGCAGGCTGCCTCGGTTGGCGCATAGCATTTCGGAGAACGCCGAAGTCCATGGATCCTGCACAAAACAAACGCCCAACTTATCAGCAATGCGAGTAAAACATAAACCCAGAAAGCAAGCCTAACTTACCAACAAACTCGACGGGGCTAAGCCCGGCCCAGCTCAAAACCCTCTCGGACAGCAGCACGTCATATCGAGGGATGGGTTCCCACGACGCCACTCTCACCGTGGCGGGGTCATCGAACAAGTTCGCCGGCAGACTCTTCTCCCTCGACCACTTGGTGGGCACCGGCCTGTCCTCGCCCTCGGGAGAGGAGACGAAGAAAAACTTCTTCTTCCAGTCGTGAATGGAGGAGGGCAAGGCCACGACGTCAGCCCCGGCAGCGACCCCGGGCCGCTTCCTAAAAGTAAAATAAACCCACCTCAGGTCGCCAGCTCGGCCGCCGGGGTGACTCTTAAAAGCAAGGGAGGAATCGAGAAGGGAAAGGCTGAAGGGAACTGCCTGCAGCTTTAGGCGGATCAGGAACCCAAGGAGGATCCTCCACGCGTTCGGCACTAACTGGCCGGGAGCCAAGCTGAAGAAATTCAAAGCGGCGACGACCTCAGGAGAGAAGGGCAAGTGCATTCCACCTCAAAAAGCTTCCAAATATAGGGCAATCTCCCTGCCCCGTACCTGGTCTGCCTTCTCTCCCTCCTCGGCCAGACGAAGCGTGTAGCGTGAGGGAATGTGGAAGCGAGCTCGAGCATTAGCGAGCTCGTCCTTATGCCTCACCCAGCACGGGGTGCAAGGGGCTACATCTACCGCCTCCTCCCTAGAGGTGGCCCCCGCCTCACGGCCTCGAGAAGAGGGCCCAGCCCCTGCTCCCCGAGGGGACTCGGACACATCTAAAGGAACCCTAACATCTACTCCTACAACGTGTACTGATTCTACAAGGGAAGACATCTAACCTGGGAAAGAAATTCTTCAAAAGTTGGGAACGAGAGAGGAGAGACGAGCGCCGAGCAGCTGGGGCTTGAGAATGAGAAATATGAGAAAGTAAGGGCCCTAGGATGGGCCCCACCCGTATTTATTACCGCATACGGCCTCATCCAATGGCGCCCATCGTCTCCCGCCGAAACGACTCCTTGCGCCCAGCTGCCCCGATCGCTCCACGTGGCAACCCAGCGATTGACCGCGTCTCATCAGATGCCGCAGACCTGCGCACGTTGCATCAGCTAGTTGGCGCTCGACACGTGGACTGTCGCTTCGACTGCAGAGTGCACGAACCGGCGCACCCTCCTTAAATGCAAAGATCTCGCCTCGATTCGCTAGCGGAAAAGACAACCGACGGCTCGAGGACTCATCCCGGCATAATCCTGAAAAGGAGCTCACCTCGGGGGGCCTGGCAGTCCACTCCTGACCCGACCCGCTAGCTGGTCAGGGCAAGAGTGGGGGGCTAATGATGGCACTCGATATTGGCGACCTCCAAGATCAGGACACGTGGCAGATGACGTGTCACAAGACTCAGAAGAAAGGGCCCACAGGGGCCGACCAGACCACCCTGTGCCCGACCTGCAAGCGCAAACTGGCCCTCCTCGGGACCCCCTGCAAATTAACCTCCTCGGCCCTTCACCTCGCCCCGAGCTGCCACAGGACCAAGGCTCCTCGGCCTCCTCGCTCGTTCCCGAGCCCCCAGCCGAGGCCGTCTTCCTCGGCCCTCCGACCAACTCCACCACTTACAGGAGTAACCGCCGCTCCGCGAATCTCGCCATGCGCAGATTCTACGCCAACAACGTCCCACGTTCCACGCCATCACGATCCCCATTAATGGGAGATCCGCTCCCTGCGCGGGCGTGACGCCGGGAGCGTAACTGCCGGCGAGATTCTCATGCCTGCTGCTGCGTGCCACCACCGCTATATAAACCCCCATCACAGAAGGGTCAAGTAAGCCATTATTTACACTTTACGCCGTTACTCTGCTCGGATCCCATCACTAACTTGAGCGTCGGAGGGTCCTCGGTGGTACCAAACCATCCCGGGACTTCTTTGCAGGTACTCGGCGAAAGTCTCCTCACCCCACATTCTCCTCTCAAAACCCATTGAGACCCACACGCAACGAAGGACAATCAGCCAAGTTCACCTCGAGATCAACGGAAGACAACATCTGACGGATGCCCGAAAAGGAGGTCCATCATGTTTCTACCCTCAAGATTCTCTTACTGCTAGAACTGTAAGCTACTAAGCCATTCATTTTTCTTTTTTCTTTTTTTCTTTTTTTCTTCCCCCTTAAAACTTATATCTTTTTTACTTTAATTTGTTCCTTTTCTTCAGCCTCAGCATTGTGTTTTTTGTTACTTTTCTTTCGGTGTTCTCTCCCATTTGTGATACTGCTTCTATCTGGGCTTTTTATCTTCTTTTTCTGGGTTGTTTTCTAAACTTTTTGAAATCATTTTTTAATTGAATTATTTTGGTTAACTTATTTTGTAACTCCTTCATTATATTTTTTTAAAATGTTGGGGCGTTTTATAGACAAACTCCTTATAATAGGCCCTTAATTATTGAATTTTCTAACGAAAAATAGAGAATTTCAGAGGGCTTAATTTGTTCTCCCTCAGGTTAATGTGTGGCATTGTTTGTGCATTCAAATATATATATATATATATATATATATATATATATATATATATATATTGAAGGTCTAATTTATAATTAATTATGCTTATTTGGGGAAGTTAAATTCACATATTACTATTCATTTTTCCTTTAAAATTATGGTACTAGATCTCGAGTTCATGGGCAGAGAATGACCCAAGTTTACAGGAAGATGCTGAGCAAGGCGGCTTGAGAGCTAAGGTAAATTTTATGAACATCTTTTTGATATTAGTTCACTTGAAGTTTGTTATTAATTTATCACAAAGGGAGAAATTATCCGTATGTCGTGTGCAATGCAACTGGACACGAGAGAGAGACGGATGTGATTTTTCGGGCATCCTTTCGTCAACTTTGTGACAACCATAACTCAATTTATTTCTCTCTCAATGCTGAATTCAATTTAAGCTTGGACTTCATAGTTACTAACATTTAACAAGCACACATTTATTTTAATTGTTTCATAAGACCCAAAATTCTTTTCCTATTTGGATAATTTAGCTCTTTTTGACCCAATGCTAGGAGACTACTTTATATTTTATGGTCATTTTAAGCTTTGGAGTTAGCATAGACATGTTTAATAATTAATGGAGGTATTATTCATGAAATTACTTATTGCTCGGTATGTATCCAAAGAGACGTTCAGAATAAACACTTGTCTATTATGCCAATAAGGGATCTAACTTATAATAATAATAATTTGTTGTGTTGCTAAGTTTTTGAGTAAATCTTCATTATGAAGGTGAATTGAAAATGTGTTGCTCATAGGTTATATGCAACTATAAGGGATCTAACTTATAATAATAATAATAATAATAATAATAATAATAATAATTTGTTGTGTTGTTAAGTTTTTGAGTAAATCTTTATTTACAAAATGGCTGTTTATCTTTACTTGTTTTAATTTAGCTAGATTGTTTCTACCCAAAAAAATTAGAAAACAAGATTGTGATGGATCTTATATAATCACAATTTTTGGTTGAAATTACTATTATTATCTCGTCTTCCTTATGTAAAGAAAAATCCTATTCCTGTCAATCTGGTAGATTCAAACTAGCACGGGTTCGAAAACAGATAAGGGATACGATACAATATGGTACAATTTGTTAAGGATCGCAACAGCACGGGTTCGGATACAGATAAGAGATACGATACGATATGGATTCACATACTCGATATTTTCCAAAAACTTATAATACGAGATACGTTTTTATATTGATTTTCAATTAAATAAATATGAATATATATTAAGATATAGATATAAATATATAATAATATAAATAAATAATGGCATTGCGTTAAATATTCAATACACATACAAATATTTTAGAGCCTTCATTTTTGAGATAAAAAGGAGAGATGTCGATTCAAGAGAGGTTGGTGAGACATTTTCAACTCTGAGCGAATCCGAGAATTTCCAAGAGTTTCGGACTCCGATAAGCGAGCGGAGACGACTCATTAGGTATTTACAAATAACCGTGCTTCATGGCTGATGACAATGAACATGCCATTTTCTTTTTGTTTCTTGAAAGAACAAAAATCATGTTTTTTTCCTTTTAAGAATAAAATCATGTTTATACAACACAATATACTTATTTCTAATGAAACTTAATGAAACTTAGAAGAAGCTTTTTATATGTCCAACCCACAAAACTTTCGTATTTTTAAATAAAACCCCCAAAAGTTCATATTGCAAAATAAGACCTCCAAATCATTCAAGTTGTCTAAATTAGTTCTTATATTTGATTTTCCAACCAAATTTCATTTAAAATAAATTTTTATCCTTATCTTCTTCTTCCATACTTCATCAACACCATTTTTTTTTCATTTCAAATTCCAACACCCAACCATCCATTAAAATTGCACACATCTATAATTATGATTCTAATGGTCCTTCTCTTAAACCATTCGAAACCCGTTTTCATGAACTACAAATGATTATTTTTCCTACAGAGGACCAAATATACTATGCAATGGTTGAGGGTTGGTTATTTGCTAAGGGTAGGTTAGACATTTAGCAGCTTAATTAGGCTAATTAATAACTATTTAACTGATAGGGATCCTTTTTAGACAACTTAAAGGATTTGGGGTCTTATTTAGAAATACTAAAATTTTGGGGGTTGAATATAGAACAAAACCTTATTGGAAATCATGCAAAAAGCTACAAATTACAAATATATTTTCTCTTATATTTTTCAGAGTCTGTGTGCACCTACCAGCACCACCCCGACCTTCACAGAAGCTCCTTCCCTATTCACCGCAGAATGCACCCACACCTTCCGCCTTTCATGTATTGCCTCCAACGTTCGACACGGCAGCATCACCTGCCCCATCTGTCGAGCCCACTGGTCCCACCTCCCCCGCCACCCCCTCGCCGCCACCCCCACATCCGACCCCATCGTCCAAATCCTCGACGCCTCCATCACCACTTCCCGTGTCAACCGCCGGAGCTCCGCTCGTATGTACAACGCCGATGACCCCCTTGACCCTATATTGCATGTCACCTCTGCTCCTCGCCTTCGCCTTGCCCTCGTCGGCGATCTATACCTCTCCATAAAACTCACACATCAGTCTCCCAGGGACTTGGTTCTCGTCATTAGCCCTAACGGCCCTCATCTGCGTTTGCTCAAACAGGCTGCATCGCTTGTTGTGTTTGCTCTTTGTTCTTCTGACCGCATGGCCATTGTCACATACTCTGCCTCTGGTGCCACCCGTGCATCCCCTCTTCGTCGGATGTCACCGCACGGAAAACGATCCTCCCTTCGACTCATCGATCGGATCTTGTACCTAGGTCCCGCTGCAGACCCGGCACACGGGATTCAAAAAGGAGTCAAGATTTTGGAGGACAGGAGTCCTCGTCACTCGAACTGTTGCATGCTTCACCTGTCTGATAGCCCTGCATGCAGATATTTGCAAGCTTCGGTATCAGTTCCAATTTCGGTCCATTGGTTCCATGCTGGGTTCGGAGCATCAATTGGGTTTGTGATGCATGAGTTCGAAGAATTTCTAGGAAGATTGATGGGGGGTGTGGTTATAGAGGCTAAAGTGAGAATTGGATGTTAAGGGGGGTGGATCAGGCTAGGGTTTTTGCAAGGAGGAGACAAGAGGTGAATGCCGATAGAGTTGAAGGAAGGTTGTGACTTCGTATGTGTTGGGTTTAGTTATATCGAAGGAGGCTCCGACGAGAAGGAAGCGGCGGTGACAGAGGAGATAGTGGTGGGTTTTGAAGAGAAAGGGGAGAACCGACGCAACGAGGAGATAGATAGCTGTGTCCAAAGAAGGGATTTTCTAGATCCTTTCATGGCAAGGAGATGGGAGAAGCATTTGCATAGAGCATGAAAAGTTAGGGACATTTTGGCAAAAATCAAGCATCGGTTTTGTTTCTTGGTTTCTATATTGTGGTGAAAATTATGAATGTAGAGTGCTTTGTCAGCGTAGTGTCCTCTAAATTGTGGGGGGTAATGTCAAATTAAATCTAATTGTTTGTGTTGATTGAATAGTTCTTCAGTTGTGCTCAGTAATCAGCTTCATAAGCTACTTAAACAACTTGGGATAAATATCTTGTGCATTTAAAACAATCTGCCAAGTATTTACATAGATGATCATAGGAAACTTGCTAATAAAAAATTTGAAGTTGACACTGAGTAATGTCATACACAGGAAGACTGAAGCAACGGTAGGAATACAGATGCTAAACTTTTAGAAGCCTCAATATCTCCAAATCTTCAGCTGCTTTCGAAACCGAAAATTCGAAATACTCCTGCAAGAAAAGACATAAATTTTACCCAGTTGCTTTGCGGCTGAAGAAGTTACAGAGTTGGAACTATTTAATGTCACACAAATATTTTATCATCTTTCTATATATAAATATATATTAAACCCCAAAAGACCACATTACCTTTTAGATGGAGGCAATAAAAAGACAAGAAATACCTTCATCAGCTTGATATTTGTTTTTGTCATCTCCAGCATATGCCAGTAAATTGTATTTAGGGTTCCATTCTACGCTGTTCATTGCGGCCTTGCTTTGAATCTGATGAGCAGTTCGGCCACTGTGGACATTTGACTGGTAAAACACACAGCGCCCGAGATCTAAGTATAACACCACACTCATGCCTTAAAGAAAAGAAAGCGAACACTATTCCAGGTGATAATTCTTACGATATCGATGAATGGGTCCTCACTAGCTGAAGCAATATACTCTCCCGTGTGGTTGAAACTAATGGTTCTCACCGGCCATCTGAAATATGATCAAGGAGCTGAACATAATATACTATTCTAAAGATGGTGTTATGATCATAATAAACCAAGGGGTAAATCACATAAAACGCCATCGATGTTTTTAAGTGTTGGATTCTGAAAAATACAACACCACTCATCTTTTGTCACTATGCTCAACACGATTATAGTGTTAGCAGGAAAAGGTGATTTTACCAAATTTCCCTCTTCTTCATCCTCCTAATTTGCCCACAAGGGTATTCTACTGTCAAGAGACACACATTAACTTGACTAATGCCAGCGAACGAATGGTTGTTCAATGGGTTTCAGTGTAATTTCTTAGAAATTATTGGTGTATTACTGAACACTAAACTTGGACAAGTCCGACAGTGTTTTATGCAGTATACAATTAAATATATGAAGTTCTGAGAAGCTTACTCGAGTTTTGTGAATGTTCTGACACACAACATTGCTGAAATATCCCAAAGGCTGACCAAAGAATCAGCACTTCCAACTGCAAAGTATCTGGAATGTGACAACGATAGTTTGAGAAGCGTGATCAACATTTTCTTTGTACCCATTCGGTACACTGATTTATATGTATTATACATGCAGCCTTTCTACAAGAAATCGTTTTCTAAAGAGCCATAATGACTAAATGGTGTGGCTAAAAACTAAGACCTTGGGTAAAGATTTAATGCAACTATAGCAAGCACATAACTCCATATATAGAATCTGGGGATTATATCAGAATATAGATCACGATGATCAGATCATTCTTCGCTGAGACCTTCCATTATTGTAAAATGGTAATTTGAAGAAGCTCTTAGAAAGCAGTGCTCTAATAGTAGGATATAACATGATGGGTGTGCAAAACCCTGAGGCAATTAGTGCATGTAAATTGGGAAGTATAACATACCAACCAATGCCAAAAATTCACTTGAACTATTTTGTGCAAGGACCCTGGTCTCGAACTCAGAGTTTCAATTAATTATATTGATATTTTTGTTGGTTTAGTAACATTATGAACCCAACTACGAATGAAATAGGACACAATATATTATGTTCCCAAATTTTGCACTCAAGAATGTATTTCCACACATTCATACAAAAGCGCACCCAACCTTTGTGAGAACCAAGTCAACCAATTAAATTAACAATGTAAGAAACATGCAGTTTTTTTTGTTTGTTTGTTGTTTTTCATTTGACAGGATAATGCAACATCAAGCCAATGGATGCAGACTAGGGCAAGTGATAATAAGCTTGTGCAAGTACCAAACAATCTGACATACGTAGTGTTAAAACTGAAAGGCAATGTTAAGGAGGAGTCCTATGTCGTCTGAGGCAAGGGGCGCCAAAAATGTAAAGCGCTGCAGTAAATATTAAAAGATGCTAAAAGTATGTATACAAAAACCCACATCAACAATCGATAAAACATGACATGAAAATGCTCACACCCCCACCCACCCCACACACACACACAAAAAAAAAAAAAAAGGAAAGCACGCAGAATCATGCAGCAACAAACCTATGGGTGCAACCTAGGGTAATGATAGATTTTGGCAGGATTATGCAGCAACAGCATTGAGAAATATGTATATTCATGATATCATAAACTTTTATGTGCATCAGCCTTGAGAGAAAAGTCTGATTTCAATAGAAACTCCCAACTGAAAAATACCCCGTTCATTTCTCAAGCATGAAGGAACATTCAGTTTACCTTCCTGTGGGATCAATTGCAATGCAATAGCAGCCTGCTGTATGAGCAGTCAAAGTGTGCAGCAGACGAAGAGATGGATACGACAGTACCTCAACCGTTCCTATGCAAGCCGAAATTGCGTGTCAAGTATGTAAAGTCACTTGTGACGTTAAGGACATAGTAATAACCATGAACCACAAGCAGGTGAATTGGATAAATCTATATGATAGGCATGTCAGAGCAATGTAACCAATCTATCTCACCATTCCCGGTTGTCATAAAGAATAGATCTTCATTCGTGTTCCATGCAAGCTCATTTACCTGTATGAGTTTAATTACATCAATCAAATATCAAGCGGTTCTCATTAAACTCAAGGATATATCACATATTTGTGGTCTCTATATGTGATTTTTGGATACTAAGTATTAGAGGGTAAATGATTGATTATCGCTACTCATTGTTGTAACCATAAGTAATTCAGGGAAGATCAGTTATTAAGCAATGCATTATAGACTCCTCAACTGTTGCTCTCAGCAATTCGTTATTTACAGTAAATCAGGCAAAAAAGAAATTGTGAAGTATTAATTTTAATATTCTATAAGTGGTGATTACCTCGTAATTAAACTTGCGCCTATGCCATGGCTTAAATTTCCGAACATCTATAATTGTAAGTTCATCTTCCTGCGAGGCAGGAAAAACACAACCAGAATAAATCAAACAACAAACCAACATTATATTATTAAGTTCTAATGAAAACAGTTGAGATCTGGAGCACATGTACCATCTTGTAAATGTGGCAACACATAAATAATATCGAATTAGGAATAAAGTTTTGGTTGTTGTGCTAAAAAGTTTTGCTTATTCTACCTTGTTTCCCACAGCTAGGTGAGTGCCATCAGGTTTGAATGTGATATTGATATTTTCTCCACTGAGTCCAACCTGTTGAGAGCATTTTCCACCTAAAAAGCAAGATATATTAGTGCACAGTAACTTTATGCCTTGAAAGATACATGATTTATCTCAGCGAATATTCTTCGATTTTTAAAGGATACTGATTCTTGATCGGTTGAGTTCCCCACTCCAATAAAGAGTAATTTCACCTAACTTTTCTCAAACCATCTGATTTATGATGTGCACCCTGAGACTCAACTAGTGAAAGAAAAGTACAATACGAGGGCATCACCGTCAAATTTTATTGTTCCTACACTTTTACAGCTCAAAACCAAGGTTGTCAGGGATGAAATTGAAAGTTTTGATTCTCATAATAAAAAAAAGGCATGTCACCTTGTGGTTCCCAAAGAATGACCTAGTAACTCAGAGAGAGAGAGAGAGAGAGAGAGAGAGATACAAAAGATGGTAAAAGTATATAGGGACCAGACACTAATAACAAGAGAACACCGGTTTGTGCCAATCTGCGAGAGCTACGTTCAAATGGCATTGTTGCAAGGACGATCCCATGTAACAATTAACAAAAGTTTGAAAACATTAATTTCTGAAGATTCAATGTCTACAGTGTTTTCTAAATTTTTCAAAGAAGAGGTTGACTAACAACCATGTGAAGTACAAAAATAGCCCAAACCGTCATGGCCCAGACTTGTAAACCTGAAGATGAGTCTGCTTCAAATTTCTACCATAAGTTTTTTGTTGTTCTTAGACTTTATTTTATTGTTACGGCTAAATTATATCCTCTTAAAAGAGGACTTAGTATGCTAGAGTTATTTGAAACTGAAGCATGGATGTTGTTCTCATAGGCGTATTATACATAGAGCAATGCTTCTTATCTTCTCTTAAAGATTATAGTCCATAAATAATTGGTAGAGAGTTTTTTCATTTGTAATGAACTCTGAATATACAGCATGAATCTGTGGTTGTGAAGGAATAATAATTGCAAGAGACCAGATACAAGCTATTATACCATTGCTAAGAAAGGTCAACCACCAAGTACTTTTGGGTGCTGCAAATTTTCCTTTCGTTTTACTTCTCTTAATGGAAAATATTGAATGATTCGATCCCCCCTCAAGCCACAAACTATGCAAGACCAATATAATTAAATGTTTATTGTTGGAATATGTGGGTACTCGGAAATAGAAATAATAGTTAAATATAAAAGTATATACTTTATAGGCTTCGACACGCCTGGTGTGCTGCTACCTTGAAAGTTCTTATTGTGCTCCCACTCAGATCTTAGTTTGCTATTAAGTTTTAGGGCAATACATTTCTAGGATACAACGAATTCTAATGGAGAAGGCCATTATCAACCTTGACAAAATTGAAGTTGGCATACACGCATGTCTTCAAGGTCCAACCACATCAAATTGCTTAGCATCAGTATGGCAATGTATAATCATAGTATCCTGAACGCTCCCAAGAGCAAGCCCAACTCTCCTAAGAAGCGACACCACTTATCTGTTCATATAAGTAAATTTCTATGTCCCCATTTTAAGTAGACACTTCATTTATATGAATATGAATCTTAAGAGTAAAACTTTATCTCTATTTCATATAGCGATTAGCATTGAACATCTCTACACGCGACTATACAAATTGTTTATCAGTGCTCAAACAGTCACATATCGATAACTTGATTTCTATTGACTATTGCTACTCATTTCCTAGGAATAAATTGTGTTCCCATCAATGGCGACAATATTATGGGGTTGCAATCCCATTTCTTGATAATTCCTTTTCACCAACTCTGGAGAGAGGCCATTGCTAACAATTGAAATGATCTTTCAAGTTAGTTGAACTTACAAACTAACTGTGACGGTACCATTATAAATTAGGCCAATGATTTGAATATCTGATATTGAAATCGTATTAGATAGGTGTTTTTTCCATTCATATAAAACAAAATCGCTTGTATCGTATAGTGAGGGGTTTGATTTTTATCGACTGATATTCGAAACAATGTAGTCAGGCCAAATAGGTAATATATCAACTATTAGATCCTAAGCCAATCTGATTCTTTTTCCGCCCTGACCAAAGCGATAAACTCTGATTCTATGTTTAAATGTGTACATGTCTATTTCTTGGTAGCCCAAGAAACCGTTCCACCACCCTAGGTAAAAACCCAATAACTTAAACCATTAGGTTATTACTAACCATAAAACATACACACCAAATCAACCATAGTTCATCAAAAAGCAACCAACATACAACTAAACTCCATAGGTTAATCATCTAAAGAAGCAAGAACCATGAACTTCCTGAAGAAGTAACCTAATTTCTTGTCTTAGTAAGACCTTATATCAGTCTTTGGGAATCAATGGCTCAAAAAGTTGAGTATATGACAAGAAAACAATCTTCATCGCTATTACCATAAGTTACAAATCTACCCATCCTTACATAATCAATACTAAATAACAATTTCAACCCAAAACGACATAATAGATGAGTTCAGATCAAAGAATGGGGTACACTTACTACGAGCATCCCACAGACGAACAGTCTTATCCCCTGCTGCAGTTGCAACTAAATCGCTGTGTTTAGGATCCCAGCACAGCTGATCCACACTATCTGTGTGCCCTTTCAATTCGACATCCTTCGTTTTACCCTAAATTAACACGGAGAACCCAATAATAATATGCCTCAGTCTATAATCAATCATACAATTCAAAAAAAGAAAATGGATAGGAGGAAAAGTTTACATGGCCACTGGGATCAATGTTCCAAATTCGAGCAGTGTGATCCACAGAGCCCGACGCAAGCTTAGTTCCAGTGCAATTCCACGCTACAGAGTGAACCTTTCAACGATTAAACAAACAAATTAATCAGGATTTGGGTAAATAGCTAGGGTTTGTTACGAACAAAAGGGGCATTTTAGAATGGCATTATTTCAAGGAATTGAAGAGAAAAGTAAGAAATACCCATGATTCAAGGGACTGAGAAGAACAAAAGGCACAGAAAAAGATGGAATTTTGATGTGAAATTTACCTTCTTTTTGTGGCCTTGGTATTCTTTCGAGGTTAGGGTTTTGAAATTAATGGACTTCTCCTCCATTGCTGCTCTCAGAGATGTGAATGGTTCCTGCGATTTTTGCTGTGAAATGTTAAAAAGCTCGCTCCTCTCTCTCTCTCTCTCTCTCTCTCTCTGCGTTCGTGACCCCAAATGAACAATTGAGACTTTCTCACTCCTCACTTTTGACGATTCTTCTCGCCCATCGACAGCAATCTCTCTCCTCCTTGGAAGGGGCTAGGTTTGGGTTTTTTTTTGAAATATTATTAATTTAAATTTAAATTATTAAAATCGGGGGGAAAAAATTAAAATTATGGGAATAGGGTGGTTTCGAACCACCCTATGGCCCACCCCACCCCCTCAGTATAGGGGGCGGGTTCTCAGAACCCGCCCTCTATACTTTTGTATAGAGGGCGGGTTCTCAGAACCCGCCCTCTATACTATTGTATAGAGGGCGGGTTCTGAGAACCCGCCCCCTATACAATAGTATAGGGGGCGGGTTCTGAGAACCCGCCCCCTTATTTTTTTTTAAAAATATTAATTTAATTAATAATCTAATTATAATTATAATTATTATCATAATATTATAATTATAATTATAATTATATTATAATTATAATTTTAATTCATAAATATAGAATAAAAGTAAATAGACGAAAAAAAACATTTAAATTAAATAATAAAATTTCACTATATCAATGTTTTTTACAGAATGAATCCGTCAAAATGTACAATTCCAAAAAATCCTATCTATTTGTAAAATCTAAATGCTATATCGACGGTCAAATTTATAATACAGAAAAATCTGAGTGCACTTGTCACGATCCTGAAGGTCCCGCCCCTGATGCATATCCTGGACATCTGGTCCTATAATGGCCTGGTTGTTTGCATAGGCTACATCTGGATTGCCTTTGCTGAGGATCAGTATCCATTGTCATTCGATCTCGACGTACCTTCGGTCTTCCGGGCTTTATATTTTTTTCCGGCGGTAATACAGTCGGTGTTTGTCTGTTGGCAGTATAATAGTGCCAATAGCGATTGTCCGGTATAGGATGAAATTTTGGATCGTATGCACCTTGGTAATTAGAAACTGTATAGTAATTGGAAGCGAAATTGTAATGTGAGGTATGCATACTGCTCGCAGCAGCAATAGCGTGGGCACAAGGTAAATGTTGTTGCTGGAAAAGACCGCATGTACACGAAGAGAGCCCTTCATCTCTAAAGTTCACGGTATATTGATTCCCATTACCGCCCGTCACCTGAAACTCCGCCGTGTCAAACCTTTCGGATCTGTAGTATTGTGCTCTGCGCTCTCTTTTCCGAAAGATATCTTCGTAATACGCGGTGAGCGGAGTGTCCATCCCCAAGGACTTTTCTCTTCTGTGCACAAAATAAGTATTCATCCGGAAAAATGTTCGAACAATCAACCCCTGTATCGGTAAGCCTCTAACCCCTTTAAGGACCCCGTTGAAGCTTTCAGACATATTAGTCGTCATTAGGAGATATCTGCACCCATCATCATGTGCTTGTGACCACATGCGGACTGGATACTCATCTAACCACGCTTTCGCGGCTTGACTCATCTCCCCAATTTTCGTCATGTATATGTCGTGAACATTAGGGTCAGGCGTTTCACCGGCTCTGTACATAAGTTTATGTAGATCCGAATTTTTAAATTTTCGATCAAAATTTTGCCTGAAGTGTCGTAGGCAAAACCTATGTGGGGTCGTCGGAAATACAGATCTCATTCCAGCCAGTATTCCCAGATGTCTATCAGATATGATGCATAAATCCGTTCTATGAAGAACAGATGGGATATTTTTTAGGTTACGGAAAAACCATGACCAGGATGATGTATTTTCACCCTCGACAATAGCAAATCCCAACGGAAATATACCGTTATTAGCATCAACACCTGTAGCAATTAACATGCAGCCTCTGTACTTACCGTATAGATACGTACCATCAACGCACAATACCGGCCGACAGTGTGTGAAACCAGCCGCACATGGACCAAAGCACCAGAAAATTCTCTGAAACCTGACAGAGCCCTCGACGTCGGTTTCTGTGGTTTTTAACCGGTATACGGTCCCCGGATTTGATGCTTTCATGGCTTCCATAAAAGGGACTAGGGAGTTGTACGAGCTTTCCCAGTCCCCGAATATCTTGCACAAAGCCTTTCTTCGAGCATCCCATGCCTTCACATACGAAATCTGAATTTTATGCTCTCCGCTAACCAAGAGCCGTATCTCTCGGGGAGTCATCGCCACATCTGTACGGATCATGGGCATGATTAGCGAGCAAATGTAAGCTGAAGTGCAATTCCGGTGATCCTGTGACATAATAGAATTGATGCAAGTGTGTTCTTGGTTGTATTTCGTGACCTTCCAAGCCTTGGCTCTTTTGGAACAACACGCATGCAATCTCCACTGACATTCAGGAGATTTCGTACATACCACAGTATAGTACGTCTTATTTGACTCTTCTGTTTTAAACGTAACGTTTTGCTGAATGGACCACGACTTCAGCTTACAAATAAGATCTTCTTTTTCCTGAAACAAATCCCCGACGCTGATGCAGTCTTCGCTTGCTGCTGTCGCGTCCAAATAGGGTGCCGTATTTACTTCTGCAACGGCTAAGTCTACCCAACCATCATCTTCTAGCGGATCGAGGCCGGGATCTTCTAGTTGGACAAAATCGTTATTCGCAACCATACCATCAAAGAATGCTACCTCATTCAATCCAGCAGCATATTCCACGCTATCCTCCCCCTGATCACCTTCACCGATTTCATCATCATCACTCCCACACACATCAATATCACCCGTAGCTACATAAGGTTCGGGTGCAATATATGATGGTTGTGGTCGGTGTATTGTGGATGGTTCAGGGTGAGAAGACCGGAAAGATGTGGACGGACATGCTTGGAATGCGCTGCTTGGATCGTGTTGGAATGATGCGGAGGTGTGGGGAAATCTGCGTTTAGTATATAAATTGTTATTATAATATTATTCCCTAATTTTTTCGTAACTAAATCATCACTTGTTTCAAATTTATTTACCTGTGGAAGGCTGTGTATGGTAGTTCTTGCTGTTCTTCTGGGGTGCATGTAACTGCAGCAGTCGGCTGGAAGAACCTGGATTTATGCATTTTATTAAATGTTTGAATATTAGTATACATGTATTACTAAAATGCTTAAATATGGGTTTATAAAATGTTTACCCATGTGCTTGAAGATTTGAATAATGTTGTGTATAGTCATATCCACCGGCACTGATGGCATCATCGTTGACCATGTGACCGTACCTCCAGGAACTATCTCCAGCATTACCATCAAAATTATCCGTTGGAGGGGCATCTGATACTTCCAATTGCTCCTTCTGAACCAAAAGTTCAAAAGAATGCTGGGTGCTTGAGAGACCGAAATCTATCATCGAAGATATTGATGCATCGTCTGTAATTTCAACCAATGCATTTCCACTGAACATAGGCCAGATACAACTTAACTTGACCCTACTTTCACGGGGATCGTATTTCGTAATTTTGTACACTTTTGCCTCTAGTTCATCATATGTCGTTGATGCTTCCAATCGCATGATTCGTGCAGACCCGCCCATATACTCGGGACCTTGTGCACGTGTGATAACCTGGCCATCGTATTTACATACAACAAATATACTTGGGGAGGCCATAATCCTGCACAAATATAATTTCTTATGTTGTGTTGAAATCGCCAAAAAAAATTCAAACTCGAAGATTGCAGTGAAACCATGAGACTCTCACCTAATCACAACAAAATGTGATGCACAATCGATTGTTAAAAAAGAAGCATGGTTTTTGCAGTGAAACGAGAAGGAAAATGAATTTAAAGATACTCGAAGATTGCTTACTTCCAATACTTTATGAACTGTTCTACTGCTCGAATATTGCTTACTCGCAGACTATGGTACTGAACTTCACCTTCTTCTAAAACTCCACACTTACACAAAATTGATAGCGGAGAAGAACTGATCGAAGTAAATGGATAGTGAGCGGTGTAGGATGCAAATTTGACAGAGATGAAATGAAATGGGTAGTGCGGAGACATATTTATAGCGATCTGATATTGAAGAGAGCGGGTTCTAACAACCCGCCCTATTATTCACCAGAGTCTAATTATTTCTGCATCGTAGACCGCGTTTACTGAAGCCACCGATTATTCACGCACAAACAAATAGTACTTGAATAGTACTGATTTGACAACTCATAAATTAATGAAGAGGGCGGGTTCCTGGAACCCGCCCTCTTCATTAATTTGACTAATTATTGAAGAGGGCGGGTTCCAGGAACCCGCCCTCTTCATTTCTGGAAGTGATTTGACAACACACCAGATGAAGTAAAAAGGAGTGTAATAAAAAGCATTTCTGAAGCCACCGATTATTCACGCACAAACATACAAAGGACAAATAGTACTTGAATAGTACTGATTTGACAACTCATAAATTAATGAAGAGGGCGGGTTCCTGGATCCCGCCCTCTTCTATGCGAATAAGACCGCGTGATTTTTGAAGAGGGCGGTCCCTCTTCATTAATTTGACTAATTATTGAAGAGGGCGGGTTCCAGGAACCCGCCCTCTTCATTTCTGGAAGTGATTTGACAACACACCAGATGAAGTAAAAAGGAGTGTAATAAAAAGCATTTCTGAAGCCACCGATTATTCACGCACAAACATACAAAGGACAAATAGTACTTGAATAGTACTGATTTGACAACTCATAAATTAATGAAGAGGGCGGGTTCCTGGATCCCGCCCTCTTCTATGCGAACAACGTTTATTAACAAACAAACATTGATGTGACGACAAATAGTACTTGAATAGTACTGATGTGACCATTCATAAATTAATAAAGAGGGCGGGTTCTAGGAACCCGCCCTCTTCTTTGTGAATTAAGGGCGGGTTCCAGGAACCCGCCCTCTTCATTAATTCAGGAATTGATTTGACTAATTATTGAAGAGGGCGGGTTCCAGGAACCCGCCCTCTTCACAGGAGACGAACCCGTTCACCTCTATAAATACCGAGCCTCCACACGTTCATCAACCACACAATTTCTAATCTCTTGATAAAACTCTCGACAAATCTCTGCTTCAGTACATTTCAATGGAGAATCAACCACTCGACAAATCTCTGCTTGTCCATCAAAATGAACACAGATCGTTCAAAATATTACACGGGGAGGAAATTTTCTAAACTTAGTTAATTTGTTTTAATTACACCTTTCATTTAATTTTTGTACTTGAAAATAACAATATTTAATTTTGCAGGATGGAGATAATCTCACCGTCGTCACGCATAGCTCCGACAAATGGGTGGTTAGCGACCAAAGAATAAACCAACGGCTTAGACGGGCCGGATTTTATGAAGCGTCGTTGATTCGACATATCCAACTCGACCACGCTCTCGTCACCTCTCTGGTCGAACGTTGGAGAAAAGAGACCCACACCTTTCATCTAAGATGGGGTGAGGCCACAATCACACTCCAGGATATTGGCCTCTTACTCGGTTTACGGGTTAATGGGCTTGGGTTGGTCGGAGGAAAAATTGTTGGTCCAGATACCGACCACCCATACTGGGATACATATGCCGAGTCTGCTCTCGGACAGGTAAACAATATCATTCTGCTTTCCCTATTTAGTGTACCTATTTTATATTTTACATTATTTCTATCTTTAACATTTAAAAAAATACTAATATCAGGCACCAGGAGGCCACAGTAAGGGGTATAAAATCAATCTGAACTGGTTAAGAGATACATTCAGTAATATCCCTGATGAAGCCACCGATGAAGTTTTGGATAGACATGCACGTGCCTACATTCTGTACATGATCGGTTCTTGGTTAATGCCGGACCAATCAGCAACGCATGTCCATCCGTTATACCTTGGCTTCCTAGCGGATTTTGATGTCTGTGGCCAATATGCTTGGGGAGCAGGGGTCCTGGCCTTTCTCTATAAGGAACTCGACAAAGCATGTGCTCCTACGAAGAATAAAATTTGTGGATGCAGCACATTACTTCAGGTAAATTCTTTATTTTTCACAGCTAGAATTTTGCAATATTGGTTTTCTCTCTTATAATCTAAAACTTTTTTTCTAGATCTGGTCGTGGGAGCATATGTATATAGGAAGACCAGATACTATTAAAATAACTGGCTTTGATAACCCCGGAAAGCCGCTCGGCTGCTGGTGGAATGGGAAGAAAGCGTATAAGGCTCCTCGTCGAGTGCTTAGGTACTATAGAGATGAGTTAGATCGCATGGAGGCGGCTCAGGTAATCATAATTTGGGTAATTTAATTTGTTTTACAATTTTGAAAATACCTAAATCACAATTTTTTTCTCTATGTCATTTGCGCAGTTTCTGTGGACGCCTTATACAGCAGACCGTCTACAAAACTTACCCGGCATCTGTCTCGAAGGAGAGCCGGTTTGGCGGGCTCGATGCCCACTCCTCTGCATCAATGTTGTTGTTATGCACCTCCCAGATAGGGTATTGCGGCAGTTTGCTAGATTGCAACATATTCCTGTCCCGCCGCCTTCGCCTATGACAGTAGAGGGAGACATGCGAGGAGGAAATACGGAGCGTGATTGGAGGGAGCATCATCATCAGTATTTGCTGAGATGGGAGGATAGGCAGCATAGTATTGCCTTACAGCAAATAGGTGACCACACAGCTACCGACGCTACCAAAGTATATCTACAGTGGTATAAGCGTGTCACCGTAAGATATCTTTCTGCTCCTCCACAAGACTTCCCAAACATCTCGCGGTACGAGCCTAGAGGACACATGGAACGAGATTTGGTAAGCCGCCCTCTTTATATCATATTACTTTTTAACATCCGGCGGTATGAGTCAATACTTATTTCTTATTTCTAATGTAACGACAGGCTCGTGGGTTGCATGTCGTACAAACAATGGTGCAGGAACCATACCCGGCTGATGCTGGTCCGGCATCTCAGGCTCAATTTTCAAATCTCGACCAATTTATTGGTGGTGTACTTGGTTCACATGGTATTTCTCAGCATTTATCGCCGGCACCGGAGCCCCAGTATCAGCCGGCACCGGAGCCGCAGTATGAACCGGCACCGCAGCCGCAGTATGACCCGGCACCGCAGCCGCAGTATGACCCGGCACCAGAGCCGCAGCATCAACGAGATCCAGCGCAGCTGGATCAGTGGTTTGGATCACCATACAGTCAACAGCAACCCTGGCATAACGGACAGGCGCAACAACAACAGACTTGGGGATCAAGTTTTGCAGAACAGCCGTCTTGGGGGTTTGGTTCAGCGCATCAACAGCACTCTTGGGGGTCAGGATTTGAGCATCCATGGGGCCAAGGTTTTGTGCAAAATCAGCCGCATGAAACCGGGACAAGTTCTTCGCTACAACTGCCCAGTTGGGCTTCAGATTTAGCGTCCTACGGAAATTTGTTGGGAAGCAACACATATCCGACACCTGTCCCACATTCAGGTTCAGGATTTGTGGATCAACAGCCTGTCCAAGACGTTGCTGAAGACGAAGCTGAAACAGAACCCGAACCCGAAGCAGCAGAGCAGACGCCGACGCCGCCACCGCCATCTATCCAAGAAACAGGTGGTTCCTCCAGTCATCCGAGGAGGCATAGGCTTATGTCAAGCCTTCTCGGATTTCATAAAGGAAAAGGGAAAGCAAAAAAATAGCATTTACATTTTACAAATAGATAGGATTTTTTGACATTGTAACTTTTGACGGATTCATTCTGTAAAAAAAAATTTGATATAGTGAAATTTTATTATTTCATTTCAATATTTTTTTTTGTCTATTTTATTTTATTTTATTTTTAAGAATTATAATTATAATTATAATTATAATAATAATTATATTATAATTATAAACGATAATAATTAAAATTAACAAATTAATTTAATTAAATAAAAATAGGGGCGGGTTCTGGGAACCCGCCCCCTATACAAACGTATAGGGGGCGGGTTCCCAGAACCCGCCCTCTATAGAAAACTATAGAGGGCGGGTTCTGGGAACCCGCCCCCTATACGTTTGTATAGGGGGCGGGTTCCCAGAACCCGCCCCCTATAGTGGGGGGGTGGGGGGGGGCCCACGGGTGGTTCAAACCACCCTATTCTGCTAAATAAATTTTCCCCCCCCCTATTTTAATAATTTAATTTTAAATTTATAATATTTCAAAAAAAAACCCGCTAGGTTTTGCACATTCGATGTACGTATTTAACCTGTAAATTGTCAAAAAGCCCTCAATCTACTCCGGAGTTGTCTGTAAATTCTGAAATTTTCAAAATTGTTGGAAAGGACCTGCTGATAATAAAAAATGTTTAGACTGAATTTCGTGGGACATTTTATACATTACAAGCAACAAGTATAAAGGGGGGTTTTTAATTGGGCCCAAGGGTTTTTTAACAAGAGCAAAAGGCTCAAGGGTTTTTACACAAGTTTGAAGCAGGCCCGGGGCTTTTTGATAATTTACCCATAGATATCTACTTTACCGAATATGTTTGATAATTTATCTAGATATCTCCTTCATCTAGATATCTCCTTCATGAGATATCGGGCATATAGTTTAGTTTTAAATTCATTGATCCCATCAAGCTTTTCTGATCTCATCCGAGAAAATTTACATCTCTTAAGATATATACCTTCTTTTACCACACCTACAAGAATCCTTGTTGGCTACAAGTTACGGTAAAGGGTGCAATTTCATGCCAATTATCAATCAATGGCAATATATATATATATATATATATATATATATATATATATATATATTCAACCATTATGGTAGGAAGAGTGGAGATTAAAAAATGTATATAATAAGATTTCGATAACCTTTTTTTCTTCTCATTTTAGATATTATGAGCAATTTAAATCCTCTCCATGACTTGGAAAAATCTTCTCCACATGGGGTTGTAGGGAAATTTCTCTACAAGTCTTTTGCAAGGTCTTGGATGGACTTTGAGGCCCGTGCAATTTTTTTTGTACACTTTCTCTTCTCCAAAAGGATTTGCATGAATTTCAAAGTACATCCAAGGGCTTATAAAAGGCTCATGGAGAAGTTTTTTGGGAGGACTTAAGATAAGGTTCTTCTTTCCTTCTGTCTCAAATATCTTAGCATTCAAATTTAACTAGTATTTCGATGAGTGCGATCCAAAATAACTTTTTATCAAGTCTAATAGATTTCTCATTCACATTTAGAGCAATTACATCTGAAGTTCTTTTCAGATTTATTCTGCGGTGGGGTGGGCCGGTGGCATATCATATTTCCAATTCTATTTGCATGATACCAAACAAAGGAAGTGATCACAATTACGGAAAAGCAGGTTGGTAGGCCATGTTTGCATAGTTTAATGGAAAAAATATTCTAAATTCCTTTTTTTTCTATTGGATTGAACCAATCCTAAATTTTTGTTGTTTGGGTAAAGTTTTAAATAAACAATTCCAACAGAATAAGACCGTAAAATATCTCTCATCCATTGGATTTTAAAAAATTGCCAAAGGCCCAATTTTTCTTAGCCAATTCTCTCTGTCTCACACACATCACATTGACGGATCAATTTCTCTGTTTCTGATGGAGGTCCTTTTCAGATCTCCTTCAGATGTTGTCTTCCGTCGATCTCCCGGCGGATTCTAGAGGAGATCCCCTGTTGTGTGTGGGTCTCAATGGGTTTTAAGGAAATTTGATGATTGGAGGAGTTGGACGCCAAGTACCTGCAAAGAAGTTCCGGGGTGGTTTGACGCCACCGAGGACCCTCCGACGATCAAGTCAGTATTAGATCCGAGCAGCGTAATGGCTGAGTGGAGTCAAAAATCGCTTACTTGACCCCTCTGTGATGGGGGTTTATATAGCGGTGATGGCACGCAGCAGCAGGTGCGAGAATCTCGCCGGCAGTTACGCTCCCGATGTCACGCCCGCGTTGAGAGCGGATCGCCCATTAATGGGGATCGCGGTGGCGTGGAACGTGGGATATTGTTGGCGGAGAATCCGCGGATGGCGAGAATCGCGGAGCGGCGGTTACGCCTGTGAGCGGTGGAGCTGGTCGGAGGACCAAGGAAGACGGCCTCGGCTGGGGGGCTCGGAGACGAGCAAGAAGGCCGAGGAGACTTAGTCTTGTGGCAGCTCAGGGCGAGCTGAGGGGCCGAGGAGGCTAATCTGTAGGGAGCCCCGAAGAGGGCTAGCTTGTGATTGCAGGTCGGGTACGGGGGGGGGCTTGGTCGGCCTCTGTGGGCCCTTTCTTCCGAGTTATGGGACATACCATCCACCACGTGTCCTGATCCTAGGGGTCGCCAATATTGAGCATCATCATTAGCCCCCTACTCTTGTCCCGACCAGCCAGCGGGTCGGATCAAGAATGGACCGTCGGGCCGTCCAGGGTGAGCTCCCTCCTAAGGTTTCGTCGGGCCGTGTCCCCGGGCCGCGAGCTGTCTTTTCTGCAAGCGAATCAGGGCGAGATCTCCGCATTTAAGGAGGGTGCGCCGGTTCGTGTATCTTGCCTTTGAAGTGATGGCCCACGAGTCGAGCGTCGGTTGGCTGATGCGACGTGTGCAGACCTGCGACGTCTCAAAAGGGTGCAGTCCAGTGTGGGGACGACAAGTGGAGCAATCGGGGCCGTCAGATGCGAGGAGGCGTCTTGGCGGGAGATGAAGGGCACCGTTGGATGAGGTCGCTTATGGCGATAAAATAGGGGTGGGGCCCGTTCAGGGGCCCCTATTCTTTCATATTTCCGTTCCAAGTCTCGGTTGCTCGGTGCTCGTCTTCTTCCTTCCACTTTCGTTCCCCGAGGATCATTCTTCCCAAGGTTAGATGTCTTCTCTTGTCGAGTCGGTAGATGTCATTAGGGTAGATTCTAAGAACCCTTTAGGTGAGCCTGAGTCCTCCCGGGGGGGCAGGGGTTGGCCCCTCTTCCCAGGATCATGTGGCGGGGGCAGCCCCCAAGGAGGAGGCGGTAGATGCTGCCCCCGGTGCCTTGTGTTGGATAAGGCATGAGGACGAGCTTGCCAACGCGCTGGCTCGCTTCCACACCCCCTCACGCTATACGTTCCGTCTGGCCAAGGAGGGAGAGAGGGCAGACCAAGTACGGGGCAGAGAGATCGCCCTGTATTTGGAAGCATTTTGGGGTGGAATGCGTCTACCCTTCTCTCCTGAGGTCGTCGAACCATTGAACTTCTTCGGGTTAGCCTCCGGTCAGTTGGTGCCAAACTCGTGGAGGATTCTCCTCGGGTTCCTGGTCCGTCTGAAGTTACAGGCAATCCTCTTCAGCTTTTCCCTCCTTGATTCTTCCCTCGTCTTCAAAAATCACCCCGGTGGTCGAGCGGGCGACCCGAGGTGGGTTTATCTTTCTTTCAGAAAGCGACCAGGGGGCGCCGCCGGGACGGGGGTTGTGTCCCTGCCTTCTTCCATTCACGACTGGAAGAAGTTCTTCTTCGTTTCCCCTCCCGATGGCGAGGACCGGCCCGTGCCTACAGAGTGGTCGAGGGAGAAGCACTTGCCGGGGAACCAGTCCAGTGACCCCGTTGCAGTGAGAGTGGCGTCATGGGAGCCCATCCCCCGTTTCGACGTGCTGTTGTCTGAGAGGGTTCTGAGTTGGACCGGGCTCAGCCCCATTGAGTTCATCGGTAAGTTTAGGTTTTCCTTTTTGGTTCGTATATTGCCCGTATCGCTGACTCCCTCTACATTTGGTTCTGTGCAGGACCCATGGACATAGACTCGCTCCGGGCTTCAATGCACCAGCTGAGGCCGGCTGCGAAGGTTGGGGGCGCCGGCTCTTCCCGTTCATAGCCTGCCCCGGCTCCTTCTCCCCCGGCGGTAGTGTCCCGCGAGCGCTCGGAAGCGAATCTCGCCCCGGGGCCCAGCAGAACGTCGGGTCGGAGGCGGGCTCGGATTCTGGAGGACCCGTCCTCGGAGGAGGAGACCGGCTCTCCCTCGAGGCCGCTCAAGAGGAGATCTACCCGGGGACCGTCTTCGCTGATCACGGTGGAGGAAGGCGGTCTCCCATTCGCCGTGCCTTCGGGGCTATCTGTCGCGAATAGCCTGCTGCATGACATAGAGGCATCGGCCGGGGGTAGAGTCCCCGGGGGGACCTTCAGGGCTCAGCTGGCGTCCATCGCCCAGAAGTCCGTGCAGGTAAGCGCTTGTCTTTCATTATTATTATTCTCTAAGGTTCGGTGCCTCTCTCATCTTCCTGATCTCTCTTCTGCCTTTTAGGTCCTTCAGCACGTCGCTCTCGCCTTGCATATGGAGGCCGAGGTAGTAGCCCCGGCGATGAAAGCTGCGGGCCAGCTCGCCTCGCTGGAAGAGAGCTCCAAGCGGAAGCTGAAGGCGATGAAGGCGAGGGTCATCGCTCTGGAGGGTGAGGTGGAGGCCGGGAAGCGGGAGGTTGCCCGGCACCGCGAGGCCGCCGCGGTCGTTGAGGCCAAGCTTGAGGACGCTCAGGTGCTGGCCGACAATCTGAAGAAGATAGTGAAAACCCTCCGGATGGAGCTGGGGGCGGCGGCCGAGTGGGTGAAGTCGGCCGACCTGAGGGAGGCCAAGTTGGCCGACCTCTCGGTGGCGAAGGCGGTGGAGGGCTACAAGAAGTCGAAAGACTTCTATGATGACTTAGCCGTCGCCACGACCCTCATCTGGCATGAGGCTCTCGACGCTGTTAAGGCCTGAGTGCCAGGGTTCGCGGATGAAGAGCTCCGGGCCCAGTACTCCCTCGTGGACACTAGCGGGCAGGGGTAGGAGATTAATGACGAGGAAGTCGCCGATGACCCAGCTTGCCTCGTGGTGGATGTCGAGGGCCTCGAGGTCGCTCCTGGCCCCGAGGCCTAAAGCCCCCATCTTCTTCCTCTTTTTATTTTGCTGCGTCTAGAACTTTGTAAGCCTCCGGGTATTTTGTTAGGATGGGGAGCCAAAAATACCCTCTGTAAAGACCGCCCTTTAGTAATGAAACTTTTTCTTTCTTTGGTTTCCTTGATTTGCGCTTTTGTCTTTTGTTCATGAAGAATGCTTGTAAAATTTTTCTTCTTACGCTGTTGGGCCTCTATGTCAGGTCGGCTATCTGCCTAGCGATCGTCCGTCGAGTTGATTCAAGCGCTGCTGAGGAGAAGGCGTCTCCATGGCCCCGAATTTGAGGGGAGATCGCTCGAGACTTGGATAGACCTGATGCCCCTGGTTGGCAGCTCGGGCCGTCTGCGTGTGGTAGGCGGAGGGCTGTCCGTCTTATTTGGACCGAGTAGGGTAGCCGCTCGGTTGCCTCTTGCGAGGGCTTTTGATCCTTCAGGGCGGGGACCGAGCAGGGTTACTGCCCAGTGCCTCTTAGCGAGGACTTTGATCCCTGTCGGTTGTGGTAGGAAGCTACCAGCCGGGGATAGCCGAGCAAGGACTCGACTGTTAGTGATATGTATGCCCTAGAGGCCATTACTGTACATAAGATGTATATTGTAGTGGATGCTTGGAATATATAGGGAGGACTTTCTTGCTCGACATGATAGTATGCTATCTGGTTGCCCTTTTATCTTAACATGTACTCCGATTGTCTCTAAAAGTACATGTTGATAAAGCCCTTAGGATGAGTACTCGACTATCAGGACTATGATGCAGATTATACTAGTGGGACAGAGTAGTCGTTAAGTACATCCTTCAAATGTTCCTAGTCGTGGGAGTACCGAGACAGGTCATCGATACTCCAGAGTAGACTAGCGTATGCGCTTCTTGACCCATATGATGGGCGATGGATGATCCCATATCCATTGGTGTTAGACATCAGAGAAGGTATGCGGGTGCTCAGTGGAGACTGGGTACACTGGACGGACTCGCCGAGAACTCTCAGATGGTATTATACCTCACGTCAGATGGCAGTTCTCTGGTTACACTGGTACAGGTTAGTCTGTAGACCCGAGATTGTCATAGAGTCTTGTGTGATTCCCACTGTGCTTTGATTTCTATCATACCACGTCCAAGAGGGCGTGCAAAATGGTGGCTTTTGGGTACAGTCCCGAATCACATGGAGGCAATGAGCGATAGGAGGGGTTTCGTCTCTCCCGGTATAGGGAGTTGATGTTGCGCTGTGTTCGATTGGCTATAACTGGAAATCCCTGGCCAGGGTTGCTGAGATTTACTGGTAAGTGTTATCAGTAGTTTCTCGAACCGTTATAGACCTCATATCGACACGACTTATCGGTTACTGGGGTCTGACGTTTACCACCTCTAGACTGGATATGCGACATATCAGACGAAGAGACCGGACTGTACGGGAGTGTTACTGATTGGATTCGCAGGAGAATGTATAGGCTTGCTTGTTGATCTTCTGATTGCTCAATACCTGGATGGCTGTTACGTTTAGCTGACCGCTTGCAGCTTGTGGGTGTTTGATATGATCATCACCTGCTGCCGGCGTATTGACGATTCTTTAGAATCCTACACAGAGGTTTCCTGGCTCAAGCAAAACGGAGTAGAAGCACATATGTGATATGTGCGGGACCGAGAATAATACGTGTATGTGATACCGTATTAGATTCTCGCGATATGTGATATCGGCCGGGTATATGTGATACAGCTGGGTCATCGGATCAAGTGTTGATTCGATGAACTGATACAGATTATATTAGTCGGTTATTTGTGAAATAACCGGATTATCGGATCAAGTGTTGATTCGATAATTTAATGTATAATTATATATTTGATATATTATATTACATTAACTAATATAAGCTCACTTAAAGATTCTTTTTCTCATATGGATAATACATTGATGTATATGCGATATATTTTAATTGTATTATTTTATTTTGTTACATTATATAATATATATGTGATATATAATATTATAATATGTTAGAGTTACAAATGCAACATGTTTTGTGGAGTTTAAACAAGTTAGGGTTTTGATTTGGGTTAGCTTTTGGGTTAGCTTTTTTATGAAGCTTCATGAAGCTTTCTTTTGTTTTTAGCTAAGATATTTTGTATAGATATTTATTAACCCAACCCAAACCCTTTACCTTAAGTTTATTCTCTACATGAGTTAAACCCTTCATTCTTAACTTATGGTTGATTTGTAACCACAACAAGATTTCATTATTCATCACAACAAATAGATTTCTTCTTCTTCTTCTTCCTCCTTGGAAAAAGCTTCACTAGCTTTTGTATTTGTGATGATAAATGGTGAGAAATTGAAAATAAAAGAGAGCTAAAATCCTACTTCATCATTCTCATCTATTCTAGCCACTTAGATTAGGGTGTTTGCTTTGCTAATACTTGATTAGTGAAGCAATAGCTTGGTTTTGAGATTCTTCAAGATAGATTATCTTTGAAAAGGAAGAATTCAAGCAAGCATGGATCTTTCGGCTTGTGGAGCCTCTCCAGAGTCCGGGTACTTGATGATCGCAGCGAAGGGATCTCAACACGGAGCTTATGAAGTGAAGGAACGGACTACAAAGGTTGTAATCCCTAACTCTTAGATATAAAGTTGTTTACATGAATGTTAACCCTAAGTCTCTAGTTAAGATCTTGGTTAGGATTTGTTTAGCACCCCAAAAATTTTAAAGTAGCATGATTGATACTTGCCAAAACCTTCACAAGGTGCTATACTAACCCTACATCGACTGCCTCTGGGAGGACTTTGGTCCTTGGCGCGGGAGGGGCTGTAGAAGCCTACCAAGGACCCTTTGTTCCCGCCAAAATTTTGGCTCACAACCTGCTCCCTTATAAAATAATAATAATAATAATAATAAATAATAAAATAAAAAAAATGAAGGGAAAAACTCCACATGCAAAGAATGTAACAAATGCCTCAAAACCAAGAGTTAAAACATTGTGAAGCAACGCTTCAGATCCAGCGCTAGGCGCGCTGCGCACCACATGTCAAATACGAATACGCTAGCGCCCGGTGCGCTGCGCTCTGCGCTGCGCGCCACGTGTCAAACGTAGGTGCGCCAGCGCAAAATGCGCTGCGCTCTGAGCAGCGCACCACGTGCAAAGCACGGGTGCGCCAGCGCTGGAATTAAAAATTCCTCACCGTTAGATCAAAGGATCTAATAATAAATTATTAATTAATCAGAATTAAAATTCTGTTATGGAAAGATCTTTCCAATCTTGTTAACAACAAGAAAATTATTTTCTGCAAAACAGAAACCCCTGGATCAAAGATCCAACGGTGGGGAAACATCCCCAAATCAATCAGAGAAAGATCTCTTTAACTGATTTAACAAATCAATTTGCCCTATATAAAGGCCCCAAGACTTCACGTCTGAAATAGAGAAACCCCCCTACAAATTTTGAGAAAACTCAAAGAAAGAAAAGCAAGCTTTTAGAAAAAGAAGATCATTTTCTTCAAGCTAAAGAACACGATTCTTGAACACAGAGATGAAATCATCTCATAGAAAAAAGAACTATCTTCTAAAAAAGATCATAGATCTATAAAGACCAAGGCTTTTGATAAAAAGAGAGATTAAAAAGATCTCATCATAAAAACCAAAAAGAAGTATTTACTTCATTCACAGATCATTGATCTACAAAGGCAAAGCCCATTTATAAACAAGAACTTTTGTTCTTGAATCTTGAGGCAAAGCCTTCTTTAAAAGAACATAAACTCGTTCTCTGATCATAAATTTGATCAAGTGCGCGCTGCGCTATTGAAAAGTGTCTTGCACTCATGAACTGCGCTTTTGCGCTCCTTAGATTGGCGCTCAGCACCAAAACGCACCACGTGTCAACCATAGACACAATTTGCGCTTTGTGCTTCTGAAATAGTGCACTGCGCTCATGGGCTGGCGCTCAGCGCCAAACGCGCCACGTGTCACTCACTGGTGCGCCACTAAACTAGCACAACACGCTCACAAATTGAAAGCGCAATACGCTTATAAACTGGCGCATAGCACAGAGAGGAGAACACGTGTCCTCTTCGTGTGCGCTACTTGGCAGAAACACAATGCGCTCTTTAATTGGCGTAAAGCGCCTGGCGCGCCACGTGGCGCGCTGTCAGAACACACATTGTTCTGATGAATGCTATGCATTCAATACAAGACAAAAATGTCAGGATCTAATGCTCAGTATTATTATAAGGGCTAAGCCCAAGTAAAGGCTCAACAGCCCAGAACAAGAAAATGTTAAACATTTTAATCCTATTGGACTTAGCCCAATATTGGCCATAAGTCCTCAACTCATATCAATTGAGCCCATATGCTCATAAACCTTTTAACAGACCTTAGTCCCAAATTGGACTATAGATCTCCCAACCAAAATTGGTTCAAGGGTACATCTCTGAACTCCTCTAATATATGTCGTTGTAATCCTTCAACGTCTTCAGAGAGGTGACGGGTCCCGACAACCATACATTCCGCAGACTATAACGTCTTTAAACTGGACTGTAGGGTCCTTAAGCCCACGGACTACGATGTCCTTAACCTGGATTGTGGGGTCCTTAAACCCATAGACTATGATGTCCTTAACCTTGGACTGTGGGGTCCTTAAACCCATGGACTATGATGTCCTTAACCTTGGACTGTGGGGTCCTTTTAAATCCACGGACTACGATGTCCTTAACCTGGACCACCATGTCCTTAAACTGGTAATGGACCACCATGTCCTTAAACTGGTAATCGTCCGCAATGTCCCTAAACTAAACAATGGAGTTCAAATGCTCTTTTGTTGGATCTAAATGATCCCGTTAAGTTGATCTTAGTCTAAAATGAGACTAACGTATCCTTAACAACGTTTAAGTCGATCTTAGTCTCAAATGAGGCTAACGTATGCTTAAACCCAACCCCCAAACCCAAATCTAAGAAGATACGGATTTGGACTAATCCACGCCCTACGGGCGACAACATAAATTAGTCTCCGTATACAATCCACGGGCAACCACAAATAAAACAAACACCCATGACACGAAGTGACCGTATGGAGAAGGAGAAAGTTGTTACCGCGATGCGGTAGTGTAATTAACTGTAGGGGCTTGCGCCTGCAGGGAAAAGCGTCCCCACAATCAAAAACCCCTCAAATGAGGAAGAATCTGACGAAGTCTGCTACATCGGTCGCGTCTCTGTGTTCGGCGGGGAACAGATTCTGGCACGCCTGGTGGGACCTTTTCCTCTTTCCACTCCACACTTCGTGTGTCGTGTTCGCGAAAAAATCGTGGTTTGCTATGGTTGCCTGTAGATTCGAGGTACTTAGATTTGGTGTCTTGCTCCGTGCAGAAAAAAGAAGATCAATGGTTTCAAACTGCACTAACTGCAACTGCAACTCTCGCTCCGTCCCGTTTGGAGGAGTGACTTACGGGCTCTAAGCGGCCTCCATCTTCGCTATGACGGTGGAACAGGTGACTCATGCCACCACTGGGCTATTCTTTGAGACTATGCTCTCACCGATGAGCTTCAATGCCCCAATGTCGTCGCAAGAAGCTCCAGAGAAGTCGGTCTTTGATCGGCTTACAACTACCACGGTCCCTCTCAACGGATCGCCCAAGTCCAGTGCCTCAGTTTTCAGCAAACTGGGCCAAAATTCATGTGGGCCCATGATGAAGCCTGCAATTCCAGAAAAGGTTATTTCGAAGAGGGTAGCCATCCCTGTTCCCGAAGTCGTCAAGCCGGCTTCTCCAACCAAAGGGTCGGTCTTTACAAGACTAACTGTTCCGGCTCCTACTCCGGCTCCCGTCCCTGCTCAAAAGTCTGTCTTTGACCGATTGGACATTGCTTCTCAACGGACATCAGTCTTCAAGAGGCTGACTCCAGCAACAGCCCTTCTCCAAAACAGGGGGCATGAGGAAGTCACCCCTAAAGCTGAAATGATCCCAACGGCTCGACACGCTCGACGTCGTCACTGGCGCCGAGTAAGAAAGGCTGGGGGCAACTCCCTCTCTGGGCTAACTCCACCAGCCCTAACGGTGGAAGTCAATGCTGCTGTTCCAACCGGGAACAGTTTTGAATTGCTGAACAAGGTGCGCAGGAACTCTCCTACCGCCGTACTGAAAAGACTCCTCCACACGTGGAAAATGTTACACAAACAAGGCTGGAGCAGCCCCCTCAGCGGCTGTCCTCCAAGGTTTACAAAGTCTGGCGACGGCTCCAGGAGTCGGTGATTGATCAAGACTATCCTCGCCGACAGAAAAAGCTGAAGGTTCAACAGGAAGAGAACCATCCTGTCAAGCCGCAAAGGACGGCAACTACCTGGGTGCCCGCTGCAACGGCCCCCTCAACGTCAACTGCTCAAAAGAGAAGGAGGCCAAAGAAAGCCCCTATAACTACGGCAGACCACAGGGATGCTGAGCCCAAACGCCCCAAGTCTGGGGGGATAAAGGTGCATATTGTTTACATGGCTTCCGGAAAAGAGAAAAGCCGCGCTTCGACGGGTCACCGACTGCTCACCCAATCCGTGACAAAAGCCCAGGAGCAGCAGCAGAAGCTTCAGGAAATGCTGACGCAAATGGCTGCACTCACCGGGCCAAAAGAAAGCCTGGAGGCATCATCAGAGCAGCGTCACGAATACGAAACCGATGGTGACTTCCTACGCAGAGTCCTCGAAAAGAAGGACAGAGAAGCAGCAGAACAAGCTGCCAACATAAAATGAATGGCACTTCTCTTCCAAGACATGGTCGGGATAATGTTACAGCCGGATCCTCCAGCTGAAGACCCTCCGATCATTATTGAAGACGACAGAGGGGAGACATCGAACCCTCCTCCAGCTATTTCAGCAGCCAAAGAGGAAACCATTTCCAAGGCCGCTTTGGATGACTACATAGCTCAGCAAATATGAGCTCACCAGGCGAATGAAGCTGCCGGTCAAGTTGTTAAAACTGGGCGACCGTATCCAGGCTGGTATGACCAAATAAAGTACCCGCCGGGATATACGATCCCTAAATTTCATGTATACAAGGGGACAGGCAATCCCCATCATCATGTCGCCCAGTTCAGGGCTCTTTGCGGCAACACCGGGGGTGATGATAAACTTTTGCTCCATGAGTTTGTTGGCAACTTGTCGGAGACGGCGTTCGAATGGTACTCTGAACTTCCAAACGACTCCGTCAAGACTTTTGCAAAAATGGAGCTATTATTCACCCAGCGATTCATGAGTGCTAGTGAACGCACTCCAATCACAGCATTGATTAGCGCTAGGGTGAAGCCAGGCGAGACGTGGGTTCAATACGCAATCCGATGGCGGAATCTGTGGTCGAAATGTGAACAGCGGATCGAAGAAGCGTCGGCAGTGGGCATGTTCGTGGGCACTCTTGACCCTCAAGTGACCATCTCACAATTCATGATGTTCTTCAAGGCAACTACTTTCCAGGCCTTGATCGACAAGTTGGCCCAAATGGACCAGATGGGTCATAGACCATCTCCTTCAAAGACAGATCCTAGGAATGAAAAGGGGAAAGGAAAACCAACTTTCATCGCCAATACTCAACAACAGCCGAGCAACTTAAAGCCGGTTGTTCGCCAAAACAATATGCGTCCACGCCCATCCCTCGAGGAGAGACTGGGACGTCCTTACTCATTTCCCCAGGATAAAACGAGGAGACTGTTCGAGCTGGCAGTGCAAAACAGGCTCATAAATTTGCCGGATCCAAAACGTCCGTTGCAGCCCAACGACGTCAACGATCCCAATTACTGCTCCTACCACTGAGTATTGGGCCATCCGATCGAAGAATACTACGTCTTCAAAAACTGGGTTGAGGACCAATACCAACAAGGCAAATTCACATTATCGGAAAACTGGAAGGTGAACCCGCCACAATCTCACGCCCCTAAAAAAGTGGACGTGCCGGGGGCATCGTGCTCATTCATAAGGGAAGCCCCATGGGAAGTTGTTCTTTCGGCAAAGACGAAAAGAATGCTGAAGGATCTCCAAACGTGCCAGGCAATCAGGTGGAAAAATCCACTGGAACCCGAGATCGTCGAGGGAATGCTGAAGCCGCACCCAACTCCAAAAATTGGTGGTGGTAGTCAAAGCGCTCACACCCAGCCGTCAAAGTCTTAGAAGAAAAAGAAGAAAACCCAAAAGCTTGTGAAGCTTGATAACAGGCGCACAGACCTGCAAAAACAGATTTGTTGGAGATAGTTCCTTCAGAGTCAATTATTGGATCACAGGCACGTGATTGCAATGATTGAGGGAGGACCTATACCGGTAGGACAGTCTTACTCAAGATGATAGTATGCTATCTGGTTTATCTTTATCGTCGTGTACTGCTTTAGGTGACCTTACAGGTCACTATTGCACGTTGATAGAGCCCATAGGATTCTTGCTTGACTGTCAGCAGTATGATGGCGATTATATACATGCGAGCTGGTAGTCTATAAGCACATCCTTAAAAAGGTCCCTAGTCGTGGGAGTTTTCGAAACAGGGTATCGATACTCCAGAGTAGACTAGTGTATACAGTCGAGACCCCGACGAGGGGTGGTGGCCGGTCTCATAAGCCACTGGTGTCAGTTGGTTCACCTAAGATGTATACAGGTGCTCATTGGGTTATGAGTACACCGGACAGGACTCGCTGGGAACATGCTAGTTGGTCTTATACCAGACGTCAGATAGTAGTTCCCTGGTGACATGTGTACAGGTTAGTTCATCGACCTGAGATCGTCATTTATCTCGTGTGAGTTCCCACTGTACTTTGATTACTACCCTACCACGGCTCAAAGGAGTCGTGCAAACAGGTTTTAGTTGGGTACAGTCCCGAGCCACATGGAGGCAGTGAGCGGATCTGCAGGGGTTCGTTTCTCCCGGTATTGGGGGTGAGGTCGCGCTGTGTCTAGGAGAACCATTACACGAAGTCCTTGGCCAAGGCAGGAGATTTACTAGTAAGTATTCCAGTAGTATCTCAGGGTGTTCTGGGCTACACTCCGACACGACTTGTACCGCTTTTGGGGGTCTGACTTTTACCAACCCCCTAGGCTCGCCATGCGATGCTCATAGACGAACGGACTGGACTGTACGGATATTGTCACTGACAGGCTCAGTAGGGTGTCAGGATGAGTTCGCTCGTCGACGTCCCTTTCGGTCAATAGCCGGTAGCCCTTCACGTATGGCTAATACCTCTGACGCGCTAGTGGTTAAATCCACAGCCAAAATATTGACGAGTCTTTAGAGTCCCCCATAGACCGTTTCTCAAGTTTCGGGCGAAACGCTGTAGAGGCCGTATGGAGATATGGCAGGGTTCGATCATATACGTGCGGTATTGCACGGATCATGATCGAACGGATAATACTAGCGGGCTTTGGTTTAAGCCGGATCCTAGTATTGTACAGTGTACATTTTGTCTCATTGCATTTGTATTCGGTCGGAATACAAATGTGGGTATGTATATACAGTCGCGGGGTTTTCCTGTAATTTATTACGGGATCAGTTTTTTTTGAAGTTGCCAGTTTGCATTCCGTTTCGGCCATTTTCCTTTGTTTCTTTCCTTGGCTGAAAATTGGTGGAGGAGGGCTTATTTGCAAATGTGCAAATTAGCATTGTGGAGGGTGGTCTTTGTAAATTGTTGCTTCATGATGGTTCAACCATCATTTGACTTCTTTATTCATCATTGCTTGACTTTTGTTTTGATGAGATTGGTGATGGGTTTATGAGTGTGGACTTTGTTGTGATGATGATTCATAATCATCACCTTTTCTCTTTCATGCATTATTATTGGCTCACTCATTCATTCTTTTTTTCTCTTCACCAAGTTTGGCCGGCCACAAGAGGAGGGGGCTGTCCAAATTTTGTGTGGGGGTCTTTTATCTTTTTGGCTCACACAAAATTCCATAGCACCATCCAAACTTCATTCCTCCACTTTGACATTCATATGGCAACTTCATATAAACCCCATGAGACATATAGTTCTACACTATCCTACAGCATTCTTGGACACGTCGACTCGCCAACTTCGTGCCCGAGTTGCCTCGGTCCAGAGGCGGGACCCCGTAAAAGAACCCGGCGATGTGGTGCCCTTTTCGACGAGGAGATGAAGACCGGAGATTCCACGGGGAGATCGGGGTGACGATGAGAAGACCGAAGGACACGGATCGCTCGGTATATCTCTCTACCCTTTCTCTAGTTTGCTAGGAGTAGGTTAATGGCCTGATCCGGGTTAAAAGTACGTGGTAGCGCCGGTTTCTTGTCAAAGAAAAGTTTTTGTTTTCCGCATTTTGGCCTCGGATTGACGGCCGGGGCGCTGCCGTGCACTTACACTGGTATCAGAGCCACGCCATTAACCTAGTCTAGCTTGCTCTGACGTGTTTACAAGTTCGATTGAACGAATTTTCAAAAACCCACATTTTCTGGTCTAGTTGCTGTCGATTTTATTTTGTGCTCTAAAAATTTTTCTGGGCATGTTAAAAAATCGTGCAGGGTTTTTTAAGAGTTCTGTAAAAATTTGGTGCCCCAATGTTACTGTTCCACCGCGGAACCGCGTCCAAACCCATGCCTTGGTCACGGTTCCGTGGCCATTATAACTCCTCTCTGCACCAAATTTCTACAGAGGCTCTCTGACATGGAAATAGAGTTTTTGGTATATTCGTTTTGGGCCCAGATTATTTTTGAGTGCTACAGTTGTGCTTGGGGCCCACTTCGGTAAATTTAGTCAATCGAAAATTTTAAACATGTTAGTTCACAGTATTTACATTATATCTGCGACCGTGAATGTCACTCGATCGGTAAATCCTGTCTAACTGCTATAGCCCTTTTAGACGGATTTGCGAACGTGACATTCACGTTGATGTTCTGTGTTGTGCTGTAATGTTGCGGATTGTCGTGGTGGATAGCCTGGATGAAATGGTAGTACAGTTTGGTTTATTATATACATTTGATATTGCGGGGCGAGCGTCCGACATGTGGACTGCCGTCACTGCCTGTTTGTATATTATTCTTTTGGGGCACGACCGGGCTGAGGTCGATGTACCCGTTGTATGTATATTTTACTTTCTGTACTAGGATTACCTCGCGGAGGGATGCACGGGTAGCCGGGTTCTAGAGGGCAACGGGCCCGCATCTCATGGCGTTGAGATGGAGGGGGCTTCACTCTAGAATTAGCAAGCTATTCGCCGCACTCGTAGGGGGTATAGGTTGACCTAGGAGAGGTGCCCAAGTTACCGGATTCCGTGAAGTGCTGGGTGGTCCATTCACGTTGCTGAAAGGGGCTGCCGCGCTTCAGGTTTCGGCGGGTAACTTGCCGCGCCCGTAGGGGTCTAGGATTTCATTGCACAGGCTATCCACACGACCAAGGGAACGTCGGGTTTTAGTAGCGGCTCTATGAAACCCGGGGATCCTAGATATCTGTATTGTTCTGTGATGCTTATGACATTTCTGTGATGTTGCATTTTATCACACCTTGAGCGAATATTATATATTGATATATATACTAGTAGATGTTGTATATGTTTTGCATCCGCGCTAGTCCAGTCCCCGCTCTGTCGTTAGTTAAGTAACCTAACGGGTGATGACGGGACTCAGTGGCGAATGCGGATGGCATATACGTACATCATTATTTTCGTTCTTTATTGGTGTGACCAATTGATGGGACTGCATTGATTCGAATCAATGCAAGCTAAACAAACCTATTCTGATGTTGTTGGAACATTTTTCAAAAAGCTGTTATTGCAAGGACGCTCTCTTTTGTTTTGCACAGTGGTATTCGGTTATGAATATCCAGCACCTCAGTCGACGAGGCAAGGGTCGAGATCCCTTCACCGGGAGTGACCCCTTGGACAGAAGTTTGCGTCAGGGCAATAACTTCACTATAGTCGATTACTTTTGCTTTGCATCGTGGTATTCAGTTGGAATATCCTGCACCTCATTTTACGGGGAAAGAGCCGAGATCCCTTCACCGGGAGTGACCTCTTTAGCAAAGGTTTTCGCCACTATATTTTTATAAAAGCTATCCAGTTCCTTCAACGATATCAAGTTTATTACGTTAAAGGTTTTTCGCCAAAAACCATTCGTAGCCCTCCATCATTTCAGACGGGTAGTACGTAGTATTCATGCTATGTTTGTTGGCCTTCGTCAAGGCATAGTGTATGGTAGCTGCTTGTTACCTTTCTGCTGCATAGATAGATGCGTTGGTTTGGGATAGTCGTATAGCCTTGTTGGCCAAAGTGAAGGGCTTGTACGGGTGGGTTCAAATTAACCTGGACAATGATAGGTAGAACTTGACATGTGACTTATGATTTGTTGACCTTCGTCAAGGTCATAAGAGCATGGGGCAAAAATCACATCGGGAGTTTCTAAAGAAACTGAAACTTGCCAGATATGCGCATACTTTCTGGAGTGTGATAACGTGAGCGGATTCCGTCACATTATCATGAAATGATAGTTGGATCCCGATTCCCACTGATGAGTTGGTTTACTCCTCGGGTGATCCCGACTAATTCTTCTTTCAGGTTTGGAGGAGAATTTGACGGTACAGTGGGAGGTTTCCTGATTAGATAAATTGGTAACCATTCCGATCTAGGTTAGAGTGCACGCCGAGTGTTTCTTTTCTCTCTCTCTTTAGCAGCGACCATGACCCGACCCTTGACTATGACTCAGTGACCAAAATTAACCGAACCTTCTTAAACACTGGCTTTTGGATTGTCAGAGTTGCAAACCTCATTGCCACTCCTACTTTTACCATTTTTCTCCAGGACACCCCGTATTACTACGAACGTCCACTTCCATTGGATAAAACCATCGTATGGTTATATACGAACTCGAAGGAATTTATTCGAGGATGGTTTCCGGCTCTGGAGAAAACGAATAGGACTATTCAGTTGCCTTTTCCTCTTACCTTCTCTCAGGTTGCGAGTGTTCCTTGGATTAGGACAGTACACCTATTACGCAAATTGGATAGTCTTCTTCCAAACCATAAGCAGGTGCCGAACAGTGGGGAATGAAGAAAGCCGATTAGCTTAAGTGTGGTGTACAGAAGGTATTAAGTTAAGACAAATAAAGGGATTAGAAGGAGAGCAAAGTAAATTGCGACTGTTATTCACTACCAAAACCAAGTATTTCATTACCACTCCTACTTCACCTTTGTATTTCTCCAGAACACTCCGTATCACTATGAAGATCCACAGTTTATTGGATACTCCATCGTATGGTTATATACGAACTCGAAAGGAACTTGTTCCAGTTCGGGGATGGATTCTGGTTCAGGAGAAATAGGAATAAAGTTTTATTCGGTTGTCTTTTATCTTCACCTTCTCTCGCATTGCGAGTGCTCCTAGGATTAGGACAGTACACCCATTATGCTTATTGGATAGTCTTCTTCCAAAACATAGGCTGGTGCCGAACGGTAGGGAAGGAAGAAAACCATTTGGCCTAAAGGTGTGTGCAGAAGGTAATGACTAAAGATATATAAAGGGATTTGGAGAGATGGCAAAGAAGTATACGGTTACAGTTGTGAATTTGATAATGGAAGAGGCATTACTAGGAATACTCGGATACCCCCACGAAACATTTCAATGTTTCAGTTTCACTATGTACTGTTAAAAGAAGACCGATTTCCCAATTAGCCCTTGCTCCAGGGTACGAATTTACCAGGTATGATTCTCACATCTGTATGGTTTTACAGATGATGAGTGGGAGTAAGTTATTGGGAATTAGGTGATCATCCTCATTATATCGGAATTCGTTGTAATTGGTGATATTTGAGGAAATCACCTGGGTAGTTTTCCGGACGGCAGATATTTGGTTTTGAATATCCGTTGTTATGCACCAATTTCAAATTGATATATCTGTACGTCTATTTTCATAGAGTGAGATATAACTTTTTGAAATTATGTCTATGACATTTACCTATATCAGTGGATGGTTAGGTAAGGAGCATTAAACAGCGGTGTAATTCTTCATAACCATAAGTACAGTTTTCAACCTACGACACACAGGGAATGAGTTATTAGACTCAGGGGACTTATACAGAGTATTGTATGTTGTCCAGCGTCTATGAGGACAGAGGGGTTGGTTCTTGTACTATATTCGGTTTACTTATGACTTCTCTAGTTTTCAGACAGGTGTTTCGTAGAAACACAGGGTCCAAGTTTTGAGAAGTTATAGGTATGTGGATAAAGTAGAGAACCAGGTATTGCATGTATCGGGATCCTTCAAGGTGATCGAAAATGTAGATACTTGTGTATGGTATTCAGTTGATAGTAATGGTTAAGAGAACTTGCTTCTCTTTCAGGTTACTCATAATTGGAAGTACTCCTAAGTTGAGTAACGCTGATCGGCCTCTTTCCATTTAGTTTACATGCACTGGAGACAGCTGCATGATTTGAATCTGGTTTAATTAAATCAGTGCCTCTGTTTCTATATTGGATATAGAACAGTTCATATCTTGACATTGTTAAGGTACGGGGAGTTGTCCAGCTTATGCTTAAAACCAGACTCTGGATAACTCAAGGCACGTTTCTGTAATGGCTGTTTGTGGGTTGACCCGGGCTATGACAAGGGTTAACTTTCTACCATCTGGAAGTGATTTTAGAACCGCAAACGATTACTGAAGATTTGATAAGAACCTAAACAATCAATATGGTTTGACATTCCATTGGCCACTCCGCAGATAAGGTGGGTAACCTCAGGCACTCGAGAGGTACTTCGGTATGCTCAAATACGGTGACAGGGAGGTTCTTGTTTACCCAGACTTGCCATTGCTGTTGTCCCAGACCGTGAGACCTGGTAGGAGGATAAATATAGCGTCGTTCTGAACTGGCTTTAGAAGTGCACGTCTATATGATTCTGCCAGAGGGTTGTCGTAGTCAGTGGGAGCAGCGGAAGTATAGTGGACTGGTAGCTTATGTCTATTTATGGACTAAAGCAGATATAGCGGAGATAGATCGTCTATTTCTGATGTGACAGTCATAGGTTTGACTTCATCAGAATAGGGGATGGATCTGTTAATAAGGTAGTAGGGTGTGATTTCCTGGTATCTGGATGACATACACAGAGTAAGAAGTGATATTCCTATACTACGATCGGTTATACTTTGGTTGTCACACAGTAGTTTCTCCACATAGGACTTGGATATTATATCAGACATTCTGGTTACTGGATCTATAGTTTTAGATCTAGATTTGGGTAGTTTCCCAATCTGGGTACTTAGACAGCATTCTAAAGGTGTTTTAGAATGGATGACTCCTGGCACGGTAGTGTACCTGCAGGTGATGGAGTCACCCTCTCTTAAGGTGTCTTACAGACTAAAGGGGAGAGGGATGTGCATGATTGGTAGATCACTTGCTTAGGCAATTGAGTCAATCATGAGATGTCAAGTACCGCACCAGATGTTTTTGCACTAGATGCAGTAAGTAGATATTGATCCAATCCTGGAGAAACATTCAGAAGCAGTTTTAGAACATAAGTGGATGTTCTTGGGATATGATAACGACAGCCTCATTCGGGAGACGGTTATCATTCCAGGCTTCCAAGGTGACCTGGATGACAGAGTGGCTGTCAGAGTTACAGTTTTTCCTCTGACGAGGGGCAGTATTTTGGATAGGTGGTCCAGGCGGATACTAAGGGAGGCATGGCGCAGGATACTGATTAAGTTCAGTTGACGATACAGTCTAAGAAGTTTGGATTTGGAGTTCATTTATGAGCTAGGTCCTATCAGATATCCAGACATATTCTAAGACAGGTATTGCTCATTTCGGGAGATGGGTTTCTCTGCGAACTTGAGATTAAGAGAGATGTAGAAAGAAACATCAGAGCGGATCCACTTACTGAGGCTATTCCTCGAACGCAATAGTTTCTCAAACGAGCTTTGTGAGACTGACTAGTAGAGGAGTTGGGTGTTCGGTATCACACGAGCTGTGAGTATGCGACATCGCAATAATTAGCCTTGAGTGCAAGTGGGAGATTGTTGGAGATAGTGCCCTCAGAGTCAATTATTGGATCACAGACACGTGATTGCAATGATTGAGGGAGGACCTATACCGGTAGGACAGTCTTACTCAAGATGATAGTATGCTATCTGGTTTATCTTTATCGTCGTATACTGCTTTAGGTGATCTTACAGGTCACTATTGCACGTTGATAGAGCCCCTAGGATTTGTAACGCTTCGAAAATAGTTTAGGCAGTTTTTCGATAATCGGCTAAATTAGCAGTTTTTTCCGTAAAAAGTCAAAATAGGTATTTTTCATTATAAACCTTATTATACAAAATTTAGATAAGATATTACTATAAATTGGTCACTAAAATGTCACTTAAAATTTTCTAGTTAAATAAAAAAAATTCCTTAATTAATTATTTTTAATATTATTTTAAGCTTTTAAAAATACATTTAATTAGTGATAATTACAAATTTAATTAGGTAAATTACATAATTAGGAACCATTATAAACTAAAATATTGTTGTAAAAAAAATTTTACCAAAACATTCTAAGAATTTTGGTTTTATGGTTTAAAAAATGCATTAAAATGGGTTTTTTTTGTAAAAAATTAATGTAACATTCATTAATTGACCTTTGAAGAAGCTTTTTGTGTAGAATTTTCCACACAATTCTCTCTCACTCTCCTCCTCTACCACCAGGCCGAGCTCACCTGCTGGAAACCCCTCATTTTCCCCATTTTCTTGCTTCAAATTTCCATTAAAAATCCACCGAAATCCACAAAAATTCACAATTTCTTCACAAAATTGAAACCTAAATCCTATTCCACCTCTTTCCAAACCCTAAGTTGTTTAAAACAAGAAGAAAGAAGACATCTATGATGGCTAAGTGAAAGAGGATCAACACTTGGGAGGTATAATTTTAATCTAGTTGTTAAATTTGTAGTTTAAATAAGCTATTTTAGAAGTTTAAAGTGTCAATTTCATTGCAATGGTTTGTTTTAAAAATTCAAGAATAGGATTGGTGTTGTAATTAGGGTTTGAAATATGATAAGTGTGTTTAAGTTAGTGTTGTGGCCATCTAGTGGGTTAGATCGAACGTTTATGCAATGTTGCGATCGCTAAATCGTTAATTCACGAGGTTTGCATCGAAATTTGTTCGTGAATGCTTACTAGGTTTTCTACGAAATTAGGAAGCGATTTATTTGCGATATCATGATGATATTATTAGCATCTAATATGACTTGTAGGGTGTGCGAATGCGTAGTTTTGTCTAGTCGGGTTTTAGCTTTGGCGGTTGCACCGAAATGACGAGTTTAGTTAAGGTTTTAGAGATTTTCGTGTGTTTTCCGCGCACCGAGTGCACGTTGTGACTAATTCATGAGCGTCGATCTCTTTATATTGTGACTTGTGTCGTTTTAGGAATATGTAATCTTATATTGTGTGTTATGCAATTCTAGGATCGGTCGCGGAAACATCGGACGCGGCGCTCAAAGGCTAGGCGGTGGTCGGATCGGAATAGCGAGGCTTTCAGGTGAGTAGATGTATTCATCTATGGGGGGATCTTCTGGATGGCATGAAGCGCCCCCTAGTTAGGATTACTTTATTTCTTGCAAGATTTGCATTGTTAGTTAGCTAACCCCCCCATTCACATTGCATACCCTTATAGCTAATCGTCTGCTAGATTGCATGGATATTCATATACACATGTGCGATATCATTTCGCAGGACACGAACACCATTACCATTGGCTCCTATTGCACGCGCACTATTCATGTGACACACACGCCTTTGGTAATTGCCATACCACGAGCACCATAGAACCTGTTTAGCTTAGTATCACCACTTGCATCATACATGATATATGAAATCGCATAGCATGTATATACCTCGCATCATCATCATACTTACATAGATTTCTAGCCACAAATCACATCGCATACCTTGATGTCATAGAAATTTTTCATATACAACATGTTGGGTATTATGATTTTCTTGAGGATTTCAGTATTGCTGCGATTTCTGGATTTTGGGGAAAACCGCAAGAATTTAACAAAAGCTTATATTTATCATTTTTAAAACAAAGTTGCGGTTTTCTCGTGATGTATGTGTCGTCCACCATGAGTTTTCATGTTTTCTGTTGGATTTCGAGACCCGATTCGAGGAGTGGATGAACCGTCTCGGGTACATGGTGGGCCCGGTATGGTACCCCGGGGCAAGAAGATTGAGTTGTAGACGATGAGCCTGGCAGGGGAAGACTACCTACCGGTGATGTCTGGCGCGGCGGATATCCGGAGGATACCGACCGTTGTCGTGAGATTTGATGATTTGGGCCGATCCGGACTGACGGAGCCCGATGTATTGAGACATTGATACAGTGAGACATTGAGACAGATGTGTTTTTCATATTTGGTGTCGATGCTTGACACGGGTTTCAGATGATTTCTTGATGGTATTTAGCTATTATACAGATATTCTTTTTCTAAAGTTAAGAATGCAGAACTCATAGCAATTAAAACACCTAAAGATTTAGTATTGACATTACATACATGTGCATGCATACTAGAGGTATTACATCACATCTGGGCATACATGCTGTGACGCATTTGCGTGCATTCTTACGATAGCCTTACTAGATGTTATATTCTACTCACGAGCTGGAAACTCACCCCCGTTGTGCCACAGTGTCTTGCAGGTCGGACTCATCAGCCTAGTAGCGGCGACTTATCTTATTAGTTACTTCTTTTGCTCAGACTCACGACATTGCTCGTAGGTGGGTTGCGAGAGCCCTATTATCTCCTTTTGTACTATTTTTTGTATCTAGTATTCTCCATCTACCACTTCTTATTTGTATATTCGACCTAGTGATGAGACTGAGAGATTTGTGTATATGTGGGTTCTTTTGGGTCGAGCTCACTTGAGCCGACGTTGTGTTTCCTTACATTTCGCATTTCTTTATGCTCTTTTTCTTGAGATTACATATATATATTGCGTGTGGTTGTGATCCGCCTTGGGCGAAGAGCTAGCTCCCGCTTCGGGATGCCATTTTGTGATTACAGGTTATATTTCTTGTTGTACCCATTTTGGGGGATAGAATTTACAAAGGAGACTCTGCCGAAATTTTCGGAAATTTTTGATGTTTTTAAAAAGGGGTTCAATGCAACTTAATTGATTTCAAGTTGTTTTCATGAAAGATTTTCCTTCACTCACTTTTGATTTTAGTTTAGATTTTTCTGGGCTTTGGCTGACTTAGGTTACGTTACGCCTTTAGACGTCTCGTAATCTAAGTGCCAGTCATGTTCCGTACTTTCGGGTCGTGACAAAGTTGGTATCAGAGCGTAGGTTTTACCTTTCTGAGTGTAGGACGACCTTGGTAGATGGAGTAGGTGACTTAAGCAGAGTGGCGTAGCGTGGGTATGATCCGCGGCATACTTACGATACGGTACTCCGCCTAAGTGACCTTAGGACATAATTGCTTGTATTTCCTTTCTTGACTCCTTGCATTCCTTGATTCAATTGCAATATTCTTATCGGTCCTGTTTCTTATTCCTGCTTCGATGCCGCCAAAGACTACGAGAGCTCAGCGGGCTGCCATTAGGGATGAGATTCCAGCGGGCTCTTCTGAGGCGAGGATCGAGTGGGATGATACGCCTACCCCTCAGGGTCATATTGATCCGCCTTATCCAGACTGTATTGCCAGATTAGAGGCCGGCATGTAGGAGTTGCGACAGATGATGGGATCTTTAGTTGAGTCCAGTCGGGCACAGAGGTCCGAGGACGTTCCTTCCACCGCACAGACCACGATTGTACTTGCTGCACAGATGGTCGCTCCTGCTACTACTGCGACTATCCCTGTTTCACTACAGGAGTTCATGAGATTGAGACCTCCAGCTTTTACTGGTACGGATGCGACAGAGGACCCACAGGCATTTCTTGATAGGATGGCTCGGATTTACCATTCGTTGAGGTGTTCTGATGATAGATTGGTGGAGTTCGCGAGTTTTCGTCTGGAGGGTCTTGCCCAGACATGGTACGATTCAGTAGAGGGAGGCCGAGCTGCAGGTCTACCTTCTATGACCTGGGATGAGTTTACAGCTGCGTTTCTTGCCCGTTTTCTTCCGGAGAGTGTCCGAGATGCTCGAGCCCGTAGTTTTGAGTCTCTGCGCAAGACTTCTGGGATGACGGTGTCGGAGTATGATATACAGTTTACCCAGTTGTCTCAATATGCTCCGTACCTAGTAGACACAGAAGAGAAGAGAATAAAGAGGTTTGTACGAGGGCTTGATACACAGCTATTCCTTGCCATCGGCACCCAGCACTTTGATACATACGCAGCCGCGATGGATGCAGCCTTACTTTTGGAAGAGCATATTTCTGAGACTCCGGTCATTTCTGGGCCGAAGAGGATCCGTACTGATACACCAGCTCAGCCGCAGATGGGTAGACACCGCGATAGATTATTTCCGGGAGATAGTGGAGGCTGAGGATTGAGATGAGGTCAGTTATTTGGTTCATATCCACAGACCCAGCAGTCGTCGTCAGGATATTTTCAGTGCGGGAGTCAGTACCACCGTATCAGAGACTGTCCTATGGGGCGCCAGGGCGCGGCGACAGTCCCGCATATGACCTTACCACCGTCACCACCTCCTCAGAGAGCTCTACTTCCTACCCCTGATGATGCTCCACGCCAGCCAGATGCTCCTAGAGGTCGTGGGCGTGGCGGTTCGGTTCAGAGAGGACGAGGTGACAGAGGCAGAGACAGAGGCCGAGGTAGAGGCAGAGGTCAGCCAGCTATTAGTGGTGGACAGGCCCGAGTGTTCCTGTTGACTCCTCAGGATGCACATGCATCCAATGCCGTCGTGACAGGTACTCTGCCAGTATGTTCTTTTGATGCACGGGTATTATTTGATCCAGGCTCCACATATTCCTATGTATCCACATACTTTGCACCGAGGTTGGGCCGAGAGTCTTCTCTCTTAGATCAGCCGCTTGTCGTTATTACACCGGCAGGCGAGTCGTTTATTGCCCGTGTTGTGTACCGATCATGTTCCGTTCGTATCGGGGAGAGAGATTCTTCAGTTGATTTGATTCTCCTCGATATGCTAGACTTTGACATTCTTCTTGGTATGGACTGGCTAGCCACCTGTTATGCATCCGTGGACTGCCGTGAGAAAGCAGTCAGATTCAGTTTTCCTGGTGAGCCGGTTCTGGTTATTCAGGGAGATTGTAGCGCTACCCTTCCCAGCTTGATTTCTTCTCTTCGCGCCGGTCAGCTCTTAAGAAAAGGGTGTCAGGGATTCTTAGCCTATATTTGTGATACTAGCTCCACAGAGGTTCCGTTGGACCAGGTCCCTGTTGTGAGAGAGTTTCCTGATGTATTCCCTGAAGAGCTGCCTGGTCTTCCACCAGAGCGCGAGATTGAGTTCTGCATCGACCTGATCCCCGGCACGGGGCCTATCTCCATACCGTCTTATTGGATGGCCCCGGCGGAGCTGAGAGAGCTGAAGGATCAGTTACAGGACTTGCTGGACAAAGGGCTTATCCGACCGAGTGTGTCACCTTGGGGTGCTCCAGTCCTGTTTGTTAAGAAGAAGGACGGAAGTATGCGCTTATGCATTGATTATCGTCAGCTGAACCGGGTTACTGTGCGGAACAGATATCCCCTACCCCGCATTGATGACTTATTCGATCAGCTCCAGGGTGCAGAGTTTTTCTCGATGGTTGATTTGCAGTCAGGTTATCACCAGTTGCGGGTTCGGAAGGAGGATATTCCGAAGACCGCTTTTCGTACTTGTTATGGTCATTATGAGTTCTTGGTGATGTCGTTCGGGCTCACCAATACCCCGGCAGCATTTATGGACTTGATGAACCGTGTATTCAGGCCGTATCTCGATCAGTTCATCGTTGTGTTCATTGACGACATCTTGGTTTATTCTCGGAGCTGGGAGGGGCATGAGCAGCACTTGACGTTTTGTCCAGGATTTCTCCCGTATTGCTGCACCGCTGACCGGGTTGACCCGGAAGGGGGTTCCTTTTGATTGGACCGAGGCATGTGAGGATAGTTTCCAGTAGTTGAAGACTCGTCTGACTACTGCACCAGTGTTAGCATTGCCTTCAGGATCAGGCGGTTTTGTAGTATATTGTGATGCTTCTCGAGTGGAGCTGGGCTGTGTATTGATGCAGCACGACAAGGTTATCGCGTATGCTTCTCAGCAGTTAAGGAAACACGATAAGAACTACCACACTCATGATTTAGAGATGGCTGCAGTGGTATTTGCACTTAAGATCTGGAGACATTACCTATACGGCGAGTCGTGCCAGATATTCACTGACCACAAGAGCTTGAAGTATATCTTTCAGTAGCGAGATCAAAATCTGAGACATCGCCGTTGGATGGAGTTGGTGAAAGATTATGACTGCGAGATTTTATACCATCCGGGCAAGGTGAATGTGGTGGCAGATGCTTTGAGTAGGAGGCCCGGAGGTAGCCTATCTTGTTTGAGCGCAGTACAGATGCAGTCGACGGCAGATTGGCAGGTTTTATGTGACAGCAGAGTGCAGTTCAAGTTTACTCTTACGGGGAGACAGCTGGCCCATTTCAGAGCACGCCCATTGTTACTTGACCGTATTTACGAGGCACAGTCTGGTGATGCCCGTATTTACAGATTATCGAGCAGATTCGGCAGGGCAGAGTTTCTGAGTTCGTGATTGATGATCAGGGGATACTTCGATTTAGGACTCAACTGTGCATGCCATATTCTGAGGGACTGAGGCATGATATTCTTGAGGAGGCATATAGATCAGTGTACAGTGTGCATCCAAGTTCCAATAAGATGTACCGTGAATTGAGAGAGGTTTACTGGTGGGGCGGGATGAAGAAGGATGTTACAGACCTTGTGTCGAGATGCCTGACTTGTCGGCAAGTCAAGGCCGAGCACCAGAGGACAGCCGGCGAGTTACAACCTTTGCCCATCCCTGAGTGGAAGTGGGAACAGGTCTCCATGGACTTCATTGTGGGTCTACCCAGGACCAGTCGAGGGTATGACTCTATTTGGGTGATTGTGGATCGACTGACAAAAGCTGCTCATTTCCTGCCAGTGAAGAACACTTTTGGATTTTCTCAGTATGCCCAGGTTTATATTGATGAGATCGTGAGACTGCATGGTGTCCCGACTTGCATCGTGTCCGACCGGGGCACCCAGTTTACCAGCCGATTATGGCAGAAACTTCAGGAAGCTTTGGGCACCCGATTGAGTTTTAGCACAGCCTTTCATCCGTAGACTGACGGTCAGTCGGAGCGTACTATTCAGACTCTTGTGGACATGCTCAGAGCTTGTGTTTTAGATTTCGGTGGTTGCTGGGATCGTCATTTGCCCTTTGTCGAGTTCTCCTACAATAATAGCTTCCAGGAGACGATTCAGATGGCACCTTTCGAGGCTTTATATGGGAGGAGATGTCGATCGCCTGTATGTTGGACATAGCTCAGAGAGAGTAGTATTTTGGGGCCGCAGATCGTACAGGAGACGACCGAGAAGATACAGCTGATTTGGGACAGGATGAGAGCGGCACATAGTAGGCAGAAATCATACGCTGACAGGCGCCGTCGCCGACTCGAGTTCGCTGTTGGCGATCATGTTTTCCTGAAGGTCTCTCCGATGAAGGGTGTGATGAGATTTGGGCAGAAAGGGTAACTTAGTCCTAGATATGTTGGTCCCTTCGAGATCCTAGAGCGTGTTGGTCCAGTCGCTTATCGGTTATCTCTTCCACCCAGCTTCCCCGATGTTCACCCCGTGTTCCATGTTTCGATGCTCCGCAAGTACCTTCATGATCCTTCCCATGCGATTCAGCACCAGACGAATCAGCTAGAGCATGATCTTTCATTCACCGAGCAGCCGGTGGTCATTTTGGATCGGCAGGTGAAGAAATTGAGGTCGAAGGTTATACCGTCCGTCAAGGTCCTTTGGCGTGGCCTGAACAGTGAGGAGGTCACCTGGGAGACCGAGGTCGAGATGAGGAAGAGATATCCCCATCTTTTTAAAGGTACGCATAGTTAAATTCTAAATTCGGGGACCGAATTTCTTTAAGGGGGGAAGATTGTAACGCTTCGAAAATCGTTTAGGCAGTTTTTCGGTAATCGGCTAAATTAGCAGTCTTTTCCGTAAAAAGTCAAAATAGGTATTTTTCATTATAAACCTTATTATACAAAATTTAGATAAGATATTACTATAAATTGGTCACTAAAATGTCACTTAAAATTTTCTAGTTAAATAAAAAAATTTCCTTAATTAATTATTTTTAATATTATTTTAAGCTTTTAAAAATACATTTAATTAGTGATAATTACAAATTTAATTAGGTAAATTACATAATTAGGAACCATTATAAACTAAAATATTGTTGTAACAAAAATTTTACCAAAACATTCCAAGAATTTTGGTTTTATGGTTTAAAAAATGCATTAAAATGGGTTTTTTTTGTAAAAAATTGATGTAACATTCATTAATTGACCTTTGAAGAAGCTTTTTGTGTAGAATTTTCCACACAATTCTCTCTCACTCTCCTCCTCTACCACCAGGCCGAGCTCACCTGCTGGAAACCCCTCATTTTCCCCATTTTCTTGCTTCAAATTTCCATTAAAAATCCACCGAAATCCACAAAAATTCACAATTTCTTCACAAAATTGAAACCTAAATCCTATTCCACCTCTTTCCAAACCCTAAGTTGTTTAAAACAAGGAGAAAGAAGACATCTATGGTGGCTAAGTGAAAGAGGATCAACACTTGGGAGGTATAATTTTAATCTAGTTGTTAAATTTGTAGTTTAAATAAGCTATTTTAGAAGTTTAAAGTGTCAATTTCATTGCAATGGTTTGTTTTAAAAATTCAAGAATAGGATTGGTGTTGTAATTAGGGTTTGAAATATGATAAGTGTGTTTAAGTTAGTGTTGTGGCCATCTAGTGGGTTAGATCGAACGTTTATGCGATGTTGCGATCGCTAAATCGTTAATTCACGAGGTTTGCATCGAAATTTGTCCGTGAATGCTTTCTAGGTTTTCTACGAAATTAGGAAGCGATTTATTTGCGATATCATGATGATATTATTAGCATCTAATATGACTTGTAGGGTGTGCGAATGCGTAGTTTTGTCTAGTCGGGTTTTAGCTTTGGCGGTTGCACCGAAATGACGAGTTTAGTTAAGGTTTTAGCGATTTTCGTGTGTTTTCCGCGCACCGAGTGCACGTTGTGACTAATTCATGAGCGTCGATCTTTTTATATTGTGACTTGTGTCGTTTTAGGAATATGTAATCTTATATTGTGTGTTATGCAATTCTAGGATCGGTCGCGGAAACATCGGACGCGGTGCTCAAAGGCTAGGCGGTGGTCAGATCGGATTAGCGAGGCTTTCAGGTGAGTAGATGTATTCATCTATGGGGGGATCTTCTGGATGGCGCGAAGCGCCCCCTACTTAGGATTACTTTATTTCTTGCAAGATTTGCATTGTTAGTTAGCTAACCCCCCCTCATTCATATTGCATACCCTTATAGCTAATCGTCTGCTATATTGCATGGATATTCATATACACATGTGCGATATCATTTCGCAGAACACGAACACCATTACCATTGGCTCCTATTGCACGCGCACTATTCATGTGACACACACGCCTTTGGTAATTGCCATGCCACGAGCACCATAGAACCTGTTTAGCTTAGTATCACCACTTGCATCATACATGATATATGAAATCGCATAGCATGTATATACCTCGCATCATCATCATACTTACATAGATTTCTATCCACAAATCACATCGCATACCTTGATGTCATAGAAAATTTTCATATACAACATGTTGGGTATTATGATTTTCTTGAGGATTTCAGTATTGCTGCGATTTTTGGATTTTGGGGAAAACCGCAAGAATTTAACAAAAGCTTATATTTATCATTTTAAAACAAAGTTGTGGTTTTCTCGTGATGTATGTGTCGTCCACCATGAGTTTTCATGTTTTCTGTTGGATTTCGAGACCCGATTCGAGGAGTGGATGAACCGTCTCGGGTACATGGTGGGCCCGGTATGGTACCCCGGGGCAAGAAGATTGAGTTGTAGACGATGAGCCTGGCAGGGGAAGACTACCTACCGGTGATGTCTGGTGCGGCGGATATCCGGAGGATACCGACCGTTGTCGTGAGATTTGATGATTTGGGCCGATCCGGACTGACGGAGCCCGATGTATTGAGACATTGATACAGTGAGACATTGAGACAGATGTGTTTTTCATATTTGGTGTCGATGCTTGACACGGGTTTCAGATGATTTCTTGATGGTATTTAGCTATTATACAGATATTCTTTTTCTAAAGTTAAGAATGCAGAACTCATAGCAATTAAAACACCTAAAGATTTAGTATTGACATTACATACATGTGCATGCATACTAGAGGTATTACATCACATCTGGACATACATGCTGTGACGCATTTGCGTGCATTCTTACGATAGCCTTACTACATGTTATATTCTACTCACGAGCTGGAAACTCACCCCCGTTGTGCCACAGTGTCTTGCAGGTCGGACTCATCAGCCTAGTAGCGGCGACTTATCTTATTAGTTACTTCTTTTGCTCAGACTCACGACATTGCTCGTAGGTGGGTTGCGAGAGCCCTATTATCTCCTTTTGTACTATTTTTTGTATCTAGTATTCTCCATCTACCACTTCTTATTTGTATATTCGACCTAGTGATGAGACTGAGAGATTTGTGTATATGTGGGTTCTTTTGGGTCGAGCTCACTTGAGCCGACGTTGTGTTTCCTTACATTTCGCATTTCTTTATGCTGTTTTTCTTGAGATTACATATATATATTGCGTGTGGTTGTGATCCCCCTTGGGTGAAGAGCTAGCTCCCGTTTCGGGATGCCATTTTGTGATTACAGGTTATATTTCTTGTTGTACTCATTTTGGGGGATAGAATTTACAAAGGAGACTCTGCCGAAATTTTCGGAAATTTTTGATGTTTTTAAAAAGGGGTTCAATGCAACTTAATTGATTTCAAGTTGTTTTCATGAAAGGTTTTCCTTCACTCACTTTTGATTTTGGTTTAGATTTTTCTGGGCTTTGGCTGACTTAGGTTACGTTACGCCTTTAGACGTCTCGTAATCTAAGTGCCAGTCACGTTCCGTACTTTCGGGTCGTGACAGGATTCTTGCTTGACTGCCAGCAGTATGATGGCGATCATATACGTGGGAGCTGGTAGTCTATAAGCACATCCTTAAAAAGGTCCCTAGTCATGGGAGTTTTCGAGACAGGGCATCGATACTCCAGAGTAGACTAGTGTATACAGTCGAAACCCCGACAAGGGGCGGTGGCCGGTCTTACAAGCCACTGGTGTCAGTTGGTTCACCTAAGATGTATACAGGTGCTCATTGGGTTATGAGTACACCGGACAGGACTTGCCGGGAACATGCTAGTTGGTCTTATACCAGACGTCAGATAGCAGCTCCCTGTTGACATGTGTACAGGTTAGTTCATAGACCTGAGATCGTCATTTGTCTCGTGTGAGTTCCTACTGTACTTTGATTATTACCCTACCACGGCTCAAAGGAGTCGTGTAAACAGGTTTTAGTTGGGTACACTCCCGAGCCACATGGAGGCAATGAGCGGATCTGCAGGGGTTCGTCTCTCCCGGTATTGGGGGGTGAGGTCGCGCTGTGTCTAGGAGAGCCATTACACGAAGTCCTTGGCCAAGGCAGGAGATTTACCGGTAGGTATTCCAGTAGTATCTCAGGGTGTTCTGGGCTACACTCCGACACGACTTGTACCGCTTTTGGGGCTCTGACTTTTGTAAGTCCATATTACGCACCCCACGAACTTGCTGGGAGACGGAATATATGAAAAACGATTATCAAAGCTTCGTAACACGGACTTGAGCGCATGAATCGTTATCTAAACCATTGCTAACTACCAACTAGAGGTTTAACTACTCGGATTCGAAATTATACCTCACGTTACATGTCCTTCGGGTCTTCATCGTTGTCCTCCACTTCTCGTAGGCTCCTTGGAACATCGGCACCTCAACGGCCTCCTCGAATCAAAGACGATCCACCCGAAAGCTCCTACGCCAAGCTTAATCTCAAACTTGAGATAACTAGGTTGCTTAAAGTGCTAATCTAAGCTACCTAGGGGATATAGAGTGAGGTTATGGATGTATTAGTCTAGCTAACCCTTGATCTCAACACATGAGAGGTTAGGGTTAGGGTTTGAAGAGAGAGTGAGCTTGAGGAGAGAGAAGGTGAAGATGAGAATGAGAATGAATAATGAGCTCATGTGAATTTAACAACCATAACAATTTATCAAATAAATAAATATAAATGATTAATCATCATGGTTGATTCATTCACCTAGTGTGATTCATCATATGACTCACTAACTAATTAATGCATCATTTAATACAAAGGATGAATCACACAAATGAGTCATTAAGCATTAAATGCTTATGCCACCTTAACCCCTTAGTCACTACTCTTCTAGAAGCTTCCCGACAAATTACGAGAACGCCCCTCCAATCCGTGAAAACACGGAAAAACTTTAGACTGTATAAATCCAATAACCCGATACTAGAATCTGGCTTAAACCAAAACCGGCTAGTAAAAACTGTCCGAAAAGTCGTACGTGCGTAAACACACGTATGCGTCCGAACCCTTGTCGTAAAACCATACGACCTCTATATCGTTTCGCCTGGAGCAGGGAAACTTTCTGTGTAGGACTCTAAAAACTCGACACTACGCTGGCAGTGGGTTTAACCACAGACCGCAAGCGGCACTAGCTGTACGTAACGGTCCCCAGGTAGATGTCGATAAGAAGGCCGATGAGGAAACTCATCCGAACTCCCACTGAGCCTGATGTGACAATCTCCGTACAGTCCGGTCTGTTCGTCTAAGACTATCACATATCTGGCCTAGGGGGCGGCAAGCGTCAGTCCCCTAATAGCTGTATAAGTCGTGTCGGAGCGAAGCCCATTACACTCTGAGAAGCTACTGGAACCTACCAGTATATCTCGCTTGCCCTGGCCAGGGACTTTGCATAATGGCTCTCTAACACAGAGCGATATCATCTCCCAATACCGGGAGAGACGAATCCTGTCTAACCACTACTGCCTCTAAGTGCTCGGGACTGCACCCAACTGCTACATGTTTGCACGACTCCTTTGAGCCGTGGTAGGGTAGCAATCTAAGAACAGTATGACACACTCGAGGCGAAGTAGCAGTGTCAAGTCTGCGGACTATGCTGTACTCATGTCATCTGGGAACTGTTAACTGACGACGGGTATAATACCAACCAATCAGTTCCCCTGCGAGTCCTGTCCGGTATACCCGTAACCTAACGAGCACCTGCATACTATCTCTAGTACGATGTACTGATGGCTGTGGGACAGACCATCTCCCCAACTGGGATGAGAAGCGTACACACTTAGTTTACTCCGGAATATCGATGCCCTATCTCGATAATCCAACGACCAGGGACCTGTATAGGATGTTGCTTACAGACTACCCAGCCCCCACTAGTGTGACTGCCATCACAACGCTGGTAATCAAGCAAAGATCCTATGGGCTCTACTAATATGTATAAGTGATACGTTACAAGAAACATATGCACATATTAAAGTAGACACAAACCAAGTAGCATACTACCATTTTTAGCAAGACTGTATATACAACTGTGAATATCCCAAGCTTCCATTAAGTAATATACAATCTAGTATGATACAATAATGGCCCCTAGGGCATATACACTAACAATCTCCCACTTGCACTAGGGCCATGAGCTGGCATATCGTAGACCTATCATATCGAATAGCCTCTCGAACTGCGTCTGAGGAAGGGCCTTTGTGAATGGATCAGCAATGTTATTATCTGTCTCTACTCTTTTCACCTCGATCTCCCGGCGATCTACGATCTCCCTGATCAGGTGGTACCACCTTAAGATGTGTCTGGACTTCTGATAGGACCTGGGTTCCTTCGCTAAAGCTATAGCACCGTTGTTGTCACAATACAGAGGTATTGGACCAACACTGGAAGGAACCACCTGAAGTTCTGTAAGGAACTTCTTCATCCAGACAGCTTCTTTTGCGGCATCGCAAGCAGCTATGTACTCCGCTTCCATTGTTGAGTCAGCAACGGTCTCCTGTTTGGAACTCTTCCAACAGACCGCCCCTCCATTGAGGGTAAAGACATAACCCGACATGGATTTGGAGTCATCTTTGTCACTCTGGAAGCCGGAGTCGGCAAAGGCCTCAATCTGGAGGTCTTTTCCGCCATATACTAAGAACATATCTTTAGTCCTCCTCAGGTACTTGAGAATGTTCTTTACTGCTATCCAGTGATTCTCCCCTGGGTTTGCTTGATACCGGCTTACTACGCTCAATGCGTATGCTATATCTGGTCTGGTACATAACATCGCATACATTATAGAGCCTATCGCAGAAGCGTAGGGTATAATCGACATGCGATCCCTTTCCAAATCAGTCTTGGGAGACATATCTTTGGAGAGGGTGATTCCGTGACAAGCCGATAGGTTACCGCGCTTAGAATCTTCCATACTGAATCTTTTCAATATGGTGTCTATGTACCTGGACTGCGAAAGTCCCAACATTCTTTTAGATCTATCACGATAGATCTGGATCCCCAGAATGTAGGTGGCATCACCCAGGTCTTTCATGGAGAATTTATGTGACAATAATCTTTTGACTGACTGTAACATAGGAATATCATTTCCTATTAAGAGAATGTCATCCACGTACAAGACAAGGAATACTACAGCTCTCCCTACAATCTTACTGTATATGCATGGTTCATCTGGATTTTTAATAAAGTCAAATTCTTTAACAGCATCATCAAAACAGATGTTCCAACTCCGCGATGCCTGCTTTAGTCCATAAATGGACTTAAGCAGCTTGCATACTTTACCGCTGCTCCCACTCTGAATGAATCCTTCTGGCTGATCCATATAGACGCTTTCTTCCAAATTACCATTTAGAAAGGCCGTCTTTATGTCCATCTGCCAGATTTCATAATCGTGGAAGGCAGCAATAGCAAGAAAGACCCGAATAGATTTAAGCATAGCCACTGGAGAAAAGGTTTCGTCATAGTCCAAACCAGGTCTTTGACGGAAACCCTTTGCAACAAGTCTAGCCTTATAGGTTTCAACCTGTCTATCTACACCAATCTTCTTTTTGAAGATCCATTTGCATCCTACGGGTTTTACCCCATCTGGAGCAATGTCCAAAGTCCATACTTTGTTAGTGTACATGGACTCCATTTCGGTCCGCATTGCATCCAGCCATTTTACCGAGTCACCGCTCTGAATGGCTTGCTGGAAGCTAGTAGGCTCATCATAATCAATAGTGCAATCCTCTCTATCCCCGTCTATGAGAAAACCGTAGTATCTCTCGGGCGGATGAGATTGCCTACTACTCCTGCGGAGTGGCGTCGGGATATCCTGTTCTCCTGAACCTTCTTGTTCTACCAAGTTTTCAGTAATAGCTTGTGGCTCTGGAATTTCTTCCAGTTCTATTGCGCTCCCACTCTTCTGATTTTCCAAAAATTCAGTTTCCAAGAAGCGGGCATGTTGAGAAACAAAGACCTTTTGTTCCTCTGCGTAATAGAAATAATATCCCATGGAGTTCTTTGGATATTCCACAAACTTACACTGTACTGAGCGTGCCTCGAGCTTGTCCGCATGCTGCTTCTTTACAAAAGCTGGACATCCCATGTCTTAATATACTTAAGACAGGGTTTCTTCCCACTCCATATCTGATATGGTGTGGTAGGCACAGTCTTGGTTGGAACTCGGTTCAAAAGATATGTAGCTGATTCTAGTGCATATCCCCAGAATGATCGCAGTAACTCAGCGTTACTCATCATGGAACATACCATATCTAATAAGGTTCGGTTCCGTCTCTCTGATACACCGTTATATTGTGGTGTGTATGGAGGAGTAAACTGAGAGAGAATTCCATTCTCTTTTAAGTAACCTAGAAACTCGGCACTTAAGTATTCACCATCTCGATCAGATCTCAGTGTCTTGATACTTTTGCCGGTTTATTTTTCCACTTCATTCTTGTATTCTTGGAATTTCTCAAAGGCCTCAGATTTATGCTTCATTAAGAAGATATATCCATACCCAGAGAAATCATCTGTAAAAGCAATGAAGTAGGAATAACCACCTCGCGCATGTGTAGACATTGGACCGCACACGTCACTGTGTACGAGTCCCAAGAGCTCGCTTGCTCTTACTCCGTGTCCAGTGAACGGAGTCTTTATCATCTTTCCCATGAGACAAGATTCACAAGTAGCATAAGATTGATATTCGAACGGATTCAAATATCCTTCTCTATGTAACTTAGTCAACCTTCTCTCATTGATGTGACCTAGTCTACAGTGCCATAAGAAAGCCTGATTTATATCTGGAGACTTTCTTTTAAGTGTGTTCTGGACACTGAAAATCTGAGCTTGATTTAATACGTATATTCCGTTTTGTAATGTACATAACCCAATCATAACTTGATTTAGGTGGATGTGAACCACATCACTTACAAAAGTAAAATCATATCATTCCTTAGAAAGTAAGGACACAGATATGATATTACAAGTTGTTCCTGGTACATAAAAACAGTTACACAGAATCAATATCTGCTCAGTTGTCTGTCCAAGATGATATTCCCCTACGGATTCAGCGTCTATGCTCATTCCGTTAGCATCCGTGAGGGTCATAGCACCTATCCCGATAACCCTACGGTTTCTCAGAGCCTGTAATGAATTACAGATGTGAGATCCTGACCTGGTATCCAATACCCAGGAAGTAGGGTTAACTGACATACAGTTCTCTATTACAAACACACTTGAGGCTGAAGCCACAACATGCTTCGTATCCTGGCTACTGGCTTCTAAAGCCCTGCAATCATTCTGCCAATGTTCATTCCTGTAACAATAGGAACGCCCCTTTTTTACTATATCCAGTCCCGAAACTTTTGCCTTTCTCTTTCCTTCTCCTTCCCTGGTTTCCTTCAGGGTAGGAGGCAGAGACTGTAGAATCAAGTCAGTATTTGACTCGTTTCCCAACGCGGTCTCCAGGTCCTGGAGCTCATCAATACAGCTAGTCATTGTAAGGACGTTGTCCCCTACAGATGACCCGTCAGCCATCCTCGCTTAAATTAATTCGTTCGAGGTTTCATATCTAGTGATATGAGATTGCTCTCCATATAAATCTTTATTATGGAGAAAGATGGAAACTAAGTCCATCTTCTCGTGCTGCTTCTGGTATATACCATCAACTGAAGCTAACATGAGGCACTTAGCTTTCGCTTTATCTTTTTCCCTTGTCTGACGGATATCCATATCCGCGACAGTGGAAACTAGACCTGGGACGGCGGGATCTTGAGTAGTAATAGGGTGGTCCAGCTTGTTATAGCCAATGGACATCTGGACAGACCTTTGCCAGTCATATAAGTCAGATTCAGTCAATTTGTTATCTAGATGTAACCTAGGTGTGGTCACAAGGTCGCTGCAATAAGAGAGAGAGAAGAAAACATTTTAGCATGATGCTGTTGCAAGTTTAGATTGGTTTTAAGTTTATCTAAACAGGATGGCTCCCACTGTTTCTCGAATCCTTCCTCAAACCATAAAAGAAGAATTAGTCAGGACAATTCTCACCGTACAATACTTGCTTAACCGTTCAGCCAGCCCAGTGTCGATACTTCGAGGGAGGTTTTCCAACGCTTTCGCGAAGTTTCTTAATTAAATAACCTCTTTTCTCTGGGGGCGTAGCCCCGCTGACACCTTTCTAGGCACCTACTTGGTTTATAGCATTGATCGTTAAGTGACGAATCTCCTGATAAGTAGCTTGTACTCACAGTAGGATCGGGATCCAAAATATCATCGTATGATAATGTTGAAGGAATCCTACCAACATTCATCAAACTCCAAAATGGTATGCATCTCTCTGCAAATTTCAGTTTCTTTAGAAATTCCAGATGTGGATTTTTGCCCCATGCTCTTATGACCTTGACTAAGGGCCAACAAATCATAAGTCACATGTCAAGTTCTACCCGTCATTGTCCAGGTTAATTTGAACCCACCCGTACATACTCTTGACTAAGGGCCAACAAAGTAATACGACTGTCCCAAACCAACGCATCTATCTATGCAACAAATGAATACCCCAGCAGCTACCAAACACTATGCCTTGACTAAGGACCAACAACCATAGCTTGAATACTACTGACCATCCATAAGAAATGACGGAGGGCTACGAATGATTTTGGCAAAACCGTAAACGTAGTGAACTTGATATAATCGAAGGAACCTGATACTTTTTTAAAAGGAGTGGTTAAAACTCCGCAATTAAAAATTCTGCTCTTTAAAATAACCGAGTGGTTTCTTTTAAATTTGTTCCAACGATTCAACTTTGGTTTAATTTCTTTGCATTATAATAATGTGTCCCATCATTTATCCTATCATTGCAGAAAACAATGAAAATACCACGTCCTCTTATGCCATCCGCATTCGCCACTGGGTCCCGTCATCACCCATTAAGTTACTTAACTAACGACAGAGCGGGGGCTGGGCTAGCGCGGGTGTAAAACATAAGTGACGTCTAATAGCTATCATATATAGATATTGTACATTCGTCAGACGCAATAATAAGCATTCCAGATCACAGATGAATTTTATTGGATTTACTAGCAATCCGCATTTGCTTTGAGCCTGCAATAAAAGACGGATTACACAGTTGTGATGAATAGCCATTACTCCACCCTAGACCCCTACGGGTACGGTAAACTACCTGCCAAGTACCCGAAGTGAAGCGGTCTCCCTCAACAACATGAGTAGGCCACTAAACACTTCGACGTACCCGGTAGTTTGTGTACCCCATCTTGGGTCTATCCTAGGAGCAAAAGCAGTAAAAAGAAATAATACAACAGTGGCTACAACCGCAACCTGGATGTGCCCCGCAAAAGAATATTACATCAAATTACATTTACATTGAATGAATATTAAACACATCTCAAACCCCGGCTAATCATCACAACAGTCCAATACAGTTCATATACACAAACAGTAAACATTTCAGAAATGTGCCAACCGACATACTAGCAGTTAGGGGAGGTTTACGAACACATTAAACATTACAGATAAAAACCCAATTAGCAAATATCTTAGAATATCGATCAATCACCATTTTCCGAGTCTACCCCAAAAGCAAGCCTGTACTGAAGTAACCTGGGTAGAAACAGAATATACTGGAAGACAAAACACCAAAAATTATGAATAACAGAGAAAATCGGAGTCAAAACCGAGTTGACTCGGCGGCGGATCCGCGGCCAGAAGCACTATTTGGCCGCGGATCCGCGGCTGTCTTGTCGTTTTATGAGCTCGTATTTTTCCAGAATTCATCAAATTCCCTGCTGTGAATTTTAAGGTATGTCAAATATTTTTTCAGACACTTTTAAAATTAACAGAAACTTAGGGTTTGGGGTGTTTCGTTTTCGTGTTTTCCGTCGATCGAACTTCTAATTAGTTGCTAACAAGCTAGTAATGGTTTAGTTGGCTCTGATACCACTGTAAGTCCATGTCACGCACCCCACGAACTTGCGGGGAGGCGGAATATATGAAAAACGATTATCAAAGCTTCGTAACACGGACTTGAGCGCATGAATCGTTATCTAAACCATTGCTAACTACCAACTAGAGGTTTAACTACTCGGATTCGAAGTTATACCTCACGTTACATGTCTTTCGGGTCTTCATCGCTGTCCTCCACTTCTCGTAGGCTCCTTGGAACATCGGCACCTCAACGGCCTCCTCGAATCAAAGACGATCCACCCGAAAGCTCCTACGCCAAGCTTAATCTCAAACTTGAGATAACTAGGTTGCTTAAAGTGCTAATCTAAGCTACCTAGGGGATATAGAGTGAGGTTATGGATGTATTAGTCTAGCTAACCCTTGATCTCAACACATGAGAGGTTAGGGTTAGGGTTTGAAGAGAGAGTGAGCTTGAGGAGAGAGAAGGTGAAGATGAGAATGAGAATGAATAATGAGCTCATGTGAATTTAACAACCATAACAATTTATCAAATAAATAAATATAAATGATTAATCATCATGGTTGATTCATTCACCTAGTGTGATTCATCATATGACTCACTAACTAATTAATGCATCATTTAATACAAAGGATGAATCACACAAATGAGTCATTAAGCATTAAATGCTTATGCTACCTTAACCCCTTAGTCACCACTCTTCTAGAAGCTTCCCGAAAAATTACGAGAACGCCCCTCCAATCCGTGAAAACACGGAAAAACTTTAGACTGTATAAATCCAATAACCCGATACTAGAATCTGGCTTAAACCAAAGCCGGCTAGTAAAAACTGTCCGAAAAGTCGTACGTGCGTAAACACACGTATGCGTCCGAACCCTTGTCATAAAACCATACGACCTCTATATCGTTTCGCCTGGAGTAGGGAAACTCTCTATGTGGGACTCTAAAGACCCGACAATACGCTGGCAGTGGGTTTAACCACAGACTGCAAGCGGCACTAGCTGTACGTAACGGTCCCCAGGTAGATGTCGATAAGAAGGCCGATGAGGAAACTCATCCGAACTCCCACTGAGCCTGATGTGACAATCTCCGTACAGTCCGGTCTGTTCGTCTAAGACTATCGCATATCTGGCCTAGGGGCGGCTGTAGGGTTGCTAGGCACGCGTACAAGGGTCTACGAGGTATCAACCATACCTGATTAAAATTTTAGCAGTGCCGAACAACCCGAAGCCGGATCTTTAAACTAGGATTTAGGCGAAAACTAACATGTTAAACACTTTAACACTAAGTGAGAGGGATTACAACCTTTGTAGATCCGGTCCTTCACTTCTTAAGCTCCGTGTTGAGGTCCCTTCGCTGCGATCATCGTGTTCTGGACTCTCGAGATGCTTCACGAAGAGAATGAGGCAACCTTTGCTTCCGATCTTCGATACTAAGATGATCTATCTTGAAGTTTCGCTAACACAACCTAACACTCATAATATGAAGTGAACACCCTCATCTAAATGGCAAGGATAGATGAGGATGATGAAGTAAGATTTTTGCTCTCATTTATAATCTTTTTCTCACTCACTTTCATCACAAAAGAAAGCTTTTTCAAGAAGAAAACCAAGGAAGAAGAAGAAGAATGAATATGATCACTTAATCCATTTGTGATGAACAATGAATTATTGTAGTGGTTACAAATCTAACCAAGGGTTAAGCATGAGAGAGTTAACCCTTGTAGAGAGTTAACTAGAGTTAATGGTTTGGATTGGGTTAACATAATATCTCACAAAAAATATCAAGCAACCACAAAGTCAAAGCTTCATGGAAGCTTCATGCAAAAGCTAACCCTAATCCAAACCCTAACCAAGTTTAAACCCTAAACCATTGTTAAATTTGTAACCCTAACATGTTACAATATTATATATCACATATACAATATATTTTGTAACAATAGAAAATAATACAATTAACATATATCGCATATATATCAATGTATTATCCCGTGAGAAAATGAATCTTTTAGTGAGCTAATATTAGTTAATGTAATTTAATATATCATATATATTATTATACATTAAATTATCAAATCAACACTTGATCCGATAATCCGGCTATTTCACAAATAACCGACTAATACGATGACCCGGCTATATCACATATACCCGGCCGATATCTCATATCGCGAGAATCCAATACGGTATCATATACCGCATTATCCTCGGTCCCACACATATCACATATGTGCTCCTACTCCGTTTTGCCTGAGTCAAGAAACCTCTGTGTAGAGCTCTAAAGAATCGTCAATACGCCGGCAGTAGGTGATGATCATATCAAACACCCACAAGCTGCAAGTGGTCAGCTAAACGTAACAGCTACCCAGGTATTGAGCGCTCAGAAGATCAACAAGCAAGCCTGTACATTCTCCTGTGAATCCAATCGGTAACACTCCCGTACAGTCCGGTCTCGTCGTCTGATATGTCGCATATCTCGCCAAGGGGTGGTAAACGTCAGACCCCAGTAGCTCGATAAGTCGTGTCGATATGAGGTCTATAACAGTTCGAGAAACTACTGATAACACTTACCAGTAAATCTCAGCAACCCTGTCCAGGGATTTCCGGTTATAGCCAATCGAACACAGCGCAACATCAACTCCCTATACCGGGAGAGACGAATCCCCTCCTATCGCTCATTGCCTCCATGTGATTCGGGACTGTACCCAAAAGCCATCTTTTTGCACGCCCTCTTGGACGTGATATGATGGAAATCAAAGCACAGTGGGAATCACACAAGACTCTATGACGATCTCGAGTCAACAGACTACTCTGTACCAGTGTCACCGGAGAACTGCCATCTGACGTGATGTATAATACCATCTGGGAGTTCTCGGCGAGTCCGTCCAGTGTACCCAGTCACCACTGAGCACCCGTACACCATCCTTGATGTCAAACACCGATGGATATGGGATCATCCATTGCCCATCATATGGGTCAAGATGCGTATACGCCAGTCTACTCTGGTGTATCGATGCCCTGTCTCGATACACCCTCGACTAGGAACAGTTATAGGATGTACTCGTCGACTACCGTGGCCCCACTAGTATGATCTCATCATAGTCCCAGGAGTCGAGTACATATCCTAAGGGCTTTATCAACATGTAATATAGAGACAATCAGAGTACATGTTAAGATAAAATACAACCAGATAGCATATTATCATGTCGAGCAAGAAAGTCCTCCCTATATATGTCCAAGCATCCATTACAATATACATCGTATGTACAGTAATGGCCTCTAGGGCATACATATAACTAACAATCTCCTACTTGCACTAGGGCCATCTGTTGTGGTATCACATACCCAACAATTAGCTGCGGTTGAAGTATCTCATACTCAACCATCCCATAAAAAACTCTACTGGGAAAAAGGCCTTTGTGAGTGGATCCGCTCTGTTGTCCTCTGTGTCTACTCTCCTAACCTCGATCTTCCTGGAGATCAACCATCTCCATGATCAGGTGAAACTGCCTAAGAATTATATCTGGATTTCTGATGGGACGGGGGTTCCTTGGCCTAAGCCATAACTCCATTGTCACACAATAGTAGGAACGAAGTTCATCTCATGAACTTATATATATCCAGACTGCCTCTTTGGTAGCATCCTTGGTAACGATGTATCTTGCCTTTAATCGTCTAGTAAGTCACGGTATCTAGCTTGGAACTCTTCCAACATACCATCCCTCCACTGAGGGTAAAGACAATGCCTGCGACTGACATTCAGTTGTCCTTACCACCCTGGAACCTTTCCAGTGATTCTCTCCAGGATCGATTGATACCATCTCACTACAACTAGTGAGAATCCTAATATCCAATTAGATCTATCTCATAGATCCAAAAACCCAGGATTTAGGAGGTATCACTTTGATCCTATATGGAGAATCCTTATGATAAGCGGAGATTGACCGAGCGTAGCATAGGAAACTCCTTCCATATCAAGAGTATGTCACCCACGTACTCTACGAGGATCACCACCATACTCCCTACTACCTTTTTGTATATACAAGGTTCATCTACCATTTTGATGAAGTCAAACTCTTTGACTACCATATCAAAACAGATGTTCCAACTCCGCGATTCCTGCTTTATCCTATAAAGCATCTTGCACACGTTTCCGCTGCTCCCACTATCTACGAAGCCCTCTGGCTGTGTACTTATAGACGCTCTCTTCCAAATCATCATTTAGAAAAGCAGTCATGACACCCAACCACCAGATATCGTAGTCATGGTATGTAGCCGTGGCAAGTAGGATCTGGATGGACTTAAGCATAGCTACTTAGAAAAGGTTTCATCATAATCCATACCTGGTTAATGATGCAAAGCTTTAACAAGTCTAGCTTTGAAAGTCTCAACTTTTCCATGTACACCAAGTAATCTTCTCAAGATATACTTGCTCCTGATGAGGATTTAACCCTTCAGATAAAGCAACCAAAGTCCATACTTTGTTGGTGTATAAGGATTCCATCTTAGATCGCTTACCATCCAGCCATTCTTACAGAGTCCCACTCCTGATGGCCAGCCCGAAACTAGTTGGGTCATCATCTCATGATGCAATCCTCGCTCCTACTGTCATAGAGAAACCGAAGTATCTCTCAGGTGGGTGAGGAACCCTACTAGATCGGCGGAGAGGCTGAGGTTCGTTGGAAACTATTGAATCCTTTGGTTCTACCAAATCATCAGCTGCAGTTTGTATAGCTGGAACCTTTCCAGTTCTACATAACTGACCTTGCCTCGAGCTTGTCCGGATTTTGCTTTTAGACATAGGCCGGACAACCCCAAATCTTAACAAACTTAAGATATGGGCTCTTCCCTTTCCATATCACATATGAAGTGGTAGGCAACTGATTTGATTTGAACCCTATTCAATAGGTATGCAGCTTCTCAAGTGCATAACTCCCAAAAGAAAATAGGAAACTCAGTAGTACTCATCATAGAGCACACCGTATCACATAGGGTGCTATTGCTCCGCCCCGATACACCGACGTGCTGTGGTGTATACGGAGGAGTAATGCTGAGAGAGAATCTCATTCTCCTTTAGAATAGTCCAGGAATTCCGTGCTCAAGTATTCTCCTCCTTGATCTCATCAAAGGACATAATACTTATACCCGTATTTGGTTCTCTACTTCAACTTATATTCTGTGAATATCTCAAAAGGTCCGGACTTATGTTTCAACAGGAACACATGTCTGAATCTTGAGAGATTATCAGAGAATGTAATGAAGTACAAAGAACCGGTCTTGGCATGTGTAGACAGGGGACTTTCATACATCAGCATGTATCAATCCCAAGAGTTCACTAACTCTTTCTCTGTTTCCAATAAACGGAGCTGTGGTCATCTTATCTCTGTGACATGACCGACAAGTTTCACAAGATGTAAATTCAAACAGATTTAAATATGCATCTAAATGTAACTTAGCTAGTCGGGTCGTATTGATATGACCTAGTCTACAATGCCTCAAGAAGGATTCGTTCATTTCTGAACTCTTCCTCTTGTATGTGTTCTGTATACTAAGAACTGTAGTTTGATTTAGAACGTCAATGCTTTTAGATAACGTGCCTGAACCGATGAACTCTTGATATAGGAAATGTTCAAAACATTATCCAACAATACAAAATTATATCCTCTCTTTACTAATAAAGAGACTGATATGATGTTGTATATCAGGTTCGGTATCTAATAACATTCGTTCAGAATCAATGTATTCTGGTAATACAGGGTGACAGTGACCAACAGACTTGGCTGCAACACTTATACCATTTTCTGTCTCATGAAACTTATCACCCGTTCTCAGTTCTTTACCTATCTGTAGCCCATGTAACAAATTACATTTGCGGGATCCTGATCTGGTATCTCATACACAGGACGTAAATGATACTGAGAAACAGTTCTGTGTAATGAACACACCCAAAGATGATGCATCAGCATGCACTTTCTTCGTTTGGGCGGCACGGGAAATCTGGTATTCCCCAATTTCCTGCTCTATCTTATAACAATTATAAGTTGGAGAGAGACCAACGTTCCCCAGCCCATTATAACAAGCGGGTTCGGTCAATTCATCCGTTTTATTATCTTAATTAAGGCGTGATATGGTCGCTACCTGGAGAGAGAGAGAAGAAAACACTCAGCGTATGCTCTTGTAAGATTAGATTGGTTATCTAATATATCTAATCAGGATGTCTCCCACTGTTTTAATCAAATCTTCCTTCAAACCCTAAAAGGAAAGACTAGCCGGGATTAATTACACCCTACAAGTTCACCAATCTTTCAGCCAGGCCAGTGTCGGTACTTTGAGAGAGGTCCCCCGTGCTTTCGCACGAATCTAATTAATGTAAACCTCATTTTCCCAGAGGCGTAACCCCGTTAACACCTTTCTAGACACCTACTTGATCGGCTAATTGTAATGTGTAAAATTCTCCCAGGAGCAAATCTTACTCGCAGCGGGTATCGGGATCCAACTATCTCGTAGAAGGTATGCAATCTCATTGCAAATTTCAACACTTGAAATTCCCAATAATATTTTACCCCAAGCGATCTATGACCTTGACTGAGTTAACAAACCATAGACCGCAAGTAAAGTTCAACCCGTCATTTCCCGATTGAATTAAACCCACCCGTACGACCCTTGACTGAGTCAACAAGGCCGCACGACTACCCTAATCCAATCGCATCATATGCTTTGCAGATAAGCACTAATCAGCTACCGCACACTCGCCTTGACTGAGTCAACAAACGCAGCACGAATACTAACTATTACTTATCTGAAATGACGGAGGGCTACGACAGGTTTTTAAGAAAACCCTTTGCGTAATGAACTTTATATCGTTGTAGAATCGAGTGATTTTTAAATGGAGTGCTTTTGAGGCTTTTCTAGTTTTGCTAAAGGGGTCACTCCCGGTGAAGGGATCGTCGGCCCTTTCCTCATCGAATAAGGTGCAGGATATTTCACAAATATCACTATGCAAAGCAAGAACTATAGAAGCAATCAAAAGACAAACCGAATTTGTAGCATCTGCTAGTTTCGCTAAAGAGGTTACTCCCGGTGAAGGGATCTCGGCTCTTTCCTTATCGAATAAGGTGCTGGATGTTCTACAAGGAACACCGCTATGCAAAGCAAGAACTAGAGCTACCAGTTTTTAAACAAGTTTCTACAACATCTTTAGGTTTCTTTTATTTCATTAATCTCATTAATGAAGTCCCATTTTTATTGTGCTTCACAAGCATCAGCATTTGAAACGAAATCTGCAATATATAACATATATCTCATATATATAATATAAACATTCGTCTCAGGCAGTAATATGATCTCATAACAGAACATTGCAGCAGAAGAACATATATGAAATATTGGATATACTAGGACGTCCGTGTTTTCAATACGAGCCTGTATAAAACACGGATTCCACGGTCGCGATGAATAGCCAAACCCACATCCCTAGATCCCTACGAGAGCGGCAGGCAACACTGCCAATTCTAGGGTTAGGAGACCCGGTCTCGACTCCTCGAGATGGTCCCCCACTGGACCCTATAACCCGGTTACTTATGCTCCCCGTCTTGGGTCTACCTAATGCGGAAAAGTAAATAATATACAACGGTGACATCATCCTCAACTCGGAAGTGCCCCAATAAAAGAATATTACATACAAATGAATTTTACATGAATGAGAAAGAAAAAACTCTCATCTCACATAAAAACCCCGACTATTCAAAACGCGACGATCCAATATAACATATCACAGCAACACATAATATCTCATATCATCAACGTAAGCAAGTATGCGTATCCCGATTGTCGTTGATATATAGCAACGAAACCGGCGATACACCACATACTACGCTTACTGTAACATCTCAAAAAAATAGAATATTATTTTTGGGAATTTTCATAATTTAATATTAATTTTTAACGAATATTTTAATAGTCGATATAATTAAATACACATAAATGGTGAAAATTTCGGATAAAATTTTGGAAATTCTAAAATAGCTTATTTTGTGGAAATATGTCATTTTACAGTTTTTATGATGGACTATATGTTATTTTTGTGTTAATCGCGATTAACAATCGCTAAGTGGATTTTTGGCTTTTTGTGCAAAAATGTGCACATGACATTTTCTACACTTGTTACACCTGTTTCTTGTTTTGGTCATGGTAGCCTAGGGTTGGACCATATTTAGGTGACCATGGTGGGTTGAACCATTTGATTAGGGTAATTGGGTTAATTAGTGTTTTGGTTAGGTTAATGGGGTTTGATTAGAGTTAGGGTTATGTTGACTTGTGTAGGGAGAAAGTGAGCCATGGTGGTTTGGTGTCTTGTGAGCATTGTTTTGGAAAGAGAGAGGAGGCATGATGGTTATGCCATGACTTGCTTTTATTGTTGAGAGAAAATGATAGGAGTTAACTTCACTTCACATCTTTTTCCTTAGTACTCTCACATCTCTCCCAATAACACAACACCAAACCATTATACACCAGTTAAGGAAGAACAGCAGCTGCTACACCACTCTATATAACAGCCCCAACACTCCACTTCAGCCCAACACAACACCCCAATTAATACAACAGCCACACCAACACCACATCAGCCCTAAATCAGCAGCTGAAACAAAACATCAGCCCCACTTTTATTCCATCAGAATATTTCAGCCCAAACTACATCAGTAGCCCAACCCCATCCTGAACATCACCACCCCAACATCATAACCAGCAGCAGCAGCTGCTGAAGCACTACTTCAGCCCCTTACATCAGCCACCTACACACTCACATCAGCCACCTACAACAGCTACAGCAGCTGCAGCCACCACCCTAGCACCATAGCCCAAAACCTACACCCCAAACCCCTCACATCAGCAGCTACTTCAGCCTCCATACACCTGCTGCTTCAGCAGCCACCCCAGCCTCAAAAATCACATCTGCAGCATCATTTCAGCTGCAACTGCAGCTGAGGAAACCCATCAGCCCCAATTCCAGCATCAGCTCAGCACAAAGCAGCCCAATTTCCAGCACATCAGCAGCTTCATCCCTCATAACACACCAACACAACACCAATAAAACAGTATCAGCACATTTTCAGCCACATTTTTATCAGCCACACCAGCAACAACCTTATTCCAACCAACACCCCACAACACCACCATCAAACCACAACCACAACACTTCTTCTCACCACCAAAAACAACCTCAGCTCTGCAGTAGCTGCTGCAAACAACAACAAAAAAGGAAGGAAAAGATTGCAAGCAGCAGCAACCAGAGCAGCTTCAGCAACAGTTGCAACAGCAACTACAGGAGCTCTAGAAGCAGCTCAGCAGCAGCAAAACCACTTCCCCACCTCCTCCTCCTTCCCTTCTCCTTCATTCCAGGACTCCCTTGAGGTATAATCTCATAACCAAATTCCTATCTTGCAAGTTATAGTGTCTAGTTGAAAGTTACTGTTATATTTGAGATTAGTGCTAGTTTAGTGAAATTGAGTGAGGTTTGGCCAAGAGATGGTTTCGATTGTCAGGGTAACCTTATTAGGTGTATTTGAGACCATCGTAACCAAGAAACCCCAGATTTCTAGTTAGTAACCAGAGTTGTTCGACTTGGTGTAAATTAGCGTTTTGTCGATTTTGTGACCTTTCTGAGACCTGCTTTCACCCGGGACCTCCTAGAGTAAAATTGACTTGGCAGTAGGCTGTGCAGGCACCCTGGAACCACTACCCAAAGCCTTAGCCACCATCTCAAATTCCTGGCCGCAAATTTAATCCCCCAGGCCGCAATTTGCGGCCAGAGTAGGGTAAAACTGCCTCGTTTTGCGTGTACAGCCTTATTTCATGTAAACTTGACCCCCTGTATGTCTAGTTTTGACTGTTTCCAGTTAGGGTAAAATCTGGGTTGTTTTTCATGAGTTGGCGTGTGATTTACGACCTGTTTTCCGTATGGATTTTTGGTATTCGATGATTCGTTCTGTCGAGTGGCGTTTGGACGTCAACGACAGTGGTGGTTGGCAGTGTTTGCACACAAGGCCACAGGTTTTTACCTATGGGCGTAGTGTGCACTATTTTGGTTTTCGACATGGTTTTTATGTGTTCTAGTGTGTGATATCCTTGTAGGTACCCCACGTGGCGTCGAGGCATTGGAGATGCAAATAGCGACATCGGCACCGGCATGCATAAAACAAGGTGAGTAGATTTATATCTACCGGGAGAAGTCAGGTGGATGGCGTATAGCACCCCCGCAGTCCGTGGTGATGTATACGGATGCGTATACACACCAACAATTTATTATATGTTGATTGGGATTTATTAATGATGTTTAGGATGGATATTGGTATGTTGGATTTGTGAAAGGTTACGAAACCCTAGGATAGTGGGTGCACTACACATACATACACACATATACATATTGCATACATCCTTACTTCATATGTGCATAGATGGGATTCTATATAGATATGTGTTCACATAGGTATGGGACTACGTGTTCACATACAGACTTGAGGATGAGACATGGGATTGAGATGAGTCGATGGGTTTGATATGAGATTATGATATCGGTGATATGATAAAATTCATAATTGAGATACGTTTTGATGCTTTAGCGGATTTTGGGATGATGATGCCATAGGAATAGTGATACATATATTTTAGATGATCGATATGTGATTATGATACGAGATAGGATGTGATATGATATGATATGACATGATACTTGTGATAGGCCGCCTTGGGAGATGTATACTCTGGTGATGATATATGAGGATAATATCGATTTATACTAGACTGTCGATCAGTAGTTAGATCTTGATTATAGTGATGATGTTAGCATTGTACTAGATGTATGTCAGTACCCCAAATGATGATCTTGATAAAGAGAATACTAGATGAATAATATGACAAATGTGATATTGACCCGTACCCAGATTTGGGGATGCTGTACGACGGTTTTACGTACGAGCTGTAATTGAGGTTTAATCCACACTCTGGACTTGGGAATAACTGATTATAGAGGTATGGTATCGGATGTGATATATTCGAGGCGGGATCACCGACTATATATGTATATATATTTGTATCGACTCAGAGGTTAGGCGGTTCCCCTTACCTACTACTAGCTTTAGCTCAGCCTTGTAGTGGTGTAGCTATATGACTTTTATGACCTTAGATGCAGTTTAGCGATCATGGTGTTCAGTATTTCATCTCCCGCATATTATTATTGTTGCTCTGCATCGCATACTGTTGTGATTCATATTTTATTATTGATATCCTGCTATTAGGACACTAGCACCATTAGCGATGATGCGTATGTACCACGTACACTTATTTGACGGCTCACACACATCTTCATCGGTAATTGCCATGTCACGAACACTTAGAAAATATTATTGCTTGATTTAGCTTGTTAGCTAGTAGTGACATGATATTAGTATGCTTGCCTTATATGCCAGCTTGACATTGTAGTTATTACTTGTCACTTCATACATACTATTATTTATTATATGCTGCATTCATGGATTCTAATGCTTATATTCATGATTTCACATGCTATTGATGATATGGATTCGGGTTTCCATGAGATTTTCTGGATTTGGAGGAAAACCGCAAAACATACATATAAACTGCTTTCTCTTTTTAATAAAAATGCGGTTTTCCCATGATGTATGAGTCGTCCACCATGAGTTTTGCTGATGGATTTCGAGACCCGATTCGAAGAGGCGGATGAACCGTTTCGGGTACATGGTTGGCCCGGTGCGGTACCCCGGGACAAGAAGATCGCAGGAAATGGCGTTGAGCCTGGCAGGGGAGCACGACCGACCGGTGATATTACCCGACACGTCGGATATCCGGAGGATACCGTCATAATCATGAGATGGATGGTAGGGGCCGATCTGGACTGACGGCGCCTGGATTTATGATTGAGATATTGAGATTTGAGATATTGAGGTACAGAGATTGTGATTCAGAGACATCGAGATATTGAGATTTATGTTTTGTGCCGATGCTAGGCACTGTTTTATGCTGATTTCATTATGATACCTCATTTTAAAAATACAGAAATCTCACTGATTTATGAAAGCAGTTTTCTTCAGTACATGCATTCTGTTTCATGCATTCATACATCATTCATATGATATATTTCCACTTGATGCACCGACACAGGCACATGGGTTTACACTTTTGTTAGATATTTACCCTAGACATGGTTAGAGATTGCTGGTTATATATTTGAGGATTATATATTTTGATCGTATGACCTAGGATTGCGTCATACATGTGATTTTCTGTTAGTAGATCTTTTTCTACTCACGAGTTGGCAACTCACCCCCGTTATGCCCCAGTTTCTTGCAGGTTTGCCGTACAGGTTCCATTACGGCTTTGCGGGCACTGTTCCTTTCGGGTGACTTGCTAGTAGGTCGGTTTATTGTATCGTACCCATCATTATACATTGTATATTATATTTCAGTTGTATCTAGAAGTTCCATCATCCAAACATGTACTTATCTGAGATAGAGGCTAGTGATGTTTATTCTTTCGACCTTAGAGTCGTGCGTTATATTTTCTCTGGGTTCTTGCTGGTTGAGTTTCATTCTGCTGTGATCCTCGCCTTTAGGCGTTGTATATTATGTTGCATATAGGTTGTTTTGATATGGTTCTTCCTACTCTCTACTCCTTTTCTTGGTTTGGATTTCTGGGTTCGGCTTACTTAGGGTACGTACGCCTCGAGACGTTCGTAGTCTAAGTGCCGGTCATATTCCGAACTTTCGGGACGTGACAAAGTTGATATCAGAGCGTTAGGTTTTACCTTCGGAGCGTAGGATGACCCTTGGTTGATGGAATAGGTGACTAAAGTAGAGTGACGTACCGTTGGTATGTTCCGCGGCATATTTACGACACGCCACTCCACTTAAGAAGCATTAGGATGTACATTTCTTTGTTCAGTATCATATTCATTCCTGATCTAGCCTCATCGGTACCAGTTATGGTTTTGCTTCCACGATTACGGGCAGGGAGAGCTACGGCTTGAGTTACGGTCAGCACGAGCTCGTTACGGACAAGGACTGACCGGGGCGTGATTTTAGCGACACGCGATTGCAGAGATGTGTCTTTTGATTGTGTTTTTGCGCCACGAGCGTTGGATGGATCGCTGTATGAGATTACTCGGACGTGCGGATTAGCACCAGAGGATTGAGCCACTGACAGAGGCCAGCCAGATATTGATGACCGTTGGTGTATTGCTTACTCATGATGATTGAGGCACCGTCCAGCGTGCAGACAAGTGAGCCAGTTATTGCTGAGAATGACGGGATATCGCCCCAGATGTCGGAGCTATTGCAGTACGAGATTGTACTAAGAGATGATAGAAGGTTGCTAGTCACCGAGGGTGAATGACTAGGACATGTGGATTGTTCGCTACCCCGATGCGAGGTCATCAGATAGATTGATTCCAGCTGAGACGACTTCACGCGGAGACGTTGAGAGTCGACGGAGACGTTGAGAGTCGACAGAGACGATCGAATGTCAGAAACCTATTATTCCAAGTTTAAAGTATTCGGAAAGACATGGAGGTAATTCTATGGTCCCTCTAGAAGAATGAAACCCTAACTCGACTTAATGACCGTATGAAAGCCTTTGAACTTTAGGGTTTGCGGCAGTTCTGCGGCGCCATTAGTGAGGCTTGGGTTTGCCCTTCTATGGCTGGACCACCGATGCTGAGGTATGTACTCGATACTATTATACTGTACCCAAGATGTTGAGCTCTTGGGGGATTATGAGGTTTTGATGACTCGATCGGATGGCTCGACTTAATTCGGATGCTAGGTGGTGAGATACACTTCTTGGGAGACTCCAGATACGAGGATAGCCATTGGAGCTCAGTCCATGCAGCCACGACGAGACGAGTCCGAAGCAGTCGACGTTAGAGAAAGTGGAGTAAGAGGTTCGTACCAGATCTGGATAAGATGACGTTCCACTCCGCCGACACCAGAGATGCGACGCGCATGCCGAGGCAGAGTACCGGATATACCTTCCAGAAGGAGTCGCGATGAGTATGCAGCCGTTTCGAAGCAAGAAGCAGATATGGTAAAGGACGATGACTTCCGGACGGTTGGCAGAGATGAGACCTGGAGGAGATCTTGAGCAGGATTCCTTCCAGGACACTGCTGCTATGATAATTGCACCCAGGATCAGATGTGTCACGTACATTCAGAGAGCCAGAGGCCGACGCCAGTGACATGCTGCTTTACGAGTGATCGAGATGGTTGACCGAGAGATGACAGAGAAGTGCCAGAACGGAATCGTCCCCATTAGCACATCTGACAGGGCCGATGAGCCGATGGATCGTGAAATTGGTAATCCACATAGAGGATAAGGACCCTTCTGAAATAAGTTGCAAAGAAGACTTGGACCCAGGAGTGGTCATGTTGCGCACACCAGCAGGCCAGAGTTCAGGATCGTCGACGAGTTATGCTACGAGTAATCACGACAATTGGCCAGAGATTCGTGGAGGATGCGCTTGAGCGGAACTATTCTGCCATACTTGATTCGGTATTTTGACAACTTATTCGCATGACTGATTTTGATGATTGGGTTTCATGACGTTTGTTTTCATGCGCTATTGAGTGTTTACGATTTTGCACAGCGTTGCATTTGATATTGTTTTTGTGCCTTGGTTTCACATGTTTGTGATTTTATGGGTTTTAGACATTTGAATTGATTTTGTGCGTATGCATGCACACGATTAGTTTTCGCACTCGGTATAGTTCACATATGCTTGCAGTGCAGTGATTCGTATTTTGTGCACTTAGTTGCACTGGACTTCGATTTCGATGGTGATGCTCGATATTTGCTTTGTGCACTTTATGCACCTGATTGGATTTGTGCGTGTTCGGCACTTGATATTGGATTTCATGATTTCATGCATGATGGATGCACCGGATTTGGATTTTTAGCGCATGTTGGGCGCCTGTTATGAGATACGATTTGGTGCACACCAGATGCACTAAATCGGGATTTTTCGTGCATGTCAGATGCACCTGATTTTGCGGTCAGGCACATACGTTGCCTATGATCGATGTTGTGTACACACCCATTGCACCTTGATGTCGTTTTGTGCACCTGCTTGGCACATTTACGGATTTTGACTTCCGTGCGCACCAGACGCACGTAGTTTTCATATGTACTTTTTGGGATTGATTTCTTATGGAGCAGTACATTTTTTGTGTTGATGTGATTTGTTTTTGTACTGAGCAGGACTGGTCAGATAACGGTACCTGAGTATGTTTTGCATGCACTGATAGATTTCAAAGGGATTTCCAAAAGCGAGCTATAGTCTCATTGTTTACATACGTGTCTGATATGACACGAAACGTTTAAAACGAGGGAACACTTCTAAATTATTTTCAAAACGGCGGATCGTGCATACTACACAAAAGATATATACGTATATGGCTATTTTCTTACAAAGACGTCCGCCACTGTGCAGTGCTATGCACATTGTACATCAACTTTAAAGAATTTTGGCATGCATTTCCTTCATATATTTACATGTATAGCTCCGATTTCTAGCATATCGGTTTTTGCCTTGGATTTGGCATTCGTGTTTTCATCTTGACTCCGATGATTGCGAGACGCTTGATGGAGTTTTGTTTTCGAGTTATCTGCTCGTTACGCATGCGCATGTATTGCGCTATGATGTATTCTATGGATTGATGATTTCGGAGCCCCGTTGGCTTGGACATTTTATTGAAATGTTTTGGAATTTGGAGGTTTAAATTTAAATTCGGGGACCGAATATCTTTAAGGGGGGAAGACTGTAACATTTCAAAAAAATAGAATATTATTTTTGGGAATTTTCATAATTTAATATTAATTTTTAAGGATTATTTTAATAGTCGATATAATTAAATACCCATAAATGGTGAAAATTTCGGATAAAATTTTGGAGATTCTAAAATAGTTTATTTTGTGGAAATATGTCATTTTACAGTTTTTATGATGGACTATATATTATTTTGGTGTTAATCGCGATTAACAATCGCTAAGTGGATTTTTGGCTTTTTGTGCAAAAATGTGCACATGACATTTTCTACACTTGTTACACCTGTTTCTTGTTTTGGTCATGGTAGCCTAGGGTTGGACCATATTTAGGTGACCATGGTGGGTTGAACCATTTGATTAGGGTAATTGGGTTAATTAGTGTTTTGGTTAGGTTAATGGGGTTTGATTAGAGTTAGGGTTATGTTGACTTGTGTAGGGAGAAAGTGAGCCATGGTGGTTTGGTGTCTTGTGAGCATTGTTTTGGAAAGAGAGAGGAGGCATGATGGTTATGCCATGGCTTGCTTTTATTGTTGAAAGAAAATGATAGGAGTTAACTTCACTTCACATCTTTTTCCTTATACTCTCACATCCCTCCCAATAACACAACACCAAACCATTATACACCAGTTAAGGAAGCATCAGCAGCTGCTACACCACTCTATATAACAGCCCCAACACTCCACTTCAGCCCAACACAACACCCCAATTAATACAACAGCCACACCAACACCACATCATCCCTAAATCAGCAGCTGAAACAAAACATCAGCCCCACTTTTATTCCATCAGCATATTTCAGCCCAAACTACATCAGTAGCCCAACCCCATCCTGAACATCACTACCCCAACATCATAACCAGCAGCAGCAGCTGCTGAAGCACTACTTCAGCCCCTTACATCAGCCACCTACACACTCACATCAGCCACCTACAACAGCTACAGCAGCTGCAGCCACCACCCTAGCACTATAGCCTAAAACCTACACCCCAAACCCCTCACATCAGCAGCTACTTCAGCCCCCCCTACACCTGCTGCTTCAGCAGCCATCCCAGCCTCAAAAATCACATCTGCAGCATCATTTCAGCTGCAACTGCAGCTGAGGCAACCCATCAGCCCCAATTCCAGCATCAGCTCAGCACAAAGCAGCCCAATTTCCAGCACATCAGCAGCTTCATCCCTCATAACACACCAACACAACACCAATAAAACAGTATCAGCACATTTTCAGCCACATTTTTATCAGCCACAGCAGCAACAACCTTATTCCAACCAACACCCCACAACACCACCATCAAACCACAACCACAACACTTCTTCTCACCACCAAAAACAACCTCAGCTCTGCAGTAGCTGCTGCAAACAACAACAAAAAAGGAAGGAAAAGATTGCAAGCAGCAGCAGCAGCCAGAGCAGCTTCAGCAACAGCTGCAACAGCAACTACAGGAGCTCTAGAAGCAGCTCAGCAGCAGCAAACCCACTTCCCCACCTCCTCCTCCTTCCCTTCTCCTTCATTCCAGGACTCCCTTGAGGTATAATCTCATAACCAAATTCCTATCTTGCAAGTTATAGTGTCTAGTTGAAAGTTACTGTTATATTTGAGATTAGTGCTAGTTTAGTGAAATTGAGTGAGGTTTGGCCAAGAGATGGTTTCGATTGTCAGGGTAACCTTATTAGGTGTATTTGAGACCATCGTAACCAAGAAACCCCAGATTTCTAGTTAGTAACCAGAGTTGTTCGACTTGGTGTAAATTAGCGTTTTGTCGATTTTGTGACCTTTCTGAGACCTGCTTTCACCCGGGACCTCCTAGAGTAAAATTGACTTGGTAGTAGGCTGTGCAGGCACCCTAGAACCACTACCCAAAGCCTTAGCAACCATCTCAAATTCCCGGCCGCAAATTTAATCCCCCTGGCCGCAATTTACAGCCAGAGCAGGGTAAAACTGCCTCGTTTTGCGTGCACAGCCCTATTTCATGTAAACTTGACCCCCTGTATGCCTAGTTTTGACTGTTTCCAGTTAGGGTAAAATCTGGGTTGTTTTTCATGAGTTGGCATATGATTTACGACCTGTTTTCCGTATGGATTTTTGGTATTCGATGATTCGTTCTGTCGAGTGGCGTTTAGACGTCAACGACAGTGGTGGTTGGCAGTGTTTGCACACAAGGCCACAGGTTTTTACCTTTGGGCGTAGCGTGCACTATTTTGGTTTCCGACATGGTTTTTATGTGTTCTAGTGTGTGATATCCTTGTAGGTACCCCATGTGGCGTCGAGGCATTGGAGATGCAAATGGCGACATCGGCACCGGCATGCATAAAACAAGGTGAGTAGATTTATATCTACGAGGAGAAGTCGGGTGGATGGCGTATAGCACCCCCGCAGTCCGTGGTGATGTATACGGATGCGTATACACACCAACAATTTATTATATGTTGATTGGGATTTATTAATGATGTTTAGGATGGATATTGGTATGTTGGATTTGTGAAAGGTTACGAAACCCTAGGATAGTGGGTGCACTACACATACATACACACATATACATATTGCATACATCCTTACTTCATATGTGCATAGATGGGATTCTATATAGATATGTGTTCACATAGGTATGGGACTACGTGTTCACATACAGACTTGAGGATGAGACATGGGATTGAGATGAGTCGATGGGTTTGATATGAGATTATGATATCGGTGATATGATAAAATTCATAATTGAGATACGTTTTGATGCTTTAGCGGATTTTGGGATGATGATGCCATAGGAATAGTGATACATATATTTTAGATGATCGACATGTGATTATGATACGAGATAGGATGTGATATGATATGATATGACAGGATACTTGTGATAGGCCGCCTTGGGCGATGTATACTCTGGTGATGATATATGAGGATAATATCGATTTATACTAGACCGTCGATCAGTAGTTAGATCTTGATTATAGTGATGATGTTAGCATTGTACTAGACGTAGGTCAGTACCCCAAATGATGATCTTGATAAAGAGAATACTAGATGAATGTTATGACAAATGTGATATTGACCCGTACCCAGATTTGGGGATGCCGTACGATGGTTTTACGTACGAGCTATAATTGAGGTTTAATCCGCACTCTGGACTTGGGAATAACTGATTATAGAGGTATGGTATCGGATGTGATATATTCGAGACGGGATCACCGACTATATATGTATATATATGTATCGACTCAGAGGTTAGGCGGTTCCCCTTACCTACTACTAGCTTTAGCTCAGCCTTGTAGTGGTGTAGCTATATGACTTTTATGACCTTAGATGCAGTTTAGCGATCATGGTGTTCAGTATTTCAGCTCCCGCATATTATTATTGTTGCTCTGCATCGCATACTGTTGTGATTCATATTTTATTATTGATATCCTGCTGTTAAGACACCAGCACCATTACCGATGATGCGTATGTACCACGTACACTTATTTGCCGGCTCACACACATCTTCATCGGTAATTGCCATGTCACGAACACTTAGAAAATATTATTGCTTGATTTAGCTTGTTAGCTAGTAGTGACATGATATTAGTATGCTTGCCTTATATGCCAGCTTGACATTGTAGTTATTACTTGTCACTTCATGCATACTGTTATTCATTATATGCTGCATTCATGGATTCTCATGCTTATATTCATGATTTCACATGCTATTGATGATATGGATTCGGGTTTCCATGAGATTTTCTGGATTTGGAGGAAAACCGCAAAACATACATATAAACTGCTTTCTCTTTTTAATAAAAATGCGGTTTTCCCATGATGTATGAGTCGTCCACCATGAGTTTTGCTGATGGATTTCGAGATCCGATTCGAGCAGGCGGATGAACCGTTTCGGGTACATGGTGGGCCCGGTGCGGTACCCCGGGGCAAGAAGATCGCAGGAGATGGAGTTGAGCCTGGCAGGGGAGCACGACCGACCGGTGATATTACCCGACACGTCGGATATCCGGAGGATACCGTCATAGTCATGAGATGGATGGTAGGGGCCGATCTGGACTGACGGTGCCCTGGATTTATGATTGAGATATTGAGATTTGAGATATTGAGGTACAGAGATTGTAATTCAGAGACATCGAGATATTGAGATTTATGTTTTGTGCCGATGCTAGGCACTGTTTTATGCTGATTTCATTATGATACCTCATTTTAAAAATACAGAAATCTCACCGATTTATGAAAGCAGTTTTCTTCAGTACATGCATTCTGTTTCATGCATTCATACATCATTCATATGATATATTGCCACCTGATGCACCGACACAGGCACATGGGTTTACACTTGGGTTAGATATTTACCCTAGATATGGTTAGAGATTGCTGGTTATATATTTGAGGATTATATATTTTGATCGTATGACCTAGGATTGCGTCATACATGCGATTTTCTGTTCGCAGATCTTTTTCTACTCACGAGTTGGCAACTCACCCCCTTTGTGCCCCAGTTTCTTGCAGGTTTGCCATACAGGTTCCATTACGGCTTTGCGGGCACTGTTCCTTTCGGGTGACTTGCTAGTAGGTGGGTTTTTTGTATCGTACCCATCATTATACATTGTATATTATATTTCAGTTGTATCTAGAAGTTCCATCAACCAAACATGTACTTATTTGAGATAGAGGCTAGTGATGTTTATTCTTTCGACCTTAGAGTCGTGCGTTATATTTTCTCCGGGTTCTTGCTGGTTGAGTTTCATTCTGCTGTGATCCTCGCCTTTAAGCGTTTTATATTATGTTGTATACAGGTTGTTTTGATATGGTTCTTCCTACTCTCTACTTCTTTTCTTGGTTTGGATTTCTGGGTTCGGCTTACTTAGGGTACGTACGCCTCGAGACGTTCGTAGTCTAAGTGCCGGTCATATTCCGTACTTTCGGGACGTGACACTTACGGTCACAGAAAAGAAAGTGTAAAACTACAGCAGTTGGAATCCGCAACCTTCTTAGACATCGCATGCCTAACCAAATGAATTCCTTAGACATCGCATGCCTAACAATTATAAACCCCGCATTTTAGTCTCATTATCGAAAACACTTTTCAATATCAAGTCGGGCAATTCAACAAGATTCCCGACAACCTGATCGAATGCTCGTCGCAAACTTTAGTAGACTGCCGCACCCCTGGATGTCGTCGACAAAGTGCACTAAGGCGGAACACCGCTGCCGCTAGCACCCGAACGGATGCTTTTGGCGACGGGGTTTTCCTACAGTCACTTGGTCGGGGCTATGGGGCGTAGCTGTATGTTAAGTTTACCCGGCGAGAATCCGCGTACGCTACGTGATTGCGACGGACTTTTAATCACATCAAAATTCCGTGGCAACCGATCATCTGAAACTAAACTGCTATGTTTATAACATTCAAATTAGTTATTTCATAACTACCTGTGGATTCCAAATATTGTATCACATTCCAGATAAATAGACAATGTTAAATTTTCCGATCGAATAATCAAACACCCAAGATTTCCCCAATATATCTCAACACTTGAAATCAGTTTAAAAACATCCATCACATGCCACAGTATCAATGGTCCAGCCGTAGAAGGGTCAAGCCAACGCCTCACATGTGGCACGCCGTACTGCCCCAATCCCTAAGGTTTAGAGGCAGTTCAAGACGGTCACATAATCGAGTTAAGGTTTGTTGTCTTCTAGAGGGTCCACCGCGTTACTTGCACGACTTAGAATGTTCTTAAACTCGAGAAAAAATCTAACTTTTGAAAAAATTTCCGACAAGGGAAAAAGTGAGTTATTGATATCCGTTCGAACTTTTTAACAGTTTCTAAAAATTATCCGGACAAACTAAACAAAGTTAAATTATCCGATCGAATCAACGAGTCCCCAATACAACCCTAGAAAACTCAACACTTGAGTGGAATTAAAAAATTACTAGAAAAAATTGCCAAGAAAGGACCTAATAATAAATATATGAAATTCCAGGGACTAAGTCAAAATTTTGGCCGCGGAACCGCCGCCAAACCCTTGGTTTGGCCGCGGTTCCGCGGTCAAATAGTTGACTCAGTGGACCGTATTTCACAGTAATTCTTAGTTTTTCCTGCTTGTTTTTCTGAGCATTTTTAATTCTGAAAAAATCACATTTTTAGAAAATGTACAGAGAGGGGTTAATATCGGGTATTCGGAGTTCGATCGGACTTTAAACTTCGTCTAGACTTCGCCTAAAGCTCTAGCTTGGCTCTGATACCACTGTAGGGTTGCTAGACACGCGCACAAGGGTCTACGAGGCATCAACCATGCCCGATTAAAATTTTAGCCTTGCCGAACAACCCAAAGCCGGATCTTTAAACTAGGGTTTAGGCGAAAACTAACATGTTAAACACTTTAACACTAAGTGAGAGGGATTACAACCTTTGTAGATCCGGTCCTTCACTTCTTAAGCTCTGTGTTGAGGTCCCTTCGCTGCGATCATCGTGTTCTGGACTCTCGAGATGCTTCACGAAGAGAATGATGCAACCTTTGCTTCCGATCTTCGATACTAAGATGATCTACCTTGAAGTTTCGTTAACACAACCTAACACTCATAATATGAAGTGAACACTCTCATCTAAATGGCAAGGATAGATGAGGATGATGAAGTAGGATTTTCTCTCTCATTTATAATCTTTTTCTCACTCACTTTCATCACAAAAGAAAGCTTTTTCAAGAAGAAAACCAAGGAAGAAGAAGAATGAATATGACCACTTAATCCTTTTGTGATGAACAATGAATTATTGTAATGGTTACAAATCTAACCAAGGGTTAAGCATGAGAGAGTTAACCCTTGTAGAGAGTTAACTAGAGTTAATGGTTTGGATTGGGTTAATATAATATCTCACAAAAAATATCAAGCAACCACAAAGTCAAAGCTTCATGAAGCTTCATGGAAGCTTCATGAAGCTTCATGGAAGCTTCATGCAAAAGCTAACCCTAATCCAAACCCTAACCAAGTTTAAACCCTAAACCATTGTTAAATTTGTAATCCTAACATGTTACAATATTATATATCACATATACAATATATTTTGTAACAATAGAAAATAATACAATTAACATATATCGCATATATATCAATGTATTATCCCGTGAGAAAATGAATCTTTTAGTGAGCTAATATTAGTTAATGTAATTTAATATATCATATATATTATTATACATTAAATTATCAAATCAACACTTGATCCGATAATTCGGCTATTTCATAAATAACCGACTAATACGATGACCCAGCTATATCACATATACCCGGCCGATATCTCATATCGCGAGAATCCAATACGGTATCATATACCGCATTATCCTCGGTCCCACACATATCACATATGTGCTCCTACTCCGTTTTGCCTGAGTCAAGAAACCTCTGTGTAGGACTCTAAAGAATCGTCAATACGCCGGCAGTAGGTGATGATCATATCAAACACCCACAAGCTGCAAGCGGTCAGCTAAACGTAACAGCTACCCAGGTATTGAGCGCTCAGAAGATCAACAAGCAAGCCTGTACATTCTCCTGTGAATCCAATCAGTAACACTCCCGTACAGTCCGGTCTCGTCGTCTGATATGTCGCATATCTCGCCTAGGGGTGGTAAACGTCAGACCCCAGTAGCTCGATAAGTCGTGTCGATATGAGATCTATAACAGTTCGAGAAACTACTGATAACACTTACCAGTAAATCTCAGCAACCCTGTCCAGGGATTTCCGGTTATAGCCAATCGAACACAGCGCAACATCAACTCCCTATACCGGGAGAGACGAATCCCCTCCTATCGCTCATTGCCTCCATGTGATTCGGGACTGTACCCAAAAGCCACCTTTTTGCACGCCCTCTTGGACGTGGTATGATGGAAATCAAAGCACAGTGGGAATCACACAAGACTCTATGACGATCTCGGGTCAACAGACTACTCTGTACCAGTGTCACCGGAGAACTGCCATCTGACGTGATGCATAATACCATCTGGGAGTTCTCGGCGAGTCCGTCCAGTGTACCTAGTCACCACTGAGCACCCGTACACCATCCTTGATGTCAAACACCGATGGATATGGGATCATCCATCACCCATCATATGGGTCAAGATGCGTATACGCTAGTCTACTCTGGTGTATCGATGCCCTGTCTCGATACACCCTCGACTAGGAACAGTTATAGGATGTACTCGTCGACTACCGTGGCCCCACTAGTATGATCTCATCATAGTCCCAGGAGTCGAGTACATATCCTAAGGGCTTTATCAACATGTAATATAGAGACAATCAGAGTACATGTTAAGATAAAGTACAACCAGATAGCATACTATCATGTCGAGCAAGAAAGTCCTCCTTATATATGTCCAAGCATCCATTACAATATACATCGTATGTACAGTAATGGCCTCTAGGGCATACATATAACTAACAGCGGCAAGCGTCAGTCTCCTAATAGCTGTATAAGTCGTGTCGGAGCGAAGCCCATTACACCCGGAGAAGCTACTGGAACCTACCAGTATATCTCGCTTGCCCTGGCCAGGGACTTTGCGTAATGGCTCTCTAACACAGCGCGATATCATCTCCCAATACCGGGAGAGACGAATCATGTCTAACCACTACTGCCTCCATGTGCTCGGGACTGCACCCAACTGCTACCTGTTTGCACGACTCCTTTGAGCCGTGGTAGGGTAGCAATCTAAGAACAGTGGGACACACTCGAGGCGAAGTAGCAGTGTCAAGTCTGCGGACTATGCTGTACTCATGTCATCTGGGAACTGTTAACTGACGACGGGTATAATACCAACCAATCAGTTCCCCTGCGAGTCCTGTCCGGTGTACCCGTAACCTAACGAGCACCTGCATACTATCTCCAGTACGACGTACTGATGGCTGTGGGACAGACCATCTCCCCAACTGGGATGAGAAGCGTACACACTTAGTCTACTCCGGAATATCGATGCCCTATCTCGATAATCCAACGACCAGGGACCTGTATAGGAGGTTGCTTACAGACTACCCAGCCCCCACTAGTGTGACTGCCATCACAACGCTGGTAATCAAGCAAAGATCCTATAGGCTCTACTAATATGTATAAGTGATACGTTATAAGAAACATATGCACATATTAAAGTAGACACAAACCAAGTAGCATACTACCATTTTTAGCAAGACTGTATATACAACTGTGAATATCCCAAGCTTCCATTAAGTAATATACAATCTAGTATGATACAATAATGGCCCCTAGGGCATATACACTAACAACTTTTACCAACCCCCTAGGCCCACCATGCGATGCTCATAGACGAACGGACCGGACTAAACGGATATTGTCACTGACAGGCTCAGTAGGGTGTCAGGATGAGTTCGCTCGTCGACGTCCCTTTCGGTCAATAACTGGTAGCCCGTCACGTATGGCTAATACCTTTGACGCGCTAGTGGTTAAATCCACAGCCAAAGTATTGACGAGTCTTTAGAGTCCCCCACAGACCGTTTCTCAAGTTTCGGGCGAAACGCTGTAGAGGCCGTATGGAGATATGGCAGGGTTCGATCATATACGTGCGGTATTGCACGGATCATGATCGGACGGATAATACTAGCGGGCTTTGGTTTAAGCCGGATCCTAGTATTGTACAGTGTAGATTTTGTCTTATTGCATTTGTATTCGGTCGGAATACAAATGCGGGTATGTATATACAGTCGCGAGGTTTTCCTGTAATTTATTACGGGATCAGTTTTTTTTGAAGTTGCCAGTTTGCATTCCGTTTCGGCCATTTTCTTTTGTTTCTTTCCTTGGCTGAAAATTGGTGGAGGAGGGCTTATTTGCAAATGTGCAAATTAGCATTATGGAGGGTGGTCTTTGTAAATTGTTGCTTCATGATGGTTCAACCATCATTTGACTTCTTTATTCATCATTGCTTGACTTTTGTTTTGATGAGATTAGTGATGGGTTTATGAGTGTGGACTTTGTTGTGATGATGATTCATAATCATCACCCTTTCTCTTTCATGCATTATTATTGGCTCACTCATTCATTCTTTTTTTCTCTTCACCAAGTTTGGCCGGCCACAAGAGGAAGGGGCTGTCCAAATTTTGTGTGGGGGTCTTTTATCTTTTTGGCTCACACAAAATTCCATAGCACCATCCAAACTTCATTCCTCCACTTTGACATTCATATGGCAACTTCATATAAACCCCATGAGACATATAGTTCTACACTATCCTACAGCATTCTTGGACACGTCAACTCGCCAACTTCGTGCCCGAGTTGCCTCGGTCCAGAGGCGGGAGCCCGTAAAAGAACCCGGCGATGTGGTGCCCTTTTCGACGAGGAGATGAAGACCGGAGATTCCGCGGGGAGATCGGGGTGACGACGAGAAGAACGAAGGACACGGATCGCTCGGTATATCTCTCTACCCTTTCTCTAGTTTGCTAGGAGTAGGTTAATGGCCCGATCCGGGTTAAAAGTACGTGGCAACGCCGGTTTCTTGTCAAAGAAAAGTTTTTGTTTTCCGCATTTTAGCCTCGGATTAACGGCCGGGGAGCTGCCATGCTCTTACACTGGTATCAGAGCCACGCCATTAACCTAGTCTAGCTTGCTCTGGCGTGTTTACAAGTTCGATCGAACGAATTTTCAAAAACCCACATTTTCTGGTCTAGTTGCTGTCGATTTTATTTTGAGCTCTAAAAATTTTTCCGGGCATGTTAAAAAATCGTGTAGGGTTTTTTAAGAGTTCTGTAAAAATTTGGTGCCCCAATGTTACTGTTCCACCGCAGAACCGCGGCCAAACCCATGCCTTGGTCTCAGTTCCGCGGCCATTATAACTCTTCTCTGCACCAAATTTCTACAGAGGATCTCTGACATGGAAATAGGGTTTTTGGTATATTCGTTTTGGGCCCAGATTATTTTTGAGTGCTACAGTTGTGCTTGGGGCCCACTTCGGTAAATTTAGTCGATCGAAAATTTTAAACATGTTAGTTCACAGTATTTACATTATATCTGCGACCGTGAATGTCACTCGATCGGTAAATCCTGTCTAACTGCTATAGCCCTTTTAGACGGATTTGCGAACGTGACATTCACGTTGATGTTCTGTGTTGTGCTGTGATGTTGCGGATTGTCGTGGTGGATAGCCTGGATGCAATGGTAGTACAGTTTGGTTTATTATGTACATTTGATATTGCGGGGCGAGCGTCCGACATGTGGACTGCCGTCACTGCCTGTTTGTATATTATTCTTTTGGGGCACGACCGGGCTGAGGTCGATATACCTGTTGTATGTATAATTTACTTTCTTTACTAGGATTACCCCGCGGAGGGGTGCACGGGTAGCCGGGTTCTAGAGGGCAACAGGTCCGCATCTCATGGCGTTGAGACGGAGGGGGCTTCACTTTAGAATTAGCGGGCTACTCGCCGCACTCGTAGGGGGTATAGGTTGACCCAGGAGGGGTGCCTAAGTTACCGGATTCCGTAAAGTGCTGGGTGGTCCATTCACGTTGCTGAAAGGGGCTGCCGCGCTTCAGGTTTTGGCGGGTAACTTGCCGTGCCCGTAGGGGTCTAGGATTTCATTGCACAGGCTATCCACACGACCAGGGGAACGTCGGGTTTCAGTAGCGGCTCTATGAAACCCGGGGATCCCAGATATCTGTATTGTTCTGTGATGCTTATTACATTTCTGTGATGTTCCATTTTATCACGCCTTGAGCGAATATTATATATTGATATATATTCTAGTAGATGTTGTATATGTTTTGCATCTACGCTAGTCCAGTCCCCGCTCTGTCGTTAGTTAAGTAACCTAACGGGTGATGACGGGACCCAGTGGCGAATGCGGATGGCATATACGTACATCATTATTTTCGTTCTTTATTGGTGTGATCAATTGATGGGACTGCATTGATTCGGATCAATGCAAGCTAAACAAACCTATTCTGATGTTGTTGGAACATTTTTCAAAAAAGCTGTTATTGCAAGGACGTTCTCTTTTGTTTTGCACAGTGGTATTCGGTTATGAATATCCAGCACCTCGGTCGACGAGGCAAGGGCCGAGATCCCTTCACCCGGAGTGACCCCTTGGACAGAAGTTTGCGTCAGGGTAATAACTTCACTATAGCCGATTACTTTTTGCTTTGCATCGTGATATTCAGTTGGAATATCCTGCACCTCATTCTACGGGGAAAGAGCCGAGATTCCTTCACCGGGAGTGACCTCTTTAGCAAAGGTTTTCGCCACTATATTTTTATAAAAAGCTATCTGGTTCCTTCAACGATATCAAGTTCATTACGTTAAAGGTTTTTCGCCAAAAACCATTCGTAGCCCTCCGTCATTTCAGAAAGGTAGCACTTAGTTTTCTTGCTATGTATGTTGGCCTTCGTCAAGGCATAGTGTATGGTAGTTATTTGTTACTTTTCTGCTGCATAGATAGATGCGTTGGTTTGGGACAGTCGTACTACTATTTTGTCCTTCGTTAAGAGTATGTACGGGTTGGTTCAAATTAACTTGGATAATGACAAGTAGAACTTGACATGTGACTTATGATATGTTGGCCTTCGTCAAGGTCATAAGTGCATGGGGTAAAAATCACATCGGGAGTTTCTAAAGAAACAGAAACTTACCAGATATACGCATACCTTCTGGAGTGTGATAACGTGAGTGGATTCCATCACGTTATCATGCGATGATAGTTAGATCCCGATTCCCACTGATGAATTGGTTTACTACTCGGGTGATCCCGACTAATTCTTCTTTCAGGTTTGGAGGAGAATTTGAGCTTATAGTGGGAGGTTTCCTGATTAGATAAATTGATAACCATTCTGATCTAGGTTAGAGTGCACGCTGAGTGTTTCTTTTCTCTCTCTCTTTGGCAACGACCATGGCCCGACCCTTGACTACGACTCAGTGACTAAGTTAACCGAACCTTCTTAAAACACTGGCTTTTGGATTGTCAGGGTTGCATACTTCATTGCCACTCCTACTCTTACCCTTTTCTCCAGGACACCCCGTATTATTACGAACATCCACTTCCATTGGATAAAACCATCGTATGGTTATATACGAACTCGAAGGAACTTGTTCCAGATTCGAGGATGGTTCCGGTTCTGGAGAAAACGAATAGAACTATTCAGTTGTCTTTTCCTTTTTACCTACTCTTAGGTTGCGAGTGCTCCTTGGATTAGGACGGTACACTTATTATGCTAATTGGATAGTCTTCTTCCAAACCATAGGCAGGTGCCGAACGGTGGGGAATGAAGAAAGCCGATTAGCCTAAGTGTGGTGTACAGAAGGTATTAAGTTAAGACAAATAAAGGGATTAGAAGGAGGGCAAAGTAAATTGCGACTGCTATTCACGACCAAAACCAAGTATTTCATTACCACTCCTACTTCACCTTTGTATTTCTCCAGAACACTCCGTATCACTACGAAGATCCACAGTTTATTGGATACTCCATCGTATGGTTATATACGAACTCGAAAGGAACTTGTTCCAGTTCGGGGATGGATTCTGGTTCAGGAGAAATAGGAATAAGGTTTTATTCGGTTGTCTTTTATCTTCACCTTCTCTCGCATTGCGAGTGCTCCTAGGATTAGGACAGTACACCCATTATGCTTATTGGATAGTCTTCTTCCAAAGCATAGGCTGGTGCCGAACGGTAGGGAAGGAAGAAAACCATTTGGCCTAAAGGGGTGTGCAGAAGGTAATGACTAAAGACATATAAAGGGATTTGGAATAATGGCAAAGAAGTATACGGTTACAGTTGTGAATCTGATAATGGAAGAGGCATTACTAGGAATGTAAGTCCACGTTACTCACCCCGGTTCTTACGGGGAGGCGAAAACGGCGAAAAACAATTTTTAGCGCAAAGGCAACATGGACTAAAACACGGATCTTTGCTAAACTAGAAACTAGCATACTACAAGAGGTGTTATCTACTATGCCATAGAGATTATACCTCACGATACCGGTCCTTCGGGTCTTCTCTCCGCTGTCCCGCTCGTCCATTCAAGCTCCGAGGATCGATCCGGATCTTGGTCACCTCCGCGGCCTCCTTGAGTCGAAGACGATCCATCCGAGAGTTATACACCGAGCTCCACCTCGAGCTGAGGCAACTAGGGCAACAAGATCGCTAGTCTTGATGTCCTAAGTTGTGTAGAAGAGCTTGATGGAAGTGTTTGTCTATGTGGATTCTTTTTCTCTCAACACATGAGATCAAAAGAAGAAAGCAAAAGGAGGAAGAAGGAGGAGCACTAGCAACCATGGAGCTCATTTTCTTTCTTCTCACAAGCAAGAGAGAGAATGAGAAAAGAGAAATGAAAAAAATGATAACTAAAGAAAAATGAACCATGGTTGCAATAATACTAAACATCATCATTACTAATCCTATCATGATAAAGTTGATGGATACATTGACATGACCAATTTCATAATCCAAAAAGAAAAAGAAAACCAAAGAAGAGTGTAGACCTCTCATGAAGGTCAAGGTCAACTTTGGTCAACGGGTCAACAAAGTCAAGAGTGGTCAAGGTGGTCAAATGGTCAAAGCAATTAGCCATCACAAAATTATCACTAAAAGGATTAGTAAATAATGTCTCCGGCTCATAATGGTTTTGTCCGAACCAACCGCCAAAACCCTAATGAGTCCCCTCCACCTTCATCGCTCCTCAAAACTGTGCATACACACCCGCATCCGCATTCCGTAGAATGCGAATGCATAGAAGACAAAACAAATCCATCCGTGCAATACTAGGATCCGGCTTAAACTAAAGCCCACTAGTATTGCCTGCCCGAACAGCATACGCACACAAGTGCACGTAAGTGATCGCAGCCCTGCCGTAAAACCATACGACCTCTACACGTTTCACTAAGTGTAGGGAAACTCTCTGTGTGGGACTCTAAAGACTCGACACTACGCTGGCTGTGGGTTTAACCATAGACCGCAAGCAGCACTAGCTGTACGTAACGGTCCCTAGGTAGACGTCGATAAGAAGGCCGATGAGGTAAACCCATCCGAACTCCTACTGAGCCTGTATGTGACAATCTCCGTACAGTCCGGTCTGTTCGTCTGATACATCGCATGGCGGGCTTAGGGGGTGGTGAATGTCAGTCCCCTAATAGTGGTACAAGTCGTGTCGGAGTGTAGCCCAGAATACCCTGAGATAACACTGGAAACCTACCAGTATATCTCACTTGCCCTGGCCAGGGACTACTCGTATAATGGCTCTCCTAGACACAGCGCGATGTCAACCCCCAATACCGGGAGAGACGAATCATGTCTAACCATTACTGCCTCCAAGTGCTTCGGGACTGTACCCAACTACTACCTGTTTGCACGACTTCTTTGAGCCGTGGTAGGGTAGTAATCTAAGTACAGTGGGAACACACTCGAGGCGAAGTGACAGTGTCAAGTCAGCGGACTAAGCTGTACTCATGTCACCTGGGAACTGATAACTGATGATAGGTATAATACCAACCAACAGTTCCCGACGAGTCCTGTCCAGTGTACTCGTAACCTAACGAGCACCCGCATACTATCTCAAGTACGACGCACTGACGGCTGTAGGACAGACCGTCTCTCCCGCTGGGATGAGAAGCGCATACGCTAGTCTACTCCGGAGTATCGATGCCCTGTCTCGATAGTCCTACGACCAGGGACCTGTATATGGATGTGCTTATAGATTACCCAGCCCCCACAAGTATGACTGCCATCACAACGCTGGTAATCAAGCAAAGATCCTAAGGGCTCCACTAATATGTATATATAAGCGATATGCTAAAAGAAACACATGCACATATTGAAGTAGAGACAAACCAAGTAGCATACTACCATTTTGAGCAAGATTGTCTATACAACTGTGAATATCCCAAGCTTCCATTAAGTAATATACAAGCTAGTATGATACAGTAATGGCCTCTAGGGCATATACACTAACAATCTCCCACTTGCACTAAGGCCATGTACTGGAGTATCGAAGACCTATCATCTCGATTAGCCGCTCGAACTGAGTCTGGGGTAGGGCCTTCGTGAGTGGATCTGCAATGTTATTCTCCGAATTTACTCTCTTCACCTCGATCTCTCGGCGATCTACAATCTCCCTGATCAGGTGGTACCGCCTCAAAATGTGCCTGGACTTCTGATGGGACCTGGGTTCCTTCACTAAAGCTATAGCGCCGTTGTTGTCACAATACAGCGGTATTAGATCAACAATTGTAGGAACCACCTGAAGCTCCGTGAGGAACTTCTTCATCCAGAAAGCTTCCTTTGCGGCATCACAAGCAGCTATGTACTCCGCTTCCATAGTTGAGTCAGCAACGGTCTCCTGCTTAGAACTCTTCCAGCAAACCGCCCCTCCATTGAGGGTAAAGACATAAGCCGACATGGACTTGGAGTCATCTTTGTCACTCTGGAAACTGGAGTCAGTAAAGGCCTCGATCTGGAGGTCTTTTCCTCCATACACCAAGAACATCTCCTTAGTCCTTCTCAGGTACTTGAGAATGTTCTTTACCGCTATCCAGTGTTTCTCCCCTGGGTCCGACTGATACCGGCTTACAACGCTCAATGCGTATGCTACATCTGGTCTGGTACATAACATCGCATACATTATAGAGCCTACCGCAGAAGCGTAGGGTATAATAGACATGCGATCCCTTTCCAAATCAGTCTTGGGAGACATCTCTTTGGAGAGGGTGATCCCGTGACAAGCCGGTAAATTACCGCGCTTGGAATCTTCCATACTGAATCTTTTCAGTATGGTGTCGATGTACCTGGATTGTGAAAGTCCCAACATCCTCTTAGATCTATCACGATAGATCTGGATCCCCAGAATGTAGTTGGCATCGCCCAAGTCCTTCATGGAGAACCTCTGTGACAAGAATCCTTTGACTGACTGTAGCATAGGAATATCATTTCCTATTAGGAGAATGTCATCCACGTACAAGACGAGGAATACCACAGTTCTCCCTACAATCTTACTGTAAATGCATGGTTCATCTGGGTTTTTGATAAAGTCGAATTCTTTGACAGTATCATCGAAGCAGATGTTCCAACTCCGCGATGCCTGCTTCAGTCCATAGATGGACTTGAGTAACTTGCACACTTTACCGCTGCTCCCACTTTGAACAAATCCCTCCGGCTGATCCATATAGACGCACTCTTCTAAATTTCCATTTAGAAAAGCCGTCTTTACATCCATCTGCCAGATTTCATAATCGTGGAAAGCAGCAATGGCAAGAAGGATCCGAATGGATTTGAGCATAGCCACTGGAGAAAAGGTCTCGTCATAGTCCAAACCAGGTCTTGACGAAAACCTTTTGCAACAAGTCTAGCTTTATAGGTTTCAATCTGCCCATCTACACCAATCTTCTTTCTGAAGATCCATTTGCAGCCTACGGGTTTTACCCCTTCTGGAGCAAAGTCCAAAGTCCAAACTTTGTTGGTGTACATGGACTCCATCTCGGTCCGCATTGCATCCAGCCATTTTACCGAGTCACCGCTCTGAATGGCTTGCTGGAAGCTAGTAGGCTCACCATAGTCAATGGTGCAATCCTCTCTATCCCCGTCTATGAGAAAACCGTAGTATCTCTCGGACGGATGAGACTGCCTACTACTCCTGCGGAGTGGCGTTGGGATGTCCGGTTCTCTTGAAACTTCTGGTTCTTCCAAGCTTTCAGTAATAGCTTGTGGTTATGGAATTTCTTCTAGTTCTATTGCGCTCCCACTTATTTGATTTTCTAAAAATTCAGTTTCCAAGAAGTGGGCATGCTGAGAAACAAAAACCTTTTGTTCCTCTGCGGAATAAAAAAGATACCCCCTGGAGTTCTTTGGGTATCCCACAAACTTACACAGTACCGAGCGTGCCTCGAGCTTGTCCGCATGCTGCTTCTTTACAAAAGCTGGACATCCCCATGTCTTAAGATACTTAAGACAAGGTTTCTTCCCACTCTACATCTGATATGGGGTGGTAGGCACAGTCTTGGTTGGAGCCTTGTTCAAGAGATATGCAGCTGTTTCTCGTGCATAACCCCAGAAAGATTGCGGCAACTCAGCCTTACTCTCATGGATCGAACCATATCCAATAGGGTTTGATTCCGCCTTTCCGATACACCGTTGTATTGTGGTGTGTATGGAGGAGTACGCTGAGAGAGAATTCCATTCTCTTTTAAGTAGTCCAGAAACTCGGCACTCAAGTATTCACCACCTCGATCAGATCTCAGTATCTTTATACTTTTGCCTGTTTGTTTTTCAACTTCATTCTTGTATTCCCGAAATTTCTCAAAGGCCTCGGATTTGTGCTTCATTAGGAAGACATGTCTATACCTAGAGAAATCATCTGTGAAAGAAATGAAGTATGAATAACCACTTCGCGCATGTGTAGACATTAGACCACACACGTCATTGTGTATGAGTCCCAAGAGCTCGCTTGCTCTTTCTCCGTGTCCAGTGAATGGAGTCTTTGTCATCTTTCCTATGAGACAAGATTAACAAGTGGCATAAGACTGATATTCGAACGGATTCAAGTATCCCTCTTTATGTAACTTTGTTAACCGTGTCTCATTAATATGACCCAGTCTACAATGCCATAAGAAAGCCTGATTTGTTTCCGGAGACTTTCTTTTAAGTGTGTTCTGGACACTGAAGATCTGAGCTTGATTCAATACGTATATCCCGTTTTCTAATGTACCTGACCCAATCAGAACTTGATTTAGGTGGATGTTGACCACATCGCTTACAAAAGTAAAATCATACCCTTCCTTAGAAAGTAAGGATACAGATATGATATTACAAGTCGCACCTGGTACATAAAAACAGTTACGCAGAATCAATATCTGTCCAGTTGTCAGTCCAAGATGATATTACCCTACGGATTCAGCATACATGCTCATTCCGTTAGCAACCCTGAGAGTCATATCACCTATCTTGATAACCCTACGGTTTCTTAGAGTCTGTAACGAATTACAGATGTGAGATCCTGATCCGGTATCCAATACCCAGGAAATAGGGTTAACTGACATACAGTTCTCTATTATAAACACACCCCAAGCCGAAGCCACAACTTGCTTCGAATTCTGGCTACTGGCTTTACTAGCCCTGCAATCCTTCTGCCAATGTTCATTCCCGTAACAATAAGAATGTCCTTCTTTTACTATATCTAGTCCCAAAACTTCTGCCCTTTCCTTACCTTTTACTTCCCTGGTTTCTTTCAGGATAGAAGGTAGAGACTGTAGAATCAAGTCAGCATCTGACCCGTTCTTAAACATGGTCTTCAGGTCTTTGAGCTCAAAATAGCTGGTCTCTGTAAGGACGTTGCCCCTACAGAAGACCCGATAGCCAACCTCGCTGGAAGCAATTCATTCGAGCTCTCATATCTTGCGATACGAGATTACTCTCCATATAAATCTTTGTTATGGAGGAAGATAGAAACTAAGTCCATCTTCTCGTGCTGCCTCTGGTATGCACCATCAACTGAGGCTAATACGAGGCACTTGGCTTTCGCACAGTCTTTTCCTGATGTCTTGCGGATATGAATATCCGTGACAGGGGAAACTGGACCTGAGACGGCAGGGGTTGGATCAATCAAGAGGTGTCCCAGCTTGTCATAGGCAATGGACATCTGGACAGACCTTTTCCAGTCATAACAGTCAGATTCAGTCATTTTATTATCTAGATGTAACCTTGGTGTGGTCACTAGGTCGCTGCAATTAAGAGAGAGAGAAGAAAACACTCAGCATGATGCTCTTGCAAGTTTAGATTGGTTTTTAATTTATCTAAACAGGATGGCTCCCACTATCTCTCGAATCCCTCCTCAAACCATAAAGGAAGAATTAGTCGGGATCAATCTCACCGTACAATACTTGCTTAACCGTTCACCCAGGCCAGTGTCGGTACTTCGAGGGAGGTTTTCCAACGCTTTCGCAAAGTTCCTTAATTAAGTAACCCCTTTTCCCTGTGGGCGTAGCCCCGCTAACACCTTTCTAGACACCTACTTGGTTTATAGCATTGATCGTTAAGTGAGAAAGTTCCCGAGGAGTAGCATATACTCAAAGTAGGATCGGGATCCAAATATCATCGCGTGACAAAACTGAAGGAATCCTACCAGAATCATCACACTCCAAATGGTATGCAGCGCTAGCAAGTTTCAGTTCTTTTGAAACTCCCGATGTGGATTTTTGCCCCATGCTCTTATAACCTTGACGAAGGTCAACAAATCATAAGTCACATGTCAAGTTCTACCCGTCATTGTCCAGGTTAATTTAAACCCACCCGTACATACCCTTGACGAAGGTCAACAAGGTAATACGACTGTCCCAAACCAACGCATCTATCTATGCTACATATGAACACCCAACAGCTACCAATCACTATGCCTTGACGAAGGTCAACAAACATAGCTTTAATACTATTGAATACTCATACGAAATGACGGAGGGCTACGAATGGTTTTGGCGAAACTGTGAACGTAGTGAACTTGATATAATCGATGGAACGAGATAGCTTTTAAAAGGAGTGGTTCAAGCTCCGCGTTTAAAAGTTGGTTTTTGAAAAGAACCGAGTGGTTTTAAAAGTGTTCCAACGAATTTTACTTGGTTTATTTTCTTGCATTAATTTTAATGCGTCCCATCATTTAATCCTACCATTGCAGAAAACAACGAAAATATGACGTACGCTTATGCCATCCGCATTCGCCACGGGGTCCCGTCATCACCCGTTAGGTTACTTAACTAACGACAGAGCGGGGTCTGGACTAGCGCGGATGCAAAACATAAGCAACGCCTAAATAGATATCATATATAGATATATATACATTCGTCAGATGCAATGATAGCCATTCCAGATCACAGATGAACACTTTGGATATACTAGGAATCCGCATTCCGTACGAGCCTGTAACGAAAAGCAGATTACACGGTCGCGATGAATATCCAAACCCCACCCTAGACCCCTACGGGTGCGGCAAACTACCCGCCAAGTACCCGAAGCGAAGCAACCTCCCTCAACCCGTGAGTAGGCCACTCGGCACTTCGAGATACCCAGTAGTTTGTGCACCCCACCTTGGGTCTATCCTAGGAGCAAAAACAGTAAAAAGAAATTACACAATGGCGGCTACAACCTCATCCCGGATGTGCGGCCATAAAATAATATTACATCAATTTACAAATTTTACATGAATGAAAGAAAAAAAACTCTCATCTCACATCCACCCCGGCTATTCATCCGCGACAATCCAACGAGTTCATATACACAAACCATCAGCATTACAGATCACAGATATGTATAACCCCCACTAATCGACTATAGCGATTAGCAGACGTTCAATACATATATCACATCATAGATAATATCCATTAGCCAAAGTCTACGGAATATCGATCAAAATACGGATTTGTAACCACCCCAAAAACAAAATTTGTTCTCTGGAAAATCTAGGCAGAAACAATATGTACTAAAAATCCCAAAACCTCCAAATAAAAACACTGCACAAAACCCGGTCCACGACCGAGTCAACTCGGCCGCGGATCCGCGGCAAGAAGCATGTTCTTGCCGCGGAACCGCGGCGCTTTGACCAATTCAGTGTACCATTTTTGTTCTGTGTTTTTACAAAATCCTGAGCCGATTTTTCATGTATGTTAAATTATTTTTAGAGCAGTATAAAAAATCGGCAGAAACATGGTTTTTCCGGACGTGTTTTGCGACTTTTTTCCAATCGATATTCTAAATACTTTGCTAACTTGCTAGTTTATATTTAGCTAGGCTCTGATACCACTGTAAGTCCACGTTGCTCACCCCGGTTCTTACGGAGAGGCGGAAACGGCGAAAAACAATTTTTAGCGTAAAGGCAACATGGACTAAAACACGGATCTTTGCTAAACTAGAAACTAGCATACTACAAGAGGTGTTATCTACTATGCCATAGAGATTATACCTCACGATACCGGTCCTTCGGGTCTTATCTCCGCTGTCCCGCTCGTCCATCAAAGCTCCGAGGATCGATCCGGATCTTGGTCACCTCCGCGGCCTCCTTGAGTCGAAGACGATCCACCCGAGAGATGTACACCAAGCTCCACCTCGAGCCGAGGCAACTAGGGCAACAAGATCGCTAGTCTTGATGTCCTAAGTTATGTAGAAGAGCTTGATGGAAGTGTTTGTCTATGTGGATTCTTTTTCTCTCAACACATGAGATCAAAAGAAGAAATCAAGAGGAGGAAGAAGGAGGAGCACTAGCAACCATGGAGCTCATTTTCTTTCTTCTCACAAGCAAGAGAGAGAATGAGAAAAGAGAAATGAAAAAAATGATAACTAAAGAAAAATGAACCATGGTTGCAATAATACTAAACATCATCATTACTAATCCTATCATGATAAAGTTGATGGCTACATTGACATGACCATTTTCATAATCCAAAAAGAAAAAGAAAATCAAAAAAGAGTGTAGACCTCTCATGAAGGTCAAGGTCAACTTTGGTCAACGGGTCAACAAAGTCAAGAGTGGTCAAGGTGGTCAAATGGTCAAAGCAATTAGCCATCACAAAATTATCACTAAAAGGATTAGTAAATAATGTCTCCGGCTCATAATGGTTTTGTCCGAACCAACCGCCAAAACCCTAATGAGTCCCCTCCACCTTCATCGCTCCTCAAAACTGTGCATACACACCCGCATCCGCATTCCGTAGAATGCGAATGCACAGAAGACAAAACAAATCCATCCGTGCAATACTAGGATCCGGCTTAAACCAAAGCCAATTAGTATTGCCTGCCCGAACAGCATACGCACATAAGTGCACGTAAGTGATCGCAGCCCTGCCGTAAAACCATACGGCCTCTACACGTTTCGCTTAGTGCAGGAAAACTCTCTGTGTGGGACTCTAAAGACTCGACACTACGCTGGCAGTGGGTTTAACCACAGACCGCAAGCGGCACTAGCTGTACATAACGGTCCCCAGGTAGACGTCGATAAGAAGGCCGATGAGGTAAACCCATCCGAACTCCTACTGAGCCTGTATGTGACAATCTCCGTACAGTCCGGTCTATTCGTCTGATACATCGCATGGCGGGCCTAGAGGGTAGTGAACGTCAGTCCCCTAATAGCGGTACAAGTCGTGTCGGAGTGTAGCCCAGAACACCCTGAGATAACACTGGAAACCTACCAGTATATCTTGCTTGCCCTGGCCAGGGACTACTCGTGTAATGGCTCTCCTAGACACAGCGTGATGTCAACCCCCAATACCGGGAGAGACGAATCCTGTCTAACCGTCACTGCCTCCAAGTGCTTCGAGACTGCACCCAACTACTACCTGTTTGCACGACTCCTTTGAGCCGTGGTAGGGTAGTAATCTAAGTACAGTGGGAACACACTCGAGGTGAAGTGACAGTGTCAAGTCAGCGGACTAAGCTGTACTCATGTCACCTAGGAACTGATAACTGATGATAGGTATAATACCAACCAACAGTTCCCGACGAGTCCTGTCCAGTGTACTCGTAACCTAACGAGCACCCGCATATTATCTCAAGTACAACGTACTGACGGCTGTGGGACAGACCGTCTCCCCCACTGGGATGAGAAGCGCATACGCTAGTCTACTCCGGAGTATCGATGCCCTGTCTCGATAGTCCTATGACCAGGGACCTGTATAAGGATGTGCTTATAGATTACCCAACCCCCACAAGTATGACTGCCATCACAACGCTGGTAATCAAGCAATGATCCTAAGGGCTCCACTAATATGTATATAAGCGATATACTAAAAGAAACACATGCACATATTGAAGTAGAGACAAACCAAGTAGCATACTACCATTTTGAGCAAGATTGTCTATACAACTGTGAATATCCCAAACTTCCATTAAGTAATATACAAGCTAGTATGATACAGTAATAGCCTCTAGGGCATATACACTAACAAGGAATACCCGGATACCCCTACGAAACATTTCAATGTTTCAGTTTCACTGTGTACTGTTAAAAGAAGACTGATTTCCCAATTAGCCCTTGCTCTAGGGTATGTATTTACCAGGTATGATTCTCACATCTGTATGGTTTTACAGATGATAAGTGGGAGTAAGTTATTGGGAATTGGGTGATCATCCTCATTATATCGGAATTCGTTGTAATTGGTGATATTTGAGGAAATCACCTGGGTAGTTTGCCGGACGGCAGATATTTGGTTTTGAATATCCGTTGTTATGCACCAATTTCAAATTGATATATCTGTACGTCTATTTTCATAGAGTGAGATATAACTTTTTGAAATTATGTCTATGACATTTACCTATATCAGTGGATGGTTAGGTAAGGAGTATTAAACAGCGGTGTAATTCTTCATAACCATAAGTACAGTTTTCAACCTACGACACACAAGGAATGAGTTATTAGACTTAGGGGACTTATACAGAGTATTGTATGTTGTCCAGCGTCCATGAGGACAGAGGGGTTGGTTCTCGTACTATATTCGGTTTACTTATGACTTCTCTAGTTTTTAGACAGGTGTTTCGTAGAAACACAGGGTCCAAGTTTTGAGAAGTTATAGGTATGTGGATAAAGTAGAGAACCAGGTATTGCAAGTATCGGGATCCTTCAAGGTGATCGAAGATGTAGATACTTGTGTATGGTATTCAGTTGATAGTAATGGTTAAGAGAACTTGCTTCTCTTTCAGGTTACTCATAATTGGAAGTACTCCTAAGTTGAGTAACGCTGATCGGTCTCTTTCCATTTAGTTTACATGCACTGGAGACAGCTGCATGATTTGAATCTGGTTTAATTAAATCAGTGCCTCTGTTTCTATATTGGATATAGAACAGTTCATATCTTGACATTGTTAAGGTATGGGGAGTTGTCCAGCTTATGCTTAAAACCAGACTCTGGATAACTAAAGGCACGTTTCTGTAATGGCTGTTTGTGGGTTGATCCGGGCTATGACGAGGGTTAACTTTCTACCATCTGGAAGTGATTTCAGAACCGCAAACGATTACTGAAGATTTGATAAGTACATAAACATTCAATCTGGTTTGACATTCCATTGGCCACTCCGCAGATAAGGTGGGTAACCTCAGGCACTCGAGAGGTACTTCGGTATGCTCAAAGATGGTGACAGGGAGGTTCTTGTTTACCCAGACTTGCCATTGCTGTTGTCCCAGACTGTGAGACCTGGTAGGAGGATAAATATAGCGTCGTTCTGAACTGGCTTTAGAAGTGCACGTCTATATGATTCTTCCAGAGGGTTGTCATAGTCAGTGGGAGCAGCGGAAGCATAGTAGACAGGCAGCTTATGTCTATTTATGGACTAAAGCAGATATAGCGGAGATAGATCATCTATTTCTGATGTGACAGTCATAGGTTTGACTTCATCAGAATAGGGGATGGATCTGTTAAGAAAGTAGTAGGGTGTGATTTCCTGGTATCTGGATGACATACACAGAGTAGGAAGTGATATTCCTATACTACGATCGGTTATACTTTGGTTGTCACACAATAGTTTCTCCACATAGGACTTGGATATTTTATCAGACATTCTGGTTACTGGATTTATAGTTTTAGATCTAGATTTGGGTAGTTTCCCAATCTGTGTACTTAGACAGCATTCTAAAGGTGTTTTAGAATGGACGACTCCTGGTACGGTAGTGTACCTGCAGGTGATGGAGTCACCCTCTCTAAAGTTGTCTTACAGACTAAAGGGGAGAGGGATGTGCATGATTGGCAGATCACTTGTTTAGGCAATTGAGTCAATCATGAGATGTCAAGTACCGCACCAGATGTTTTTGCACTAGATGCAGTAAGCAGATATTGATCCAATCCTGGAGAAACATTCGGAAGCGGTTTTAGAACATAAGTGGATGTTCTTGGGATATGATAACGACAGCCTCATTCGGGAGACGGTTATCATTCCAGGCTTCCAAGGTGACCTGGATGACAGAGTGGCTGTCAGAGTTATAGTTTTCCCTCTGACAAGGGGCAGTATTTTGGACAGGTGGTCCAGGCGGATACTAAGGGAGGCATGGCGCAGGATACTGATTAAGTTCAGTTGACGATACAGTCTAAGAAGTTTGGATTTGGAGTTCATTTATGAGCTAGGTCCCATCAGATATCCAGACATATTCTAAGACAGGTATTGCTCATTTTGGGAGATGGGTTTCTCCGCGAACTTGAGATTAAGAGAGATGTAGAAAGAAACATCACAGCGGATCCACCCACTGAGGCTATTCCTCGAACGCAATAGTTTCGCAAACGAGCTTTGTGAGACTGACTAGTAGAGGAGTTGGGTGTTCGGTATCACACGAGCTGTGAGTATGTGACATCACAATAATTAGCCTTGAGTGCAAGTGGGAGATTGTTGGAGATAGTGCCCTCAGAGTCAATTATTGGATCACAGGCACGTGATTGCAATGATTGAGGGAGGACCTATACCGGTAGGATAGTCTTACTCAAGATGATAGTATGCTATCCGGTTTATCTTTATCGTCGTGTACTGCTTTAGGTGACCTTACAGGTCACTATTGCACGTTGATAGAGCCCTTAGGATTCTTGCTTGACTGCCAGCAGTATGATGGTGATCATATACGTGGGAGCTGGTAGTCTATAAGCACATCCTTAAAAAGGTCCCTAGTCGTGGGAGTTTTCGAGACAGGGCATCGATACTCCAGACTAGACTAGTGTATAAAGTCGAGACCCCGACGAGGGGCGATGGCCGGTCTCACAAGCCACTGGTGTCAGTTGATTCACCTAAGATGTATACAGGTGCTCATTGGGTTATGAGTACACCGGACATGACTCGCCGGGAACATGCTAGTTGGTCTTATACCAGACGTCAGATAGCAGTTCCCTGGTGACATGTGTACAGGTTAGTTCATCGACCTGAGATCGTCATTTGTCTCGTGTGAGTTCCCACTGTACTTTGATTGCTACCCTACCACGGCTCAAAGGAGTCGTGCAAACAGGTTTTAGTTGGGTACAGTCCCGAGCCACATGGAGGCAGTGAGCGGATCTGCAGGGGTTCGTCTCTCCCGGTATTAGGGGTGAGGTCGCACTGTGTCTAGGAGAGCCATTACACGAAGTCCTTGGCCAAGGCAGGAGATTTATTGGTAGGTATTCCAGTAGTATCTCAGGGTGTTCTGGGCTACACTCCGACACGACTTGTACCGCTTTTGGGGGTCTGACTTTTACCAACCCCTTAGGCCCGCCATGCGATGCTCATAGATGAATGGACCGGACTGTACGGATATTGTCACTGACAAGCTCAGTAGGGTGTCAGGATGAGTTCGCTCGTCGACGTCCCTTTCGGTCAATAGCTGGTAGCCCGTCACGTATGGCTAATACCTCTGACGCGCTAGTGGTTAAATCCACAGCCAAAGTATTGATGTAATACCCGGTTCATTTATATACGCCTATATCCGTATTTATTTTAACCTATAAATTTTATTTATAATTATTTATTGTTTTAAAACTCCCAATCTATTATAGTACTTCCCCTCTCCTTTCTCAAACCCTAATCCCAATTCCTCATGTTCCTGTCCCATTAATATAAACCTCAATTTATATACACTCATCTCTTTTCATATTTTTATTTAAACTCAAAACCCTAATTTTTCCCTTCAACCCATTTCTTTTACTCATTTAAAACTAAACCCAAATTTTTCCCATTTTAAAACCCCCAGCCCATTCTTTTCCCCATTCTATTTCTTTAAGCTCACCCCCCTTCTTTTTATTTATCCTTGATTTTTTATTCCTCTGGCCCGGCCCATACCTCAGCTTTTCTCAGCCCGAGCCCACCCACTCTATTCTCCTCAAATTTCCTTAATCATTTACTCTTCAACCCAACCTTGGCTCGGCCCGTTTTCTTTTTCCTTATAATTCCTTTAATTTTCACTGGCCCGGCCCTTCTCCTTCAACCCAACCCGACCCGGCCTAACAACCCTACTCCTCCTTCTCCCCAACGGCTACCCCCTTTTCCCGCCCACCGTTTCCTCGACCCGCCTCCTCCACCCACGCCCGCGCCCTAGCCCACGACGCGCACGTTTCCCCTGCGACCCGCTCCCCCAACGTTCACTCCTCCTTACCTCCCTCACACCCTCTTCCTCATCTCGCTCTCTCTCTCCCTCGTTCTCCTTCCTCCTCGAACTCACCTGCACCCACTCGTGCCCCTGCACACCCGGTTCCCGTCGCCGACGACGACGAGAACGACCACCGTCACTGCCCTCGTCTCCTCACACTTCAACTCCTACCCTTCTCCTCATCTCCTTCCTCCTCACCAAAACCCAATCACCAAGGCCAAGACCTCGACGCCGGCATCCCCTCGCCGCTGGACATGCCGGAGCACCAACACGACCTCCTTCACGTCGCCAACAGCCTCCCTCGACCAAACACCTCCTCACCTTCTTTCCCCCTTCAGTTCCCTCACCCGACCTCCTCCCTCTCAATCTCTCTGTACCTCTACATTTCTCACTCTCTCTGTCTTTCCCCCCCGCACTCTGTTTTCTCCCTCTCTCTCCTTCTCTCTCTCTCTTGATCTCTACTCTCTCTCTCCGATCTCTCTCACTCTCTGTCTCTCTCTCTGATCTCTCACTCTCACTCTTTGTCTCTCTCTCTCTGATCTCTCTCTCACTCCCTCTGATATCTCTCTCTCTCTCCCTAACTCTCTCTCTCTCTCAAAATTCCTCTCTCCCTCTGCAATCCCTCTCCATCGGCATCGACAGCACCCGACACCCCCTCACTACATCCAAACCGAAGTCCATCATCGCCGCTGAGCCATTACACAGAGCTCAATCCGAGGCCAAGGCCAAACTCTTGCCGTTGTTGCCGCGTGTGTCGTGCCCGTACATACCGTGCCATCAATTCATCATCTCCAGACAAGTTCTCTACTTGCTACTTGATACTTTATGATAATTACAAATTACAATCGTGTATATCCCATGTTTTACTTTTCTGTTAAATATTACGACGCAACTGTTCGATAAATGTTCTCAATGGAAAACATCATTTAATTTGGCGTAACTCAATTGTATAATCTGGCCCGTATGGCTGTGAATCTAGTATGTGAATTTCGTTGGAAAATATGACCGTTAATGACTAAAACGACTACCCCCAAATTTACCTGTAAAACTGGAAATTTCTTGTACCTGAAAACCGTTAAAATCACCATAAATTATATACATACTGGAATGATGCGTTCGAGATCTCAAACCGAAGCCGACTCGACGAAATTTAACCCATGCAAGTTTCCTATTGTTCCTGTACTTAAACTATTATAATATTTGGATCGGAGTGCGACTCTGGACTGCAGTCCAGAGCGACTCTGTTTACTGTGTGCTGTCCCGTGAGGAGCACCACCCTGCTCCCTTAACTCGTAGGTTGCAGAACTCCACAGTTTATTAAAGGTGAATCTGTCAGCCAGACAACATGAGTGGTTTCATGCTGTTTCGTTATCGTTTGTTATTTAATCTGTAATTTAAAAGATGGGGACGTATAACAGTCCCAACAGAATCAGAATTGACATACTAGTATTGAATAGTGTATATCTCCTGACATATAGACGCGATTGAGAATCTGTCTATTGAGTTGAAAACCTTACTAAAAACCCTAGATTACATTCAACTGTAGCATCGCTAAAATCTGATCCCAATTGGGATTAAAATGCGTTGCGAAACGGACTTCCGATTCTGAAACCGGATTTTCAGCCGTGAACGCTTAAAATGAAATGGTCATAATTAGTGATCCTGAAACCCGATTGGCGTGAAACCAAATTTTCTGGTTAGATAATCAATCATACTATTTATTCCCCATTTATCGTTTCGCTAAACTGTACACGTTTTATTTATGATAAATATTGCAAGTGGTAGAATACTGATTTATGATATCTTAATCATGCTTTATATACTGTTTCCTCATCATATCATGCATATGTCACTGCATTGATAACTTAGAGATAATGTGCATTACCCGGTGTTAGGTATTAGTGATGATTTTGGCAAGTACGTTAGTGTTCGTGTATAAGTGAATAAGTGAAAGTGACACGTACTTGTACACAATCAGTGAACCTTATGATTCTTTTGCATTGTCGACGTCTGTGGGACGCGTGTACGTGTAACTATAAGTGGTATTGACACTTATGGAAACTCTTGCATGGGTGTCACAGATAAGACATCAGACTCTGCCATTTATCTTAGGTATTAGTCGGGACGTGCTTGATGGAGGTCCTGCTTCCAATTCTCGCGCAGACTTGTCACAGACCGACTGGTATTTAGGGTTATGGTTAGCGTTTGATGTAGACCACGGGGTGTGGGGTAGTTTGAGTGTGAGTTCAACAGAATCTCGGGAGTCCCTTGCCGGCTTATATATATGGAGATATATGGAGATTTACAGGGTACATGATTATTACCGTGAGTTACATGTTGGGCCCGTGGTCCCTTGTCCTTGGGTTCTACCCTTGGGTGGAGGACACTCGCGAGTGGTTGACTCTCACACTTAGACTGACGATAGACTTAGTGACCTGTACAGTGGACTTAGAGACTGATAGGGATAATGGCATTGAGATACATTGCTTACTGTGTTGACATACTTAGTATATCATTTTATTGCTTTTACTGTTCCACTGCATTGATTACTACATGTTCATACCTATACCGTCATTGATTTACTGTTATATATATTTATTATCATTGTTAGAGTTGTCACTTGGATTTATATATTATATTGCTATTGTGTCTCTCTGACGACCTGAGTATGCATGCTCAGTGTGAGGAGTGGATTTAGCCGGGACCAAGACCAGACGTACAACACGGACATCTTGATTAGCTATCCAGGGTTATACCCTTTGTTTCCCATCAGGTCAGTTCTTTATATTGTTTCGTTCAGTTACTGCATTTCTCATTACCTGCGCATTATTTACTGTTTACCATGTAAAACTAGAAGCCAAAGTGTGACTACGGCAGGACATTTCCTTGACCGTAAGAGCATGGCTGGCCTTGTCAACCCCTCGTATTCCGTGTTTTGGGAAGCGGGGCGTAACATGGTTTAGTTGGTATCAGAGCCCAGGTTTTGCTTCGATTGGGATTGCAGTTTTTCCGTGTATAGCTTGACAATCTAAGACATCCCTCGGTCTAGGTTGTAAACTTGTTATTCTTAATCCACATTCACATTGTGTGTTCAGCTATCCATTCGCTAGGGTTTCAGATGACTTGGCAAAGTTACGCGGTTGTAATTGTGAACTACATCTCGGTTACACTACCATACTCTGTTTAAGTGACTTAGAGTCATGCAATTGATTCTCCACTTGTAATGAATTTCATCACATCTGATAGTCTTGAATCTTTGTCCAATCCATATTACATTTTGATTCTTATAGCTTGTGCCTTATATCATCCTCAAAATTATTGTTTCAGGATCATATCTTCCAACGACTCTTCCTCTATCTCCACTCCCCAGAATCAGACCATTGAGATTCTGAGTGTACTGCAAGGTCTGAAGGAAGACCAGGAGCGAACGAATGACTTGTTAGCTGAAGGAATGAGAAGGCAGGTGAATCAGACACCAGCGGGAGTCTCCAATCATAAAGGGATCCCCGTTAGACAAGGAAAAGAAAAGAAGATGAAACGCCAATTTGTTTCCCCGCGACAGAAGCAGCAGAAGACCCCATGTTGTGGGTACTGCAAGAGGCCAGGACATCTTCAGAGGGATTGTCGCCGCGCCCAAGGGAAATGTCTGATTTGCAGATCCAGCGAACATCTTATCAACGGTTGCCCAAAAAGAAAGGAGCTGCAAGGAGGAGACTCGACCACACTCTCCACTTCTGCCAAGTGATGATTACTGTGTAGTTCAAACTTCGAGGATAAAGCGGACCCAACACAGGATTCAACTCGCGTGACGAGAATGCAGCGGTCTAACAATCAAAGAAGAATTTTCATGTTTTCTATTTTCAGTAAATGTTGCCATCCTCTTATAAATATTTCTTTCCGTTTGAAATTTTGTATCCGTCGAACTTTTAGTTGAATGCAATAAAACTTGAATCGTAATATATGTATCATTCTCTTGTCTTTCCCCTTATTCATACTATTCATTATCACAGCATTTTATCCTGATTTTTCAGTTCCTGCCACCGCATATTTACCTATACATCGTACCCTTAGCTATTCTCTTGATGTATTTCACTGTCTAATCATGACTCTTTCCTTTCAGGCCATGGCCCACCTTGGAGCAGCGCCGCAGCTAGACGAGGATGCACAGTCATGCGTTTCATTAGACCGCACACTAATGAGTTCGGACGATGAGATCAACGGTCCTCAGGTTATTTTCGGAAACAGCGATTCCGAGGACGAAGGAGCAGCCGCCCCAGAGTTTAACATGATAGGCGATTCCGACGAAGAGGAAGAAGACCCTGAAGATAACCCGATAGAGGAAGATCCCGAGGAAGACCCGATAAAAGAAAATCCAGTGGAGGAAAATCCCATGGAAGAGAATCCAGAAGAAGAGAATCACATGGAATCAGACCTCGATGAAGAAGCTCTAGCCGAGGAAGAAGGACCAGAAAATCAAGACCCTGCTGTGGAAGAACTCCCAATAGCGGTCCCCGCGAGGCGCTATGGAAATGGACGCCCCTACCTGAGCGCGCGAGCCTAACGCAACCTGCTGAATCTCCATAACCGCGACTGATGGGATTTCTTTTAGATGTTGTCTTATCTGGCCAAATAAATCTGTGTATAGTTTAGGGCCACCTTTCGTCTTTGAGAATGCTTTGTTTAAAATCTTCTGGAATAAAATAAATTGCTGAGTTCGCTAATCTTTCGATTTTCTTAGTTCCCTCGATGCTTGATTATTTCTTCTATACAACTATTTTCCTACTGAGATCTGTTCACCCCTACTCCTTACATTGTTTTAACCCTCACTGAGAGTAACTAATAATGCACCCTGATCTTTGGAATGGGCCATCTTTCATCCTTCGTACATGCCTCGTTTGAAATCCTTCTGGCAGGGGATGTTGATAATAAAATTTCCAAGTTGACTGACCCTTCGAAATTTTTTTGATTCACATGATATACTGACCATTGTCCTCCCCATACTTTTTCCCTTGTAGTCCTTTGCTGCTCACCCTTACTTCCTGTGCTGACCCGATCCCAATCTTCTTGACATCCAGCCTAAACCCGCCACACTCCGACCTTCTGAATGAGCCACACTTCCTTGTAATCATTACCCTAACTAGCCCTATACCTCTTTGTGTTTTTCCTATTACCCTAAATATATATAGGGACATTATTATTTGAAAATTTGGTTTTTCATTATTTTATATTTATCGAAGAGTGTGTTTTATCGACTATTCCCGTTTTACGCATTTCAAGTACTCCACTACTAGCTTTCCTATTATTTTCAGTAGCGCAACCTTACATCGCGTATATTTTCGTTACGTGTTTCTTATTTTCATTATGCGGGTTTTCTAAGTAACATTAAAACTATTCGACCGATAAATTATCCTAAAATGTTTTAACCTACCAACAAATCTTTCACTACTTTATTGTCGTTACTTTATTTCGGGTATTGCGCCTATTGTTACTATTATAAATGGTTGTATCTTATACTTTTCTGATGTGTTACTTTTGATTTACTTATATGTGCACATATTTGGGTTTCGATTTTATCGAGCACGCCTCGAATATTATTGTTCGTTATTGTTATTTATATTCTCATATACATGTAGTTGCTTTTATAGTTGTTCCTGCCTATTACTTATTTAGAACTACCCTGTGTATGTTGTTCTTGTATAGTATATACCTTCAAATTTCTTCATCCGCCCACTTCAAGTAAATCATCATGTGTTAGTTTGCGATATAGTAGCTTTCGCTTATTATTTTTTTAGCTTGTCGTTTCTTTAAATTTCGAGGACGAAATTTTTGTAAGGGTGGTATGATGTAATACCCGGTTTATTTATATACGCCTATATCCGTATTTATTTTAACCTATAAATTTTATTTATAATTATTTATTGTTTTAAAACTCCCAATCTATTATAGTACTTCCCCTCTCCTTTCTCAGACTCTAATCCCAATTCCTCATGTTCCTGTCCCATTAATATAAACCTCAATTTATATACACTCATCTCTTTTCATATTTTTATTTAAACTCAAAACCCTAATTTTTCCCTTCAACCCATTTCTTTTACTCATTTAAAACTAAACCCAAATTTTTTCCATTTTAAAACCCCCAGCCCATTCTTTTCCCCATTCTATTTCTTTAAGCCCGCCCCCCTTCTTTTTATTTATCCTTGATTTTTTATTCCTCTGGCCCGGTCCATACCCCAGCTTTTCTCAGCCCGAGCCCACCCACTCTTTTCTCCTCAAATTTCCTTAATCTTTTACTCTTCAACCCAACCTTGGCTCGGCCCGTTTTCTTTTTCCTTATAATTCCTTTAATTTTCACTGGCCCGGCCCTTCTCCTTCAACCCAACCCGACCCGGCCTAACAACCCTACTCCTCCTTCTCCCCAACGGCTACCCCCTTTTCCCGCCCACCGTTTCCTCGACCCGCCTCCTCCGCCCACGCCCGCGCCCTAGCCCACGACGCGCACGTTTCCCCTGCGACCCGCTCCCCCAACGTTCACTCCTCCTTACCTCCCTCACACCTTCTTCCTCATCTCGCTCTCTCTCTCCCTCGTTCTCCTTCCTCCTCGAACTCACCTGCACCCACTCGTGCCCCTGCACACCCGGTTCCCGTCGCCGACGACGACGAGAACGACCACCGTCACTGCCCTCGTCTCCTCACACTTCAACTCTTACCGTTCTCCTCATCTCCTTCCTCCTCACCAAAACCCAATCACCAAGGCCAAGACCTCGACACCGGCATCCCCTCGCCGCTGGACACGCCGGAGCACCAACACGACCTCCTTCACGTCGCCAACAACCTCCCTCGACCAAACACCTCCTCACCTTCTTTTCCCCTTCAGTTCCCTCACCCGACCTCCTCCCTCTCAATCTCTCTGTCCCTCTACACTTCTCACTCTCTCTCTCTCTTTCCCCCCCACTCTCTGTTTTCTCCCTCTCTCTCCTTCTCTCTCTCTCTCTTGATCTCTACTCTCTCTTTCCGATCTCTCTCACTTTCTGTCTCTCTCTCTGATCTCTCTCTCTCACTCTTTGTCTCTCTCTCTCTCTCTGATCTCTCTCTCACTCTCTCTCTCTCAAAATTCCTCTCTCCCTCTGCAATCCCTCTCCATCGGCATCGACAGCACCCGACACCCCCTCACTACATCCAAGCCGGAGCCCATCGTCGCCACTGAGCTATTACACAGAGCTCAATCCGAGGCCAAAGCCAAACTCTTGCCGTTGTTGCCGCGTGTGTCGTGCCCGTACATACCGTGCCATCAATTCATCGTCTCCAGGCAAGTTCTCTACTTGCTGCATGCTACTTTATGATAATTACAAATTACAATCGTGTATATCCCATGTTTTACTTTTCTGTTAAATATTACGACGCAACTGTTCGATGCATGTTCTCAATGGAAAACATCATTTAATTTGGCGGAACTCAATTGTATAATCTAGCCCGTATGGCTGTGAATCTAGTGTGTGAATTTCGTTGGAAAATATGACCGTTAATGACTAAAACGACTACCCCCAAGTTTACCTGTAAAACTGGAAATTTCTTGTACCTGAAAACCGTTAAAATCACCATAAATTATATACATACTGGAATGATGCATTCGAGGGCTCAAATCGAAGCCGACTCGACGAAATTTAACCCCATGCAATTTTCCTATTGTTCCTGTACATAAACTATGACAATATTTGGATCGGAGTGCGACTCTGGACTGCAGTCCAGAGCGACTCTGTTTACTGTGTGCTGTCCCGTGAGGAGCACCACCCTGCTCCCTTAACTCGTAGGTTGCGGAACTCCACAGTTTATTAAAGGTGAATCTGTTAGCCAGACAACACGAGTGGTTTCATGCTGTTTCGTTATCGTTTGTTATTTAATCTGTAATTTAAAAGATGGGGACGTATAACAGTCCCAACAGAATCAGAATTGACATACTAGTATTGAACAGTGTATATCTCCTGACGTATAGACGCGATTGAGAATCTGTCTATTGAGTTGAAAACCTTTCTAAAAACCCTAGATTCCATTCAACTGTAGCGTCGCTAAAATCTGAACCCAATTAGGATTAAAATGCGTTGCGAAACAGACTTCCGATTCTGAAACCGGATTTTCAGCCGTGAACGCTTAAAATGAAATGGCCATAATTAGTGATCCTGAAACCCGATTGGCGTGAAACCAAATTTGCTAGTTAGATAATCAATCATACTATTTATTCCCCATTTATTGTTTCGCTAAACTGTACACGTTTTATTTATGATAAATATTGCAAGTGGTAGAATACTGATTTATGATATCTTAATCATGCTTTATATACTGTTTCCTCATCATATCATACATATGTCACTGCATTGATAACTTAGAGATAACGTGCATTACCCAGTGTTAGGTATTAGTGATGATTGTGGCAAGTACGTTAGTGTTCGTGTATAAGTGAATAAGTGAAAGTGACACGTACTTGTACATAATCAGTGAACCTTATGATTCTTTTGCAATGTCGACGTCTGTGGGACGCGTGTACGTGTAACTATAAGTGGTATGGGACACTTATGGAAACTCTTGCATGGGTGTCACAGATAAGACATCAGACTCTGCCATTTATCTTAGGTATTAGTTGGGACGTGCTTGATAGAGGTCCTGCCTCCAATTCTCGCGCAGACTTGTCAAAGACCGACTGGTATTTAGGGTTATGGTTAGCGTTTGATGTAGACCACGGGGTGTGGGGTAGTTTGAGTGTGAGTTCAACAGAATCTCGGGAGTCCCTTGCCGTCTTATATATATGGAGATATATGGAGATTTACAGGGTACATGATTATTACCGTGAGTTACATGTTGGGCCCGTGGTCCCTTGCCCTTGGGTTCTACCCTTGGGTGGAGAACACTCGCGAGTGGTTGACTCTCACACTTGGACTGACGATAGGCTTAGTGACCTGTACAGTGGACTTAGAGACTGATAGGGATAATGGCATTGAGATACATTACTTACTGTGTTGACATACTTAGTATATCATTTTATTGCTTTTACTGTTCCACTGTATTGATTACTACATGTTCATACCTATAACGTCATTGATTTACTGTTATATATATTTATTATCACTGTTAGAGTTGTCACTTGGATTTATATATTATATTGCTATTGTGTCGCTCTGACGACCTGAGTATGCATGCTCAGTGTGAGGAGTGGATTTAGCCGGGACCAAGACCAGACGTACAACACAGACATCTTGATTAGCTATCCAGGGTTATACCCTTTGTTTCCCATCAGGTCAGTTCTTTATATTGTTTCGTTCAGTTACTGCATTTCTCATTACCTGCGCATTATTTACTGTTTACCATGTAAAACTAGAAGCCGAAGTGTGACTACGGCAGGATATTTCCTTGACCGTAGGAGCATGGCTGGCCTTGTTAACCTTTCGTATTCCGTATTTTGGGAAGCGGGGCGTGATAATTGACGAGTCTTTAGAGTCCCCCACAGACCGTTTCTTAAGTTTCGGGCGAAATGCTGTAGAGGCCATATGGAGATATGGCAGGATTCAATCATATACGTGCGGTATTGCACGGATCATGATCGGACGGATAATACTAGCGGGCTTTGGTTTAAGCCGGATCCTAGTATTGTACAGTGTAGATTTTGTCTCATTGCATTTGTATTCGGTCGGAATACAAATCCGGGTATGTATATACAGTCGCGGGGTTTTCCTGTAATTTATTACGGGATCAGTTTTTTTTTGAAGTTGCCAGTTTGCATTCCATTTCGGCCATTTTCCTTTGTTTCTTTCCTTGGCTTAAAATTGGTGGAGGAGGGCTTATTTGCAAATGTGCAAATTAGCATTGTGGAGGGTGGTCTTTGTAAATTGTTGCTTCATGATGGTTCAACCATCATTTGACTTCTTTATTCATCATTGCTTGAATTTTGTTTTGATGACATTGGTGATGGGTTTATGAGTGTGGACTTTGTTGTGATGATGATTCATAATCATCACCTTTTCTCTTTCATGCATTATTATTGGCTCACTCATTCATTCTTTTTTTCTCTTCACCAAGTTTGGCCGGCCACAAGAGGAGGGGGCTGTCCAAATTTTGTGTGGAGGTCTTTTATCTTTTTGGCTCACACAAAATTCCATAGCACCATCCAAACTTCATTCCTCCACTTTGACATTCATATGGCAACTTCATATAAACCCCATGAGACATATAGTTCTACACTATCCTACAGCATTCTTGGACACGTCGAATCGCCAACTTCGTGCCTGAGTTGCCTCGGTCCAGAGGCGGGAGCCCGTAAAAGAACCCGGCGATGTGGTGCCCTTTTCGGCGAGGAGATGAAGACCGGAGATTCCGCGGGGAGATCGGGGTGACGACGAGAAGACCAAAGGTCACGGATCGCTCGGTATATCTCTCTACCCTTTCTCTAGTTTGCTAGGAGTAGGTTAATGGCCCGATCCGGGTTAAAAGTACGTGGCAGCGCCGGTTTCTTGTCAAAGAAAAGTTTTTGTTTTCCGCATTTTGGCCTCGGATTGACAGCCGGGGCGCTGCCGTGCACTTACACTGGTATCAGAGCCACGCCATTAACCTAGTCTAGCATGCTCTGACGTGTTTACAAGTTCGATCGAATGAATTTTCAAAAACCCACATTTTCTGGTCTAGTTGCTGTCGATTTTATTTTGTGCTCTAAAAATTTTTCCGGGCATGTTAAAAAATCGTGCAGAGTTTTTTAAGAGTTCTGTAAAAATTTGGTGCCCCAATGTTACTGTTCCACCGCGGAACCACGGCCAAACCCATGCATTGGTCACGGTTCCGCAGCAATTATAACTCCTCTCTGCACCAAATTTCTACAGAGGCTCTCTGACATGGAAATAGGGTTTTTGGCATATTCGTTTTGGGCCCAGATTATTTTTGAGTGCTACAGTTGTGCTTGGGACCCACTTCGGTAAATTTAGTCGATCGAAAATTTTAAACATGTTAGTTCACAGTATTTACATTATATCTGCGACCGTGAATGTCACTCGATCGGTAAATCCTGTCTAACTGCTATAGCCCTTTTAGACGGATTTGTGAACGTGACATTCACGTTGATGTTCTGTGTTGTGCTGTGATGTTGCGGATTGTCGTGGTGGATAGCCTGGATGCAATGGTAGTACAGTTTGGTTTATTATGTACATTTGATATTGTGGGACGAGCATCCGACATGTGGACTGCCGTCACTGCCTGTTTGTATATTATTCTTTTGGGGCACGACCGGGCTGAGGTCGATGTACCCGTTGTATGTATATTTTACTTTCTATACTAGGATTACCCCGCGGAGGGGTGCACGGGTAGCCGGGTTCTAGAGGGCAACGGGCCCGCATCTCATGGCGTTGAGACGGAGGGGGCTTCACTCTAGAATTAGCGGGCTATTCGCCGCACTCGTAGGGGGTATAGGTTGACCCAGGAGGGGTGCCCAAGTTACCGGATTCCGTGAAGTGCCGGGTGGTCCATTCACGTTTCTGAAAGGGGCTGCCGCGCTTCAGGTTTTGGCGGGTAACTTGCCGCGCCGTAGGGGTCTAGGATTTCATTGCACAAGCTATCCACACGACCAGGGGAACGTCGGGTTTCAGTAGCGGCTCTATGAAACCCGGGGATCCCAGATATCTGTATTGTCCTGTGATGCTTATTACATTTTTGTGATGTTGCATTTTATCACGCCTTGAGCGAATATTATATATTGATATATATACTAGTAGATGTTGTATATGTTTTGCATCCGCGCTAGTCCAGTCCCCGCTCTGTCGTTAGTTAAGTAACCTAACGGGTGATGACGGGACCCAGTGGTGAATGCGGATGGCATATACGTACATCATTATTTTCGTTCTTTATTGATGTGATCAATTGATGGGCTGCATTGATTCGAATCAATGCAAGCTAAACAAACATATTCTGATGTTGTTGGAACATTTTTCAAAAAGCCGTTAGTGCAAGGACGCTCTATTTTGTTTTGCACAGTGGTATTCGTTTATGAATATCCAGCACCTCAGTCGACGAGGCAAGGGCCGAGATCCCTTCACCGGTAGTGACCCGTTGGACAGAAGTTTGCGTCAGGGCAATAACTTCACTATAGTTGATTACTTTTGCTTTGCATCGTGGTATTTAGTTGGAATATCCTGCACCTTATTCTACGGGAAAAGAGCCGAGATCCCTTCACCGGGAGTGACCTCTTTAGCAAAGGTTTTCGCCACTATATTTTTATAAAAGCTATCCAGATCCTTCAACGATATCAAGTTCATTACGTTAAAGGTTTTTCGCCAAAAACCATTCGTAGCCCTCCGTCATTTCAGACGGGTAGCACGTAGTATTCATGCTATGTTTGTTGGCCTTCGTCAAGGCATAGTGTATGGTAGCTGCTTGTTACCTTTCTGCTGCATAGATAGATGCGTTGGTTTGGGACAGTCGTATAACCTTGTTGGCCAAAGTCAAGGGCTTGTACGGGTGGGTTCAAATTAACCTGGACAATGACGGGTAGAACTTGACATGTGACTTATGATTTGTTGACCTTCGTCAAGGTCATAAGAGCATGGGGCAAAAATCATATCGGGAGTTTCTAAAGAAACTGAAACTTGCCAGATATACGCATACCTTCTGGAGTATGATAACGTGAGCGGATTCCGTCACGTTATCATGCAATGATAGTTGGATCCCGATTCCCACTGATGAATTGGTTTACTCCTCGGGTGATCCCGACTAATTCTTCTTTCAGGTTTGGAGGAGAATTTGACGGTACAGTGGGAGGTTTCCTGATTAGATAAATTGGTAACCATTCTGATCTAGGTTAGAGTGCACGCCGAGTGTTTCTATTCTCTCTCTCTTTGGCAGCGACCATGATCCGACCCTTGACTATTACTCAGTGACCAAAATTAACCGAACCTTCTTAAACACTGGCTTTTGGATTGTTAGAGTTGCAAACCTCATTGCCACTCCTACTTTTACCCTTTTTCTCCAGGACACCCCATATTACTACGAACGTTCACTTACATTGGATAAAACCATCGTATGGTTATATACGAACTCGAAGGAATTTATTCGAGGATGGTTTCCGGTTCTGGAGAAAACGAATAGGACTATTCAGTTGCATTTTCCTCTTACATTCTCTGAGGTTGCGAGTGTTTCTTGGATTAGGACAGTACACCTATTACGCAAATTGGATAGTCTTCTTACAAACCATAGGCAGGTGCCGAATGGTGGGGAATGAAGAAAGCCGATTAGCCTAAGTGTGGTGTACATAAGATATTAAGTTAAGACAAATAAAGGGATTAGAAGGAGGGCAAAGTAAATTGCGACTGCTATTCACGACCAAAACCAAGTATTTCATTACCACTCCTACTTCACCTTTGTATTTCTCTAGAACACTCCGTATCACTACGAAGATCCACAGTTTATTGGATACTCCATCGTATGGTTATATACGAACTCGAAAGGAACTTGTTCCAGTTCGGGGATGGATTCCGGTTCAGGAGAAATAGGAATAAGGTTTTATTCGGTTGTCTTTTATCTTCACCTTCTCTCGCATTGCGAGTGCTCCTAGGATTAGGACAGTACACCCATTATGCTTATTGGATAGTCTTCTTCGAAAGCATAGGCTGGTGCCGAACGGTAGGGAAGGAAGAAAACCATTTGGCCTAAAGGGGTGTGCAGAAGGTAATGACTAAAGACATATAAAGGGATTTGGAGAGATGGCAAAGAAGTATACGGTTACAGTTGTGAATCTGATAATGGAAGAGGCATTACTAGGAATACCCGGATACCCCTACGAAACATTTCAATGTTTCAGTTTCACTGTGTACTGTTAAAAGAAGACTGATTTCCCAATTAGCCCTTGCTCCAGGGTATGTATTTACCAGGTATGATTCTCACATCTGTATGGTTTTACAGATGATGAGTGGGAGTAAGTTATTGGGAATTAGGTGATCATCCTCATTATATCGGAATTCGTTGTAATTGGTGATATTTGAAGAAATCACCTGGGTAGTTTGCCGGACGGCAGATATTTGGTTTTGAATATCCGTTGTTATGCATCAATTTCAAATTGATATATCCGTATGTCTATTTTCATAGAGTGAGATATAACTCTTTGAAATTATGTCTATGACATTTACCTATATCAGTGGATGGTTAGGTAAGGAGCATTAAACAGCAGTGTAATTCTTCATAACCATAAGTACAGTTTTCAACCCACGACATACAGGGAATGAGTTATTAGACTCAGGGGACTTATATAGAGTATTGTATGTTGTCCAGTGTCCATGAGGACAGAGGGGTTGGTTCTCGTACTATATTCGGTTTACTTATGACTTCTCTAGTTTTCAGACAGGTGTTTCGTAGAAACACAGGGTCCAAGTTTTGAGAAGTTGTAGGTATGTGGATAAAGTAGAGAACCAGGTATTGCAAGCATCGGGATCCTTCAAGATGATCGAAAATGTAGATACTTGTGTATGGTATTCAGTTGATAGTAATGGTTAAGAGAACTTGCTTCTCTTTCAGGTTACTCATAATTGGAAGTACTCCTAAGTTGAGTAACGCTGATCGGCCTCTTTCCATTTAGTTTACATGCACTGGAGACAGCTGCATGATTTGAATCTGGTTTAATTAAATCAGTGCCTCTGTTTCTATATTGGATATAGAACAGTTCATATCTTGACATTGTTAAGGTACGGGGAGTTGTCCAGCTTATGCTTAAAATCAGACTCTGGATAACTCAAGGCACGTTTCTGTAATGGCTGTTTGTGGGTTGACCCGGGCTATGACGAGGGTTAACTTTCTACCGTCTGGAAGTGATTTCAGAACCGCAAACGATTACTGAAGATTTGATAAGAACCTAAACATTCAATCTGATTTGACATTCCATTGGCCACTCCGCAGATAAGGTGGGTAACCTCAGGCATTCGAGAGGTACTTCGGTATGCTCAAAGAAGGTGACAGGGAGGTTCTTGTTTACCCAGACTTGCCATTGCTGTTGTCCCAGACTGTGAGACCTGGTAGGAGGATAAATATAGCGTCGTTCTGAACTGGCTTTAGAAGTGCACGTCTATATGATTCTTCCAGAGGGTTGTCGTAGTCAGTGGGAGCAGCGGAAGCATAGTGGACAGGTAGCTTATGTCTATTTATGGACTAAAGCAGATATAGTGGAGATAGATCATCTATTTCTGATGTGACAATCATAGGTTTGACTTCATCAGAATAGGGGATGGATCTGTTAAGAAGATAGTAGGGTGTGATTTCCTGGTATCTGGATGACATACACAGAGTAGGAAGTGATATTCCTATACTACGATCGGTTATGCTTTGGTTGTCACACAGTAGTTTCTCCACGTAGGACTTGGATATTTTATCAGACATTCTGGTTACTGGATCTATAGTTTTAGATCTAGATTTGGATAGTTTCCCAATCTGGGTACTTAGACAGCATTCTAAAGGTGTTTTAGAATGGACGACTCCTGGCACGGTAGTGTACCTGCAGGTGATGGAGTCACCCTCTCTAAAGGTGTCTTACAGACTAAAGGGGAGAGAGATGTGCATGATTGGCAGATCACTTGCTTTGGCAATTGAGTCAATCATGAGATGTCAAGTATCACACCAGATGTTTTTGCACTAGATGCAGTAAGGAGACATTGATCCAATCCTGGAGAAACATTCGGAAGCAATTTTAGAACATAAGTGGATGTTCTTGGGATATAATAACGACAGCCTCGTTCGGGAGACGGTTATCATTCCAGGCTTCCAAGGTAACCTGGACGACAGAGTGGCTGTCAGAGTTATAGTTTTCCCTCTGACGAGGGGCAGTATTTTGGACAGGTGGTCCAGGCGGATACTAAGGGAGGCATGGCGCAGGATACTGATTAAGTTCAGTTGACGATACAGTCTAAGAAGTTTGGATTTGGAGTTCATTTATGAGCTAGGTCCCATCAGATATCCAGACATATTCTAAGACAGGTATTGCTCATTTTGGGAGATGGGTTTCTCCGCGAACTTGAGATTAAGAGAGATGTAGAAAGAAACATCACAGCGGATCCACCCACTGAGGCTATTCCTCGAACGCAATAGTTTCGCAAACGAGCTTTGTGAGACTGACTAGTAGAGGAGTTGGGTGTTCGGTATCACACGAGCTGTGAGTATGCGACATCGCAATAATTAGCCTTGAGTGCAAGTGGGAGATTGTTGGAGATAATGCCCTCAGAGTCAATTATTGGATCACAAGCACGTGATTGCAATGATTGAGAGAGGACCTATACCGGTAGGACAGTCTTACTCAAGATGATAGTATGCTATCTGGTTTATCTTGATCGTCGTGTACTACTTTAGGTGACCTTATAGGTTACTATTGCACGTTGATAGAGCCCCTAGGATTCTTGCTTGATTGCCAGCAGTATGATGGCGATCATATACGTAGGAGCTGGTAGTCTATAAGCACATCCTTAAAAAGGTCCCTAGTCGTGGGAGTTTTCGAGACGGGCATCGATACTCCAGAGTAGACTAGTGTATACAGTCGAGACCCCGACGAGGGGCGGTGGCCGGTCTCACAAGCCACTGGTGTCAGTTGGTTCACCTAAGATGTATACAGGTGCTCATTGGGTTATGAGTACACCGGACATGACTCGCCGGGAACATGCTAGTTGGTCTTATACCAGACGTCAGATAGCAGTTCCCTGGTGACATGTGTACAGGTTAGTTCATCTATCTGAGATCGTCATTTGTCTCGTGTAAGTTCCAACTGTACTTTGATTGCTACCCTACCACGGCTCAAAGGAGTCGTGCAAACAGGTTTTAGTTGGGTATAGTCCCGAGCCACATGGAGGCAGTGAGCGGATCTGCAGGGGTTCGTCTCTCCCAGTATTGGGGGTGAGGTCACGCTGTGTCTAGGAGAGCCATTACACGAAGTCCTTGGCCAAGGCAGGAGATTTACTGGTAAGTATTCCAGTAGTATCTCAGGGTGTTCTGGGCTACACTCCGACACGACTTGTACCGCTTTTGGGGGTCTGACTTTTACCAACCCCCTACGCCCGCCATGCATGCTCATAGACGAACGGACCGGACTGTACGAATATTGTCACTGACTGGCTCAGTAGGGTTTCAGGATGAGTTCGCTCGTCGACGTCCCTTTCGGTCAATAGCTGGTAGCCCGTCACGTATGGCTAATACCTCTGACGCGCTAATGGTTAAATCCACAGCCAAAATATTGACGAGTCTTTAGAGTCCCCCACAGACCGTTTCTCAAGTTTCGGGCGAAACGCTGTAGAGGCCGTATGGAGATATGGCAGGGTTCGATCATATACGTGCGATATTGCACGGATCATGATCGGACGGATAATACTAGCGGGTGTTTGGTTTAAGCCGGATCCTAGTATTGTACAGTGTAGATTTTGTCTCATTGCATTTGTATTTGGTCGGAATACAAATGCGGGTATGTATATACAGTCGCGGGGTTTTCCTGTAATTTATTACGGGATTAGTTTTTTTTTGAAGTTGCCAGTTTGCATTCCGTTTCGGCCATTTTCATTTGTTTCTTTTCTTGGCTGAAAATTGGTGGAGGATGGCTTATTTGCAAATGTGCAAATTAGCATTGTGGATGGTGGTCTTTGTAAATTGTTGCTTCATGATGGTTCAACCATCATTTGACTTCTTTATTCATCATTGCTTGAATTTTGTTTTGATGAGATTGGTGATGGGTTTATGAGTGTGGACTTTGTTGTGATGATGATTCATAATCATCACCTTTTCTCTTTCATGCATTATTATTGGCTCACTCATTCATTCTTTTTTTTCTCTTCACCAAGTTTGGCCGGCCACAAGAGGAGGGGGCTGTCCAAATTTTGTGTGGGGGTCTTTTATCTTTTTGGCTCACACAAAATTCCATAGCACCATCCAAACTTCATTCCTCCACTTTGACATTCATATGGCAACTTCATATAAACCGCATGAGACATATAGTTGTACACTATCCTACAACATTCTTGGACACGTCGACTCGCCAATTTTGTGCCCGAGTTGCCTCGGTCCAGAGGCGGGAGCCCGTAAAAGAACCCGGCGATGTGGTGCCCTTTTCGACGAGGAGATGAAGACCGGAGATTCCCCGGGGAGATCGGGGTGACGACGAGAAGACCGAAGGACACGGATCGCTCGATATATCTCTCTACCCTTTCTCTAGTTTGCTAGGAGTAGGTTAATGGCCCGATCCGGGTTAAAAGTACGTGGTAGCGCCGGTTTCTTGTCAAAGAAAAGTTTTTGTTTTCCGCATTTTGGCCTCGGATTGAAGGCCGGGACGCTGCCGTGCACTTACAAGATTGACGCTCTGGAAGAATATAACCAGAAGGCGCGGACCCCGGTCACATTCTCAGAATTTCTCAACAATATCCTTGAGAACGGAGATAACGACAATAACGACAGGGATCACTCGTCAAAAGAATCTTTGGACTATGTGGCAAGTTGCCACATGATCTCTCATTTGGCGTTAATTAACGAAGAAGCTCACTCGGCGATAGAAGACAGTATAAAAGAGCTGGGGGCAGGATCGAAGCCGAAACCCTTGGAAGCGTCTGACGAGATGATCGACTTGCTACTGAACGAAGCCCGTCAGAAAGCAAAGCCAATCGAGAGCGTGAACTGGCTATATTCGAAAAAGCCAAACGCCGACGACTGGAGGAAAAGATCGAGACACCCCAACTGGAGCAAAGCATCCCTACCGCCAGCAAAAGCAAACTTAAAGTAAGGAAACGATTCGCTAGGGCCTTGGCAATAGGAATGAAGTTGCCCTTTCTCAAAGGAAATTCCCCTAGCAATATACGTCTTGATGAAGCGGACATACATCCTAACTTCTGCCTATATCATCGAAAGATTGCGCACCCCACCGAGAAGTGCATAGCCTTTAAAAATTGGTGGCAGGGATATGTTGCCCATCGACGACACGTTCAACGAGTGAAGCGCAAGGCTCGTCGGGAACAGAAAAGCACGACAGATGAGCGCGAAGGAGGTACTGGAAACCGTCACATTACCGACACCAAGGGATCGCAAGTTATCACATTTGGAAGCGACTCTGACGAAGAAATCGCCCTCAGCCCTCTCTTCAAAGAATCCACCTCCGACACAAAACATGCGAAGATTTGCGGCAAAATCTAGCTGCATAATCGTACGTTGACTCATGACCGAAACGTCGTTAAACTACTACCAACCCGCGGCATCCCCAGGCTGACGTGGTAAAAAAAAAACGGTATGTCCACAAGCGAAAAGGGCACGGATGAAAACCCGAAAGGGCTCCGTGACTAAAAACAGCAGGGCTACCGACGAGTTTTGTGAAAACCCAAAAAGGCGCAATCTCGTTAAAAGACACTTGCAAGGTCCTCTCGACCTTGTGAGGAGAAACCACCTGCGTGAGAACAACACACTTAGGGATCCTCACGATTCCTAAGGAGAAATTACACTTACGAGATCCTCACGACTCGTAAGGAGAACCCTCTTATGAGACCTTCACGGCTTATAAGATTCAAAAGTTTTAAGCTACAGGGATCTGAACCTGTTCTTAAGCAGCCACCACAACCTCCAGTAGTGCCCTACAAGTGGCTCAACGCTGACCCTTGTATACAATCCACGAGTACGAATAAACATTTCCCTAATAAAGTCACATCCGTGACTAGGGATATGTCTACACGGTGAACAACCCTTGTGAGTCCTCTCGACTTATAAGGAGAAAACACTCATGTAAGATCCTTACGACTTATAAGAGACCATACACTTAGAAATCCTCATGATTCCTAAGGAGAAAATGCACCTACGAGATCCTCACGACTCTTAGGGAGAAGTACCTTTATGAGACCCTTACAGCTCATGAAGTCAAAAACCTTAGTCGACAGGATCCTAACCCTGATCGCTAAGCCACCTTTGTTCGACATCGACAGTGGCAAATGATGATTCACTCCTAACAATATTCCAGTTGCAGCGGTTCTGATGCTGAAATCGGTGTCTAATTCCAAGCTTGCAGCAAAAAGCCAGCGAGCCACACATGCATACGAAATAGCCGAAATGATAGGGCAACTTGCAACAAAATCAGCAAGTAAAAATGTATGCATGCAAAATAGCCGAAATGATTGGGCAGCTCGCAATAAAAAACAGCGAGTAAAAATAAAATAAATAGCCGAAATGATTGGGCGCCGCGAAAAATAGCCGAAATGATTGGGCAATCGCGACCTTCACGATATAAAAGCTGAAATGATAGAGCATCGCGGAAAGAAATAAAAAAAATATATAAATAAAACTTATGCCCTGCAGGTGAGGTCACATTGATCCCTGTATACAATCCATGACCATAAACAAGAAGGGAACCCTATCGTCTCACCAGGCTCCATCAGAAAGTGAAGCCAAATCTCGACGGTTCATAGACAACCTAGAGACAATCTCGACATTCATCGCAATATTGCAAACACAATGTCAACAAACGAAGCGGAGGAAGATCCCTAGCTTCAGGGTCTCGACGTCAACATCAACAACTTAGAGATCAACAACGACGTTTCTCCTTACTCCAACATGATGCAGATGCAATGTCAATAAAAGACCTCACGGTCGAAACAAAGCGGAGTGACGGCAAAATCCCAGCTCCACCTCAGCATTCGTCTCGTTACACCAGACGCAATGTCAACAACGGTGTTCCTTCGCAGTCCAGCAGGATGCAGATGCAACGTCAATGAAAGACCCAATTGTCGAAACAAAGCGGAGTGACGGCAAAATCCCAACTCTACCTCAGCATTCGTCTCGTTACACCAGACGCAATGTCAACAACGGAGTTCCTTCGCAGTCCAGCAAGATGCAGATACAACGTCAATGGTCAAAACAAAGCGGAGTAACGGCAAAATCCCAGCTCTACCGCAGCATTCGTCTCGATACAGCAGACGAGATGCTACCACAGCATTCTTCCTCCAGCAGGATTCAGGCGTGACAATCCAACAACGAAGCCATGGCAAAGTCCCTAGTTCCAGGTCCCGATGGTTCACCAACAACCTGGAGACCACCTCAACGTTCGTATCGATACAGCAGACAAGATATCACTACAGCGTCCTTCCTCCAACAGGATTCGGACACGCCGAAGCAAACGAAGCGAATGCCAAATTCCTAGCTTCAGGGTCTTGACGGCAACTTATATAAAACCTGAAAGACTATCGGAGATCATCCAACGCTAGCGCAAAGTGGTCACCACCTCGACGTTCGTCTCGATACAGCAGACGAGATGTCACTACAGCGTCCTTCCTCCAACAGAATTCGGACACGCTAAAACAAACGAAGCGAAGGCCAAATTCCTAGCTTCAAGGTCTTGACGGCAACTCATATAAAACCTGAAAGACTATCGGAGATCATCCCATACCAGCACGGAGTGGTCATCACCTCGACGTTCGGCTCGATACAGCAGACGAGATATCACCACAGCGTTCTTCCTCCAGCAGGATTCAAACACGACAATCAAACAACAGAGCCACGGCAAAATCCCTAGTTCCAAATCTCAACGGTTCACCAGCAACCTAGAGACAACCGCGACATTCGTCTCGATACAGCAGACGCAATGCCAGCAAACGAAGCGAAGGCCAAATTCCTAGCTTCAGGGTCTTGACGGCAACTCATATAAAACCTGAAAAACTATCGGAGTTCATCTCACGCTAGCGCTGAGTGGTCACCACCCCGACATTCGTCTCGATATAGCAGACGAGATGTCACCACAGCGTTCTTCCTCCAGCAGGATTCAGACGCGACAATCAAACAACGGAGCCACGGCAAAATCCCTAGTTCCAAACCTCGACGGTTCACCAGCAACCTAGAGACAACCGCGACATTCGTCTCGATACAACAGACGCAATGCCAGCAAACGAAGCGAAGGCCATATTCCTAACTTCAGAGCCTTGACGGCAACTCATATAAAACCTGAAAGATTATCGGAGATCATCCCACCCCAGCGCGGAGTAGTTATGACTCATCCGGGCTCTCCAAAATGAGCCTAACCTCAAGTAAAAAGCGGCATGGCAAAATTCCTAACGCTTGCTCTTCCGACAGTCAAACTGCCCAAGAAGATTGCTTGAAGACGTCTTGTCCAGCCCCTGAAGGGATCAGAGACACGACATTCACAAGGCTACTCGAACAGCAAGATCGCCTATCGAGGAATACATCAGCCAACGCGATGGTACGACGGACAAAACCCTAGTACCACAAACCCTAACGGACCTCTGTCGTAAAAAGCAGAGGTTAACTGTGACGTTAGGATATTCTTGCAAGAACTTCTCAATTCGTCTCGACTCATAAGGAAATTAGTGTCTTTGCGAGAACTTTTCGATTCGTTTTGACTCGTAGGGAAAAGCCTTAGGCAATGGGGATAAGAACCGGTTTCCTAAGCACTGGGGCCCTGCAAGTCGGTCCAAAATAGAATCTTGCATACTATTCACGGGCCCCACTCTCCAAAGTCGAATCTCGACAAGGAGGGAAACAACCGCTTACGGGTCCTCTCGACCTGTAGGAGGGAAAATTCTGTTGTGAGATCCTTACGACTCTCAAAAGAAAGCCCACTTGGGAATCTTCATGATTCCTAAGGAGAAAATACACCTATGAGATCTTCTCGACTCGTAGGGAAAAAAGTCTTCAAGAGACCCTCACGTGTCACGACCCGAAATTTCGGAACATGACCGGCACTTAAGTTACGAAACGTCTCAAGGCGTCCGTAAAATAAGTAAGCCGAAGCCCAGAAATCCAAACCAAGAGAAGTAGTAGAGTGTAGGAAAAACCATATGTGAATCAACCTGTAGCAACATAATATACAACGCCTAAAGGCGAGGATCATAACAGAAAAGGGAACTCCAACCAGCATGAAATCCATGGAAATATAATGCGCAACTCTAAGGTCGAAAAAATAAACATCACCGGTCTCTATCTCAAATAAATACATGTTTGGTTGATGGGTCTTCTAGATACAACTGAAATATAATATACAATGTATAATGATGGGTACGATACCAATAAACCCACCTACTAGCAAGTCACCCGGAAATCGAAATAGTGCCAGCAAAGCCGTAATGAAATCCGTACGGCAACACCTGCATGAAACTGGGGCACAACGGGGGTGAGTTGCCAACTCGTGAGTAGAAAAAGATCTACGAACAGAAAATCGCATGTATGACGCAATCCTAGGTCATACGATCATAATATATAATCCTCAAATATATAACCAGTAATCTCTAACCATGGCTAGGGTAAATATCTAACCCAAGTGTAATCCCATGTGTCCATGTCAGTGCATCAGGTAACAATGTATCATATAGATGATGTATGAATGCATGAAACAGAATGCATGTACTGAAGAAAACTGCTTTCATAATTTGTGAGATTTCTGTATGTTTAAAATGAGGTATCATAAATGAAATCAGCAAAAACAGTGCCTAGCATAGGCACAAAACATAAGTCTCAGTATCTCGATACCTCTGTATCACAATCTCTGTACCTCAATATCTTGAAATCTCAATGTCTCAATCACAAAATCTAGGGCGCCGTCAGTCCAGATCGGCCCCTACCATCCATCTCATGACTACGACGGTATCCTCCGGATATCCAACGTGTCGGGTAATATCACCGGTCGGTAGTGCTCCCCTGCCAGGCTCAACGCCATCTCATGCGATCTTCTTGCCCCGGGGTACCGCACCGGGTCCACCATGTACCCGCAATCGGTCTCATCCGCCTCCTAGATTCGGGTTTCACATGTCACTCTCAGCATAGAGAAAACACATGGTGAACGCACTGAAATATCATATCAAGGGTAACCGGGTTTTTAAAACATTTACATAATCTCTTTGAAATATCCACGGTTCCCAAATCCAGAAATATCACAGAAACAACATATCTCAATGCGTATAACCAGGAAGCATGATGTATGTGACATATAAATGGAATGCAAGTATAACAGTATGTCATGCAACATGGAATAATAGTATGCACATACAAGGGTCATATCTTGATGCAATAATACTACTGTGTAGTGACATGGCAATTACCGATGAAGATGTGTGTGAGCTGGCAAGTAAGTGTATGTGGAACATACGCATCATCGGTAATGGTGCTGGTGTCCTAACAGCATGATATCAATAATGGAATATGAAACACAATAAGTATGCGATGCGGTGTAACAATAATAATATGCTGGAGCTGAATGCTAAAACACCATGATAGCTGAACTGCATCTAACGTCATAAGTGTCATATAGCTACACCACTATAAGATTGAGCTAAGCTAACAATTGGTAAGGGAAACCGCCTAATCTCTGATTCGATACACACACACACACACACACACACACACACACACATAAATATACATATATAGTCGGTGATCCCACCTCAATAATATCACATCCGATACCATATCTCTAAAATCAGTTATTCCCAAGTCAAGAGGGCGAATCAATCATCAAATATAGCTCGTACGTAAATCCGTCGTACGGCATCCCCAAATCTGGGTACGGGTCAATATCATATTCGTCATATCATTCATCTGCTATTCTCTTTATCAAATATCGTAATCTGGGTACTTACCTATGTCTAGTACAATGCTAACATCATTACTATAATCAAGATCTGATTACTGGTCGACAATCCCGTATAAATCGATACCATCAGCACATATCAGTATACCCCGCCCAAGGCGGCCTATTATAAATATCCTGTCATATCATATCATATCCTATCTCGTATCATAATCACATGTCGACCATTTTACATATTTATGTCACTATTCCTATGGCATCATTATCCCAAAATCCGCTAAAGCATCCGGACGTATCTTAAATAAAATTTTTATCATATCACCGATATCATAATCTCGTATCAATTATCATCGACTCATTTCCATCATAAATATCATCCTCAAATCTGCATGTGAGCACATGGTCCCATACCCATGTGAACACATATCTATATAGAATCCCATAAGCACATATGAGTAAGGATGTATGCAAGTATGTATGTGTGTATAGGTATGTGTAGTGCGCCCACTACCTAGGGTCCGCAATACTAAACTAGTCCAACATACCAAAATCCATCCTAAGCATAAATAATATCCCAAACAACAATATAATAATTGTAGGTATGTATACGCATCCGTATACATCACCACGGACTGCGGAGGTGCTATACGCCATCCACCCGACTTCTCCCCGTAGATATAAATCTACTCACCTGAATTCTTCGTGTCGGTGTCGATGTCGTCTTCATCTTCTGCATCGCCTCGGATCGTCGTGGGGGTACCTACACATATCACACGTATCGCATCGCATCAAAACTAAATCATAACTTAAAACGATACGCGAAAACCAACACGATACGCTAAAATCCAATAGGTTAGAACCTATGGTTAGCCTTCGTAAAACAACCTGAAATCACTCGATATGGACGTACAAACGTCACACGATCGAGATAACGCACAAATACCGAAATATGAAAATCAAAACATGGAAAACCAAGACTAAAAGTAAGGCAGCAACCCAAGAAAACGATCCCAGATTTCGTCTCAGGTGAAAACAAAGCGAGCAAACATGTCAAGGGTGATGTACAGGGTGTATGTGACCTACGATAAAAGCCCAGACCATACCCTACACTAAGTGGCCGAGCCCCTTCAAGTGAAAAACCGGCCTGGCCGGCCTGGTGGTGTCCAGAGGGATTCGTCTGCCTAGGGTGGTCTCCTGGTGTTCTAACTAGGCTCCTGATGTTGTTCATTTTCCTCGTAATGACCCCGGATCACTCCAGATTCACCTGCACGCCATATACCCTCGCAAACCGACATGAAACTGTTCTGTTTTGGGTTCCATGTTTGAAATGTGTCGAATCTGGGTTAGATCTAGGCTTAACTGATCTCAACAGTTCCTAATAAGGTTATACCAACATTCAAAACCAACACTTGGTCAAATCTCACTCAATTTTTCCTAAACTAGCACTAATCCACGTAATAACATGAAATTTCAGCTATATAACTAGAACTTGGCAAAATAGGAGTTTGGGTTGCGAGATTATACCTCGAGGGGGTCCTAGGAGGAAGGAGAAGGGAAGGAGAATGAGGTGAATTGAGTTGGTGCTGCTGAAGTTCCTGATTGTGGCTGTTTCTGCAGCTGCTGCTGCTTGCAACTCACTCTCTCTTTTGCTCTTCTTTCTCTTTTTTTTTATGTGTTGCAGTAGCAGCTGCAACACTTGAAGAAGGGGGGTATATATGGTGCATTGTGATGTGGTATGATGGGGGTGTTGTGCTGTGGTTAAAGGCTGATGCTACTGTCGTTTTGCTAAAAAACCATGGGCTGAAATGCAGCAGTAGGTGTAGGGGAGGGGCTGATTGGTGGCTGAAGTCAGCCATTGTGGGCTGATAAGTTATGTTAGGGGAGTGTGTAGGTCAGCTAGGGAGCTGATAAGTCTTGATGGGGGTGGGTAAGTCAGCTAGGGGGGCTGAAAAAGTGTTAGGGGCTGATGTAGATCAGATATGGGGCTGAAAAGTCCTGATGGGGGAGTGTAGATCAGCTAGGGGGCTGAAACATTATGATGGGGGTGTGGAGATCAGCTATGGGGCTGAAGTGTCATGATGGGTAGGCTGATGTTTACATCAGCTGCTGAATTTGTGCCGATGTAGCTGCTGTAGCTGCTGTTCTGGTGGCTAAAAATGCGCTGTTGATATTGGATGTGAGGCTGATGGTGTTGCAGCTTGTAGCAGCAGCTAGGGTGGCTGATGTGTGGGTGTATATGTCTGGTTTAGACAGGTTGGTACGTGTGTGTTTGAGAGGCAAACCAAAGTTTTGAAATGAGATGAGTTAACTCTCATCATCCCATTCACCATGAACCAAACCAACCCTGATTAACCCACTTAACTTAGCCAAATGGTTTAAAACTCACCATGGTCATCTGAACATGGTTCAACTCTAGGCCACCATGAGTCCAAAACATGAACCAAATGCGACAGGTGTGGAAATGTCATGTACACATTGCACAAAAAGCCAAAAATCCAATTAGCGATTTTTTTATCGCGATTAACACTAAAGTCGCATATAATTCATCATAAAAACTGTAAAATGACATATTTCCACAAAATACCCTATTTTAGAATTTCCAAAATTTTCTCCGGAATTTTCACCATTTATAGGTATTTAATTACACCGACTATTAAAATATTCATTAAAAATTATGAAAATTCCCAAAAATAATATTTTATTTTTTTGAAATGTTACAGTCTTCCCCTCTTAAAGAAATTCAGTCCCCGAATTTAAATTTAAACCTCCCAATTCTAAAACATTTCAAATAAATGTCCAAGTCAACGGAGCTAGGAAATCATCAATACATAAAGGCATCATAGCGCAATACATGCCCATGAGTAACCAGCAGATAACTCGAAGTCAAAACTCCGTCAAGCATCTCGCAATCATCGGAGTCAAGGTGAAAACACGAATGCCAAATCCAAAGCAAAACCGATATGCTATAAATCGGGACTATACATGTACATATCAAATCCATACATGTAAATATCTGAAGGAAATGCATGCCAAATTCTTTAAAGTCGATGTGCAATGCGCATAACACTGCACAGCGGCGGACGTCTCTTTAAGAAAATAGCCATATACGTATATATCTTTTGTTTAATATGCACGATCCGCTGTTTGAAAATAAATTTAGAAGGGTTTCCTCATTTTAAATGTCTTGTGTCATATCGGACACGTATGTAAATAATGAGACTATAGCTCGTTTTTTTTGGAAATCCCTTTGAAATCTATCAATGCATGCAAAATATACCCAGGCACTGTCCTCTGACTAGTCCTGCTCAGTACGAAAACACATAGCAAATATCATAAAAACGTACTGCTCTATAGAAACCAATCCAAGAATGCATATAAAAACCCTGTGCGTCCGGTGCGCACGGAAATCAAAATCCATATATGTGCCAAGCAGGTGCACAAAAACGATATCAAGGTGCAACAGGTGTGCACGCAACATCTGTCATAGGCAACGCGTGTGCCTGACCGCAAAATCAGGTGCATCTGACATGCCCGAAAAATCTCGATTTAGTGCATCTGGTATGCACCAAATCTCATCTCATACCATGCGCCCAACATGCGCTAAAAATCCAAATCCGGTGCATCCATCATGCATGAAATCATGAAATCCAATATCAAGCACCGAACACGCGCAAAAATCCAGTCGGGTGCATAAAATGCACGAAACAAATATCGAGCATCACCCTCGAAATCGAAGTCCAGTGCATCCAAGTGCACGAAATATATGTCACTGCACTGTAAGCATACGTGAACTATACCGAGTGCAAAAACCAAATCGTGTGCGTGCATACGCACAAAATCAACTCCAATGTCTAAAACCCATAAAATCACAAACATGTGAAACCAAGGCACGAAAATGATATCAAGTGCAACAACAGTGCAAAAATCATAATTACTCAATTATCAAAATCAAGTATGGCGGAATAGTTCCGCTCAAGCACATTCTCCAAGAATCTCTGGCCAACTGTCGTGATCACTCATAGCATATCTCGTCGACGATCCTGAAATCTGGCCTGCTGGTGTGCATAACATGACCATTCCTGGGTCTAAGTCTTCTCGTAAATTTATTCCAGAAAGGTCCTGTCGAGGTCTCTCCCAAATCTCGTCCCTGCCAAATGTCCGGGAGTCATCGTCCTTTACTAATTCTGTTTCTTTTTCCGGAACGGCTGCATACTTATCACGACTCCTTCTGGAAGATATATCCAAGTACAATGCCTCGGCATGCGCATCGCATCTCTGATGTCGGTGGAGTGGAACGTCATTATATCCAGATCCTGTACGAACCTCTTACTCCACTTTTCTCTAGTGTCGACTGCTTCGGACTCGTCTTATCGTGGCTGCATGGACTGAGCTCCAACGGCTATCCTCGTATGTGGAGTTTCCCAAGAAGTGCATCTCACCACCTAGCATCCGAATGAAGTCGAACCATTCGATCGATTCGTCAAAACCTCATAATCCTCCAAGATCTCAACATCTTGGGTACAGTATAATAGTATCGTGTATATACCACAGCATCGGTGGTCCAGCCGTAGAAGGGCAAACCCAAGCCTCACTAATGTTGCCGCAGAACTGCCGCAAACCATAAGGTTCAAAGGCTTTCACACGGTCATTAAGTCGAGTTAGGGTTTCATTCTTCTAGAGGGACCATAGAATTGCCTGCATGTCTTTCCAAATACTTTAAACTTGGAATAATAGGTTTCTGACATTCGATCGTCTCTGTCGACTCTCAACGTCTCTGCGTGAAGTCGTCTCTAGCTGGAATCAATCTATCTGATGGCCTCGCATCGGGGTAGCGAACGATCCACATGTCCTAGTCATTCATCCTCGGTGACTTCTATCATCTCTTAGTACTACTCGTACTGCAATAGCTCCAACATCTGGGGGAATATCTCGTCGTTCGCAGCAACAACTAGCTCATTCGTCTGCATGCTGAACCGTGCCTCAATCATCATGAGCAAGCAATACGCCAACGGTCATCAAAGTCTGGCTGGCCTCTACCGGTGGCTCAATCCTCTGGTGCTAATCCGTACGTCCGAGTAATCTCATACAGCGATCCATCCAACGCTCGTGGCGCAAAAACACAATCAAAGACACATCTCTGCAATCGTGTGTCGCCAGAGTTACGCCCTGGTCAGTCCTCGTTCGTGACGAGCTCATGCTGACCGCAACTCTAGCCGTAGCTCTCCCTGCCCGTAATCGTGGCAGCAAAATCGTACTGGCACTGATGAGGCTAGATCAGGAATGAATATGATACTGAACAAAGAAATGTACATCCTAAGGCTCCTTAAGTGGAGTGGCGTATCGTAAATATGCCGCGGAACATACCAACGGTACGTCACTTTACTTTAGTCACCTATTCCATCAACCAAGGGTCATCCTACGCTCCGAAGGTAAAACCTAACGCTTTGATACCAACTTTGTCACGACCCGAAATTTCGGAACATGACCGGCACTTAAGTTACGAAACGTCTCAAGGCGTCCGTAAAATAAGTAAGCCGAAGCCCAGAAATCCAAACCAAGAGAAGTAGTAGAGTGTAGGAAAAACCATATGTGAATCAATCTGTAGCAACATAATATACAACGCCTAAAGGCGAGGATCACAACAGAAAAGGGAACTCCAACCAGCATGAAATCCATGGAAATATAACGCGCGACTCTAAGGTCGAAAAAATAAACATCACCGGTCTCTATCTCAAATAAATACATGTTTGGTTGATGGGTCTTCTAGATACAACTGAAATATAATATACAATGTATAATGATGGGTACGATACCAATAAACCCACCTACTAACAAGTCACCCGGAAATGGAAATAGTGCCAGCAAAGCCGTAATGAAATCCGTACAGCAACACCTGCATGAAACTGGGGCACAACGGGGGTGAGTTGCCAACTCGTGAGTAGAAAAAGATCTACGAACAGAAAATCGCGTGTATGACGCAATCCTTGGTCATACGATCATAATATATAATCCTCAAATATATAACCAGTAATCTCTAACCATGGCTAGGGTAAATATCTAACCCAAGTGTAATCCCATGTGTCCATGTCAGTGCATCAGGTAACAATGTATCATATAGATGATGTATGAATGCATGAAACAGAATGCATGTACTGAAGAAAACCGCTTTCATAATTTGTGAGATTTCTGTATGTTTAAAATGAGGTATCATAAATGAAATCAGCAAAAACAGTGCCTAGCATAGACACAAAACATAAGTCTCAGTATCTCGATACCTCTGTATCACAATCTCTGTACCTCAATATCTCGAAATCTCAATGTCTCAATCACAAAATCTAGGGCGCCGTCAGTCCAGATCAGCCCCTACCCTCCATCTCATGACTACGACGGTATCCTCCGGATATCCGACGTGTCGGGTAATATCACCGGTCGGTAGTGCTCCCCTGCCAGGCTCAACGCCATCTCCTGCGATCTTCTTACCCCGGGGTACCGCACCGGGTCCACCATGTACCCGCAATCGGTCTCATCCGCCTCCTCGATTCGGGTTTCACATGTCACTCTCAGCACCGAGAAAAACACATGGTGAACGCACTGAAATATCATATCAAGGGTAACCGGGTTTTTAAAACATTTACATAATCTCTTTGAAATATCCACGGTTCCCAAATCCAGAAATATCACAGAAACAACATATCTCAATGCGTATAATCAGGAAGCATGATGTATGTGACATATAAATGGAATGCAAGTATAACAGTATGTCATGCAACATGGAATAATAGTATGCACATACAAGGGTCATATCCTGATGCAATAATACTACTGTGTAGTGACATGGCAATTACCGATGAAGATGTGTGTGAGCTGGCAAGTAAGTTTATGTGGAACATACGCATCATCGGTAATGGTGCTGGTGACCTAACAGCATGATATCAATAATGGAATATGAAACACAATAAGTATGCGATGCGGTGTAACAATAATAATATGCGGGTGCTGAATGCTAAAACACCATGATAGCTGAACTGCATCTAAAGTCATAAGTGTCATATAACTACACCACTGTAAGGTTGAGCTAAGCTAATATTAGGTAAGGGAAACCGCCTAACCTCTGAGTTGACACACACACACACACACACACACACATATAAACATATATAGTCGGTGATCCCGCCTCGATAATATCACATCCGATACCATATCTCTAAAATCAGTTATTCCCAAGTCAAGAGGGCGGATCAATCATCAAATATAGCTCGTACGTAAATCCGTCGTACTGCATCCCCAAATCTGGGTACGGGTCAATATCATATTCGTCATATCATTCATCTGGTATTCTCTTTATCAAATATCGTAATCTGGGTACTTACCTATGTCTAGTACAATGCTAACATCATTACTATAATCAAGATCTGATTACTGGTCGACAATCCCGTATAAATCGATATCATCAGCACATATCAGTATACCCCGCCAAAGGAGGCCTATTATAAATATCCTGTCATATCATATCATATCCTATCTCGTATCATAATCACATGTCGACCATTTTACATATTTATGTCACTATTCCTATGGCATCATTATCCCAAAATCCGCTAAAGCATCCGGACGTATCTTAAATAAAAATTTTATCATATCACCGATATCATAATCTCGTATCAATTATCATCGACTCATTTCCATCCCAAATATCATCCTCAAATCTGCATGTGAGCACATGGTCCCATACCCATGTGAACACATATCTATATAGAATCCCATAAGCACATATGAGTAAGGATGTATGCAAGTATGTATGTGTGTATAGGTATGTGTAGTGCGCCCACTACCTAGGGTCCGCAATACTAAACTAGTCCAACATACCAAAATCCATCCTAAGCATAAATAATATCCCAAACAACAATATAATAATTGTAGGTATGTATACGCATCCGTATACATCACCACGGACTGCGGGGGTGCTATACGCCATCCACCTGACTTCTCCCCGTAGATATAAATCTACTCACCTGAATTCTTCGTGTCGGTGTCGATGTCGTCTTCATCTTCTGCATCGCCTCGGATCGTCGCGGGGGTACCTACACATATCACACGTATCGCATCGCATCAAAACTAAATCGTAACTTAAAACGATACACGAAAACCAACACGATACGCTAAAATCCAATAGGTTAGAACCTATGGTTAGCCTTCGCAAAACAACCTGAAATCACTCGATATGGACGTACAAACGTCACACGCTCGAGATAACGCACAAATACCAAAATATGGAAATCAAAACATGGAAAACCAAGACAAAAAGTAAGGTAGCAACCCAAGAAAACGATCCCAGATTTCGTCTCAGGTGAAAACAAAGCGAGCAAACAAGTGAAGGGTGATGTACAGGGTGTATGTGACCTACGATAAAAGCCCAGACCATACCCTACACTAAGTTGCCGAGCCCCTTCAAGTGCAAAACCGGCCTGGCCGGCCTGGTGGTGTCCAGAGGGGTTCGTCTGCCTAGGGTGGTCTCCTGGTGTTCTAACTAAGCTCCTGTTGTTGTTCATTTTCCTCGTAATGACCCCGGATCACTCCAGATTCACCTGCACGCCATATACCCTCGCAAACCGACATGAAACTGTTCTGTTTTGGGTTCCATGTTTGAAATGTGTCGAATCTGGGTTAGATCTAGGCTTAACTGGTCTCAACAGTTCCTAATAAGGTTATACCAACATTCAAAACCAACACTTGGTCAAATCTCACTCAATTTTTCCTAAACTAGCACTAATCCACGTAATAACACGAAATTTTAGCTATATAACTAGAACTTGGCAAAATAGGAGTTTGGGTTGCGAGATTATACCTCGAGGGGGTCCTAGGAGGAAGGAGAAGGGAAGTAGAATGAGGTGAAGTGGGTTGGTGCTGCTGAAGTTCCTGCTTGTGGCTGTTTTTGCAGCTGCTGCTGCTTGCAACTCACTCTCTCTTTTGCTCTTCTTTCTCTTTTCTTTTTTTTTTTATGTGTTGCAGTAGCAGCTGCAACACTTGAAGAAGGGGGGGTATATATGGTGCATTGTGATGTGGTATGATGGGGGTGTTGTGCTGTGGTTAAAGGCTGATGTTGCTGTCGTCTTGCTAAAAAAAACATGGGCTGAAATGCAGCAGTAGGTGTAGGGGAGGGGCTGATTGGTGGCTGAAGTCAGCCATTGTGGGCTGATAAGTCATGTTGGGGGAGTGTGTAGGTCAGCTAGGGGGCTGATAAGTCTTGATGGGGGTGGGTAAGTCAGCTAGGGGGGCTGAAAAAGTGTTAGGGGCTGATGTAGATCATATATGGGGCTGAAAAGTCCTGATGGGGGAGTGTAGATCAGCTAGGGGGGCTGAAACATCATGATGGGGGTGTGTAGATCAGCTATGGGGCTGAAGTGTCATGATGGGTAGGCTGATGTTTACATCAGCTGCTGAATTTGTGCCGATGTAGCTGCTGTAGCTGCTGTTCTGGTGGCTAAAAATGCGCTGTTGATATTGGATGTGAGGCTGATGGTGTTGCAGCTTGTAGCAGCAGCTAGGGTGGCTGATGTGTGGGTGTATATGTCTGGTTTAGACAGGTTGGTACGTGTGTGTTTGAGAGGCAAACCAAAGTTTTGAAATGAGATGAGTTAACTCTCATCATCCCATTCACCATGAACCAAACCAACCCTGATTAACCCACTTAACTTAGCCAAATGGTTTAAAACTCACCATGGTCATCTAAACATGGTTCAACCCTAGGCCACCATGAGTCCAAAACATGAACCAAATGCAACAGGTGTGGAAATGTCATGTGCACATTGCACAAAAAGCCAAAAATCCAATTAGCGATTTTTTTATCGCGATTAACACTAAAGTCGCATATAATTCATCATAAAAACTGTAAAATGACATATTTCCACAAAATACCCTATTTTAGAATTTCCAAAATTTTCTCCGGAATTTTCACCATTTATCGGTATTTAATTACACCGACTATTAAAATATTCATTAAAAATTATGAAAATTCCCAAAAATAATATTTTATTTTTTTGAAATGTTACAGTCTTCCCCCCTTAAAGAAATTCGGTCTCCGAATTTAAATTTAAACCTCCCAATTCTAAAACATTTCAAATAAATGTCCGAGTCAACGGAGCTAGGAAATCATCAATACATAAAGGCATCATAGCGCAATACATGCGCATAAGTAACGAGCAGATAACTCGAAGTCAAAACTCCGTCAAGCATCTCGCAATCATCAGAGTCAAGGTGAAAACACGAATGCCAAATCCAAAGCAAAACCGATATGCTATAAATCGGGACTATACATGTACATATCAAATCCATACATGTAAATATCTGAAGGAAATGCATGCCAAATTCTTTAAAGTCGATGTGCAATGCGCATAACACTGCACAGCGGCGGATGTCTCTATAAGAAAATAGCCATATACGTATATATCTTTTGTTTAATATGCACGATCCGCCGTTTGAAAATAAATTTAGAAGGGTTTCCTCATTTTAAATGTCTTGTGTTATATCGGACACGTATGTAAATAATGAGACTATAGCTCGTTTTTTTTTTTTGGAAATCCTTTTGAAATCTATCAATGCATGCAAAATATACCCAGGCACTGTCCTCTGACTAGTCCTGCTCAGTACGAAAACATATAGCAAATATCATAAAAACGTACTGCTCTATAGAAACCAATCCAAGAATGCATATAAAAACCATGTGCGTCCGGTGCGCACGGAAATCAAAATCCATATATGTGCCAAGCAGGGGCACAAAAACGACATCAAGGTGCAACAGGTGTGCACGCAACATCTGTCATAGGCAATGCGTGTGCCTATCCGCAAAATCAGGTGCATCTGACATACCCGAAAAATCTCGATTTAGTGCATCTGGTATGCACCAAATCTCATCTCATAACATGCGCCCAACATGCGCTAAAAATCCAAATCCGGTGCATCCATCATGCACGAAATCATGAAATCCAATATCAAGCGCCGAACACGCGCAAAAATCCAGCCGGGTGCATAAAATGCACGAAACAAATATCGAGTATCACCCTCGAAATCGAAGTCCAGTGCATCCAAGTGCACGAAATATATGTCACCGCACTGTAAGCATACGTGAACTATACCGAGTGCAAAAACCAAATCGTGTGCGTGCATACGTACAAAATCAATTCCAATGTCTAAAACCCATAAAATCACAAACATGTGAAACCAAGGCACGAAAATGATATCAAGTGCAACAACAGTGCAAAAATCGTAATTACTCAATTATCAAAATCAAGTATGGCGGAATAGTTCCGCTCAAGCACATCCTCCAAGAATCTCTGGCCAACTGTCGTGATCACTCATAGCATATCTCGTCGACGATCCTGAAATCTGGCCTGCTGGTGTGCATAACATGACCATTCCTGGGTCCAAGTCTTCTCGTAAATTTATTCCAGAAAGGTCCTGTTGAGGTCTCTCCCAAATCTCGTCCCTGCCAAATGTCCGGGAGTCATCGTCCTTTACTAATTCTGTTTCTTGTTCCGGAACGGCTGCATACTTATCGCCACTCCTTCTGGAAGATATATCCAAGTACAATGCCTCGGCATGCGCATCGCATCTCTGATGTCGGCGGAGTGGAACGTCATTATATCCAGATCCTGTACGAACCTCTTACTCCACTTTTCTCTAATGTCGACTGCTTCGGACACGTCTTATCGTGGCTGCATGGACTGAGCTCCAACGGCTATCCTCGTATGTAGAGTTTCCCAAGAAGTGCATCTCACCACCTAGCATCCGAATGAAGTCGAACCATTCGATCGATTCGTCAAAACCTCATAATCCTCCAAGATCTCAACATCTTGGGTACAGTATAATAGTATCACGTACATACCACAGCATCGGTGGTCCAGCCGTAGAAGGGCAAACACAAGCCTCACTAATGGTGCCGCAGAACTGCCGCAAACCATAAGGTTCAAAGGCTTTCACACGGTCATTAAGTCGAGTTAGGGTTTCATTCTTCTAGAGGGACCATAGAATTGCCTGCATGTCTTTCCAAATACTTTAAACTTGAAATAATAGGTTTCTGACATTCGATCGTCTCTGTCGACTCTCAATGTCTCTGTGTGAAGTCGTCTCTAGCTGGAATCAATCTATCTGATGACCTCGCATCGGGGTAGCGAACGATCCATATGTCCTAGTCATTCATCCTCGGTGACTTCTATCAACTCTTAGTACTACTCGTACTGCAATAGCTCCAACATCTGGGGGAATATCTCATCGTTCGCAGCAATAACTAGCTCATTCGTCTGCATGCTGAACCGTGCCTCAATCATCATGAGCAAGCAATACGCCAACGGTCATCAAAGTCTGGCTGGCCTCTACCGGTGGCTCAATCCTCTGGTGCTAATCCGTACGTCTGAGTAATCTCATACAGCGATCCATCCAACGCTCGTGGCGCAGAAACACAATCAAAGACACATCTTTACAATCGTGTGTCGCCAGAATTACGCCCTGGTCAGTCCTCGTTCGTGACGAGCTCATGCTGACCGCAACTCTAGCCGTAGCTCTCCCTGCCCGTAATCGTGGCAGCAAAATCGTACTGGCACTGATGAGGCTAGATCAGGAATGAATATGATACTGAACAAAGAAATGTACATCATAAGGCTCCTTAAGTGGAGTGGCGTATCGTAAATATGCCGCGGAACATACCAACGGTACGTCACTCTACTTTAGTCACCTATTCCATCAACCAAGGGTCATCCTATGCTCCGAAGGTAAAACCTAACGCTTTGATACCAACTTTGTCACGACCTGAAATTTCGGAACATGACCGGCACTTAAGTTACGAAACGTCTCAAGGCGTCCGTAAATTAAGTAAGCCGAAAACCAGAAATCCAAACCAAGAGAAGTAGTAGAGTGTAGGAAAAACCATATGTGAATCAACCTGTAGCAACATAATATACAACGCCTAAAGGCGAGGATCACAATAGAAAAGGGAACTCCAACCAGCATGAAATCCATGGAAATATAACGCGCGACTCTAAGGTCGAAAAAATAAACATCACCGGTCTCTATCTCAAATAAATACATGTTTGGTTGATGGGTCTTCTAGATACAACTGAAATATAATATACAATGTATAATGATTGGTACGATACCAATAAACCCACCTACTAGCAAGTCACCCGGAAATGGAAATAGTGCCAGCAAAGCCGTAATGAAATCCGTACGGCAACACCTGCATGAAACTGGGGCACAACGGGGGTGAGTTGCCAACTCGTGAGTAGAAAAAGATCTACGAACAGAAAATCGCATGTATGACGCAATCCTAGGTCATATGATCATAATATATAATCCTCAAATATATAACCAGTAATCTCTAACCATGGCTAGGGTAAATATCTAACCCAAGTGTAATCCCATGTGTCCATGTCAGTGCATCAGGTAACAATGTATCATATAGATGATGTATGAATGCATGAAACAGAATGCATGTACTGAAGAAAACCGCTTTCATAATTTGTGAGATTTCTGTATGTTTAAAATGTGGTATCATAAATGAAATCAGCAAAAACAGTGCCTAGCATAGGCACAAAACATAAGTCTCGGTATCTCGATACCTCTGTATCACAATCTCTGTACCTCAATATCTCGAAATCTCAATGTCTCAATCACAAAATCTAGGGCGCCGTCAGTCCAGATCGGCCCCTACCATCCATCTCATGACTACGATGGTATCCTCCGGATATCCGACGTGTCGGGTAATATCACCGGTCGGTAGTGCTCCTCTGCCAGGCTCAACGCCATCTCCTGCGATCTTCTTACCCCGGGGTACCGCACCGGGTCCACCATGTACCCGCAATCGGTCTCATCCGCCTCCTCGATTCGGGTTTCACATGTCACTCTCAGCACCGAGAAAACATATGGTGAACGCACTGAAATATCATATCAAGGGTAACCGGGTTTTTAAAATATTTACATAATCTCTTTGAAATATCCACGGTTCCCAAATCCAGAAATATCACAGAAACAACATATCTCAATGCGTATAATCAGGAAGCATGATGTATGTGACATATAAATGGAATGCAAGTATAACAGTATGTCATGCAACATGGAATAATAGTATGCACATACAAGGGTCATATCCTGATGCAATAATACTACTGTGTAGTGACATGTCAATTACCGATGAAGATGTGTGTGAGCTGGCAAGTAAGTGTTTGTGGAACATACGCATAATCGGTAATGGTGCCGGTGTCCTAACAGCATGATATCAATAATGGAATATGAAACACAATAAGTATGCGATGCGGTGTAACAATAATAATATGCGGGAGCTGAATGCTAAAACACCATGATAGCTGAACTGCATCTAAAGTCATAAGTGTCATATAGCTACACCACTATAAGGTTGAGCTAAGCTAACAATAGGTAAGGGAAACCGCCTAACCTCTGAGTCGATACACACACACACACACACATATATATACACACACATATATAGTCGGTGATCCCGCCTCGATAATATCACAACCGATACCATATCTCTAAAATCAGTTTTTCCCAAGTCAAGAGGGCGGATCAATCATCAAATATAGCTCGTACGTAAATCCGTCGTACGGCATCCCCAAATCTGTGTACGGGTCAATATCATATTCGTCATATCATTCATCTGGTATTCTCTTTATCAAATATCGTAATCTGGGTACTTACCTATGTCTAGTACAATACTAACATCATTACTATAATCAAGATCTGATTACTGGTCGATAATCCCGTATAAATCGATATCATCAGCACATATCAGTATACCCCGCCCAAGGCGGCCTATTATAAATATCCTGTCATATCATATAATATCCTATCTCGTATCATAATCACATGTCGACCATTTTACATATTTATGTCACTATTCCTTTGGCATCATTATCCCAAAATCCGCTAAAGCATCCGGACGTATCTTAAATAAATTTTTTATCATATCACGGATATCATAATCTCGTATCAATTATCATCGACTCATTTCCATCCCAAATATCATCCTCAAATCTGCATGTGAGCACATGGTCCCATACCCATGTGAACACATATCTATATAGAATCCCATAAGCACATATGAGTAAGGATGTATGCAAGTATGCATGTGTGTATAGGTATGTGTAGTGCGCCCACTACCTAAGGTCCGCAATACTAAACTAGTCCAACATACCAAAATCCATCCTAAGCATAAATAATATCCTAAACAACAATATAATAATTGTAGGTATGTATACGCATCCGTATACATCACCACGGACTGCGGGGGTGCTATACGCCATCTACTCGACTTCTCCCCATAGATATAAATCTACTCACCTGAATTCTTCGTGTCGGTGTCGATGTCGTCTTCATCTTCTGCATCGCCTCGGATCGTCGCGGGGGTACCTACACATATCACACGTATCGCATCGCATCAAAACTAAATCGTAACTTAAAACGATACGCGAAAACCAACACGATACGCTAAAATCCAATATGTTAGAACCTATGGTTAGCCTTCGCAAAACAACCTGAAATCACTCGATATGGACGTACAAACGTCACACGATCGAGATAACGCACAAATACCGAAATATGGAAATCAAAACATGGAAAACCAAGACTAAAAGTAAGGCAGCAACCCAAGAAAACGATCCCAGATTTCGTCTCAGGTGAAAACAAAGCGAGCAAACAAGTCAAGGGTGATGTACAAGGTGTATGTGACCTACGATAAAAGCCCAGACCATACCCTACACTAAGTGGCCGAGCCCCTTGAAGTGCAAAACCGGCTTGGCCGGCCTGGTGGTGTCCAGAGGGGTTCGTCTGCCTAGGGTGGTCTCCTGGTGTTGTTCATTTTCCTCGTAATGACCCCGGATCACTCCAGATTCACCTGCACGCCATATACCCTCGCAAACCGACATGAAACTGTTATGTTTTGGGTTCTATGTTTGAAATGTGTCGAATCTGGGTTAGATCTAAGCTAACTGGTCTCAACAGTTCCTAATAAGGTTATACCAACATTCAAAACCAACACTTGGTCAAATCTCACTCAATTTTTCCTAAACTAGCACTAATCCACGTAATAACACGAAATTTCAGCTATATAACTAGAACTTGGCAAAATAGGAGTTTGGGTTGCGAGATTATACCTTGAGGGGGTCCTAGGAGGAAGGAGAAGGGAAGGAGAATGAGGTGAAGTGGGTTGGTGCTGCTGAAGTTCCTGCTTGTGGCTGTTTCTGCAGCTGCTGCTGCTTGCAACTCACTCTCTCTTTTGCTCTTCTTTCTCTTTTCTTTTTTTTATGTGTTGCAGTAGCAGCTGCAACACTTGAAGAAAGGGGGGTATATATGGTGCATTGTGATGTGGTATGATGGGGGTGTTGTGCTGTGGTTAAAGGCTGATGCTGCTGTCGTTTTGCTAAAAAAACCATGGGCTGAAATGCAGCAGTAGGTGTAGGGGAGGGGCTGATTGGTGGCTGAAGTCAGCCATTGTGGGCTGATAAGTCATGTTGGGGGGTGTGTAGGTCAGCTAGGGGGCTGATAAGTCTTGATGGGGGTGGGTAAGTCAGCAAGGGGGCTGAAAAAGTGTTAGGGGCTGATGTAGATCAGATATGGGGCTGAAAAGTCCTGATGGGGGAGTGTAGATCAGCTAGGGGGGCTGAAACATCATGATGGGGGTGTGTAGATCAGCTATGGGGCTGAAGTGTCATGATGGGTAGGCCGATGTTTACATCAGCTGCTGAATTTGTGCCGATGTAGTTGCTGTAGCTGCTGTTCTGGTGGCTAAAAATGCGCTGTTGATATTGGATGCGAGGCTGATGGTGTTGCAGCTTGTAGCAGCAGCTAGGGTGGCTGATGTGTGGGTGTATATGTCTGGTTTGGACAAGTTGGTACGTGTGTGTTTGAGAGGCAAACCAAAGTTTTGAAATGAGATGAGTTAACTCTCATCATCACATTCACCATGAACCAAACCAACCCTGATTAACCCACTTAACTTAGCCAAATGGTTTAAAACTCACCATGGTCATCTAAACATGGTTCAACCCTAGGCCACCATGAGTCCAAAACATGAACCAAATGCGACAGGTGTGGAAATGTCATGTGCACATTGCACAAAAAGCCAAAAATCCAATTAGCGATTTTTTTATCGCGATTAACACTAAAGTCGCATATAATTCATCATAAAAACTGTAAAATGACATATTTCCACAAAATACCCTATTTTAGAATTTCCAAAATTTTCTCCGGAATTTTCACCATTTATCGGTATTTAATTACATCGATTATTAAAATATTCATTAAAAATTATGAAAATTCCCAAAAATAATATTTTATTTTTTTGAAATGTTACAGTCTTCCCCCCTTAGAGAAATTCGGTCCCCGAATTTAAATTTAAACCTCCCAATTCTAAAACATTTCAAATAAATGTCCAAGTCAACGGAGCTACGAAATCATCAATACATAAAGGCATCATAGCGCAATACATGCGCTTGAGTAACGAGCAGATAACTCGAAGTCAAAACTCCGTCAAGCATCTCGCAATCATCGGAGTCAAGGTGAAAACATGAATGCCAAATCCAAAGCAAAACCGATATGCTATAAATCGGGACTATACATGTACATATCAAATCCATACATGTAAATATCTGAAGGAAATGCATGCCAAATTCTTTAAAGTCGATGTGCAATGCGCATAACACAGCACACCGGCGGACGTCTCTATAAGAAAATAGCCATATACGTATATATCTTTTGTTTAATATCCACGATCCGCCGTTTGAAAATAAATTTAGAAGGGTTTCCTCATTTTAAATGTTTTGTGTCATATCGGACACGTATGTAAATAATGAGACTATAGCTTTTTTTTTTGGAAATCCCTTTGAAATCTATCAATGCATGCAAAATATACCCAGGCACTGTCCTCTGACTAGTCCTGCTCAGTACGAAAACACATAGCAAATATCATAAAAACGTACTGCTCTATAGAAACCAATCCAAGAATGCATATAAAAACCATGTGCGTCCGGTGCGCACGGAAATCAAAATCCATATATGTGCCAAGCAGGTGCACAAAAACGACATCAAGGTGCAACAGGTGTGCACGCAACATCTGTCATAGGCAATGCGTGTGCCTGACCGCAAAATCAGGTGCATCTGACATGCTCGAAAAATCTCGATTTAGTGCATCTGGTATGCACCAAATCTCATCTCATAACATGCGCCCAACATGCGCTAAAAATCCAAATCCGGTGCATCCATCATGCACGAAATCATGAAATCCAATATCAAGTGCCGAACACGCGCAAAAATCCAGTCGGGTGCATAAAATGCACGAAACAAATATCGAGCATCACCCTCGAAATCGAAGTCCAGTGCATCCAAGTGCACGAAATATATGTCACTGCACTGTAAGCATACGTGAACTATACAGAGTGCAAAAACCAAATCGTGTGCGTGCATACGCACAAAATCAACTCCAATGTCTAAAACCCATAAAATCACAAACATGTGAAATCAAGGCACGAAAATGATATCAAGTGCAACAACAGTGCAAAAATCGTAATTACTCAATTATCAAAATCAAGTATGGCGGAATAGTTCCGCTCAAGCACATCCTCCAAGAATCTCTGGCCAACTGCCGTGATCACTCATAGCATATCTCGTCGACGATCCTGAAATCTGGCCTGCTGGTGTGCATAACATGACCATTCCTGGGTCCAAGTCTTCTCGTAAATTTATTCCAGAAAGGTCCTGTCGAGGTCTCTCCCAAATCTCGTCCCTGCCAAATGTCCGGGAGTCATCGTCCTTTACTAATTCTGTTTCTTGTTCTGGAACGGCTGCATACTTATCGCGACTCCTTCTGGAAGATATATCCAAGTACAATGCCTCGGCATGCGCATCGCATCTCTGATGTCGGCGGAGTGGAACGTCATTATATCCAGATCCTGTACGAACCTCTTACTCCACTTTTCTCTAATGTCGACTGCTTCGGACTCGTCTTATCGTGGCTGCATGGACTGAGCTCCAACGGCTATCCTCGTATCTGGAGTTTCCCAAGAAGTGCATCTCACCACCTAGCATCCGAATGAAGTCGAACCATTCGATCGATTCGTCAAAACCTCATAATCTCCAAGATCTCAACATCTTGGGTACAGTATAATAGTATCGCGTACATACCACAGTATCGGTGGTCCAGCCGTAGAAGGGCAAATCCAAGCCTCACTAATGGTGCCGCAGAACTGCCGCAAACCATAAGGTTCAAAGGCTTTCACACGGTCATTAAGTCGAGTTAGGGTTTCATTCTTCTAGAGGGACCATAGAATTGCCTGGATGTCTTTCCAAATACTTTAAACTTGGAATAATAGGTTTCTGACATTCGATCGTCTCTGTCGACTCTCAACGTCTCTGCGTGAAGTCGTCTCTAGCTGGAATCAATCTATCTGATGACCTCGCATCGGGGTAGCGAACGATCCACATGTCCTAGTCATTCATCCTCGATGACTTCTATCATCTCTTAGTCCTACTCGTTCTGCAATAGCTCCAACATCTGGGAGAATATCTCGTCGTTCACAGCAACAACTAGCTCATTCGTCTGCATGCTGAACCGTGCCTCAATCATCATGAGCAAGCAATACGCCAACGGTCATCAAAGTCTGGCTGGCCTCTACCGGTGGCTCAATCCTCTGGTGCTAATCTGTACGTCCGAGTAATCTCATACAGCGATCCATCAAACGCTCGTGGCGCAAAAACACAATCAAAGACACATCTCTGCAATCGTGTGTTGCCAGAATTACGCCCTGGTCAGTCCTCGTTCGTGACGAGCTCATGCTGACCGCAACTCTAGCCATAGCTCTCCCTGCCCGTAATCGTGGCAACAAAATCGTACTGGCACTGATGAGGCTAGATCAGGAATGAATATGATACTGAACAAAGAAATGTACATCCTAAGGCTCCTTAAGTGGAGTGGCGTATCGTAAATATGCCGCGGAACATACCAACGGTACGTCACTCTACTTTAGTCACCTATTCCATCAACCAAGGGTCATCCTACGCTCCGAAGGTAAAACCTAACGCTTTGATACCAACTTTGTCACGACCCGAAATTTCGGAACATGACCGGCACTTAAGTTACGAAACGTCTCAAGGCGTCCGTAAAATAAGTAAGCCGAAGCCCAGAAATCCAAACCAAGAGAAGTAGTAGAGTATAGGAAAAACCATATGTGAATCAACCTGTAGCAACATAATATACAACGCCTAAAGGCGAGGATCACAACAGAAAAGGGAACTCCAACCAGCATGAAATCCATGGAAATATAACGCGCGACTCTAAGGTCGAAAAAATAAACATCACCGGTCTCTATCTCAAATAAATACATGTTTGGTTGATGGGTCTTCTAGATACAACTGAAATATAATATACAATGTATAATGATGGGTACGATACCAATAAACCCACCTACCAGCAAGTCACCCGGAAATGGAAATAGTGCCAGCAAAGCCGTAATGAAATCCGTACGGCAACACCTGCATAAAACTGGGGCACAACGGAGGTGAGTTGCCAACTCGTGAGTAGAAAAAGATCTACGAATAGAAAATCGCATGTATGACGCAATCCTAGGTCATACGATCATAATATATAATCCTCAAATATATAACCTGTAATCTCTAACCATGGCTAGGGTAAATATCTAACCCAAGTGTAATCCCATGTGTCCATGTCAGTGCATCAGGTAACAATGTATCATATAGATGATGTATGAATGCATGAAACAGAATGCATGTACTGAAGAAAACCGCTTTCATAATTTGTGAGATTTCTGTATGTTTAAAATGAGGTATAATAAATGAAATCAGCAAAAACAGTGCCTAGCATAGGCACAAAACATAAGTCTCAGTATCTCGATACCTCTGTATCACAATCTCTGTACCTCAATATCTCGAAATCTCAATGTCTCAATCACAAAATCTAGGGCGCCGTCAGTCCAGATCGGCCCCTACCATCCATCTCATGACTACGACGGTATCCTCCGGATATCCGACGTGTCGGGTAATATCACCGGTCGATAGTGCTCCCCTGCCAGGATCAACGCCATCTCCTGCGATCTTCTTGCCCCGGGATACCGCACCGGATCCACCATGTACCCGCAATCGGTCTCATCCGCCTCCTCGATTCGGGTTTCACATGTCACTCTCAGCACCGAGAAAACATATGGTGAACGCACTGAAATATCATATCAAGGGTAACCGGGTTTTTAAAACATTTACATAATCTCTTTGAAATATCCACGGTTCCCAAATCCAGAAATATCACAGAAACAACATATCTCAATGCGTATAATCAGGAAGCATGATGTATGTGACATATAAATGGAATGCAAGTATAACAGTATGTCATGCAACATGGAATAATAGTATGCACATACAAGGGTCATATCCTGATGCAATAATACTACTGTGTAGTGACATGGCAATTACCGATGAAGATGTGTGTGAGCTGGCAAGTAAGTGTATGTGGAATATACGCATCATCGGTAATGGTGCTGGTGTCCTAACAGCATGATATCAATAATGGAATATGAAACACAATAAGTATGCGATGCGGTGTAACAATAATAATATGCGGGAGCTGAATGCTAAAACACCATGATAGCTGAACTGCATCTAAAGTCATAAGTGTCATATAGTTACACCACTATAAGGTTGAGCTAAGCTAACAATAGGTAAGGGAAACCGCCTAAGCTCTGAGTCGATACACACACACACACACACACACACACACACACACACACATATATATATATACATATATAGTCGGTGATCCTGCCTCGATAATATCACATCCGATACCATATCTCTAAAATCAGTTATTCCCAAGTCAAGAGGGCGGATCAATCATCAAATATAGCTCGTACGTAAATCCGTCGTACGGCATCCCCAAATCTGGGTACGGGTCAATATCATATTCGTCATATCATTCATCTGGTATTCTCTTTACCAAATATCGTAATCTGGGTACTTACTTATGTCTAGTACAATGCTAACATCATTACTATAATAAAGATCTGATTACTGGTCGACAATCCCGTATAAATCGATATCATCAGCACATATCAGTATACCCCGCCCAAGGCGGCCTATTATAAATATCCTGTCATATCATATCATATCCTATCTCGTATCATAATCATATGTCGACCATTTTACATATTTATGTCACTATTCCTATGGCATCATTATCCCAAAATCCGCTAAAGCATCCGGACGTATCTTAAATAAAATTTTTATCATATCACCGATATCATAATCTCGTATCAATTATCATCGACTCATTTCCATCCCAAATATCATCCTCAAATATGCATGTGAGCACATGGTCCCATACCTATGTGAACACATATCTATATAGAATCCCATAAGCACATATGAGTAAGGATGTATGCAAGTATGTATGTGTGTATAGGTATGTGTAGTGCGCCCACTACCTAGGGTCCGCAATACTAAACTAGTCCAACATACCAAAATCCATCCTAAGCATAAATAATATCCCAAACAACAATATAATAATTGTAGGTATGTATACGCGTCCGTATACATCACCACGGACTGCGGGGGTGCTATATGCCATCCACCCGACTTCTCCCCGTAGATATAAATCTACTCACCTGAATTCTTCGTGTCGGTGTCGATGTCGTCTTCATCTTCTGCATCGCCTCGGATCATCGCGGGGGTACCTACACATATCACACGTATCGTATCGCATCAAAACTAAATCGTAACTTAAAACGATACGCGAAAACCAACACGATACGCTAAAATCCAATAGGTTAGAACCTATGGTTAGCTTTCGTAAAACAACCTGAAATCACTCGATATGGACGTACAAACGTCACACGATCGAGATAACGCACAAATACCGAAATATGGAAATCGAAACATGGAAAACCAAGACTAAAAGTAAGGCAGCAACCCAAGAAAACGATCCCAGATTTCGTCTCAGGTGAAAACAAAGCGAGCAAACAAGTCAAGGGTGATGTACAGGGTGTATGTGACCTATGATAAAAGCCCAGACCATACCCTACACTAAGTGGCCGAGCCCCTTCAAGTGCAAAACCGGACTGGCCGGCCTGGTGGTGTCCAGAGGGGTTCGTCTGCCTAGGGTGGTGTCCTGGTGCTGTTCATTTTCCTCGTAATAACCCCGGATCACTCCAGATTCACCTGCACGCTATATACCCTCGCAAACCGACATGAAACTGTTCTGTTTTGGGTTCCATGTTTGAAATGTGTCGAATCTGGGTTAGATCTAGGCTTAACTGGTCTCAACAGTTCCTAATAAGGTTATACCAACATTCAAAACCAACACTTGGTCAAATCTCACTCAATTTTTCCTAAACTAGCACTAATCCACGTAATAACACGAATTTCAGCTGTATAACTAGAATTTGGCAAAATAGGAGTTTGGGTTGCGAGATTATACCTCGAGGGGGTCCTAGGAGGAAGGAGAAGGGAAGGAGAATGAGGTGAAGTGGGTTGGTGCTGCTGAAGTTCCTGCTTGTGGCTGTTTCTGCAGCTGCTGCTGCTTGCAACTCACTCTCTCTTTTGCTCTTCTTTCTCTTTTATTTTTTTTTATGTGTTGCAGTAGCATCTGCAACACTTGAAGAAGGGGGGTATATATGGTGCATTGTGATGTGGTATGATGGGGGTGTTGTGCTGTGGTTAAAGGCTGATGCTGCTGTCGTTTTGCTAAAAAAACCATGGGCTGAAATGCAGCAGTAGGTGTAGGGGAGGGGCTGATTGGTGGCTGAAGTCAGCCATTGTGGGCTGATAAGTCATGTTGGGGGAGTGTGTAGGTCAGCTAGGGGGCTGATAAGTCTTGATGGGGGTGGGTAAGTCAGCTAGGGGGGCTGAAAAAGTGTTAGGGGCTGATGTAGATCAGATATGGGGCTGAAAAGTCCTGATGGGGGAGTGTAGATCAGCTAAGGGGGCTGAAACATCATGATGGGGGTGTGTAGATCAGCTATGGGGCTGAAGTGTCATGATGGGTAGGCTGATGTTTACATCAGCTGCTGAATTTGTGCCGATGTAGCTGCTGTAGCTGATGTTCTGGTGGCTAAAAATACGCTGTTGATATTGGATGTGAGGCTGATGGTGTTGCAGCTTGTAGCAGCAGCTAGGGTGGCTGATGTGTGGGTGTATATGTCTGGTTTAGACAGGTTGGTACGTGTGTGTTTGAGAGGCAAACCAAAGTTTTGAAATGAGATGAGTTAACTCTCATCATCCCATTCACCATGAACCAAACCAACCCTGATTAACCCACTTAACTTAGCCAAATGGTTTAAAACTCACCATGGTCATCTAAACATAGTTGAACCCTAGGCCACCATGAGTCCAAAACATGAACCAAATGCGACAAGTGTGGAAATGTCATGTGCACATTGCACAAAAAGCCAAAAATCCAATTAGCGATTTTTTTATCGCGATTAACACTAAAGTCGCATATAATTCATCATAAAAACTGTAAAATGACATATTTCCACAAAATACCCTATTTTAGAATTTCCAAAATTTTCTCCGGAATTTTCACCATTTATCGGTATTTAATTACACCGACTATTAAAATATTCATTAAAAATTATGAAAATTCCCAAAAATAATATTTTATTTTTTTGAAATGTTACAGTCTTCCCCCTTAAAGAAATTCGGTCCCCGAATTTAAATTTAAACCTCCCAATTCTAAAACATTTCAAATAAATGTCCAAGTCAACGGAGCTATGAAATCATCAATACATAAAGGCATCATAGCGCAATACATGCGCATGAGTAACGAGCAGATAACTCGAAGTCAAAACTCCGTCAAGCATCTCGCAATTATCGGAGTCAAGGTGAAAACATGAATGCCAAATCCAAAGCAAAACCGATATGCTATAAATCGGGATTATACATGTACATATCAAATCCATACATGTAAATATCTGAAGGAAATGCATGCCAAATTCTTTAAAGTCGATGTGCAATGAGCATAACACTGCACAGCGGCGGACGTCTCTATAAAAAAATAGCCATATACGTATATATCTTTTGTTTAATATGCACGATCCGCCGTTTGAAAATAAATTTAGAAGGGTTTCCTCATTTTAAATGTCTTGTGTCATATCGGACACGTATGTAAATAATGAGACTATACCTCGTTTTTTTTTTTGAAATCCCTTTGAAATCTATCAATGCATGCAAAATATACCCAGGCACTGTCCTCTGACTAGTCCTGCTCAGTACGAAAACACATAGCAAATATCATAAAAACGTACTGCTCTATAGAAACCAATCCAAGAATGCATATAAAAACCCTGTGCGTCCGGTGCGCACGGAAATCAAAATCCATATATGTGCCAAGCAGGTGCACAAAAACGACATCAAGGTGCAACAGGTGTGCACGCAACATCTGTCATAGGCAACGCGTGTGCCTGACCGCAAAATCAGGTGCATCTGACATGCCCGAAAAATCTCGATTTAGTGCATCTGGTATGCACCAAATCTCATCTCATAACATGCGCCCAACATGCGCTAAAAATCCAAATCCGGTGCATCCATCATGCACGAAATCATGAAATCCAATATCAAGCGTCAAACACGCGCAAAAATCCAGTCGGGAGCATAAAATGCACGAAACAAATATCGAGCATCACCCTCAAAATCGAAGTCCAGTGCATCCAAGTGCACGAAATATATGTCACTGCACTGTAAGCATACGTGAACTATACCGAGTGCAAAAACCAAATCGTGTGCATGCATACGCACAAAATCAACTCCAATGTCTAAAACCCATAAAATCACAAACATGTGAAACCATGGCACGAAAATGATATCAAGTGCAACAACAGTGCAAAAATCGTAATTACTCAATTATCAAAATCAAGTATGGCGGAATAGTTCCGCTCAAGCACATCCTCCAAGAATCTCTGGCCAACTGTCGTGATCACTCATAGCATATCTCGTCGACGATCCTGAAATCTGGCCTGCTGGTGTGCATAACATGACCATTCCTGGGTCCAAGTCTTCTCGTAAATTTATTCCAGAAAGGTCATGTCGAGGTCTCTCCCAAATCTCGTCCCTGCCAAATGTCCGGGAGTCATCGTCCTTTACTAATTCTGTTTCTTGTTCCGGAACGGCTGCATACTTATCGCGACTCCTTCTGGAAGATATATCCAAGTACAATGCCTCGGCATGCGCATCGCATCTCTGATGTCGGCGGAGTGGAACGTCATTATATCCAGATCCTATACGAACCTCTTACTCCACTTTTCTCTAATGTCGACTGCTTCGGACTCGTCTTATCATGGCTGCATGGACTGAGCTCCAACGGCTATCCTCGTATCTGGAGTTTCCCAAGAAGTGCATCTCACCACCTAGCATCCGAATGAAGTCGAACCATTCGATCGATTCGTCAAAATCTCATAATCCTCCAAGATCTCAACATCTTGGGTACAGTATAATAGTATCGCGTACATACCAAAGCATCGGTGGTCCAGCCGTAGAAGGGCAAACCCAAGCCTCACTAATGGTGCCGCAGAACTGCCGCAAACCATAAGGTTCAAAGGCTTTCACACGGTCATTAAGTCGAGTTAGGGTTTCATTCTTCTAGAGGGACCATAGAATTGCCTGGATGTCTTTCCAAATACTTTAAACTTGGAATAATAGGTTTCTGACATTCGATCGTCTCTGTCGACTCTCAACGTCTCTGCGTGAAGTCGTCTCTAGCTGGAATCAATCTATCTGATGACCTCACATCGGGGTAGCGAACGATCCACATGTCCTAGTCATTCATCCTCGGTGACTTCTATCATCTCTTAGTACTACTCGTACTGCAATAGCTCCAACATCTGGGGGAATATCTCGTCGTTCGCAGCAACAACTAGCTCATTCAACTGCATGCTGAACCGTGCCTCAATCATCATGAGCAAGCAATACGCCAACGGTCATCAAAGTCTGGCTGGCCTCTACCGGTGGCTCAATCCTCTGGTGCTAATCCGTACGTCCGAGTAATCTCATACAGCGATCCATCCAACGCTCGTGGCGCAAAAACATAATCAAAGACACATCTCTGCAATCGTGTGTCGCCAGAATTACGCCCTGGTCAGTCCTCGTTCGTGATGAGCTCATGCTGACCGCAACTCTAGCCGTAGCTCTCCCTGCCCGTAATCGTGGCAGCAAAATTGTACTGGCACTGATGAGGCTATATCAGGAATGAATATGATACTGAACAAAGAAATGTACATCCAAAGGCTCCTTAAGTGGAGTGGCGTATCGTAAATATGCCGCGGAACATACCAACGGTACGTCACTCTACTTTAGTCACCTATTCCATCAACCAAGGGTCATCCTACGCTCCGAAGGTAAAACCTGACGCTTTGATACCAACTTTGTCACGACCCGAAATTTCGGAACATGACCGGCACTTAAGTTACGAAACGTCTCAAGGCGTCCGTAAATTAAGTAAGCCGAAGCCCAGAAATCCAAACCAAGAGAAGTAGTAGAGTGTAGGAAAAACCATATATGAATCAACCTGTAGCAACATAATATACAACGCCTAAAGGCGAGGATCACAACAGAAAAGGGAACTCCAACCAGCATGAAATCCATGGAAATATAACGCGCGACTCTAAGGTCGAAAAAATAAACATCACCGGTCTCTATCTCAAATAAATACATGTTTGGTTGATGGGTCTTCTAGATACAACTGAAATATAATATACAATGTATAATGATGGGTACGATACCAATAAACCCACCTATTAGCAAGTCACCCGGAAATGGAAATAGTGCCAGCAAAGCCGTAATGAAATCCGTACGGCAACACCTGCATGAAACTGGGGCACAACGGGGGTGAGTTGCCAACTCGTGAGTAGAAAAAGATCTACGAACAGAAAATCGCAAGTATGACGCAATCCTAAGTCATACGATCATAATATATAATCCTCAAATATATAACCAGTAATCTCTAACCATGGCTAGGGTAAATATCTAACCCAAGTGTAATCCCATGTGTCCATGTCAGTGCATCAGGTAACAATGTATCATATAGATGATGTATGAATGCATGAAACAGAATGCATGTACTGAAGAAAACCGCTTTCATAATTTGTGAGATTTCTGTATGTTTAAAATGAGGTATCATAAATGAAATCAGCAAAAACAGTGCCTAGCATAGGCACAAAACATAAGTCTCAGTATCTCGATACCTCTGTATCACAATCTCTGTACCTCAATATCTCGAAATCTCAATGTCTCAATCACAAAATCTAGGGCGCCGTCAGTCCAGATCGGCCCCTACCATCCATCTCATGACTACGACGGTATCCTCCGGATATCCGACGTGTCGGGTAATATCACCGGTCGGTAGTGCTCCCCTGCCAGGCTCAACGCCATCTCCTACAATCTTCTTGCCCCGGGGTACCGCACCGGGTCCACCATATACCCGCAATCGGTCTCATCCGCCTCCTCGATTCGGGTTTAACATGTCACTCTCTGCACCGAGAAAACACATGGTGAACGCACTGAAATATCATATCAAGGGTAACCGGGTTTTTAAAACATTTACATAATCTCTTTGAAATATCCACGGTTCCCAAATCCAGAAATATCACAGAAACAACATATCTCAATGCGTATAATCAGGAAGCATGATGTATGTGACATATAAATGGAATGCAAGTATAACAGTATGTCATGCAACATGGAATAATAGTATGCACATACAAGGGTCATATCCTGATGCAATAATACTACTGTGTAGTGACATGGCAATTACTGATGAAGATGTGTGTGAGCTGGCAAGTAAGTGTATGTGGAACATACGCATCATCGGTAATGGTGCTGGTGTCCTAACAGCATGATATCAATAATGGAATATGAAACACAATAAGTATGCGATGCGGTGTAACAATAATAATATGCGGGAGCTGAATGCTAAAACACCATGATAGCTGAACTGCATCTAAAGTCATAAGTGTCATATAGCTACACCACTATAAGGTTGAGCTAAGCTAACAATAGGTAAGGGAAACTGCCTAACCTCTGAGTCGATACACACACACACACACACACACACACACACACACACACACACACACACACACATATATATACATATATTGTCGGTGATCCCGCCTCGATAATATCACATCCGATACCATATCTCTAAAATCAGTTATTCCCAAGTCAAGAGGGCGGATCAATCATCAAATATAGCTCGTACGTAAATCCGTCGTACGGCATCCCCAAATCTGGGTACGGGTCAATATCATATTCGTCATATCATTCATCTGCTATTCTCTTTATCAAATATCGTAATCTGGGTACTTACCTATGTCTAGTACAATGCTAACATCATTACTATAATCAAGATCTGATTACTGGTCGACAATCCCGTATAAATCGATATCATCAGCACATATCAGTATACCCCGCCCAAGGCGGCCTATTATAAATATCCTGTCATATCATATCATATCCTATCTCGTATCATAATCACATGTCGACCATTTTACATATTTATGTCACTATTCCTATGGCATCATTATCCCAAAATCCGCTAAAGCATCCGGACGTATCTTAAATAAAATTTTTATCATATCACCAACATCATAATCTCGTATCAATTATCATCGACTCATTTCCATCCCAAATATCATCCTCAAATCTGCATGTAAGCACATGGTCCCATACCCATGTGAACACATATCTATACAAAATCCCATAAGCACATATGAGTAAGGATGTATGCAAGTATGTATGTATGTATAGGTATGTGTAGTGCGCCCACTACCTAGGGTCCGCAATACTAAACTAGTCCAACATACCAAAATCCATCCTAAGCATAAATAATATCCCAAACAACAATATAATAATTGTAGGTATGTATACGCATCCGTATACATCACCACGGACTGCGGGGGTGCTATACGCCATCCACCCGACTTCTCCCCGTAGATATAAATCTACTCACCTGAATTCTTCATGTCGGTGTCGATGTCGTCTTCATCTTCTGCATCGCCTCGGATCGTCGCGGGGGTACCTACACATATTACACGTATCGCATCGCATCAAAACTAAATCGTAACTTAAAACGATACGCGAAAACCAACACGATACGCTAAAATCCATTAGTTTAGAACCTATGGTTAGCCTTCGCAAAACAACCTGAAATCACTCGATATGCACGTACAAACGTCACACGATCGAGATAACGCAAAAATACCGAAATATGGAAATCAAAACATGGAAAACTAAGACTAAAAGTAAGGCAGCAACCCAAGAAAACGATCCCAGATTTCGTCTCAGGTGAAAACAAAGCGAGCAAACAAGTCAAGGGTGATGTACTGGGTGTATGTGACCTACGATAAAAGCCCAGACCATACCCTACACTAAGTGGCCGAGCCCCTTCAAGTGCAAAACCGGCCTGGCCGGCCTGGTGGTGTCCAGAGGGGTTCGTCTGCCTAGGGTGGTCTCCTGGTGTTGTTCATTTTCCTCGTAATGACCCCGGATCACTCCAGATTCACCTGCACGCCATATACCCTCGCAAACCGACATGAAACTGTTCTGTTTTGGGTTCCATGTTTGAAATGTGTCGAATCTGGGTTAGATCTAGGCTTAACTGGTCTCAACAGTTCCTAATAAAGTTATACCAACATTCAAAACCAATACTTGGTCAAATCTCACTCAATTTTTCCTAAACTAGCACTAATCCACGTAATAACACGAAATTTCAGCTATATAACTAGAACTTGGCAAAATAGGTGTTTGGGTTGCGAGATTATACCCCGAGGGGGTCCTAGGAGGAAGGAGAAGGGAAGGAGAATGAGGTGAAGTGGGTTGGTGCTGCTGAAGTTCCTGCTTGTGGCTGTTTCTGCAGCAGCTGCTGCTTGCAACTCACTCTCTCTTTTGCTCTTCTTTCTCTTTTCTTTTTTTTTATGTGTTGCAGAAGCAGCTGCAACACTTGAAGAAGGGGGGGTATATATGGTGCATTGTGATGTGGTATGATGGGGGTGTTGTGCTGTAGTTAAAGGCTGATGCTGCTGTCGTTTTGCTAAAAAAACCATCGGCTGAAATGCAGCAGTAGGTGTAGGGGAGGGGCTGATTGGTGGCTGAAGTCAGCCATTGTGGGCTGATAAGTCATGTTGGGGGAGTGTGTAGGTCAGCTAGGGGGCTGATAAGTCTTGATGGGGGTGGGTAAGTCAGCTAGGGGGGCTGAAAAAGTGTTAGGGACTGATGTAGATCAGATATGGGGCTGAAAAGTCCTGATGGGGGAGTGTAGATCAGCTAGGGGGGCTGAAACATCATGATGGGGGTGTGTAGATCAGCTATGGGGCTGAAGTGTCATGATGGGTAGGCTGATGTTTACATCAGCTGCTGAATTTGTGCCGATGTAGCTGCTGTAGCTGCTGTTCTGGTGGCTAAAAATGCACTGTTGATATTGGATGTGAGGCTGATGGTGTTGCAGCTTGTAGCAGCAGCTAGGGTGGCTGATGTGTGGGTGTATATGTCTGGTTTAGACAGGTTGGTACGTGTGTGTTTGAGAGGCAAACCAAAGTTTTGAAATGAGATGAGTTAACTCTCATTATCCCATTCACCATGAACCAAATCAACCCTGATTAACCCACTTAACTTAGCCAAATGGTTTAAAACTCATCATGGTCATCTAAACATGGTTCAACTCTAGGCCACCATGAGTCCAAAACATGAACCAAATGCGACAGGTGTGGAAATGTCATGTGCACATTGCACAAAAAGCCAAAAATCCAATTAGCGATTTTTTTATCGCGATTAACACTAAAGTCGCATATAATTCATCATAAAAACTGTAAAATGACATATTTCCACAAAATACCCTATTTTAGAATTTCCAAAATTTTCTCCGGAATTTTCACCATTTATCGGTATTTAATTACACCGACTATTAAAATATTCATTAAAAATTATGAAAATTCCCAAAAATAACATTTTATTTTTTTGAAATGTTACATCACGGCTCATGAAGTTGAAAAGTCTTTGGTAGCAGATCTGAACCTGCTTCCTAAGCCATCGCTATCTTATAAAGAGTTCAGGATGAAATGTCATCTACCATCTATGAGCCACATTTGCCAAAAACCATATTCGCCGCTGAAGTGAAGAAGCTACTTACGGGTCTTCATGATTCGTAAGGAAAAATACCCGAGTGAGATCCTTACGACTCACGGAGGTAATGAACACTTAGAAATTCTCACGATTTCTGGGGAGAATTTGCACCTACGAGATCCTCTCGACTCGTAGGGAGAAAAACCTTCTTGAGACCCTTACGGCTCATGAAGACGAAGAAAGTCTTAGGCTACAAGGACCCTAAACTTGTCTCCTAAGCCCTCAATTCTGTGGCCATGCATAACTCTGCACTACTTCATCCACGTACGTACTTACGTGGGCAAAATAGTGGGGGGGGGGCATTTGTTCCCGCCAAAATTTTGGCTCACAACCTGCTCCCTTATAAAAAAAAATAATAATAATAATAAATAATAATAAAATAAAAAATGAAGGGAAAAACTCTACATGCAAAGAATGTAACAAATGCCTCAAAACCAAGAGTTAAAATATTGTGAAGCAACGCTTCAGATGCAGTGCTAGGCGCGCTGCGCGCCACGTGTCAAACACGGATATGCTAGCGCCAGGTGCGCTGCGCTCTGCGCTGCGCGCCACGTGTCAAACGTAGGTGCGCTAGCGCAAAGTGCGCTGCGTTCTGAGCAGCGCACCACGTACAAAGCACGAGTATGCCAGTGCTGAAATTAAAAATTCCTCACCGTTAGATCAAAGGATCTAATAATAAATTATGAATTAATCAGAATTAAAATTCTGTTATGAAAAGATCTTTCCAATCTTGTTAAAAACAAGAAGATTATCTTCTGCAAAACAGAAACGCCTGGATCAAAGATCCAACTGTGGGGAAATATCCCCAAATCAATCAGAGAAAGATCTCTTTAACTGATTTAACAAATCAATTTGCCCTATATAAAGGCCCCAAGACTTCAAGTCTGATATAGAGAAACCCCCCTACAAACTTTGAGAAAACTCAAAGAAAGAAAAGCAAGCTTTTAGAAAAAGAAGATCATTTTCTTCAAGGTAAAGAACATGATTCTTGAACACAGAGATGAAATCATCTCATAGAAAGAAGAACTATCTTCTAAAAAAGATCATAGATTTATAAAGACCAAGACCTTTGATAAAAAAGAGAGATTAAAAAGATCTCATCATAAAAACTAAAAAGAAGTATTTACTTCATTCACAGATCATTGATCTACAAAGGCAAAGCCCTTTTATAAACAAGAACTTTTGTTCTTGAATCTTGAGGCAAACCTTCCTTTAAAAGAACATAAACTTGTTCTCTGATCATAAATTTGATCAAGTGCGTTCTGCACTATTGAAAAGTGTCTTGCACTCATGAACTGCGCTTTTGCGCTCCTTGGATTGGCGCTCAGCGCCAAAACGCACCACGTGTCAACTATAGACACAATTTGCGCTTTGCTCTTCTGAAATAGCGCACTGCACTCATGGGCTGGCGCTCAGCGCCAAACACGCCACGTGTCACTCACTGGTGCGCCACTAAACTAGCGCAACGCGCTCACAAATTGAAAGCGCAATACGCTTATAAACTAGCGCATAGCGCAGAGAGGAGAACACGTATCCTCTTCGTGTGCGCTACTTGGCAGAAGCGCAATGCGCTCTTTAATTGGCGTAAAGCGCCTGGCTCGCTACGTGGCGCGCTGTCAGAACACGCATTGTTCTGATGAATGCTATGCATTCAATACAAGACAAAAAATGTCAGGATCTAATGCTCAGTATTATTATAAGGGCTAAGCCCAAGTAAAGGCTCAACAGCCCAGAACAAGAAAATGTTAAACATTTTAATCTTATTGGATTTAGCCCAATATTGGCCATAAGTCCTCAACTCATATCAATTGAGCCCATATGCTCATAAACCTTTTAACAGACCTTAGTCCCAAATTGGACTATAGATCTTCCAACCAAAATTAGTTCAAGGGTACATCTCTGAACTCCTCTGATATATGTCGTTGTAATCCTTCAACGTCTTCAGAGAGGTGACGGGTCCCGACAACCATACATTCCGCAGACTATGACGTCTTTAAACTGGACTGTAAGGTCCTTAAGCCCACGGACTACGATGTCCTTAACCTGGACTGTGGGGTCCTTAAACCCATAGACTATGATGTCCTTAACCTTGGACTGTGGGGTCCTTAAACCCATGGACTATGATGTCCTTAACCTTGGAATGTGGGGTCCCTTTAAATCCACGGACTACGATGTCCTTAACCTGGACCACCATGTCCTTAAACTGGTAATCGACCGCAATGTGCCTAAACTAAACAATGGAGTTCAAATGCTCTTTTGTTGGATCTAAATGATCCCGTTAAGTTGATCTTTAGTCTAAAATAAGACTAATGTATCCTTAACAACGTTTAAGTCGATCTTAGTCTCAAATGAGACTAACGTATCCTTAAACCCAACCCCCAAACCCAAATCTAAGAAGATACGGATTTGGACTAATCCACGCCCTATGGGCGACAACATAAATTAGTCTCCGTATACAATCCACGGGCAACCACAAACAAAACAAACACCCACGACACGAAGTGACCATCTGAAGAAGGAGAAAGTTGTTACCGCGATGCGGTAGCGTAATTAACTGCAGGGGCTTGCGCCTATAGGGAAGAGCGTCCCCACAATCAAAACCCCCTCAAACGAGGGGAATCTGACGAAGTCTGCTACATCGGTCGTGTCTCTGTGCTCGGCGGGGAACACCCTTGGCCGGGCAGGGTTACTGCCCGGCCTCTTGGCGAGGGCTTTTGTCCTGAAGGATAGCCGAGCGAGGGATCCTCGGGACCCTGCCCGGCCTCTTGGCGAGGGCTTTTGTCCTGAAGGATAGCCGAGCGAGGGATCCTCGGGCTCGGATGCCTCTGGGAGAGCTTTCTGATCCTTGGCGTTGAGGTAGGGGAGCTACCCGCCGGGGATGACAGAGCAGGGGGGCTGCTAGGTTGCCTCTTGGTGAGGGCTTTGGTCCCCGGCGTTGCGGCAGGGAGGCTACCCGCCAGGGATAACTAAGCAGGGCAGCTGCTGGGTTGCCTCTTGGTGAGGGCTTTGATCCCTGGCGTTGCGGTAGAGGAGCTACCCGCCGGGGATGACCGAGCAGGGCAGCTGCTAAGTTTCCTCTGGGAGGACTTTCCGATCCCTGGCGTTGTGGTAGGGAAGCTACCTGCCAGGGATAACCAAGCAGGGCGGCTGCTGGGTTGCCTCTTGGTGAAGGCTTTGATGATGGTCGCCGGAGGGGTTCATCCGCGCCTCCGGTGAGGGGGAGGCGGCGGCTGGTACCCGAATCTTCAGGATGGTCGCTTGCCATGTGGACGGAGATCGGAAGGCCAACTTTGTTTTTGTAGAGTTTGCGTTCCCACAGACGGCGCCAACTGATGGAGGTCCGTTTCAGATCTTCCTCAGATGTTGTCTTCCGTCGAACTCTCGGCGGATTCTGGAGGGGATCCCCTGTTGTGTATGGGTCTCAATGGGTTTTGAGGAGATTTGGTGATTGGAGGAGTTGGACACCAAGTACCTGCAAAGAAGTCCCGAGGTGGTTTGATGCCACAGAGGACCCTCCGACGATCAAGTCAGTACTAGATCCGAGCAGCGTAATGGCTGAGTGGAGTCAAAAATCGCTTACTTGACCCCTCTGTGATGGGGGTTTATATAGCGGTGATGGCACACAGCAACAGGCAAGAAATCTCGCCGGTAGTTACGCTCCCGACGTCACGCCTGCGTTGAGAGCGGATCGCCCATTAATGGGGATCGCGGTGGCGTGGAACGTGGGATGTTGCTGGCGGAGAATCCGCGCATGGCGAGAATCGCGAAGCGGCGGTTACGCCTGTGAGCGGTGGAGCTGGTCCGAGGACCGAGGAAGACGACCTCAGCCGGGGGGCTCCGAGACGAGTGAGAAGGCCGAGGAGACTTAGTCTTGTGGCAGCTCAGGACGAACTGAGGGGCCGAGGAGGCCAATCTGCAGGGAGCCCTGAGGAGGGCTAGCTTGTGATTGCAGGTCAGGTACGGGGGAGGCCTGGTCGGCCTCTGTGGGCCCTTTCTTCCGAGTTATGGGACATGCCATCCGCCACGTGTTCTGATCCTAGGGGTCGCCAATATTGAGCATCATCAGTTTCTTTCTCTCTGACACTTTAATGCTATTTTTATCTTATCCGTCGAAATATACATTATGTTATAAAAAAAATCATCAGAGTCCTCCTTTTCAAAATGCATCAAAATGCATGTACAATCCAAAATATTTTAATTCTGAAGCCATCCTTGTTCCTATGGGCATCCAATATTAATCATTTAAGTATTTTGGGGCCCACACCACATAGCCATTCTTTCCCGCACTTCCGCACCACGACAAACACCACCCTGGCTTCTTTGGCTTTGTTCTGGGGTTGGGACAAAAGAACTAAATTTTTCCCAATCCTGGAAGAATGATACTCTTAACTAGCTACACCTCATCTTTCATCTTCACCCTTTCAGCTAATAAGACAGTTTATAATTAATGGAGAAACTCTTGTCAAATGGAACGAAGCATGAAATAGTGCCTGAATGTTACATAATTCCGCTTGGGAAAAGGCCTAAGCTTCTTGTAAACACATGCAAAGGTGTCCCTATAATTCCTCTCGCAGAAGAAAATCGGAATCAAACGGAGGTTTCGAACCAAATCATTGATGCTGGCAAAGAGTTTGGTTTCTTTCAAGTCAGTTTCCTTTTTTCCCTTTCCTCTCCTTTATTTCTAAACAGAGTTTAAGAAGGTGAATATGATCGATCGAGAACTTTGTTGTAGGTGGTTGACCATGGTGTCCCGAAAGAAGTAATCGGCGACATGTTCCAAGTCGCCGAAGAGTTCTTCGATATGCCGATGGAAGACAAAGCTCTGTACTATTCCGAAGATTTTACCAAATTCCCGAGACTTTGCACAAGCCAAGGCTCCAACGTCCAAGAGATGCGTTACTGGAGAGACTGCCTCCGACTGGTTTGCAAACCTGGCGATGAATTCGTTCATCTTTACCCTGAAAAACCAATCAGATTCAGGTAATAATTAAGGCAAGGTTTTCTTTATTTTAAAAAAAAAACCTTTTTAACCTGAACATAAAAATCACTCTAATGATACAAATAAAATAAAATTCCATGACTTCCATCGTTTCCCCAAATAAATACCATGTATTTTATCTGTCACTCAAATATCCACAACCTTTACCTGTAGGTTGCATGTAAATATCATCAGTTATTTAGTGTTTCTTTTTGTGTCCGTGGCATTATAAGTAATAAATTAACCTTATGGTAGTTATCTGAAAAACTATAACAAAGTTGTAGTAATTTAGTGTAAAAAGTGTGAGTTCATATCCACAGGAATGCCGTTGCAAAGTTTGTAGCAGAGGCAGAGAATTTGGCTACTAGGATTGTAAAGCTAATATCCGTAGGATTAGGCTTTGATGATGATTACTTCAACGGCAATCTAAGCAAGGGGCCGATTAGGATGAACATTAATCACTATCCGCCGTGTCCGGACCCAAGTAAAACATTGGGTCTGCCCAAGCATTGTGATCCTAATCTCATCACCCTCCTTCTGCAAGGCAATGTCAGTGGTCTCCAAGTCATGCATGGCGGAGAATGGGTTCTCGTCGATCCGATTCCAGATGCGATTATCGTCAATTTTGGACACGCCTTTGAGGTAAATTATGATCACAAAATCTAATCAAATTTCTTTATGTCGTTAACATTTATTTCGGGGAGGTTGTAACAAATGGATTGCTAAAAAGCGTGGAGCATCGATCCGTGACAAACGCTACAGACCCTAGAACGTCGATTGCCACATTCATAGTCCCCACTGAGGATTGTATCATAGCACCAGAGAAATCGCTGGTCTCGGAGTATAGCCAACATCCATTTTACAAATCGTTGAGTTATTCCGAATTTTTCGGTATATATTTGGCCAATCAAGGTGACAGAGAAATCACGATGCAGGCTGTTATGAATAAAAATTGATTCGTAAACTGGGGGCAACTTGGCTTATAATTTTCATCTTCCTTTTTGCCGTTTCCAACATAGATTGAGCGCATATTGATGTGCGAATGTAGATCAAAATTCCATTATTATATTCTGGTTAGTATCGCCTTCTGATCCTTAAGATGATGTCCTGAGAAATAGCAGTACATGACTGCTTTTCTCAGGATTTTCGATCTTCTGTACCTTTCTAAATTTCATTGCAAGTGACTGGAGCAATGAATCATTCCGTTCGTTTCCGATTAGGGATGTTAAGAAAGCTCAAACCTCGGAGCTCGGCATTGATAAAAGCTTGTTCGAGCTCGTTTGACAACTAAACGAGTTAAGATTGAACAAAAACCTAAGTTCCTGAAATAAATCGAACAAACACGAATAAGGAAAGCTTGAGCTCGGCTCGGACTGGTTGAGAACTCAAGTCGGGTTTGTTCTACAAATAAATGAGCCGAACTAGCTAGAACAAGTTTTCAATAATTGAACGAACACGAACCGCCTGAAACTCGCTTTGTTCGGCTCATTTAACAGCCTTAGTGCCAATGAAGCCTGGTGTGATTATAACTGTAAAAAGATTCATATAAAGTCCATGGACGAAATTATATAAATCTTACTTCCATATGCAATTGATGCGGCTACATCATTATATAGGAACCCACGGATATATTTAGCCATCAAGTAGCAGTTTATAATTTAAACCAAAGCACAAAGGTGGGGGCCACAGAAAGAGGAAGGGAGAGAGAGACGTTCATGTTCTAGAATCCGCCTAGTTTGGCAATAAGGTTCCGTAAACCTCGGTTTAATTTAAGTTAAAATGGAACCGTGGTTTACAAGCATGCAAACCATGGTTTCGTAAAAATGGGATTTTACAAGGCTTAGGATCGTTTGGCAACGTAGTTTTAAAACAAAGGTTGTATATAACTATTTTTTTAAAAAGGCATTATAATTTCTAAATAACATCGTCTTTTATTATGAAAAATCATAGTAAATATATGAAAATTTATATGTAACTTTCATTCATATCTTCTTCTTGGCTATCAAAATAAAATTATTAATTAAGCATGATTATTCTTTTAAAATATATATTAATTTTAACCTTTATAGATAAATAATATTATAGTATACACATGAAACGTCGTTGTCAAGCGGATCCGACAAATCTGGAATTTACTGTACACCTTACCTTATAAAATTCATTATAAATCATAGAAAAATCATTAGCACATGTTCTTTAGTTCGTTACGAAGCTAACTCAGATTTCTGTAGCCCTGTGAAAGATTTACTTGTAAAATAAATTGTTTAAATAACGTAAATTGCAAATGAAAATACCTCTGAACTGCTGTTAAGGAAAATTCCAGTAGCAAATTTTCAACTTCAAACGTTCATAACTTTTTATAAGAACATTCTGAGATATTTTAACTTATAAAAATGAAAACCTTATTCAATTAACTTTGTTTTGATATATGGCATGTCCCTTTTGGAGGAAGTTTATTATTTTTAAGTTATTTTACAAATTAGGATGACAATAAATTTCTGAACGGAACTTTCTTATGCATGGTTAATCAACGCCACTTTTATTGTTATTAATCGGATTGAATATTCTATCATTGTCAATGCTATTATCTTGATTTTGTACATGATATGATTACGTTATCGCTGACATTCTTGTATACCGATTTATGACGTATATTACTGCTATACTTTTATTTTTACTGTACTATTATCATTATCATGCCAGTACATACTTGCCATGTAATGTTTACCAATACCAACAATCCTGATATTGACTTGATTGACCTGACCTGTTTTCCTGATAGACGTAACATGTACATGCTTGTTCCTGTGTTGGTATTAGGTAGATATTATTTCTATACTTGACATGAACATTACTTGACATGAACATGAAAACCTAGGGGAAAAGGGAAAATCAAGAATGAAATCCGACTTGTAACTCAACAGTTATTGATTGCCAGAGATTGATCAGTCGATACGGGATTTGGGCTCCGAAATGGTGATGCTGACATCATTCATCTATACCGTTGGATATGTATACCCTAGAGGACTGTATTGAATATGATGCTGGGGATATATATGTACAAGACAATCTTGCTCGGTTATACAATATAGTATTTGAGCTGTCTTTATCTAAACATGTGTATTTGTTTTTCATGCTGCTTTATATTACTTATACATGTGGATAAAGACTCGTTAAAGAAGTCTACTATTTTGGTTTGACTTTATTTTAACATGTGTATATGTTTTACTCGATATCACATATGGTTGACACATGTTGATAAAATCCGTAGGATTTTGCTTGATTGCCAGCGTTATGATGACGATCATACTTGTGGGGGTTGGGTAGTCCATAAGCACATCTTTCAATGTCCCAAGTCGCAGGAGTATCGAGACCGGGTATCGATATTCCAGAGTAGACTTGTGAATACATTTCTAGACCCCGACGAGGGGCGGTGGTTGATCCTACAGCCATTTGTGTGATCACCTAAGATTGTATACAGGTGCTCACTGGGGGTGAGTAAATTAGACGGACTCGCCGAGAATTTCTAGATGGTATTATATCTATCGTCAGATAGTGGTTCTCAGGTGACATGAGTACATGTTAGTCTTTATACTTGAGATCGTCATTTGTCTCATGTGAGTTCCCACTGTACTTAGATCACTACTCCACCACAGCTCTATTGAGTCATGAAAACAGGTTTTGGTTGGGTACAGTCCCGAACCACATAGAGGCAATGAGCGATTGTCAGGAATTCGTGTCTCCCGTTGTTGGGAGTCGATATCGCACTGTGTCCGGTTGGCCAGAGCCATAAGAGCTTAGCCAAGGCAGTTGAGATTTACTGATGTTTAGATCAGTAGTTTCTCGGATCGGTCCTGAACCACATTGACATGAATCGGGTTATTAGGGGTCTGACGTTTACCGCCCTTAGACCCGGTATGCGATACTCTTTAGATGAAGAGACCGGACTGTATAAAGATTGTCATGGATAGGCTCAGTAGGGGTTCCGATGGACTTGCTCGTCGGCCTTCTTTTCGACAGGTATCTGGGTAGCCATTACGTACAGCTAGTGTCGCTGACGTACTTGTAGTTAAACCCACTGCCAACATACTGTCGAGTTTTTAGAGTCCTACACAGAGAGTTTCACTGATTCAGGTGAAACGATATAGAGGTCGTATGTTTATATGTGCATGGTTCCGATTAAATACGTGTACTAGTTGCGCGAAATTCAATCGGACGGTTTGTGATACTAGAGGGGTTAGGATTAAACCAGTTTATTAAATCAAGTATTGATTTAATTCTAGTATCATGTTATTTGATTTATCTATCTCTTTGTATTCGTATTTTTGGTACGAATACGGGTATGTATATACGGTTAGGTATTCTTGTATTTATACAAGAATGCTTCTAGAAGATGACACCTCATTATGTATTTTCTTCTTCTATTTATTAGAAATAGAAAATGAGGTGGAAAGGTGAGACAGCTTCAAGCATGGTGTGAAGTATAGCTATTTTCTTTGTTTATTCATTTGTGAAAACTATTCAAGCATGGCTTGAATTTTTATTAGGAATACATATGATTTTTCTTCATTCATTCTAAGCTAAGCCTTCTCTCTCCTCTCTTGAGCTCCATCTTCCTCAAACCCCAACCCTTCTCATGAGTTGAGAATCATGGGGGTTTTGAGATAAATAAATCTCATTAACAATCTCTATATCATCTTAAAAAGCTAGATTAGCAAACTAGGTTATTAAGTTACTTCATTTGTGAAGTCCCAGCTTAAACCATATTCCTTCGGATGGATCATCTAGGATTGAGAAGACTTTCAAGCAAGTTTTCTAGGACCTCAAGGAGCACAAGAAGGAAGGGCTTTAAAGACCTAAGAACACGAATTGTTTTGGTATAAACTTCTAACCGAGTAGATAAACTCGTCCTAGTTGCTAGTTTAGGGTTATGATTTGATCACTTGGGGTTTTGTTGGTTGTGGTTGCTCAAAATTTAATTTTTGGGCATTCTACCTCTCTACTTTCATTGTAGAGTCAGCACAACTAACCAACATAGTATCAGAGCCAATCCATAAGCTTAAACTAGCGAGTATGACCTTAGAATTTCATCGCATACCGGTTTCAAAAAACTGTTTTCAAAACAGCGACTAAGCTTGCCAAAACTGAACTTTTCACACTTGTACTCGATCCCCGGAGCTCTCGTTTTGAAATGTGGACTCTGTAAGGGATCGAGGGTGATCCGTGATGTCTCGGAAAGCCTTTCTTCAAAACCGTTTTTGCAAAACGTTGCTATTTCTGTTAATGGAAAACTACTGATTTCAGCCATGAATTTTCAGCCGTGTTTGTGTTTAAAACTAAGTTTTAAAGCTTGTACTCGATCTCTGGAGCTCTCGTTTTTGAACGGCGAATCCGTAGGGGATTGAAGGTGACCCGTAAAGTTTCAGGAAGCCATTTTCAAAACCATTTTTCGAAGAACGGCTCTGTTTAGCATGGCTGAAATCTGTTTTGGAAATCAATCCAAAATCTGAATTTTTTGTCATGTTCCGATCGCCGTGGGCTCTTAGTTCGGACCAAGGACCTGTGAGGCGGATCGAGGGCACCCCAAGGAGTTCCCGGGTGAAAATAGATGTTAGCACCTCTACTAGAATTTTAAGAACATCAAGTATGCAATTTAAAAATTTTAGAGGGCTAATTCTACTTATCAAGATCATACTAAAGGATTAGGGTTATAAAGTTAGCAAACTAAAGTTCTAATCTAAGTGAGCTACAACCTTTGTAGCCAAGTCCTTTATTTCAAATACTCCTTGTAGTAGTCCCTTGAACTCCTTTTAGGGCTCCACTTGAAGAAAGGAACGAGCTTGCTCGAAATCATTTTCGTCGACGATGATCCACCTTGAGGCAACTCACACTCAAGCTCACACTTCACTAATTAAAGCATTAGTGAAGAAAACAACCTAAACTAGTTTGCTTGAATGGTTTAACTTGAAAAAGTAGGGTTTTTGCTCACTAAAATTTTTTCCTTTTTCTTTTTATCTTGAATGAATAGTATCACAAGAGAAGAAATGAAGAAGATGAAGATGAGGATGAGGATGAGGATGAGGATGAGCAAGTGTTGAGGATAATGACCAAAGATAAACTTATATGAATTATAGATAAAAGAAATAATGAGTCATGCCATCTCTAAGGTTCTAAAAGAAATGCTTCATACTTCTTTTTATCTAAATTCAAATAAGAAATGTTTTCATCTTATCCTTAACCCAATGTGATTCTCTTACACACAACTTCAATGCATCATCAACCATGACACACCCAGACACACACACACATCATTTATATCACATATAAATAACATATAAAGAGATGAGAAATTAAAGTGAGCACAATATTAGTTAATATATAAATATCATATATATAAATATATATCAAATTATTAAATCAACTCTTAATTCAATAATCCAGTTATATCATATATAACCCGACTAATATCAATTAACGCTAGATTAGAATACAGTATCATATAGTCGTATTTAATCAAGCTCCCGTACACATCTCCATACATGCCCTACTGAAAGTATGTCTTAGCACCTCTACTAGGTTTCAACAAGTATCAAGTATGCAATTTTAAAAAATCTAGAGGTCTAAATATACTAACCTAGAATCGAACTAGAGAATTAGGGTTTTAGTGTAAGCAAATAAGTTCTAAACTAAGTGATGGAAGTTTACAACCTTTGTAAACCGGTCCTTCACTTCTAAAGCTCCAAGTAGTAGTCCATAGAACTCTTCTTTGACTCCACTTAAGAGAAATGATCGAGCTTGCTTGGAGTCTTCGAAGCCGAAGATGATCCACCTTGAAGTCTCTCTCACTCAAGCTCACTCTTCACTAATCAAGGTATTAGTGAAGCAAACAAGCTAAACTAATGGGCTAGATTAGTGTAGGTTGATGTAGGAGATTTGCTCACTAGAAAATATTTTCTCTTTTTCTTTCCAATTCAAGAAAAACCCTAGAGTAGAAAAATGAAGAAGAAGATGAACTTGGATGGTTTATGAGGTTAAGTGAACTATCTCACTCTTGAGATAAGATAATATATGAATGATTAAAATATGTAAGAATCAAACAAGAATAAAAGATGAGTCATGGCTTCTCAATGCTTTTCCAAGCATCCAAAGCCATGACTCATACTCTTTTCTTGTCTTTTCTTCAAAATACAAATCATTTCCTATTTTCTTATACTCAAGTGTGAATCTCATACACCCATGTTCTATGTATCATCAACCGTGATATAATAATCAAATTCATATATAAATATATATATATCACACACACATATATAAACATATATGAAGAGAAGAAAAATTTTAGTAAGCTAATATTAGTTAATATATCAAATATATAAATATATATCAAATTATTAAATCAACACTTGATTCAATAATCCGGTTATATCATATATAACTGACTAATATCATATATATATGTATATCAAAACATTAAATCAACACATGATTCAATTATCCGGTTATATCACATATAACCGGCTAATATTCAATATTAGATATTAAATCAACACTTGATTCAATAATCCGGTCATATCATATATAATCGGCTAATATCAAATATATATATATATATATATATATATATATATATATACATACATACATACATACATACATACATAAAGCAAATCATTGAATCAACACTTGATTCAATAATCCTGTTATATCACATATAACCTAACCGATATCAAATATCGCTAGATTAGAATACGGTATCACATACTCGTATTTAATCAAGCTCCTGCACATATCTCCATATGTGCTCTACTTCGTTTCACTTGAGCTAGGAAATCTCTATGTAGGACTCTAAAGACTCGTCAATACACCAGCAGTAGGTAATGATCACATCAGATACCCACAAGCCGTCAGCGGTACTAGCTGGACGTAACGGCTACCAAGGTATTGAACGAATAGAAGATCAACAAGCAAACTTGTCCAAACTCCCGTAAAGCCTATAAGCAACACTTACCGTACAGTCCGGTCTCTTCGTCTGTTATGTCGCATATCGAGTCTGGGGGTGGAATCGTCAGACCCCCACTAACTTGATAAGTCATGCCGATGTGTGGCTTATAACCTTTCGAGAAACTACTGATAATACTTACTAGTAAATCTCATCAGCCCTGGTCAGGGACTTACTGTTATAACCAATCAAGCATAGCGCAACATCAACTCCCAATACCAGGAGAGACGAAATCCCTCCTATCGCTCACTGCCTCCATGTGACTCACGACTGTACCCAAAATCCATATGTTTGCACGACTCCTTTGAGTCATGGTAGGGAGGAAATCAAAGCACAGTGGGAACCACACAAGACACTATGACAATCTCGGGTCTACAGACTAACCTGTACAAGTGTCACCAAAGAACTGCTATCTGACGATAGGTTTGGTACCATCTAGGAGTTCTCGGCGAGTCCTGTTCGGTGTACCCATTCTCTAATGAGCACCTATGTACAATCTTTGATGTCAAACACAAATGGTCGTAGGATCAACCATCGCCCCTTACAAGGTTAAGAAACGTACACACTAGTCTACATCTGGAATATCGATGCCCTGCCTCAATATTCCCTCGACTAGGAACTGTTAAAGGATGTGCTTGTGGACTACCCAAGCCCCACTAGTATGATCTGCATCATAGTTCTAGTAGTCAAGCATACATCCTAAGAACTTTATCAACATGTATCAGAGAGACAGAATAATAAAACAAGTGTACATGTTAAGATAAAGAGCAACCAGATAGCATACTATCATGTCGAGCAAGAAAGTCATCTATATATATATCCAAGCATCCACTATATCATACAATAATGGCCTCTAGGGCATACATATTCCTAACAATCTCCCACTTGCACTAAGGCCAGTTGTTATAGTATCGCATACCCAACATCCCAAAATGTCTCTCAAACTGCGTCTGAGGGAGGGTCTTCGTGAGTTGATCTGCTGTGTTGTCCTTCGTATCTACTTTCCTGACCTCGATCTCCCGGCGATCAACTATTTCCCGGATCAGGTGATACCGCCTCAGAATATGTCTGGATCGCTGATGAGACTGGGGTTCCTTGGCTAAAGCCACACCTTTATTGTTATCACAATACAAGGGTATTGGATCCTCAATGGATGGAACCACACCAAGTTCAATAATAAACTTCTACATTCAGACAGCCTCTTTGGCAGCACCGTTGGCAGCGATATATTCGGCCTCCATCGTCGAGTCTGCTACGGTATCTTGCTTGGAACTCTTCCAACATACCGCCCCTCCATTAAGGGTGAAGACAAAACCCGAGACAGACTTGCTGTCGTCCTTATCACTCTGGAAGCTCAAATCGGTAAAAGACTATACCTGGAGTTCTCCGTTACCATACACCAAGAACATCTCTTAAGTCCTTCTCAAGTACTTAAGAATGTTCTTCACAGCTGTCCAGTGCTTCTTTCCTGGGTCTGATTGATACCTGCTTACCACACTAAGTGCGTAAGCTACATCCGGTCTGGTGCATAACATCGTGTACATGATAGACCCAACTACAGAAGCATAGGATATCACATGCATGCGAGCCCTCTCCAAATCAGTCTTGGGAGATATCTCTTTAGAGAGAGTGATTCCTGAACAAGCGGCTAAATTACCACGTGATTGATAGCTGTTTTGCGTATGCGAGCATTTTAAAAGATAGATAAAAAATTAATAATATACCACAATCAATAACGGTGTCGCTTGGTAGCTAGTCGGTTGAGTACGGGTCGGTCCATAGGGAAAACGTGTTCTTTTCTTATTGTTCTAACGAGTTAAGTCCTATTTTTGGTAGGTTTTGATTTTTATAAAAACTAAGATTGAATTTAATTTGATTTAAAACCTTGCTAGGGTTAGGATTAGCTTAGTTTGGAAAGATGACTCTACTCACCGCTTCCTTTGTCCTAATTAAAAACACAGGTGTTAGGGTAATAGTCAACAAAGGGGATTAGCACGACTAGGAAGAAACGTAGTTTCTTCCTTTGGTCCTTATCCGTCCTTTCTTAACTCTTAACCCTAACTTCTATGTAAATCAACCACAACCGGTCTAACTAGGGAATCATCACTATCTTATAGGATAGGGTGCCGTAGTGAGCGGTGTGTGTTTGATTCATATAGAGTCTTAATTTAAAGTATTATACGGGCAAGAAAGGAGTGAGAGATGTCCATCTCTCAAACCTACCCAATCATAACCCTAACAAGTGAGGAATTACTCACTCATTAGGGAAATTACGATGAGATTCATTTTTATAATTTTCTTTTTAATTAACTAATTAACTTGCAGATAATAAAAGACAGATACTAAAATTGCAGAAATTAAATTCGAATGAAAAATGCAAGATAAAAAACTTACTTTTATTGACACCTCTTGACGATTACAATGAAAATAAAATTTAATCTAGAAATTAAAAGAGGCATGCCCCAAAAGAGACTGTAGGCTTTTCTATTTATAGATAGGAGAAACCCTAGGGTTTACATCTGATCCACATTTGAAATTACAAGACTACCCTAAGAAAGCCGGGTCAAAGCACCGACACCCACCGACACGTGCACCGACACGTGCACTGCACGGCCGCGGATCTCTGACTCATTTCTTCAGGGTTGCTTCATGTTGCCTTTTTCTTCTGTTTTCTTCACTTGGTTCTTCAGAATATTTTCTACTTTCTTCCAGATTTCCAACAGTGCAGAATTTGTGGACTTTTACCGTAAGCTTCGCGTTGAAGTCTTGAATCTTGTACTGCCTTCGTATTTTGTGCAATTGAACTGTTCATTGATCATTGTTCATTCCTTAAACTGGTAGGCATCATACAGATTCATCTACTTGTTGGTCGTGGTCTCACATTTGTAGCGTCTTTTCCTGAATTTCACTATATTGTTCTGAGAACCTGTAACCTGCAACTATTTAGCAGACATGGATCAAAAGCACCTATTTATTTGCAATATGATTAAGAATGAGGAATATAATAATGCAAAATTCTGATATGAACAAATACCCCCAAATTTATCTTTTGCTCGTCCCGAGCAAAACTAATTTTATTCTCGAAAAAACCTAATCTCACTTTCGCAGGGAATCGCGATTGCACTGAGCTCGTGCAACAAGCCGTTAAATCTCTAGGTGTCCCTAGTAGGAGGAGTGTTGTCTCTTGAGGGTTTTCAGCGGATACTACCCACAAAATCCGATCAATTTGGCCTATTGACTTTCATCCTTCAATTCGGTGTTCCAGCTGTAGGGTTCCTAGGCACTCTAGTGAGGTCTCCAAAGCCATCAACCATGGCAATTTCAAAAATTATGGTGCCTACAAACCCTAAACAACGGATCGTATACTAGAAGTCTAGGCGAACAAGAACTAGTTAACAGTTAACTAATGAGAATACGGAAATACAACCTTTGTAGATCCGGTCCTCCACCTCCACGGCTCCGCAACGAGGTCGCCTCCGCTGTCCAAATCAAATCCGGGCTCTAGAGTCGGCTTCGTCGGAGAATGGGCAAGCTAGGTCGTCGATGTCCATGCCGAAGATGATCTACGTCGAAGCATCGATGAATCAAGCTCCACCTTCAACAAGTCATGAAACTTGTGAAGGAAACACACTCTACTACTTGGCAAGAGGTAGAGAATGAAGAAATAGGAAGTGGGTAGACTTTAGAATTGGATTTCTCACTCATATGCATCAATCACCATTGATGGACTTCAAGCTTCTTCACTTCAAGCATGAAGAAGAAGAAGGAAAAAGGTTATGATAAGTTATTAGAAAAATGAATAAGTAAATCAATACTTATCATATCTTCAACCCTAGTTAAGTGTAGAGAAAAGACCATGGTTAATGGAATGGTTAGGGTTAAGGATAAGAACAAAATGGTCACTAGGTCAAAGTCTTCAAGAAGCTTCAATATGAAACAAAAATAGCCACCATTTTCTTCTTATGCCTTTTCTAATTATTTCCAAAATAAATAAATAGATAAATAAATAATAAAAGGAAATAAAACCCTAATCATATTAATAACCATGGTTTATTCTTAACTTACACTTAAACAATCATGTATCATCAAACATGATACAAGCAAATGTACAAATGTATATCACATATACAATATGCACATTACAAGTGAGAAAATCCATATAAAGTGAACCAATACTAGTTAACGCAAAGTAATATATCAAATATATAAATATGCATTAAATCATTAAATCAACACTTGATTCAATGACCCGGTTATGTCGCACACAACCGACTAGTATACAATATATCGGCTTATCGAATCATCGTATGAATCGATAACTAGGTTATATCGCATACAACCATTCGATATATTTATCACGAGAATAGAATACGGTATCACATACACGCATTATTCTCGGTCCCGCACATATCTCATATGCGCTCCTATTTCGTTTCGCTTGAGCCAGGAAACCTCTGTGTAGGACTCTAAAGACTCGTCAATACGCCGGCAGCAGGCGATGATCATATCAAACATCCACAAGCCGCAAGCGGTCTGCTAAACGTAACGGCCACCCGGGTATTGAGCGATCTGAAGATCGACGAGCAAGCCCGCTCACACTCCAGTGAATCCGACCAGTAACACTACCGTACAGTCCGGTCTGATCGTCTGATATGTCGCATATCTCGCCTAGGGGTGGTATACGTCAGACCCCAATAGCTCAATAAGTCGTGTCGATATGAGGTCTATAACTGTTCGAGAAACTACTGGTAACACTTACCAGTAAATCTCAGCAACCCTGGCCAGGGATTTCCTGTTATAGCCAATCGAACACAGCGCAACATCAACCCCCATATACCGGGAGAGACGAATCCCCTCCTATCGCTCATTGCCTCCATGTGACTCGGGACTGTACCCAAAAACCACCGTTTTGCACGCCCTCTTGGACGTGGTAAGATGGAAATCAAAGCACAGTGGGAACCACACAAGACTCTATGACGATCTCGGGTCAACAGACTACTCTGTACCAGTGTCACCAGAGAACTGCCATCTGACGTGAGGTATAATACCATCTGGGAGTTCTCGGCGAGTCCGTCCAGTGTACCCAGTCTCTACTGAGCACCCGTATATCATCTCTGATGTCAAACACCAATGGATATGGGATCATCCATCGCCCATCTGTATGGGTCGAGAAGGTACACGCTAGTCTACTCTGGTATATCGATGCCCCGTCTCGATACACCCACGACTAGGGATTTTGAAGGATGTACTTATAGACTATCTGTCCCCACTAGTATGATCTCATCATAGTCCAGGTAGTCAAGCACACATCCTAAGGGCTTTACCAACATGTAATAGAGAGACAATCAGTATACACGTTAAGGTAAAGGGTAACCAGATAGCATACTATCATGTCGAGCAAGAATGTCCTCCCTATATATGTCCCAGCATCCACTACAATATACATCCTATGTACAGTAATGGCCTCTAGGGCATACATATAACTAACAATCTCCCACTTGCACTAGGGCCATCTGTAGCAGTGGTTGTAGTATCTCATACTCAACCATCCCATAAAAGTGTCTCTCTCTGGGAACAGGCCTTTGTGAGTGGATCCGCTGTGTTGTCCTCTGAGTCTACTCTCCTTACCTCGATCACCCTGGAGATCAACTATCTCCATGATCAGGTGATACTGCCTTAGAATAAGTCTGGATCATTGATGGGACCGGCGTTCCTTGGCATAAGCCACAACTCCATTGTCTCACAATGGGAGGAACATAGTTCATCTCATGAACCAATATACATCCAAACAGCCTCTTTGGTAGCATCTTAAGTAGCGATGTATCCAGCCTTTATCGTCTAGTATGTCACGGTATCTAGCTTGGAACTCTTCCAACATACCGTCCCTTTACTGAGGGTAAAGACAATGCCTGCGACTGACATTCAGTCGTCTTTATCACCCTGGAACCATTCCAGTGATTCTCCTCAGGATCGGTTGATACCGTCTCACTACAATTAGTGAGTATCCTAACATCCATTTAGATCTATCTCATAGATCCAAAATCCAGGATTTAGTAGGTATCACTTTAATCCTATGTGGAGAATCATAGTGATAAGCGGAGATTGATCGAGCGTAGCATAAGAAACTCCTTCCCTATCAAAAGTATGTCATCCACGTACTCTACGAGGATCACCACCATACTCTCTACTACCTTTTTGTTTATACAAGGTTCATCTACCATTTTGATGATGTCAAACTCTTTGACTAATTCATCAAAACAGATGTTCCAACTCCGCGATGCCTGCTTTATCCTATAAAGCATCTTGCACACGTTTCCGCTGCTCCCACTGTCTATGAAGCCCTCTGGCTGTGTACTTATAGACGCTCTCTTCCAAATCATCATTTAGAAAAGCAGTCAAGATACCCAACCACCAGATATCGTAGTCAGGGTATGCAGCCGTGGCAAGTAGGATCTGGATGGACTTAAGCATAGATCCTTGAAAAGGTTTCATCATAATCCACGCCTGGTAAATGATGCAAACTTTTAACAAGTCTAGCTTTGAAAGTCTCAACTCTTCCATGTACACCAAGTAATCTTCTCAAGATATACTTGCTCCTGATGGGGATTTAACCCTTCAGATATAGCAACCAAAGTCCATACTTTGTTGGTGTATAAGGATTCCATCTCAGATCACTAAACATCCAGCCATTCTTACAGAGTCCCACTCGTGATGGCCAGCTCGAAACTAGTTGGGTCATCATCTCATGATGCAATCCTCGCTCCCACTGTCATAGAGAAACTGAAGTATCTCTCTGGTGGGTGAGGAACCCTACTACATCGGCGGAGAGGCTGAGGTTCGTTGGAATCTACTGAATCCTTTGGCTCTATCAAATCATCTGCTGTAGTTTGTATAGCTGGAACATTTCCAGTTCTACATAACAGACCTTGCCTCGAGCTTGTCCGGATTTTGCTTTCAGACATAGGCCGGACAACCCCAAATCTTAACTGACTTAAGACATGGGCTCTTCCCATACCATATCACATATGAAGCGGTAGGCAACTGATTTGATTAGAACCCTATTCAATAGGTATGCAGCTTCTCAAGTGCATAACTCCCAAAAGGAAAAAGGTAACTCAATATTACTCATCATAGAGCACACCATATCAAATAGGGTGTATCTGCTCCGCCCCGATATACCATCGTGCTATGGTGTATTCGGAGGAGTAATGCTGAGAGAGAATCTCATTCTCCTTTAGAATAATCCAGGAATTCCGTGCTCAAGTATTCTCCTCCTTGATCACATCAAAGGACATAATACTTATACCCGTATTGGTTCTCTACTTCTAACTTATATTCCGTGAATATCTCAAAAGGTTCGGACTTGTGTTTCAACAGGAACATAGGTCTGAATCTAAAGAGATCATCAGAGAACATAATGAAGTATAAAGAATCAGTCCTGGCATGTGTAGACTGGGGACCTACATACATCAACATGTATCATATCCCAAGAGTTCGCTAACTCTTTCTTTGTTTCCAGTAAACGGAGTTATGGTCATCTTATCTTTGTGACATGACTGGCGAGTTTCAGAAGATGTAAATTCAAACTGATTTAAATATACATCTATATGTAACTCTAGCCAGTCGGGTCGCATTGATCTGACCTAGTCTACAATACCTCAAGAAGAATTCGTTCATTTCTGAACTATTCCTCTCGTGTGTGTTCCGTATATTAAGAACTGTAGTTTGATTTAGAACATTAATGCTTTTAGATAACGTGCCTGAACCGATCAACCTTTGATATAGGAAATGTTCAAAACATTATCCAACAATACAAAATTATATCCTTTCTTTTCAGATAAAGAGACTGATATGATTTTGTATATCAGGTTCGGTATCTAACAACATTCGTTCAGAATCAATGTATTGGTAATACAGGGTGACAGTGACCGACAGACTTGGCTGCAACACTTGCCCCGTTTTCTGCCTCATGAAACTTATCACCCGTTCTCAGTTCTCTATCTTTCTGTAGCCCTATGTAACATATTACATATCTGGGATCCTGATCTGGTATCACATACCCAGGACGTAGAGAATACAGAGAAACAGTTCTTTGTAACGAACACACCCGAAGATGATGCATCAACATGCACTCTCTTCGTTTGGGCGGCACGGGAATTCTGGTAATCCCCAATTTCCTGCTCTGTCTTATAACAATTATAAGTTGGAGCGGGACCAACGTTCCCCAGCTCAGTATAACAAGCGGGTTCGGTCAATAATCCGTTTTATTATCTTGATTAAGGCGTGATATGGTCGCTACCTGGAGAGAGAGAGAAGAAAACACTCAGCGTGCGCTCTTGCAAGAATAGATTGGTTATTATTTTATCTAATCAGGATGGCTCCCACTGCTTTTTTATCAAATCTTCCTTCAAACCCTAAAAGGAAAGACTAGCCGGGATTAATTACACACTACAAGTTCGCCAATCTTTCAGCCAGGCCAGTGTCGGTACTTTGAGGGAGGTCCCCCGTGCTTTCGCACGAACCTAATTAATGTAAACCTCGTTTTCCCAGAGGCGTAACCTCGTTAACACCTTTCTAGACACCTACTTGATCGGCTAATTGTAATGTATAAAACTCTCCCAGGAGTAACTCTTACTCGCAGCGGGTATCGGGATCCAACTATCTCATAGAAGGTATGCAATCTCATTGCAAATTTCAACACTTGAAATTCCCGATAATATTTTGCCCCTAGCACCCTATGACCTTGACGGAGGTCAACAAACCATAGGCTACTAGTCAAGTTCAACCCGTCATTTCTTGATCGAATTAAACCCACCCGCACGACCCTTGACGGAGGTCAACAAGGTCGCACGACTACCCTAACTCAATCTGCATCATATGCATAAGCAGATAAATACTGGTTAGCTACCGCACACTGCGCCTTGACGGAGGTCAACAAACGCAGCACGAATACTAAACAGCACTTATCTGAAATGACGGAGGGCTACGACAGGTTTTTATGAAAACCTATTGCGTAATGAACTTGATATCGTTGTAGGATCGAATGATTTTTGAAATGGAGTATTTTTGAGGCTTTTCTAGTTTTGCTAAAGGAGTCACTCCCGGTGAAGGGATCGTCGGTCCTTTCCTCGTCGAATGAGGTGCGGGATATATCATATATATCACTGTGCAAAGCAAAAACACTTAAAAGCAATCAAAAGACAAACCGAGTGTGTAGCATCTGCCAGTTATTGCTAAAGGAGTCACTCCCGGTGAAGGGATCTCGGTCCTTTCCTCATCGAATAAGGTGCAGGATATATCGCATATACCGCTGTGCAAAGCAAGAACTGTAGCTACCTGTTTTATTTTGAAATTCGATTCTACAACATCTTAGGTTTCTTTTATTTCATTAATCACATTAATGAAGTCCCATCATTTAAGTACCTAATCATCACAGATAAATACGACATACACTTATGCCATCCGCATTCGCCTCGATGTCCCCTCGTGCACCGTTAGGTTAGGTAACTAACGACAGAGCAGGGCAGGGCTAGCACGGGTGTAAAACATAAGTAACGTCTATATAATATATCATATATACTATATACTATATCTATCACAGAACATCACATGATCACATCACAGATATCGCAGCAGAAGAAACATATGAAATATTGGATATACTAGGACGTCCGTGTTTTCAATACGAGCCAGTATAAAACACGGATTCCACTGTCGTGATGAATAGCCAAACCCACACCCGTAGACCCCTACGAGAGCGGCAAGCAACCCTACCAATTCTGGAGTTAGGAGACCCGGACTCGACTCCTCGAGTTGGTCTCCCACTGGACTCCAGAACCCGGTTACTTGTGCCCTCCTCCTTGGGTCTATCCTAGTGCGGAAAAGTAAATAATATACAAACGGTGACTACTTCCGCTACCTGGAAGTGCCCCAATAAAAGAATATTACATACAAGTTTTTACATGAATGAAAATGAAAAAAACACTCATCTCACATAAAAACCCCCGGCTATTCAAACACGACGATCCAATATAACATATCCAGCAACACATAACATCACATGTCATCAACGTAAGTGAATATGCGCATCCCAATTGTCGTTGACATATAGCAACGAAACCGGCGATATCACATATTACACTTACGGTCACAGAAAAGAAAGTGTAAAACTACAACAGTTGGAATCCGCAATCACCTCAGACATCGCATGCCTGACCAAATGAATTCTTTAGACATCGCATGCCTAACATTTATAAACCCCGCATTTTAGTCTCAAAATCGAAAACACTTTTCAATATCAAGTCGGGCAATTCAACAAGATTCCCGACATCCTGATCGAATGCTCGTCGCAAACTTCAGTAGACGGCCGCACCCCCGATACCGGCGACGAAGTGCACCAAGGCGGAACACCGCTACCGCGAGCACCCGGACGGATGCTTTCGGCGACGGGGTTCTCCTACAGTCACTTGGTCGGGGCTATGGAGTGAAGCTGTCTATTAAGTTTATCCGGCGAGTATCCGCGTACACTACGTGATTGCGACGGACTTTTGATCACATCAAAATTCCGTGGCAACCGATCAAGTGAGACTAAATTGCTATGTTTATAACATTCATTTAGTTATCATATAACTCATTGTGAATTCCAATTATTGTATCCCATTCCAGATAAACAGAAAATGTTAAACTTTTCGATCGAACAATCGAACACCCAAGTTTTCCCGATACAGATCAACACATGAAATAAGTCTAACAACATTCAGTTCATACCTCAGTACCAACGGTCCAGCCGTAGAAGGGTCAAGCCAACGCCTCATATGTGGCACGCCGTACTGCCCCAAACCCGAAGGTTCAATGGGCAGTTCAAGACGGTCACATAATCGAGTTAAGGTTTGTGTCTTCTAGAGGGACCATCGCGTTACTTGCACTACTTAGAACGTCGTTAAACTACGGAAAAATCCAACACTTGGAAATTTCCCGACAGGGGAAAATTTGGGTATTTATATCCGGTCGAACTTTTTAACATATCCTAAAATTTATCCGGAAAGCCACACAGACAAAATTTGATACCCCGATCGAAACACCGAAATCCCAAAACAACCCAGAAAAATTCAACTCTGGAAAAATTATTAAAAATACCCAGGAATACCAGCACAGCTTAATATGAATTACTGTAGAAAAATAGATTCCAGAAACGACAAAATGGCCGCGCTTGCGCCGCACGAGCCAGGCTCGTGCCGCGGAAGCGCGGCGCACTGTTGGAATTAGGCATCCGAATTTTACAGTATTTCATAGAATTTCCTGCTGATTTTTCTGAATATTTTTAATGTTGAAAAATCCCAGATTTTAAAAATTGTACAGAGAGCATGTTTTGGGTTTCGGTTTTGTGTCGTTCGGACTTCAAATTCCGTCTACGCTTCGCCTAAGGCTCTAGCTAGGCTCTGATACCACTGTAGGGTTCCTAGGCACTCTAGTGAGGTCTCCAAAGCCATCAACCATGGCAATTTCAAAAATTATGGTGCCTACAAACCCTAAACAACGGATCGTATACTAGAAGTCTAGGCGAACAAGAACTAGTTAACAGTTAACTAATGAGAATACGGAAATACAACCTTTGTAGATCCGGTCCTCCACCTCCACGGCTCCGCAACGAGGTCGCCTCCGCTGTCCAAATCAAATCCGGGCTCTAGAGTCGGCTTCGTCGGAGAATGGGCAAGCTAGGTCGTCGATGTCCATGCCGAAGATGATCTACGTCGAAGCATCGATGAATCAAGCTCCACCTTCAACAAGTCATGAAACTTGTGAAGGAAACACACTCTACTACTTGGCAAGAGGTAGAGGATGAAGAAATAGGAAGTGGGTAGACTTTAGAATTGGATTTCTCACTCATATGCATCAATCACCATTGATGGACTTCAAGCTTCTTCACTTCAAGCATGAAGAAGAAGAAGGAAAAAGGTTATGATAAGTTATTAGAAAAATGAATAAGTAAATCAATACTTATCATATCTTCAACCCTAGTTAAGTGTAGAGAAAAGACCATGGTTAATGGAATGGTTAGGGTTAAGGATAAGAACAAAATGGTCACTAGGTCAAAGTCTTCAAGAAGCTTCAATATGAAACAAAAATAGCCACCATTTTCTTCTTATGCCTTTTCTAATTATTTCCAAAATAAATAAATAGGTAAATAAATAATAAAAGGAAATAAAACCCTAATCATATTAATAACCATGGTTTATTCTTAACTTACACTTAAACAATCATGTATCATCAAACATGATACAAGCAAATGTACAAATGTATATCACATATACAATATGCACATTACAAGTGAGAAAATCCATATAAAGTGAACCAATACTAGTTAACGCAAAGTAATATATCAAATATATAAATATGCATTAAATCATTAAATCAACACTTGATTCAATGACCCGGTTATGTCGCACACAACCGACTAGTATACAATATATCGGCTTATCGAATCATCGTATGAATCGATAACTAGGTTATATCGCATACAACCATTCGATATATTTATCGCGAGAATAGAATACGGTATCACATACACGCATTATTCTCGGTCCCGCACATATCTCATATGCGCTCCTATTTCGTTTCGCTTGAGCCAGGAAACCTCTGTGTAGGACTCTAAAGACTCGTCAATACGCCGGCAGCAGGCGATGATCATATCAAACACCCACAAGCCGCAAGCGGTCTGCTAAACGTAACGGCCACCCGGGTATTGAGCGATCTGAAGATCGACGAGCAAGCCCGCTCACACTCCAGTGAATCCGACCAGTAACACTACCGTACAGTCCGGTCTGATCGTCTGATATGTCGCATATCTCGCCTAGGGGTGGTATACGTCAGACCCCAATAGCTCAATAAGTCGTGTCGATATGAGGTCTATAACTGTTCGAGAAACTACTGGTAACACTTACCAGTAAATCTCAGCAACCCTGGCCAGGGATTTCCTGTTATAGCCAATCGAACACAGCGCAACATCAACCCCCATATACCGGGAGAGACGAATCCCCTCCTATCGCTCATTGCCTCCATGTGACTCGGGACTGTACCCAAAAACCACCGTTTTGCACGCCCTCTTGGACGTGGTAAGATGGAAATCAAAGCACAGTGGGAACCACACAAGACTCTATGACGATCTCGGGTCAACAGACTACTCTGTACCAGTGTCACCAGAGAACTGCCATCTGACGTGAGGTATAATACCATCTGGGAGTTCTCGGCGAGTCCGTCCAGTGTACCCAGTCTCTACTGAGCACCCGTATATCATCTCTGATGTCAAACACCAATGGATATGGGATCATCCATCGCCCATCTGTATGGGTCAAGAAGGTACACGCTAGTCTACTCTGGTATATCGATGCCCCGTCTCGATACACCCACGACTAGGGACTTTGAAGGATGTACTTATAGACTATCTGTCCCCACTAGTATGATCTCATCATAGTCCAGGTAGTCAAGCACACATCCTAAGGGCTTTACCAACATGTAATAGAGAGACAATCAGTATACACGTTAAGGTAAAGGGTAACCAGATAGCATACTATCATGTCGAGCAAGAATGTCCTCCCTATATATGTCCCAGCATCCACTACAATATACATCCTATGTACAGTAATGGCCTCTAGGGCATACATATAACTAACACCAGCAAGAAATTCTATTATCTTTAACTTAGAAATTATCAACCCGTATTTTTCACACTCACTTATCAGTTAACTTAAGATCGTATATGTTCTGTAAATTTACTTAGCTTTTAACATCTTTTGAATTTTCCTTCTAAGGTTCCATCTCAATTTAGGAATTTTTATCATCTCTACTGAAAATATAAGCCCTATCTTTCATTCCTATCTCTCATCCAACCCCAATCATATACCCCTACGTGTGTGTATGTATCACCCCTACATTTGGAAATTCAATTCAAGCTATCATACTCTTGTCCATCGTCCAAAGTACTTTTAGTTGGTGAATTTTAGATGAAATTGCTCACACATCCTTCATGCAACCGTTAATACTTCTTGAGGTGCTAACGACCGATTACAAAATGTGTTCGCGTATTAAAGCGTAATTTCTCGTCTTGTAATACCTAAGATTTTAGCAGTGGCTCCCAGACCAGTTGGTTTAAGGCACTAGGTGATAAAGCACCCTCGCTATATATATATATATTTTTTTTCATTTTACACAGCCTTAAGTAATTACAAAACCAGTGTTCATTTTTTTTATATCTCTTTATTTCACACTTATACTTTCATTTTTTTTCTCATACTAAGGATTTTAGACAAGAGCAATTCAAGGTATTCTCTACTATCCCAAGTTTCAAGGTGCGTGTTTGTGCAAGTTGTAGGGTATATATTTTCAGAATTTAGACTAAAGGTTCGGAATTATTTTTCAGACTTGCACTTCAATAAAAATTTCAATACTCTTCCCTTATTTTGACTTAGCCCAAGAACTGAAATCAAAATTTTCCTATTTCTAAATAAACTACAAGAACATATATTTTCTACCATTAAACTTTAAGAAAGGTTATTTTTAGGGTCTTTAATTTACTAAGTTTAGGATCTAGTTTTTCCTAGCTAGTTAACCATTTTGTCAAACTTAAGTCAAAGATGGCCAAGTTGAATTTTTTTTTATCTTTTTAGTTTTTCAATTTTTTATTTGATTTGACTTTTATATTTTTTTATTTTAATTTTTATATTTTTTTTAAATTTTTTTTATAAAGATGCAATGCAGAATTAAACATGCAAAGAAAGAAAAGAAAAAAATGTATAAAAATTAAAATATGCAATGCAATGATAACTATTTACAAACCACCTCCTCCCCCAAACTTACCAAAAGCGGTGCCCTCACTGCTCATGTACTCACCGTCCCCTCGAATGTAAACGGGAACGTTCCTCTCTCGCAAGCAACGTAGATACGCCATGTTCAATCTCCGTCACCTGGTGATCCAAATTGGTCACCATCCCTACCAACCTATCAATCCCCCTGGTGGCTCTTCTAAGCAGACGTGCATGTTCTGCTGGGGTAAGCTCTTCCTCGCTCACGGTCGAGCTGGAGCTGGGTGTTCTGGCGGGTACATATTCGGCCGGTTCTGTTCGCGACCATATATCAGTTAAGCGGGTATAGGACGTGGATACGCCCTTAATAAGAGGCCTAATGGGTATACCTCCATGCATGTAAAACTCAAATTCCTTCATAGGGAGGAAATAGCGACACAGTTGTGTCACCAACATAGGGCATGGGTAATTTGCTGCCCTTTTGCTACCACCAATTGAATTAAGTAAAACCGTGCACATGTCAAATCTAGGATTCCTAGTCATTAAGGTGTGCATGGTATGAAGAGATGGGGTGAAAAATCTTGTTTATGTGAACTGCCAAAAATGTTGTTTTGTGCCTAACGGCACACGGTTAATACATTGGCGAAAAAGGGTTCTCGCCTGTATGCCCTTCCTAGGTTCCCTCGAATAGTCATTACCCATTAAGGGTAAGTAGTATTCAAATTAAAAGGATTGGTCGTGAACAGGTAATCTAGGAATTAAGGTGACTTCATGGATGAAGTCTCTATCAATGATTATTTTCCTATAGCCCCAAAGTAATTTAATAAAACCGTATTGTGATAGGCAACTTTCCTCCATGCACTCGTAAAAACGAGTGACTAGATCTGGAAGAGCGTAGGCATTGGGATGATTGAAAATTAAAAAGTTCCACCCTCGCCGTGTGATCTCGTCACCAAAATAACTTCCGTAAATTTTGTGTGCAAAGATTTGTGAAAAATCCCGTTCTAATTGCATGGTTTGTGCTATTCAGAGAGTTCACAGATTTATAAAAAATTTTAACGGAGAGGGAGAGATGATGCAAACTCCTCTGAAAAAAATCAGAGGGAGAAGACACAGAGTAGCGGCGGTTGTGCGTCCAAAAGAGGGGTAAGGCGGCGGAAACGCGGCGGCGCAGGGAGATCTCCTTCTTCTGGCTGCTGCGGCGGCTAGGGTTTTCTGAGAGGAATTTTTTTGGTTTGATAAAAACAGAGAGGGTTCGGATTTTATTTATAGGGGAGATTGTTTTAGTTATTTGCAAAAAAGTCCTCTTAAAAAGAGGAATTTATTTGTAAATAAATTTTTTAATTATTTTTTAATTATTTTTTATTAAAACTGAAAATTTACAAAAAATACCCAATTTTTTTTTATTTTTTTATTTTTATTTTTATTTTTATTTTGTTTTTATATAATTACAAGTGATACATACCCCCAAACTTGTTTGAAACAGTGTTTTGGCTAGATAATCGAAATTTTAGGGGTAGATGGAGGAAGATCAGTCAGTGTAAATCGGCTCCTGCAAAAACAGGAGCTCCTCCGAAGGGTCCGCAATGAGGAACGGTTTAAGTCTATGTCCATTCACTTTAAATAGTGAACCGTCCTCCGAATTTTTTAGATCTACCGCATCGTGCGGATATACGGTGCGTACCAAAAATGGTCCTTTCCATCGAGATCTGAGCTTGCCGGGATGGAAATTTAACCAGGTGTCGTAAAGTAAAACCTGTTGACCAGGTTTGAAAGTTTTGCGCATAAGGTGTTTATCGTGGAACACCTTCATTCGGTTTTTGACAACTACTGCGTTCTCGTAGGCTTCATCCCGAAGCTCGTTCAATTCGTTCAACTGCAGCTTTCTATTGCTGCCCGCATCTCCTAGAGATAGATTCAACTCTTTTATTGCCCAAAATGCTTTATGCTTAATTTCAATTGGAAGGTGGCAAGCCTTTCCATAAACAAGCATATATGGAGACATGCCATGATCGGTCTTATAGGCAGTTCGGAATGCCCAAAGGGCATTAATAAGTTTGACGACCTATCTTTACGGTTTTTGGAAACCGTTTTCTCCAATATCTGTTTAATTTGCCGATTTGAAATCTCGGCTTGCCCACAAGTTTGGGGATGATAGGGCGTTGATAGCTAGTGAGTAATGGAATATTTCCGTATTAAGGACTCGAAAGCCCTATTACAAAAATGAGATCCATTATCGCTGATAATTGCGCGAGGATGCTCAATCCGAGAAAAAATGTTTTCTTTGAGAAATCTAACGACAACCTTGTTGTAATTAGTTCAGCTGGGCACAGCCTCGACCCACTTTGAAACATAGTCAACAGCGAGGAGAATATACACGTTCCCAAAAGAATTGGGAAACGGTCCCATAAAATCTATCCCCCAAGTATCAAAAATTTCAACAACCAAAATTGGTTGGAGCGGCATTTCATTTCTCCTAGATATCCGGCCTAAGTGTTGGCACCGGGGGCATGTCTTGCAGTACTCATGTGCGTCTTTAAAAAGTTGTGGCCAATAGGTGCCACACTGCAAGATCTTTTCTGCTGTCTTTTTAGGGCCAAAATGCCCGCCACACGCTTGATCGTGGCAGAATGACAGCACGCTCTTAAACTCATTGTCGGGGACACACCGACGAATAATTTGGTCGGGACAATATTTGAATAGATACGGTTAATCCCAGTAAAAATGTTTTACCTGGGATAGAAATCTGAGTCTGTCCTGATTCGACCATTGGTTTGGTATAAGTCCGGTGGCCAAATAATTTACGATATCTGCGAACCAAGGTTCGCAAGACACAGTCAAGAGCTGCTCATCTGGAAAAACATCTTTAATAGGAATTTGAAGTGTAGGCGAAGAAGGAAGGTGTGAAAGGTGGTCGGCTACTACGTTTTCACATCCTCTCTTGTTTCTGATGACAAGGTCAAACTCTTGTAGTAAGAGGATCCAACGTATCGGCCGAGATTTAGCATCCTTCTTCACGAAAAGATGGCGAATAGCTGAGTGGTCAGTATAAACGATGACTGGAGAGCCGAATAAATAGGGCCTGAACTTTTCTAATGCAAACACAACAGCTAAAAATTCTTTTTCAGTTGTTGTGTAATTTAGTTGGGCCTCGTTCAAGGTTCGGCTAGCGTAATAAATTACATGCGGTATCTTATTAATGTGCTGTCCAAGGACAGCACCAATGGCGAAATCAGATGCATCGCACATAATTTCAAATGGATGCGTCCAGTCAGGAGATGAAAGAATGGGAGCGGAAGTAAGTGAGTTTTTTAATGATTCGAACGCTTTCATACAGTTTGAGTCGAAATCAAATGTGGTGTCCTTGGCCAACAGAAGAGTCAAGGGTCTAGCTATCTTGCTAAAATACTTGATGAACCGTCTATAGAAACCGGCATGGCCAAGGAAGGCTCGAATGTCTCGGACGCATTTAGGAGGAGGAAGATTGGAAATGACTTCAATCTTAGCTTTATCTAGCTCAATGCCATTTTGCGAGATAATATGTCCTAAGACAATACCTTCTCGTACCATAAAGTGGTATTTCTCCCAATTTAAAGTAAGATTCTTATCCCTACACCGGGTAAGAACTGCGTCTAAATGTAGCAAATACTCATCAAAGGAGTCGCCAAAAATAGAGAAATCATCCATAAAAATCTCCAAGAATTTTTCCACCATGTCTGAAAAAATGCCCATCATACACCGCTGGAAAGTAGCGGGTGCATTGCATAACCCAAAGGGCATGCGATGGTAAGCAAACGTACCGAAGGGACAATTGAATGTGGTCTTGTCTTGGTCCTTTTCGGCGATGGGAACTTGATTATAGCCAGAGTAGCCATCCAAAAAGCAGTAAAATTCATGCCCAGCCAATCGTTCTAGCATTTGGTCAATAAAAGGTAATGGAAAGTAGTCTTTCCGTGTCGCGGCGTTGAGTTTTCTATAATCGATGCAAACTCGCCACCTATTTTGGGTGCGAGTAGGTATTAACTCATTCGCCTCATTAGTCATGACCGTTATGCCCGATTTCTTTGGGACAACGTGAATGGGGCTAACCCACTGGCTATCAGAGATAGGGTAAATGATACCACTATCTAGACATTTTACAATCTCCTTTTTAACAACCTCCTTTATTATAGGGTTTAGTCGTCTCTGTGGATCCCTTGCTGGCTTGGCATCATCCATCATATGAATATGATGTTCAACTATTAGGGGACTGATCCCTTTGATGTCCGTCATAGTCCAGCCAAAAGCTTGCCGATTGTTTTGTAAGACCATTAAAATGGCTTTCTCTTGCTCGGGGGCTAGAGCGGCCAAGATGATAACAGGAAGGGTCTCATTCTCACCTAAGTAAGCATATTTAAGGTGAGATGGCAATAGCTTGAGTTCGAGTTTTGGAGGCGAAACAATTGAAGGTAAAATTGGTGAAACTGTCTCGAACTCGAAGGATTCCAACAAAGGTTCAAAGCGAGTGTAAGCAACCGAGTCAGATGGTTCAGTTAACTCATCCGAAAATTCAAAAGATTCAAACTCAGGTGGTGATTCTTCAAAATCGTTCGAAAAGGTGAAACACTCGTAATCGTTATCGGGTGTGAAAGCAGTGTTAGATTCAAGGAGGAACGCACTAGTGGCGTCAAAATTGCTGTGATCGAACAGAAATTTTTCGAGCTCACAGTCCTTCTGAGTTATCTCTTGGATCGAGCAAACATCAAGTATATTAGCATTAGGTTCGGAGGGCTGATTCCCTAACTTAAAAATGTTGAGCTCAATTGTCATATTTCCAAAAGATAGGTTCATCGAACCATTTCGACAATTGATCACCGCATTAGAAGTTGCAAGGAATGGTCGACCGAGTATCACCGGAATTTGACTCCGGGGGTTAGCTACAGGCTGTGTGTCCATAACAACGAAATCAACGGGGAATATGAAGTCCTCTACTTTAATCAACACATCCTCTAACTCACCCTTAGGATGGGTGATAGATCGGTCGGCCATTTGGAGAGTACAATGTGTGGGTTTCAGCTCTCCAACGCCTAATTGTTCATATACTGAATAGGGAAGCAAATTAACACTGGCACCAAGATCTAAAAGTGTGCGGTTGATGTTCTTATCCCCAATAGTTCTTGAAATTGTAGGACAGCCAGGGTCCTTTCGTTTTTGAGGTAAAGGTTGGGTAAGAGCATCACTTACTGCACTAGACAAAAAAACTTTCTTAGGTACCTGCGACTTCCTCTTCTTGGTGCATAAGTCCTTCAAGATTTTAGCGTAAGAAGGGACTTGTTGGATTGCATCCAAGAGAGGTATGTTAATGCTAACATGTTTAAATAACTCCACAATCTTCTCCATTTGTGGAGTTTGTTTATTGGATCTCAACATGTTTGGAAATGGAACATTTTGAAAATTTGTTGAGTCCAATATTTATGGAGTAGATTGCGGAGTTGGAACGGATCCCAGTGTTGGTGTTTTCGTGGTGTGAGATGTGGGTCCGTTCGAATTAGTAGAAGAAGTAGAGCCTTGTGAAGAATGAAGAACAGGCTCTGAAGAAGATGAAGTAGATGAAGAAGAAGAAGAAGAAGAAGAAGAAGCGGCGGCCGGGGTGTCATTATTATTGCCAACGTTGTTGTGCAATACCTTTCCAGATCTCAATGTAGTCACGGCACTCACATTATGATTTTGTTGTTCATGAGCAACATGTGCATTTTGTGTGTGACCAGGATTTGGCAGTGGTTGAGATGGAAGTTTCCCCTTCTCTCGCTTGCTTAGAGCAGCATTCAGTTATGCAATTTGAGTTTCAATGGTTTTGATACTTTGCTCATGTGATGCAGTGTGTTGCACCAAAGACTGAATGGAGATTGGATGTTAGCTGAGAATTGCGTAGATTGTTTTAAAAACGCATCCAGACTTCGTTCTAGCGAGTAAACCTTATCGTTATTTGGTTGAATAAAATTATTTTGAGGAAAAGAGTTGTTTGGTGCAAAATTGTTCATTTGATTTTGGTAAGGTTGGAGTTGGAAAGGTTACTGATATTGAGTTTGTTGAGGGGCTTGTTGTTGTGGAGGAGGCCTTTGAAAATTGTTATTGTCTTAGAATTGTTGCTGATTTTGATTCCAAGAAAAATTGGGGTGGTTCCTCCAACCAGGATTATAAGTTGAAGAGTATGGATCATTTCTTTGTCTCTGCTGAAAGGCAGCATTGACTTGATCTTGTCCTTGAGCAGGTGGGTTGTAAGGACACTCTTCGGTCAAATGGGACGGATCCGAACAACAAGCGCATATGGTGCGAGGGGGTAAAGCGGGGACAAGAGAAGGCGATGAGAATTTGCTCTCAATTGCTTCTAGTTTACGTGTAATTGCGGCCATTTAGGCTTTCATTGCAATTGACATGTCAAGTTGATGAACACCTTCCCTAGACGAACCGGATGAAGTAGATGAAGTGGACGAAACGGTTTGTCTAGTGCTTTCCCACTGAAGCGTTTGTTCAGCAAGATCGTCGAGAAATTTGCCAAGCTTCCTCGTCAGATTTTGTAAGGAAGTGACCTTGACAGATGGTTTCCAGCAACTGCTTAGTTGCTGGGTTCAGTCTTTCGTATAAAGTTTGGCAAAGTTGCCATCTCTCGATACCATGGTGAGGGCACTGAACAAGAAGGTCCTTAAATCGTTCGAAACACTTCCAAAAAGGTTCGGAAGGAAGCTGGGAAAATTGATTAATTTCATTTCGAATTCTCGCGGTCTTGTGGTGTGGGTAAAACTTTTTATGAAAAGCCTTAACAAACTCTTCCCAACTTTTTATGGAATGCGATGCCGTACTATATAGCCACTTTTCAGCTAGGTCACATAAAGTGAAGGGAATGACACGTAGCCTTATAGCATCATCGGAAAGTTGGGTGGTCTTCATCACTGCGCAAACATTCTAGAATTTGTTAATGAAGATGTAGGCATTTTCGGATTCTAACCCGTGAAATTTGGGCAACATATTGATGAAGTGGGGCTTAATTTTGAAATTATCCCCATTAGCCGGCGGAAGTAAAAGACAAGTGGGAAGTGCGGTACGGGTTGGATAGAAAAGATCCTGGAGCGCGATTCAGTTAGGCACTTCAATTGGAGGGTGTTGTGGGTTATTCGCACCCAGTTGAGGTGGAATCATTCCCGAAGTAGGTAAGGGGTTGTTAGGATTGAATCCTGACATTTCCTCAGAAGATGATGAATTTGAAGATGAAGGTAAAGAAGTGGATTGAATTTCGACTTCGGAGTCGAACGCGTCGTCAGTAGGCACTAACGAGACACGGAATAAACGGGCGCTAGTGTCCCTAGTCCAACTGGACATACACTAAATGAGGTGTAGTGTAGTCAAACGTAGAATGTGGGGGTTGTTTCCCCCAATCAGAGCAAAGCTCTGTTGGAAATTCAAAATTCAAATTTTGAAGCAACGCTTCAAATTCCGGGCGCAACGCGCCACGTATCAGGCACTGATACGTCAGCGCAGCGCCCAAGAAGGCGCGCCCAATCAGAGCAAATCTCTATTAAAAAACAAAAGAAAGCAACGCTTCAGTTGCGCAAGCACTGCGCTGCGCGACACGTGTCAGCGCCGATGCGCTGCGCGACACGTGTCAGCGCCGATGCGCTAGCGCAGTTGCGCTGCGCTGTGCGCTGCTTGACACGTGTCACGCGCTGGAGCATTTACGCCAAACAGAATTAAATTTTAAAGAAATCTTTCTGTTCTTGTTAAAACAAGAAGATTTTCTTCTGTAAAACAGAGGCCCTTGGATCAAAAATCCAACGGTGGGGAAAATTCTCCAAATCACTCAGAGAAAGATCTCTTTAACAAATTTAACTAATTTATGAGCACTATAAAAAGGACCCTAGACCTCAATTCAAAGGCATCAACATTTTGTGAGAAATCAAAAATTTCAAATAGAGAGAACTCTGAAGAAATCTCAAGAAGAAAAAAGGTAAAAGCCTTTAGAATAGAAGAATTTCTTCTAATAGATCATTGATCTAAGAACAAGGTCAATGATCTTCAATAAAAAACAAATAAAAATAGTGCTTTGCACTTTTTATGAACCTCGGGTTCTCTGAAATAAGAAAAACAAGAGGAACTTGTTTTCTTTGATCTAAATCAGATCAAGAAAACAAAAAGTGCTTTGCACTTTGTCATGAACCATTGGTTCTAAAAAATTCTTAAATTATAGTGCCTTGCACTTGCAAACTGCGCTGTTGCGCTCCTGGATTGGCGCAAGCCACCAGAGAGCGCCACGTGTCAGCATCTGAACCATCTGCGCCATGCACTTTTGAAATAGAGCCTTGCTCTCTGTAATTGGCGCAACTCACCAGAGCGCGACACGTGTCAGCAGCGCAAGCGCAGCGCACTGCGCCTGCGTGACACATGTCAACACCCCAAGCGCTTGCGCTATCTGATTGGCGCAAAGCGCCTGACAAATGCAATGCATTTCCTAAAGGGCCAGGCCCAAATCAAAAAGACCTAGTAGGCCTAATTAAATTGCAAAGCAATAAATGGGCAGAGCCCAAGTAAAATTGATGCTCTGCATCAATCATAAATGAGCAGAGCCCAAAATAAATTGATACTCTGCATCTTTTATGGGCAGAGCCCAACCAAAAATAGAAAATAATGCAATGCATTATTTAAAAATGGGCCAAGCCCTAGTAAAAAATAAAAACAAATGAAAGTGTTGAACTTTTTCAACTGGACTTATCCCAATCATGGCCGTAAGTCCTCAAATTAAATTGACTGAGCACAGCTGCTCTCTTAAAAATCAATTTACATCCAGTTCGAGGTACATCTCCGAACTCCTCTGACACCTATCGTTGTAATCCTTCAACGACGTCAGAGAGGTGACGGGTCCCGACGACCACACATCAACACGGACTGCGGGGTCTTTAAACTCGTGGACCGAAACGTCCTTAAACTAATGTTGGACCAAAATGTCCTTAAACTAATGTTGGACCGAAACGTCCTTAAACTAATGACAGACCACCACGTCCCTAAACTGGAATAACGGACCACCATGTCCCTAAACTGGTAATGGACCCCCATGTCCCTAAACTGGAACATGGACCACCACGTCCCTAAACTGGAACAATAGAGCCTCCAAATGCTCTTTTGCCGGATCTAAACGGTCCCATTTAAGTTGATCTTAGCCCTAAACACGGCTAACGTATCCTTAAACATTCAAATGGACTATAAAACTCCAAATCTACTTTGGTTCAAGGGTACATCTTTGAACTCCTCTGACACCTATCGTTGTAATTCTTCAACGACGTCAGAGAGGTGACGAGTCCCGACGTTCATATAATAAATGGATCACCACGTTAAGTTGATCTTAGTCTCAAACAGGGCTAACATATCCTTAACGAACGTTTAAGTTGATCTTAGCCTCAATACGGCTAACGTATCCTTAAATTAAAAACACCAAACCCAAATCTAAGTAAATACAGATTTGGACTAATCCACGTCCTACGGGCGACGACATTATTCAGTCTCCGTATACAATCCACGGGCAACCACAAACAAAACAAACACACACGACACGAAGTGAAATTCTAGAGAAGGGGAAAGTGGCTACCGCGACGCGGTAGCGTAATTAACTGCAGGGGCTTGCGCCTGCAGGGAAGAGCGTCCCCACAATCAAAAACCCCTCAAGCGAGGGGGAATCTGACGAAGTCTGCTACATCGGTCGCATCTTTCTAAACCTCCGATACACGGTGCCATAAATCAACTTGGCATCTTCGGAGAGGTAGACGGATAAAACCATATAGTATCTGCCCCGAATCTCAGGCAAGACGTCCTCACGTCGTCGCCGTCATTCGGAGGGGAACAAATTCTGGCACGCCTGGTGGGACCTTTTCCTCTTTCCACTCTACACTTCGTGTGTCATCTTCGCGAACGAATCGCGGTTTGTTAACGGTTGCCTTTGGATTTTCAAGTTACTAAGATTTGGTCTTTTGTCTGGCGCAAAACTCAAGCATCCATGGCCTTTAACTGCACCAACTGCTCGAAGTGCCACTGCAACGGACGCTCCACCTCACCTAGAGGTATAGCATATGGGCCCCAAGCGGCCTCCTTCCTCGCTCTGCCGGTAGAACAGGTGGCCCAGGCCACCACCGGCCTGTTTTTCGGGACCATGATCCCGCCTTCAAGCTTCTCTATGCCAATACCTGCACCGGAAGTGAACAAGAAGTCGGTCTTCGACCGGCTCACTTCTACGACGGCCCCTGTCAACGGGTCGTCCATTACCAAGCCAACAGCCTCTGTCTTTGCTAGGCTGGATCAAAACTCTGAGGGGCCCACCAAGAAGCCTGTGAATCCCAAGGTGGCTGTCCCAAGGAAGGCAATAGCCGCTGCTCCAGAAGTCATCAAGGCGGCTTCCCCTGTCAAAGAGTCAGTCTTTTCAAGACTGACTATTCCTGCTCCTGCCCCTGCTCGAGGATCTGTCTTCGACAGGTTGAATATCATCCCTCAAAGGACAACCTTAGTCTTTGAGAGGTTAACACCAGCGGCGCCTCATTCAGACAGGAGGCAAAAAGAGGCTGTCTCTATCTCCGAGCCAGTCCCAACGGCTCGTCATGCTCGACGTCGCCATTGGTGACGAGTGAGGAAGGCAGGGGGCAACTCCCCCTCAGGGCTAACTCCACCGGCTCCAGAGGTGGAAGTCAACGCTGCTGTTCCAACTGGGAACAGCTTTGAACTGCTGAGGAGGATACGTAAGAACTCTCCAACCGCTACATTGAAAAGATCTCCTCCGCCCGCGGAGAGAGTTCCGGAAACACAGCAAGAACAGCCCCCTCAACGACTGTCCTAAAAAATATACAAGGTTTGGCGGAGGGTTCAAGACTCCGTGATTGACCCAGGTTACTCTCGTCAACAGAAGAAGGCGAAGGTGCAAAAAGAAAAGGACCGTCCTATTAAACAGCAGAGGACAACAATCACCAGGGTACCCACTCCAACGGCCCCCTCCACTTCAACGGCCCACAAAAGAAGAAGGCCGGAGAAAACCCCCGCGCCCGCGGCAAATGCCAAAGGTGGTGAACCTAAACGCCCTAAGTCCGGGGGCATAATAGTTCATACAGTGTACATGGTGTCGGGAAAGGAGCACAGCCGTGCATCCACAGGTCATAGACCACTTACACGGTCAGTGACCAAGGCTCAGGAGAAACAGCAAAAGCTCCAGGAGATGATGACCGTGATGGCCGCACTCACTGGGCCAAAAGAAACCCCTGAAACGTCCTCGGATGAACGTCAGGAACAAGAAACTGACGCCGAATTCCTTCGTTGCATACTGGAGAAGAAGGATAAAGAAGCTGCGGAACAAGCAGCCAGCATAAAGAAAATGGCCCTCCTGTTCCAGGACATGGTGGGTATGATGATTCAACAAGATCCACCTGCTGAAGATCCCCCGATCATCTTTGAAGATGATAGGGGAGAAACGTCGAATCCTCCTCCGGCTCTGTCAACAGCCAAGGAGGAGGCAATCTCCAAAGCCGACCTGGACGAATATATAGCTCAACAGATCCGGGTTCATCAAGCGGCTGAAGCAGCGGGTCAGGTGGTAAAAACGGGGCGACCGTATCTGGGCTGGTACGACCAGATCAAGTACCCGCCAGGTTATACGATACCAAAATTCCATGTGTATAAGAGGACTGGCAATCCTCACCAGCATGCCGCCCAGTTCAGGACGCTTTGCGGCAACACTGGCGGTGATGATAAATTGTTGCTCTGCCAGTTCATTGGTAGCTTGTCAGATACGGCGTTCGAGTGGTATTCCGAGCTCCCGAATGACTCTATCAAAACCTTTGCTGAAATGGAACTGCTGTTTACCCAACGTTTCGCGAGTGCTAGCGAGCGTACCCCGATAACGGCATTGATTAATGCCAGGGTGAAGCCGGGCGAAACATGGGTCCAATATGCTATACGGTGGCGAAATCTATGGTCAAGATGCGAGCAGCATATAGAAGAAGCTCCCGCAGTGGGAATGTTTGTGGGAACCCTCGATCCGCAAGCAACCATCTCGCAATTTATGATGTTCTTCAAGTCGACCACCTTCAAGGCACTAATCGACAAGATGGCGCAAATGGATCAAATGGGCCATAAACCTCCTCTTCCAAAGCCGGACTCCGAAATGAGAAAGGAAAGGGGGAAGCGATCGTTGTCGCTAATGCTCAACAGCAACCGAACAACTCGAAGCCGGTCGTTTGTCAAAATAATATGCGCCCGTACGTAGCCCTTGAGGAGAGGATGGGACGTCCTTACTCGTTTCCCCGAGATAAAACGAGAAGGTTATTCGAGCTGGCGTTGCGCAACCGACTCATAAATCTGCCGGATCCAAAACGTCCGTCGCAACCAAGTGATGTCAATGAGCCCAACTACTGTCCTTATCATCGAGTACTGGGTCATCCGATCGAGGATTGCTACGTCTTCAAAAATTGGCTTGAAGACCAGTATCGACAGGGCAAGTTTGCATTGTCTGACAAATGGAAGGTGAATCCACCGCAGCCCCACACCTCTGAGGGAATGAATATGCCGGGGGCAACATGCTCTGTCGTTGAAGAAGCTCCTTGGAAGGTTGTATCATCAGCCAAGACAAAGAGGATGCTAAATGATCTTCAAACATGCCCAGCGATCAAGTGGAAGAACCCGTTGGAGCCGCAGATCATTGAAGGGATGTTGAAGCCTCATCCAACTCAAAAGATCGATGGAGGTGGCCCAAGCATTCACAACCAGCCGTCGAAATCTTCAAAGAAGAAGAAAAAGAAGTCAAAGAAGCCCGTGAAGCCTGGCGACAAGCGCACGGACTTGCAAAAACAAATTGACGCGCTGGAGGAATACAACCAAAAGGCACAGACTCCCATTACACTCCAAGAATTCCTCAATCACGTCTTTCAAGAGGAAGATGCGGGAGAAAGTTCATCTGATGAATTCGAAGAATACATGGCGAGCTGTTATGTGATTTCCCATTCGTTCATGGGAGATGAGGAGACTCCTTGTACTGAAACGCTGGGGGCAGATCCCGAACCAAAAATTCTGGGGCCATCAGATGAAGTAATTGACGCATTCCTCAATGAAGTTCTCTTAAAAAGCAAAGCTGATCGGGAGCGCGAGGCGGTTATATTCGAAAGGGCCAAACGCCAGTGCCTTGACGAAAGAATTGAGATACTCCCACTGGAGCAAAGTACACCCACTGCGGATAAAATCAAATTCAAGATGAGAAAGAGGTTTGCTAAAGCCGTGTCAATGGGTATGAAGCTACCATCTTTTGAGGGAAGCGTTACAGGTGAAGCGGAAATGCACCCCTCCTATTGTTTGTATCATCGGAAGTTTCGCATCCCACTGAGAGGTGCAAAGCTTTCGATAGATGGTGGAAAGGATATATTGCTCACCGACAACAGGTTAAGCGGGAGAAGCGCAAGATTCGTCGGGAGCAAAACAGTGCGACCGAAGGGCTTAATAGAACTACCGGCAATCGTCGCATGGTCAACGCCGGAGGATCACAAGTACTCACATTCGGGAGCGATTCTGATGAGGAGTTGGAGCTTGGCCCCCTCTTTAAAGAGCCCACTTCGGGAAGAGAAGAAGAGCCGAAGATTTATGAAAATATCCGGCTGCGTAATCGCACGTTGCCCGAAAAGAATCTCGGACCCCCAAACAAAAAAGATAAAGGGAAAGAAAAGGTCTCTGAGGACATCGCCCTAGATGACCAAGTCGTGGAAGAGCTAACTGCTAAAGACCCGCCGAAGAAAAATAAGGTGGATTACAACGTATTAGCGCATCTGAGGAAGCTACCCTCGCAGCTCAGCATTCTTGACGCCCTTTTGTTATCAAAGGAGGCGAGAGATTCATTAATCAAGGCACTACAGAATCCAGAGCAGTTCCAGGCTTTCCTGGCCGAAGAAAAGATGAAGGATGAATTGGAGGAAGTGCACACGGCAGATGTCACTTTTGGTGATGAAGACCTTCTCCTTGGGACGTGCGAACACAATCTCCCCCTCTATGTCTCAGGATACTGCCATGATATAAAGATAGAAAAAATCCTGATCGATAACGGATCGTCTGTTAATCTCCTTAACGTGCGGGTGTTGAAGGAAATCTGCATGAGCGTCCAACATCTCGCTCGAGACAAGATCACTATCTCCGGATTCGACTCCCAATCATCAAAGACTCTTGGATCTGTGATACTGACGCTACGCTTTGGGCTGCTCTTCACGGACATTAAATTACACGTCATAAATGCCAAGACATGCTACAACGCCCTGCTCGGCCGACCATGGTTACACGAGTACAATATCATCCCTTCTACACAGCATCAGTGTATGAAATATTTTAAGGATGGTCTCGAGTATACCGTGACGGGAGAACTGAACCCGTTTTCCGTGAATGAAGTCCGCAAATATGAGGATGCCAAATACTTCTTGCCGGATTTCGAAGACACAGAGAGGTGTCGCTAGCCGGAGAACAAAACTAACGCAACCATCCCTGTCTTCGGCAGTGACACCGAGGATGAAGAGGAGATAGTTTATTCGGGCCCACCCCAGCACGGCAAGCTGGGACCATCTACTCCTACATTGATCTTTGGCAGCGACTCAGAAGATGAAGTCCACGCTGTATTCTCTGCTCGGCCCTCAATACAAACATCCGCTGACAAAGGGCAAAGTCTGCAAGTTGCCATGGTGCCTCTTAAACACCGTAAAGAACTGGACGCACTTAATATTTACAATGTAGAAGAGCTACAAACGTTCTATATCCCTCCCAGGCGAGAAGGCGAAAAAGCAATTCTATTCTACCGCTCTGAAGAAACCAGAGTGGAGAAAGAAATCTGGCTTGGCATGGATCCTACGCTTGATAGGCTTCAGCCCATCCGTCTCCCCAGATATTATACAGAAGGCCTGAAGAGGTTGTTGAAGCGCCAAGGGATACCCTTCAAACAGACCGTTAGAAAGGCCAAATTCTATGACAGGGTCTGGAACGTCCCCGGAACTCAGCATAAGCTGCCTAGTGGGAGGATGGAGACGATCGGGCTCGGATACATTTGCTCCAAGAAACGAGAGCTGCTCCGCGATTGTTACGTCGTGCATGACTTCAATAAAGAAGGGGATGCTCAACGGGAGGACACTAATCCTGAACCAGTAAAGGTTCCTGATGCAAAAGTGCCCAGTCTGTCGTTTGAAGAACAAATGGACAGGCTTATAAGGAAAGCTGGTCAAAAAGTCCGAGATGATCACAACCGCGAAATGGCCATCTACGAGAAAGCCAAAACGCAACGTCTCCTTCAACAGACCATGAAAGATGAAAGTGCCGCCCCCTGTCAACCTGTTATAAAAAAGGCTCGACGCAGAGGCAGAAATAAGTCGAAAAGCCAAAAAACCGCTCAACGCCAACAAAGCGGGGCTAAGAAGCCACGCAAACGGGAGTCGAGCGTTATTGATCTATCCCTCGTGACGAAAATGAGTCGAGCGTACTCGTTTCCTCGGGACAAGATGAAGAAGATACTTGATCTTGCTCTAAAACATTAAATGCTTACACTGCCGGAGTCCAAAAACCCCGAACAAGCAGGCGAAGTCTCCGGCCCAAATTATTGCTCTTACCATCGAGTAATAGGGCATCCTCTTGAAGATTTCTTCACCTTCAAGAATTGGATTGAATATCAGTATCAGCTTGGCAAATTCGCTTTGTCTGACAACTGGAGGGTAGCGCCGCCACAGAAGCACGAACCCAAGACCATGGAAGAAGAACCAGTTCCATATTGGGATTGGAAGCGAATTCGTACTTGTCACGTGATAACAATATTAAAAGAAGAGCCCGAGAACATGGATGACCTTCCCTGGTGCTTTGAAAATAGCAACGATGAGGTTATCTCAGAGTTTCCACCAGCGCCGAAAGAGCTGGAAGATGGAATCCATACCACGGCGGATAACCTCAAGAAAATTGAGTTGGGGACAGCAAATGACCCACGACCGACATTTGTCAGCGAGCTGTTATCTAAAGAAAGGGTGGCTGCGTTAAAAGACGTCCTTGTACAGCATAAAGATTGCTTCGCATGGAACTATTCCGAAATGCCGGGACAAGATCCAGAAGTTGCTGTGCACAAATTGGTGATATCCTCGAACGTCAAGCCAGTCAAACAGGCGCCGAGAAGAATGCGGCTCGAGCTTGAGATGAGCATCAACGCTGAAGTCAAGAAGCTGATCGACTCTGGCTTTATTCAGGAGGTTCAATATCCAGAATGGATCGCCAACATCGTCCCGGTGATGAAGAAAAATGGGACAGTGAGCATATGCGTAGACTTCCGGGATCTCAATAAAGCCTGCCCGAAGGACGATTTCCCAGTGCCAGTCACCGAACTGATGATAGACAATACGTCCACTCATGAGGTTTTCTCCTTCATGGACGGCTCATCAGGGTATAATCAAATAAAAATGCACCCCGAAGACCAGAAGCACACCGCTTTTCGGACTCTTTTGGGAATATTCTGTTATAAAGTAATGCCCTTCGGATTAAAGAACGCCGGTGCCACCTACCAGAGGGCAAGATCTTCGATGACCTCATACACGAAATCGTCGAATGCTATATCGACGATCTCGTGGTTAAAAGCAAATCATACGAGGAGCATCTTGAGCATATGAAGACCGCATTTCAACGCCTTGGACAATACAACTTGAAGATGAACCCTCTCAAGTGTGCATTCGGGGTTTCCTCGGGCAAATTCCTGGGATTCATCGTCCGACACCGGGGCATTGAGATAGATCCGTCAAAGATCAAGGCGATCATGGAAATGCCTCCGCCAAGGACTCTTAAGCAGCTGCGATCTCTCCAAGGGAAGCTCGCATATATACGGAGATTTATAGCTAACCTTTCAGGCAAGTGCCGTCCTTACAGTCACCTGATGAAGAAAGGAACACCATTCGTTTGGGATCAAAAATGCCAGGGCGCGCTGGACGAGATTAAACAGTACCTGCAGAACCCGCCAGTGTTGGCTGCTCCGGTTAAAGGGAAGCCCCTCATTCTTTACACAACCGCCCTCGAAGGTTTCTTAGGTGCATTATGGGCACAAGAGAACGATCAAGGGAAGGAGAGAGATCTTTATTACTTAATTCGAGTTCTACTGGGGCAGAAAGCAACTACTCCCCCATTGAAAAACACTGCCTGGCGTTGATCTTTGCGATAACAAAGCTCAGGCACTATGCATTAGCACATGAAGTCCGTCTCATCTCGAAGGTGGACCCTCTTAAATATTTAATGTCGAAGGCCATATTGACGGGACGACTCGCTAAATGGGCCCTGCTCTTGATGGAGTTTTCAATATCCTATCAACCTCTCAAGGCAGTGAAAGGCCAGGCCATTGCCGACTTCCTCGCTGAGCATCCGATCGCCGCCGATTCTCCTCTAAATTGCGATTTGCCAGACGAACATGCGTTTGACGCGATCGACGGTGGTGATACCCAATGGGAACTTTATTTCGATGGAGCATCTTCCATGAAAAAGCGCAAATAAAGTACCCCTATAATCAAATCGGGGGTAGGCCTCATCTTCGTGACTCCACAAGGAGGGATAATGCGCTTCGCTTTCTCCTTAACAGAGCCGAGGACAAATAACGAAGCCAAATACGAAGCTTTGATAGCAGGCCTCGAGATCGCTATTGACATGGGAATTGAAAACCTTCTCATATACGGAGACTCCCAACTGGTCGTTAGTCAAGTAAACGGCGACTACCAAACGTGCAAACCGGAGTTGGTGAAGTACGGTGAAAAGGTGCAGCAACTGTTGACCCAAATTCCCTCCTATAGTTTGGAAAGCATATCGTGCGCGGAAAACAGCAAAGCAGACGCGTTGGCCAAACTTGCTAAAGAACTGGCTGACGAGAACCTCGATGACATTAGAATCGTGGTACAAAGCCGTCGGGTGCTTGCCCCAACAGAAATATCTCCGGAATCATCCGAAGAGAAGGGGGTGACTGAACAGACGACCTTGCAAATAAAAGATCGGGAAAAGGCTGAGGATTGGAGGCAAGTCTTCATAGACTACTTTAAGTCCCACCGAATGCCTGAAGAAGCGTCCACAAGACATCAGCTCATGAAACGAGCTCTGTCTTTCGCCTTCGTCAATGATGCTCTATACAAGAGGTCATTTGATTCTCTGTGGCTGAGATGCTTAGGACCTGACGAAGCAGAAAGAGTCGTTCAGGAAGTTCATGACGGAATCTGTGGTTCTCACCAAGCGGGCCCGAAGATGAAGTTGAAGATCAAACGGATGGGATACTACTGGCCCACAATGATTCAGGATTGCCTCGAATATGCGAAGCAATGCCACTCATGCCAAATCCATGGGGACTTCATCCACCAACATCCAAATCCACTCCATCCAACAGTGGCTAGCTGGCCATTCGAAATGTGGGGAACTGACATAGTCGGCCCCATCGAACCAGAATCGTCCAGGGGATATCGTTTCATCCTGGCGACGACCGACTACTTCTCAAAATGGGCAGAAGCAGTACCGTTGAGGGACGTGAAGACGGAGAATATCCTCCATTTCTTCAAGACGCACGTCATATATCGGTTTGGAACTCCACGACGTATCATCTCCGATAACGGGCCAGCCTACAGAAGCCACAAGACCAGTCGCTTCACGCAACAACACAATATAGACTGGAGATATTCCTCAGTTTATAATCCGCGAGCTAATGGTCTAGCCGAGGCCTTCAACAAGACCCTGACGAAGATCATGAGGAAGACGGTGTCCCGAAATAAGAAGGACTGGCATGAGAGGCTGCAAGAAGCTCTTTGGGCGTATCGTACTACGTTCAAGACGGCCACGAACACAACGCCGTACGCGTTGGTATTCGGTACGGAAGCAGTACTCCCCCTCGAGATAGAGTTACCCTCGCTACGAGTAGCAGTCCACTATGAGTTGACGAACGAAGAGAATGCTAACCTTCAGCTTGAGGAGCTTGATGCCCTTGAAGAGACACGGCTCATAGCGCAACAAAATCTGGAAGCTTATAATGCAAAGATGACGCGCTCATATGAAAGATTGACCCGACCAAGGACATTCCGCCAAGGCGAACTCGTGCTAGTGGTCAAAAGGCCTATGATCCCCAATCGCTCTAAGCGGGGAAAATTTGAGCCAAACTATGAATGCCCATACATCATAGACAAAGTCTACCAGGGTGGAGCCTATCTACTCATGGATATGCACGGTGAAAGGCCTTTCAGACCGATAAACGGTAGATTCCTAAAGAAATACTACGCTTAATGAGCCACAGCCTAGGTCAATGATAGATGACGACGACTATGTCCGCTCGCTATCTTCCTAAGCTCAAACTTTATAAGCAGTAGCCAGCCGTTTCCTGGACGGACCGAAACGTCCTTAAACTAATGGCGGACCGAAATGTCCTTAAACTAACAAAGGACCGGAACGTCTTTAAACTAATACCGCAGCATCCGTAAGCTGACGAGATAAAAAAAAGAGAAGAAAAATGTAATAAATAAAAACGGTATGTCCATAAGTAAAAGGGGGCACGGATGAAAACCCGAAAGGGCTCCGTGAGTAAAAACAGCAGGGCTACCGGCGAGTGTTCGTGAAAACCCGAAAGGGCGCGACCTCGTTAAAAAAAAAGAGAGAAGAAAATAAAAAGAATAACAAAAAAAATGGTATGTCCATAAGCAAAATGGGCACAGATGAAAACCTGAAAGGGCTCCGTGACTAAAAACAGCAGGACTACCGGCGAGTGTTTGTGAAAACCCGAAAGGGCGCAACCTCGTTAAAAGACACTTATAGGGTCCTCTCGACCTTGTAAGGAGAAACCACCTGCGTGAGATCCTTACAACTCACAAGGCAGCAACACACTTAGGGATCCCCACGATTCCTAAGGAGAAAGTACACTTGCGAGATCCTCACGACTCGTAGGGAGAACTCTCTTATGAGACCCTCACGGCTCATAAGATTTGAAAGTCTTAAGTTACAGAGATCTAAACCTGTGCTTAAGCAACCCCCACAACTTCCAATATTGCCCTACAAGTGGCTCAATACTGGCCCTTGTATACAATCCACGGGCGCGAATAAACATTTCCCTAACTAAGTCCCATCTGAGACTAGGGATATGTTTGCATGGTGAACAACCCTTGTAAATCCTCTCGACTTACAAGGAGAAAATCCTCTTGTAGGATCCTTACGACTTACAGAGGAACAAACACTTAGGAATCCTCACGATTCCTAAGGAGAAAATACACCTATAAGATCCTCACGACTTGTAGGGAGAAATAACTTTGTGAGACCCTTACGGTTCATGAAGTCAAAAGCCTTAGTCGACAGGACCTTAACCCTGTTCGCTAAGCCATCTTTGATCGACATCGACAGAGGCAAATGATGATTCGCTCCTAGCAATATCCCAGTTGTAGCGGTGCTGATGCCGAAATCGGTGTCTAATTTCAGGTTTACGGTGAATAGTCGGTAGGCCGTACATGCATACGAAATAGCCGAAATGATAGGGCAACTTGCAATAAGAAGCAGCAAGTAAAAATGTATGCATGCAAAATAAGCCGAAATGATTGGGCAACTCGCAATAAAAAGCAGCGAGTAAAAATAAAATAAACAGCCGAAATGATTGGGCACCGCGAAAAATAGCCGAAATGATTGGGCAATCGCGACCTTCGCGATATAAAAGCTGAAATGATAGAGCATCGCGGAAATAAAACAAAAAAAATGATGATAAAACTTTTGCCCTACAGTTAAGATCACATCGATCCCTGTATACAATCTAAGGGCGCAAACAAAGAGGGAATCATACTTTCCCAACAGACTCCGCCAGAAAATGAAGCCAAACCTCGACGGTTCATCTCAACTCCGAAGAAACCAATGTCTTCGGCAAAATACCTCAACTCAGGGAACAAACATCCTTGACGAGAGCCTCCTGATCCGCGTCGACTCGCAGAGCAAGCAGTGCCTCTGTGGGAAATTCTTGACTCGTTTCAACACCAGGGAAACAAATAATCCTTGGCAAATACCTCAACTCAAGGAAACAAACAATCCTTGATGAGAGCCTCCTGATCCGCGTCGACTCGCAGAGCAACCAGTGCCTCCGTGGGAAATTCTCGACTCGTTTCAATACCAGGGAAACAAATAATCCTTGGCAAATACCTCAACTCAGGGAAACAAACAATCCTTGACGAGAGCCTCCTGATCCGCGTCGACTCGCAGAGCAACCAGTGCCTCCGTAGAAAATTCTCGATTCGTTTCAATACCAGGGAAACAAATAATTCTTGGCAAATACCTCAACTCAGGGAAACAAACAATCCTTGATGAGAGCCTCCTGATCCGCGTCGACTCGCATAGCAACCAGTGTCTCCGTGGGAAATTCTCGATTTGTTTTAACACCAAGGAAACAAATAATCCTTGGCAAACACCTCAACTCAGGGAAATAAACATCCTTGACGAGAGCCTCCTGATTCGCATCGACTCGCAGAGCAACCAGTGTCTCCGTGGGAAATTCTCGATTCGTTTCAACACCAAGGAAACAAATAATCCTTGGCAAACACCTCAACTCAGGGAAACAAACATCCTTGACGAGAGCCTCCTGATTCGCATCGACTCGCAGAGCAACCGGTGTCTCCGTGGGAAATTATCGATTCGTTTCAACACCAGGGAAACAAATAATCGCAAATACCTCAACTCAGGGAAACAAACATCCTTGACGAGAGCCTCCTGATTCGCGTCGGCTCGCAGAGAAACCAGTGTCTCCGCGGGAAATTCCTGATTCGTCTCAACTTACAAGATGAAGCCTCAGGCAGCAGGGATTAAAAAACTTGCTTCCTGAACAATGGGACCCTGCAAGTCGGTATAAAACGATCTCTTGCATACTATTCACGGGTCTCACTCTCCAAAGTCGAGTTTCGACAAGGAGGGAAACAACCGCTTACGGGTCCTCTTGACTCGTAAGAGGGAAAAATTCTCTTATAGGATCCCTACGACTTATAAGAGAAAACACACTTAGGAATCCTCACGATTCCTAAGGAGAAAACCCACCTACGAGATCCTCTCGATCTGTAGGGAGAAAAGTCTCTATGAGACCCTCACGGCTCATAGAGTTGAAAAGTCTTAGGCGGCAGATCTGAACCTGCGGCCTAAGCCATCGCTATCTCGTGAAGAAATCAAGATGCTTACTCTATTATCTGCTAATTGTGACAGCATGCTGATAATAAGAGGAGACAGAAAGCAAAAGAGTATACAAGACATTGCAAAGAAAAATGTGTATCTTTATTGAATGTAATCAAATACAGGATGAAGCGTACAAAATAACGAAGAATGGATACATATTATTTAAAAAGAAAATTTTTACAAGTATCTAGATACAAAGGCAGCTATTGGGAAGGAAGCGTCTTGCATTGCTTTAGTAATTGTTCATGCACTTCCTTCCACGCCTTTTACTGATCTGCTACCACCGCCATCTCTACTTCCACCTGAGCCCTTTGCTGCAAGAGAGATGCGAGTTCCTCCCTGACGGCCTGCTGAGTGGCTTCGCGGCCTTGGGCATTACGCTCGGCAACGTCAAGTGCCCGCTTCAGTTTTAGCCCATTTGAGATGCGCTCCAGAAGACCCTCGAAGACGGCCTTTACCTCGGCGGCGTTCGCCTCAACTTCAACACGCAGGCGAGCAGTTTCGCTTGAAGACTCCTGGCACTCCTTCAGCCTCAAAGCTGCTTCTTGTTCCAAATGGAGGAAATGAGAAGTTCTTTGCTCGAGCCATGCTCCCCGTTGAGTACTCACGGCCAAAACCTCGGGGGCAAGACGCATTGACTCCAGCTGATGAAGGCGAGCCTCAATTTCTCTGCAGTGATTAACCCAAGATGCGACGATGCCCTCGTCATGGAAATTGGCAAATATCACCAGCATCGGGTTAACCGTCGTAGCGAAGTCCGCAGCAGACGTAGGAGCCTCGACGTCGAGTTCCTCGATGTAGTCGCTCAACATGCGCAGACTATTTGCCGCACCTTTTGAGGACGGACGTCTCTGGGAAGAGCCTGCCGGTATTATAATATAAGACTCAAAGGGCGCCAAGACCGGAGCGATAGCTGAAAAGACAAAATGCGATTAGATGATGATTCAATAAATATGGAGAAAGTCATTGATAAGATAGTTTACTATACCAGTCGAAGAAGGTGGCAAGGCCGGAAGGGCCGGTGGTGTAGCCGATCTTTCTTCTCCCCCTTCGATTTGTAGCACTGCAGTCAGGAAGAGAAAAAGTTAGAAATAATTTCATCGTCGAAAGACAAAGATATCAGTCGGGAACTATACTCACCAGCGCCACCAGAGGAATAGGCGAGTTCAGATGGGAAGGAGAAGTGTGTGAGCAACACTTGATATAGATGATCAAAGAGCACTCCTGAAAAGACATAGCAGTACGACTTTAGTACACAAGTTATACGTCTGAAAGATAAGATTAATAAATTGCAAACCCATACCTTCCAACATCTTCGATGGTATGAGAGAGGGTCGAGAAGTGACCACCGCCAAGGCAGTCGTTGTAGGCGCTCCCTCGAGCAGTGGGGCATCGGCGCTGGCTGCACTTGCGTTACGAAAAAGGTGAATTTGTCAGAAAGGATTGCAAGGTAAAGAAAGACAGCAAATTGGGATTTACCTGATGAGCTGCCGGCTAAGACGGAGGCGACTCCCTCCTTGATCGACATGAGGCCACCGCCCGTGGCCTCATCACCTGACTCGATGGGGACCGTCGTCGTGCTCGCGCGGCCAGGAGACAGCGGAAAATCGTAGGCGGGGAGGGCAATGATTGGAGCATTACCGGACTCTTGGAAGAGAGCGGCTGACTCCTCCCTAAGAGTCGTGCTCATCTCACCCGCCACTTCTTCGGGCTCCGCGATCTCCATCGGCTCATCCGCCGTCACCACAAGGCAGCCGGCCTCAAGCGCCTTGTCCGCCACCACCCTGGGCTCAGTGGTAATGATCATTTCATCTACCGCCACTTCAGGCCCGGCATCAATAACCTTCTCGGCTGCAGATCCCTCAGCCTCCATCTCAGGCTCCGCAGCCCCAGCGACGTTGCCGACCGTCAGCTCGGGTTCGGCAGATGCCGCCTCCTCTGTTTCCTTGGGATCAACGGTCTCCGCCTCGCCCTTGGTCGGACTAGGCCCTGCGGGATAGAATATATAAGAACCGATGGCTTTCTAATTCGTACAACAAGATTCTGAAAGAAAGGCTACCTGAAGTGGATTTATCATTTGCGCTCTGAACCGCGCGCGCCACTTGCCTGCGAGCGGTGAATAGGGCGATAGGGGCCTCTTCGGAAGGAGTATCAGCATGAGGGACGATGCTGGGGCCCGCTCCTGCAGCTAAAGCAGCCTGGCGCGCCTTCGCCTCACGCCTCAGCCGCTTCCTTTCCTCCCGGGCCGTTGAAACGGACCTCACCAGAGCCTCTTTCATTGAGGTGTCCTCGTCCGTATACAGGGATGTCTCCAAATTCTTCAAGGCATCCCTCGTCGACTTGTCGAGTCGAGGCTCTTGCTGCAGCCCCGACGAGACTGGGACTTCGGCAGTTAGCAGAATGTCCGCGTCGCTTGGCGGGAACGGCATTGAGGTTCCTGCGATAAAAAGGGAGAGGTTAGATCGACCATAACGCAGGGAAAATGAAAACTTGATGAATTGAAACTTACTAAGGCCCATGGACGCTCTAAGACGTTCCTCCTCTTGGAAAGTCTTCAGGGAAGCGGCAATGGCTTCTTCAGTGGTGATGCCTGTGGGAAGAAAAGAAGAAAAAATATATTAGTCAAAGGCAATAATAAAAATATGATGCAATAAAAAAAATGTGTGACTAGTGATTTCCTGATGCCGCAAGCTTAGCCAGCCACGCATCGCGCCTCGCTAACCGCTCCGAAGCTTCGAGGGCAGCCTCCAAATCCGTGTCATCCGGCATGACTAATCCCTCGTTAGTCCCATATTCACTTAGGCCCTCGGCATAGGAAGCGTGGGGTTCCTGACCGAACGCGACGTCTGCGGCGAAGAGCGACTTCTTTTTCTTCTGCCCGCCGACCCTAGGTGCACGCGGGATCGACTTACGCTTAGCAGCCACCTTGGGACGGCGGGTCCCGATGTCCGCACCCACACCAGACTCTGGCAAGGCTACAGCCGCTATCTCCACTGGAGCACAGGGCGCTGGAGGTGCATCCGCAATATTGGGGAGCGGCGATCCGTGTGGAGGACTTTGCACACGCGATGGTCCGGCCCTGGCATCTTTTAGAGGGGGGACCACCGGGGTCCTTGGCACTAAGGGAGCGTTACGGTCGGTACCTGGAGGCGCACCCTTAAGGTCGACCAGCAATCGCTTTTCCTCCTTTATAACGGCTCCCATCGCATGATTATACCATTCTTTATATACGTTGAGGAGTCGTGGGGGCGCAGGCCGGCGTACTGATAAAAAAATGAGAACCCGTGTTCAAGCGCATGAAGTGATGCAGTGCATTCTCCATCCCTTCTTCAGTGGTAGCAGGTTCCAGTAGGAAAGCTTCCAAGGGTACCCCTTGATCGTAGCCCAGTTGTTGGGCGAAACGATGCGGGTTATATCTCATGAAAATTGCCGCACCGTTCTGCCTGAAGACCAGGAAGCCCGGTCTAATAGAATACAAGTGGAGGGTCTCCCGGGCCGTCAAAACTGAGGCTCCATCCTTAAAGGAGTCTTATAATGGTCACACCGCAGTGGTGGACGCCTTTCCAATGGTCAATACCTTGTCAACAAAGGACATCCCGGATCCAACGGTGTGAGGGCGAAGGAGTAAACCCCTGGCGTTCCGTGGTGATGGGGTCACAATTGATGAGCCGATCAGCTGTATAATGCGAGGAAAACCACACTTGTCAAAGAACGGGGGACTTTTATGCATGCCGAAGACACCCGCTGTGTGTAGCTCGAGCCACGATACGAAGTAGTGCATCGGGAAGACCACGTGCAGTACCCCAGGCTCATTAGCATCCGCTGCTCGACTGAGGCCATGATATAAGTGTGCCAAGCCGGCGATCCCAACAGCCACTTTTACCCCGATGGTCATCTGGTGGGCTGGGTAAAAGACAGAGGGCCGCATACGGTGACAGTGCATTGGGATCGCAAACCAACTCAGCCATAATCCAAGAAATCCTAGGAAAAAGGCCTCCTCGTCCATCCCAGGGGCTGCAATTTCTGCAAAAGACATGGTCGGGAAGTCCGGAAGAAAAAAACCCTTTTGGTCTATCTCCTTCTCCGGCAGGTTATCCACACCTAGACCGAAAGGGTCATCCAGGGTAGCAAACTTGGCAGCTTCTGATGAGAGGACGCTTGGGCGAAGGAACCGAGCGATGAAATTCTCAAAGTTAACTCCTCGACTCCCATGTTCGATGAAAAGGGACTCATAGATGTTCAACACTTTAATCAAGCTGGGGAATTGGTGTTGGACAGCATTCTCCGGCGTGAGCCCCCTTACCACCGGCTTAGCACCGAAGACGTACTCGTCTGTCGGGAGCAACTCCTCGTAGTGTTCCCCTATGACTGGTAAACCGGATACCTCCGTGAACTCCTCCAAAGAGATTGACACTTCCCGATCCATGGAGAGGAAAGTGTTGGGTTTACCTAGCACCTCATGAAGGGATTGGAAGCATCACATGTACCAAAGATTGAATTTATAGGGTGCTAAGTAAACATACAATGTATCGTTCCTAGAAAATTAGGGTTTCGAAAATTGCACATCATCTCAAGTAAGAAAAGCTAGGGTTTTGAGAGTACAACCTTTGTAGCTCCCTACGCTAGACTCCTCGGCTACTTGGGGTTTGGAAAAGGTCCTCTTGAACTCCTCTAGGTCCACGATGATCCACCCGGAGTCCGCTTTGTCCAAGCTTGCAACTTCACAAGATCAAGAATGAAAATGGAAACTAACACTCTAAACAAGTGGGCAAGACTTGTGTAGAATGATGTTGTGGTGGCTTTTCTCACTTCAAAATCCTAACTTGATGAGTATTTTGCTCACTACAAAAATCTAGAGAGCAATGGAAGAAGGAGGAAGAAGATGATGGCTTTTTTGAGAAGAAGAGAAAAGATAATCTCATGAAAGAAAATAGAAAATTTATGTATATATATTTTTCACTTCTCATCTCAAACCATGGTTAAATAACATGGATATTATTTCACTTGAGTTAAAACATAAAAGAAAAGATTAACTCATGGTTAGAAGGTAGGTGAGCATGGTTAGGTCAAGAAGAGTGTAGAACTCATCCATGAATTATCCTTTTCTTTTTCCTTTGTTTTAAAACAAATGAAATAATAACACATATATTTAAAATCATGGTGTGAGTCTTATATTGCCACCATTTTCCATGTATATGCAACCATGAAGGATGATGTATGTATGTATGTGTGCATGCACATCCATATGCGCATGAATCTAGAAAGAATGCATACATGCATGCATACATCCAAAAATACAAGAAAGGATTTCTAGTGAGAATCTAATGGTTAAATGATAAATCAACACTTGATTTATCAATCCGGCCATATCACATACGACCCTAACCAAAAGCAAGTCGCCCGATTAATATACGGTATCTCATACTCGCATCTTAACCGGGCCCATGCGCATATCGCATACACGCTCCACAACGTTTCGCCTGGACTAGGTAACTCCTTTGTGGGACTCTAAGACTCTTCAATACGCCGGCAGTGGGTGATGATCATATCAAGCACCCCCAAGCCACAAGCGGTCAGCTAAACGTAACGGCCACCCGGATATTGAACGATCAGAAGAGAACAAGCGAACCTGCTACAACTCCCGTCGAGCCAACCGGCAACACTACCGTGCAGTCCGGTCTCTTCGTCAGATATGTCGCATATCAAGTCTAGGGGTGGTAAACGTCAGACCCCAATAACCGATAAGTCATGCCGATGTGAGGCTTATAACGGGTCGAGAAACTACTCGTAACACTTACCAGTAAATCTCTAATCAGCCCTGGCCAGGGACTTCCGTGTTACGGCCAATCGAGCACAGTGCAACATCAACCCCCAATACCGGGAGAGACGAAACCCCTCCTATCGCTCATTACCTCCATGTGACTCGGGACTGTACCCAAAAACCACCGTTTTGCATGCCCTCATAGACGTGGTAAGGTGGATATCAAAGCACAGTAGGAATCACATAAGACTCTATGACGATCTCGGGTCTACAGACTAACCTGTATTGGTGTCACCTGAGAACTGCCATCTGACGTGAGGTATAATACTATCTGGGAGTTCTCGGCGAGTCCGTCCAGTGTACCCAGTCTCCACTGAGCACCCGTATACCATCTCTGATGTCAAACACCAATGGATATGAGATCATCCATCGCCCATCTCATGGGTCGAGAAGCGTATATGCTAGTCTACTCTGGTATATCGATGCCCCGTATCGATACACCCACGACTAGGGACCTTGAAGGATGTACTTATGGACTACCATGTCCCCACTAGTATGATTCGCATCATAGTCCAGGCAATCAAGTACACATCCTAAGAGCTTTACCAACATGTAACCATAAGACAGTATAAAGAGACAAGTATAAATGTTAAGATAAAGAGCAACCAGATAGCATACTATCATATCGAGCAAGAAAGTCATCTCTATATATGTCCAAGCATCCAATATAATATACATCATCTGTACAATACTGGCCTCTAGGGCATACATACAACTAACAATCTCCCACTTGCACTAGGGCCAGCTGCTGTAGTATCTCATACCGAGCATCCTGAAGAGTCTCTCAAACTGAATCTGGGGAATGGCCTTTGTGAGTGGATCCGCTGTGTTGTTCTTCGTGTCAACCCTCCTGACCTCGATCTCCCGGCGATCAACTATCTCCCGGATCAGGTGATACCGCCTCAGAATATGCCTGGATCGCTGATGGGACCTGGGTTCTTTGGCCAAAGCCACCGCTCCATTGTTATCGCAATACAAAGGTATTGGATTCTCAATGGATGGAACCACTCCAAGTTCAGTAATGAACTTCTTGATCCAGACAGCCTCTTTGGCAGCATCGTTGGCAGCGATGTATTCAGCCTCCATTGTCGAGTCTGCTACGGTTTCCTGCTTGGAACTCTTCCAGCTAACCGCCCCTCCGTAATGGGTAAAGACAAATCCTGACTACGACTTAGAGTCGTCCTTATCACTCTGGAAGCTCGAATTGGTAAAGGACTCCACTTGGAGTTCTCCATTACCATACACCAAGAGCATCTCTTTAGTCCTTCGTAAGTACTTGAGAATGCTCTTCACAGCTGTCCAGTGACTCTCTCCAGGATCAGCTTGATACCTGCTCACTATACTTAGTGAGTATGCTACATCGGGTCTGGTACATAGCATCGCGTACATGATAGAGCCTACAGCCGAAGCATAGGGTATCCCTTGCATACGAGCTTTCTCCAAATCGGTCTTGGGAGACATCTCTTTGGAGAGAGTGACTCCAGAGATCGTGGGTAAGTTCCCACGCTTGGATTCTTCCATACTAAACCTCTTTAGTATGGTGTCAATATACCTGGATTGGGACAATCCCAATATCCGTTTGGATCTATCTCTATAGATCCTAATTCCCAATATGCAGGAGGCATCACCAAGATCTTTCATTGAGAATCGTTGTGATAAGAAGAGCTTGACCGATTGCAGCATAGGAATGTCATTTCCTATCAAGAGTATGTCATCCACGTACAATACGAGGAAGACAAACTTACTCTCTGCCACCTTCTTGTTGATACAAGGTTCATCAACATTTTTGACGAAATCAAACTCTTTGATAACGACGTCAAAACAGATGTTCCAACTCCACGATGCTTGCTTTAATCCATAAATGGATTTAAGCAGCTTGCACACCTTCCCGCTGCTCCCACTATCTACGAAGCCCTCTGGCTGAGTCATGTACACGCACTCTTCTAAATCACCGTTTAGAAAGGCGGTCTTAACGTCCATTTTCCAGATTTCGTAATCATGATATGCAGCGATGGCAAGCATGATCCGGATGGATTTAAGCATAGCCACTGGAGAAAAGGTTTCGTCATAGTCCACACCTGGTCTTTAACGAAAACCCTTTGCAACAAGTCTAGCTTTGAAAGTCTCCACTTTCCCATCTACACCAAGTTTCTTCTTGAAGATCCACTTGCTCCCAATGGGTTTTATCCCTTCAGGAGCAACTTCCAAAGTCCATACTTTGTTGGTGTACATGGATTCCATCTCGGACCGCATTGCATCCAGCCATTTCACTGAGTCCCTACTCGTGATGGCCTGCTCGAAGCTAGTTGGGTCATCATCCTCCATGATGCAATCCTCGCTTCCACCATCAATGAGAAAACCGTAGTATCTCTCAGGCGGATGAGAAACCCTGCTAGATCGGCGGAGAGGCTGGGGTTCGTCGGGTACTACTGAATCCTCTGGTTCTACCAAATCATCTGTTGTAGTTTGTTCTGCTGGAACTTCTTCTAGTTCTACCTCAATGCCACTTGTCTGTTTCATAAGAAAACCTTTTTCTAAGAAAGTGGCATGTCGAGAAACAAACACCTTTTGTTTCTCGGAGTGGTAGAAGATATACCCTCGCGAATGTTTGGGATATCCAACAAACTTACATAGAACAGACCTTGCCTCGAGCTTGTCCGGATTTTGTGTTTTAACATAGGCCGGACAACCCCATATCTGAATAAAATTAAGACATGGTCTCTTACCATTCCATATCTCATATGGAGTGGTAGGCACTGATTTGGTTGGAACTCTATTCAATAGGTATGCAGCTGTCTCCAGTGCATATCCCCAGAAGGAAATAGGTAACTCAGCTGTACTCATCATAGAGCACACCATATCAAATAGGGTGCGATTCCTCCGCTCCGATACACCGTTGTGCTGTGGTGTATAAGGAGGAGTAAGCTGAGAGAGAATCCCATTCTCTTTTAGATAATCTAGGAATTCGTTGCTAAGTATTCTCCTCCTCGATCAGATCGAAGGATCTTAATACTTTTGCCCGTTTGATTCTCTACTTCATGCTTATATTCTCTGAATTTCTCAAAAGCTTCAGACTTGTGTTTCATTAGGAACACATATCCGAATCTTGAGAGATCGTCAGTGAATGTAATGAAGTAGGAAGAACCATCCCTGGCATGTGTAGATATGGGACCGCATACATCGCTATGCACCAGTCCCAAGAGTTCCGTAACTCTTTCTCCGTGTCCCGTAAACGGAGTTTTGGTCATCTTGCCTTTGAGACATGAATGACAAGTATCATAAGATGATAATTCAAACGAATTCAAATATCCATCTTTATGTAACTTAGCCAGTCGTGTCGCATTGATATGACCAAGTCTACAATACCACAAGAAGGATTCGTTCATTTCTGAATTTTTCCTCTTGTGTGTGTTTTGTATATTGAGAACTGTATTTTGATTTAGAATGAATATGCCATTCTGTAACGAGCCTGATGCAATCAACTTTTGATCTAGGAATATGTTCATAACATTATCCTTTACTACAAAATTATATCCTTCTTTACTTAGTAAAGAAACTGATATAATGTTGCACATCATGTTCGGTATATAATAGCACTCATTTAAAATCAGTGTATCACCACTTGGTAATACTAGGTGATAGTCGCCAACTGCTTTGACTGCAACATTTGCCCCATTCCCTACTTGAACGAAATGATCATCTTTTCCCAGTTCTCTACCTTTCCGTAGCCCATGTAACAATTTACATATGTGGGATCCTGATCCGGTATCTAATACCCATGACGTAGGGTGAACTGAGAAACAGTTCTCAATAACTAACACACCTGAAGAAGATGCATCATCATGCATGTTCTTTTGGGCGGCTTGAGAATCCAGATATTCTCCTATTCCCTGTTCAGTCTTATAACTCTTATAAGAAAGAACGGGTCCAATGTTCCCCTGCTCAGTATAATAAGCGGGTTCAGTCAATACATCCATATTATTATCTTGATTATGGCCTGACATGGTCGCTACCTGGAGAGAGAGAGAGAAGAAAACACTTTAGCGTATGCTCTTGCAAGATCAGATTGGTTATTATCTTATCTAATTAGGATGGCTCCCACTGTTTTTTTTTATCAAATCTTCCTTCAAACCATAAAAGGAAAGACTAGCCGGGATTAATTACACCCTACAACTTCGCCGATCTTTCAGCCAGGCCAGTGTCGGTACTTTGATGGAGGTTCCCCGTGCTTTCGCACGGACCTAATTAAAGTAAACCTCGTTTTCCCAGAGGCGTAACCCCGTTGTCACCTTTCTAGACACCTATTTGATCGGCTAATTGTCCTGTGTAAAACTCTTCCGGGAGTAACAATTACTCGCAGTGGGTATCAGGATCCAACTATCTCATAGAAGGTATGCAATCTCATTGCAAATTTCAACACTTGAAATTCCCGATAATGCTTTTGCCCCTAGCGTCCCATGACCTTGACGGAGGCTAAACTACCCATAGGGCGCTAGTCAAGTTCAACCCGTCATTTCTTGATTGAATTAAACCCACCCGTACGACCCTTGACGGAGGCCAAACTACGCCGTACGAATACCCTAATCCAATCGCATCATATGCTAGCAGATAAGCACTAGTTAGCTACCATACACTACGCCTTGACGGAGGCCAAACTACCGCGGCATGAATACTAAGTAGTACTTATCTGAAATGACGGAGGGCTACGCAGGTTTTTTCAGAAAAACCATGAGCGTAATGAACTTGATATCGTTGTAGAACCAAGTTAATTTTGAAATGGAGTGATTTTGAGGCTTTTATTAGTTTTGCTAAAGAGGTCACTCCCGGTGAAGGGATCTCGGCTCTTTCCTCATCGAATAAGGTGCGGGATATATCATATATATCACTATGCAAAGCAAAACTCCAAAAGCAATCAAAAGCAAACCGAGTGTTGTAGCATCTGCCAGTTTCGCTAAAGAGGTCACTCCCGGTGAAGGGATCTCGGCTCTTTCCTTATCGAATAAGGTGCGGGATATATCATATATATCGTTATGCAAAGCAAAACTGTAGCTACCCTTTTTAGAAAAATTTGATTCTACAACATCTTTTAGGTTTCTTTTCTTTCATTAATCACATTAATGAAGTCCCATCATTTAAGTCACCTAAACATCACAGATAAATACGACGTACACTTATGCCATCCGCATTCGCCTCGATGTCCCCTCGTGCACCGTTAGGTTAGGTAACTAACGACAGAGCAGGGCAGGGCTAGTGCGGGTGTAAAACATAAGTAACGTCTATATAATATATCATATATACTATATACTGTATCCATCAGAACATATCAAATGATCACATCACAGATATCGCAGCAGAAACATAGATATAATGTGGGATATACTAGGACGTCCGTATTTAGTATTTAGCCAACAATAGAAAATACGGATTCCACAGTCGCGATGAATAGCCAAGCCCACACCCTGGACCCCTACAAGAGCGGCAAGCGACCCTACCAATTCTGGAGTTTAGGAGACCCGGTCTCGACTCCTCGAGATGGCCTCCCACTGAACCCCAGAACCCGGTCACCTGTGCTCCCCTCCTTGGGTCCATCCTAATGCGGAAAAGTAAATAATATACAACACTGGTGGCATCAACCTCAACCCGGAAGTGCCCCAAATAAAAGAATATTACAATACATTTGAATTTACATGAATGAAAATATAAAACTCTCATCTCACATAAAACCCCCCGGCTATTTAATTGCGACAATCCTGCACATCATATCTCAGCAACACATAATATCATATATCATCAACGTAAGTAAGTATGCGTACCCCAATTGTCGTTGATGTATAGCAACGAAACCGGCGATATCGACATACTACACTTACGGTCACAGAAAAAAAATGTAAAACTGCAATATCTGGAATCCACATTCTCTTTAGACATCGTAAATGCGAAATATCACATATTTCGTATTTCATGTCTAGTAATATGAATTCCACACATTGCACCACATTCCAGATAATTAGACAGTATTAAAGTTTTTCGAACGAATGATCAAATACCCAAGATTCCCTAAAGCTCAACTCTTGAGCGGAGTTCAAAAATCCGGAGTGTGACACAGTAGTAGCGGTCCAGCCGTAGAAGGGTCAAGCCAACGCCTCACATGTGGCACGCCGTACTGCCCCAAACCCTAAGGTTCAAAGGGCAGTTCAAGACGGTCACATAATCGAGTTAAGGTTTGTTGTCTTCTAGAGGGTCCACCACAAAACTTGCACGTATCTCCAAAAGATTTAAACCCCGTGAAAAGTGAGCAAATGATACTCGTTCGAACAATTCAACACTTTCTAATTTACCCGGAAGAAACACGAAATCAAAATTCCGATCGAATCACCGACTCCAAAACAATCTCCAGAACATACAGTACTAAATTCAGATTTGAAATATCCAAAAATATATACAAGCAGTTCTAAGCATTACTGTAAAATTTTCATGCATTAACTCATAATTACGGCCGCGGAACCGCGGCCCAAGCAGGCTCTGGCCGCGGTTCCGCGGTGAAAGTAACTCTTCACTGCATCGAATTTTATAGTACTGCTTATATTTACCTTCTGAATTTTTTACATATTTTTAATACTTAAAAATCACAGATTTTGAAAAAAGTCCAGAGAGGGTCCTGAAATTCCGTATTTTGGTTCGATCGGAGTTTTTACTTCGTAAAAGTGTCACCTAATGTTCTAGGTCGGCTCTGATACCAATGTTGGGTTTACCTAGCACCTCATGAAGGGATTGGAAGCATCACATGTACCAAAGATTGAATTTATAGGGTGCTAAGTAAACATACAATGTATCGTTCCTAGAAAATTAGGGTTTCGAAAATTGCACATCATCTCAAGTAAGAAAAGCTAGGGTTTTGAGAGTACAACCTTTGTAGCTCCCTACGCTAGACTCCTCGGCTACTTGAGGTTTGGAAAAGGTCCGCTTGAACTCCTCTAGGTCCACGATGATCCACCCGGAGTTCGCTTTGTCCAAGCTTGCAACTTCACAAGATCAAGAATGAAAATGGAAGCTAACACTCTAAACAAGTGGGCAAGACTTGTGTAGAATGATGTTGTGGTGGCTTTTCTCACTTCAAAATCCTAACTTGATGAGTATTTTGCTCACTACAAAAATCTAGAGAGCAATGGAAGAAGGAGGAAGAAGATGATGGCTTTTTTGAGAAGAAGAGAAAAGATAATCTCATGAAAGAAAATAGAAAATTTATGTATATATATTTTTCACTTCTCATCTCAAACCATGGTTAAATCACATGGATATTATTTCACTTGAGTTAAAACATAAAAGAAAAGATTAACTCATGGTTAGAAGGTAGGTGAGCATGGTTAGGTCAAGAAGAGTGTAGAATTCATCCATGAATTATCCTTTTCTTTTTCCTTTGTTTTAAAACAAATGAAATAATAACACATATATTTAAAATCATGGTGTGAGTCTTATATTGCCACCATTTTCCATGTATATGCAACCATGAAGGATGATGTATGTATGTATGTGTGCATGCACATCCATATGTGCATGAATCTAGAAAGAATGCATACATGCATGCATACATCCAAAAATACAAGAAAGGATTTCTAGTGAGAATCTAATGGTTAAATGATAAATCAACACTTGATTTATCAATCCGGCCATATCACATACGACCCTAACCAAAAGCAAGCCGCCCGATTAATATACGGTATCTCATACTCGCATCTTAACCGGGCCCATGCGCATATCGCATACGCGCTCCACAACGTTTCGCCTGGACTAGGTAACTCCTTTGTGGGACTCTAAGACTCATCAATACGCCGGCGGTGGGTGATGATCATATCAAGCACCCCCAAGCCGCAAGCGGTCAGCTAAACGTAATGGCCACCCGGGTATTGAACGATCAGAAGAGAACAAGCGAACCTGCTACAACTCCCGTCGAGCCAACCGACAACACTACCGTGCAGTCCGGTCTCTTCGTCAGATATGTCGCATATCAAGTTTAGGGATGGTAAATGTCAGACCCCAATAACCGATAAGTCGTGCCGATGTGAGGCTCATAACGGGTCGAGAAACTACTAGTAACACTTACCAGTAAATCTCTAATCAGCCCTGGCCAGGGACTTCCCTATTACGGCCAATCGAGCACAGTGCAACATCAACCCCGAATACCGGGAGAGACGAAACCCCTTCTATCGCTCATTGCCTCCATGTGACTCGGGACTGTACCCCAAAACTACCGTTTTGCACGCCCTCATGGACGTGGTAAGGTGGAAATCAAAGCACAGTAGGAATCACATAAGACTTTATGACGATCTCGGGTCTACAGACTAACCTGCACTGGTGTCACCTGAGAACTGCCATCTGACGTAAGGTATAATACCATCTGGGAGTTCTCGGCGAGTCCGTCCAGTGTATTCAGTCTCCACTGAGCACCCGTATACCATCTCTGATGTCAAACACCAATAGATATGGGATCATCCATCGCCCATCTCATGGGTCGAGAAGCGTATACGCTAGTTTACTCTGGTATATCGATGCCCCGTCTTGATACACCCTCGATTAGGGACCTTGAAGGATGTACTTATGGACTACCATGTCCCCACTAGTATGATCCGCATCATAGTCCAGGTAGTCAAGTACACATCCTAAGGGCTTTACCAACATGTAACCATAAGACAGTATAAAAAGACAAGTATAAATGTTAAGATAAAGAGCAACCAGATAACATACTATCATATCGAGCAAGAAAGTCATCTCTATATATGTCTAAGCATCTAATATAAATACATCATCTGTACAATACTGGCCTCTAGGGCATACATACAACTAACAGAAAGTGTGGGTAGGAATGTTCCACTGCTCCAAGAAAGTCTTAAACCACCAGGTGGGGAGCGTGGGATACTGGAAGAGGGAGACGTAGATCACGGTATACAACCCTAACCTTATCAACTGCGACTTCCTCGTCGACAGGATATACCGAGCCCATGGCAGGTTGCCGATCGGGTGGCGGGGGATCAGACCTATGTTGTATGATTGTCCCCAAGGTCTCGCTTCGCCTTGACAGATACGGCGTCCTAGGATATCCAAAACCATAAGACGCTGGACCGGGATTGCATCTATGGCGGGATGTAGAAAGCCCTTCGATGTCCAATCAACCATCTCCACGGCGTACTGCACCAGGGGTGGGCTGGCGTAATGAATCGCCGTGATGGGTTCCGACGGCACTGCGCAGATGAAGCTCCGTCGATCCATGATAATCTGATTATACCATAACCCCCAAAGGTGGAGACTCTTGCATTCCGGGTCATGGTCCTTAATCATGGCCAGAACTTCACGGTCCAGGGGCGCTTCAGGAAACCCTTCCTCTGAGCGGGCGAATGGGAACGAGGTAGCAAGAGACATGGTCACTGTAAAGGAACGAGAAATAGCCGTTAGTGCTGCAATTCCAACGTTTGGCGTTTAAAAATTTTCAACTAATTAAATTAAAGATTAATTAAATTAAAATTAATTAATTACACCACACAGCAGTGCAGTGGGTAGGGAACCAAATGGGGACCCACAAAATCTGCATGACAGTGCCTCATGAAATAAGACAGCCTCATCATTAGTTGAGACTGTCAATTAATGAAAAGACCCCCAAGAGAATATTCTCATCAATGGGAGATCCCTAGAGACAAGGAGAAAATCTCCTCTTTCAGAGCAAAGCTCTGTCACAGAGTGACACTTGTCAAACTCTGGTCTCAGGGGAATAAGATTCCTTAAAAAAGCATAGTTCTGTGGTAATAATGGAAAGATCCATCAGAAACTTTTAACACTTAAAAGAATTAAAATTTTTGGAATCATGAAAAATCCATGAAAACTTATAATAAGTGCTTCATTTTTCAGATCTAAAAGGTCTACATTTGATCCAAGAGAAAAGCTCTGTTCATGGGTGAGAACCCATGAACAAGATCTCTGTAGATCTATCAGTTTTTGAGAGCAAAGCTCTGTTTATGAAACCCCAATGAGGATTTCTTTAGATCAAAAGATCTGTGAGAGCAAAGCTCTTTGGTTTAAAATTGGTTTGAATTAATTTAGTTTAATTTTACCTAAAGTTTCTAACTTTGGAAATGAGCAAAGCTCTGAAGTTCTTAAGCAAGAGCAAAGCTCTGTTGAAATCAAAGTCTTAAAAAAAAGATGGTGAAGATTTTTTTAAGAGCCATAGGTCCTATTTATAAGGCGCTTGCGCCCCTTCAGCTCACCCCTTGATCCAACGGTCGGGAGCTTGCCACCGCTGCACTCACGTGCGCGCCACATGAGCGCAACGGCGGGAGGGGGGGCATTTGTTTCCCCCAATCAGAGCAAAGCTCTGTTGGAAATTCAAAATTCAAATTTTGAAGCAACGTTTCAAATCCCGGGCGCAACGCGCCACGTGTCAGGCACTGATACGTCAGCGCAGCGCCCAAGAAGGCGCGCCCAATCAGAGCAAAGCTCTATTAAAAAACAAAAGGAAGCAACGCTTCAGTTGCGCAAGCATTGCGCTGCGCGACACGTGTCAGCGCCGATGCGCTAGCGCAGTTGCGCTGCGTTTTGCGCTGCGCGACACGTGTCAGCGCAGATGCACTAGCGCAGTTGCGCTGCGCTGTGCGCTGCTTGACACGTGTCACGCGCTGGGGTATTTGCGCTAAACAGAATTAAAATTTTAAAGAAATCTTTCTGTTCTTGTTAAAACAAGAAGATTTTCTTCTGTAAAACAGAAGCCCTTGGATCAAAGATCCAATGGTGGGGAAAATTCCCCAAATCACTCAGAGAAAGATCTCTTCAACAAATTTAACTAATTTATGAGCACTATAAAAAGGACCCTAGATCTCAATTCAAAGACATCAACATTTTGTGAGAAATCAAAAATTTCAAATAGAGAGAACTCTGAAGAAATCTCAAGAAGAAAAAAGGTAAAAACCTTTAAAATAGAAGAATTTCTTCTAATAGATCTTTGATCTAAGAACAAGATCAATGATCTTCAATAAAAAACAAATAAAAATAGTGCTTTGCACATTTTATGAACCTCGGGTTCTCTGAAATAAGAAAAACAAGAGGAACTTGTTTTCTTTGATCTAAATCAGATCAAGAAAATAAAAAGTGCTTTGCACTTTGTCATGAACCATTGGTTCTAAAAAATTCTCAAATTATAGTGCCTTGCACATGCAAACTGCGCTGTTGCGCTCCTGGATTGGCGCAAGCCACCAGAGAGCGCCACGTGTCAGCATCTGAACCATCTGCGCTATGCGCTTTTGAAATAGAGCCTTGCTCTCTGGAATTGGCGCAACTCACCAGAGCGCGACACGTGTCAGTAGCGCAAGCGCAGCGCATTGGCGCAGCGCACTGCGCCTGCGTGACACGTGTCAACACCCCAAGCGCTTGCGCTCTCTGATTGGTGCAAAGCACCTGACAAATGCAATGCATTTCCTAAAGGGCCAGGCCCAAATCAAAAAGACCTAGTAGTCCTAATTAAATTGCAAAGTAATAAATGGGCAGAGCCCAAGTAAAATTGATGCTCTGCATCATTCATAAATGAGCAGAGCCCAAAATAAATTGATGCTCTGCATCTTTTATGGGCAGAGCCCAACCAAAATTAGAAAATAATGCAATGCATTATTTAAAAATGGGCCAAGCCCTAGTACAAAATAAAAACAAATAAAAGTGTTGAACTTTTTCAACTGGACTTAGCCCAATCATGGCCGTAAGTCCTCAAATTAAATTGACTGAGCACAGCTGCTCTCTTAAAAATCAATTTACATCAGGTTCGAGGGTACATCTCCGAATTCCTCTGACACCTATCGTTGTAATTCTTCAACGACGTCAGAGAGGTGACGGGTCCCGACGACCACACATCAACACGGACTGCGGGTCCTTAAACTCGTGGACCGAAACGTCCTTAAACTAATGTTGGACCGAAACGTCCTTAAACTAATGTTGGACCGAAACGTCCTTAAACTAATGACAGACCACCACGTCCTTAAACTAATGACAGACCACCACGTCCCTAAACTGGAATAACGGACCACCACGTCCCTAAACTGGTAATGGACCCCCATGTCCCTAAACTGGAACATGGACCACCACGTCCCTAAACTGGAACAATAGAGCCTCCAAATGCTCTTTTGCCGGATCTAAACGGTCCCGTTTAAGTTGATCTTAGCCCTAAACACGGCTAACGTATCCTTAAACATTCAAATGGACTATAAAACTCCAAATCGACTTTGGTGCAAGGGTATATCTTTGAACTCCTTTGACACCTATCGTTGTAATCCTTCAACGACGTCAGAGAGGTGACGAGTCCCGACGGCCATATAATAAATGGATCACCACGTTAAGTTGATCTTAGTCTCAAACAGGGCTAACATATCCTTAACGAACGTTTAAGTTGATCTTAGCCTCAATACGGCTAACGTATCCTTAAATTAAAAACACCAAACCCAAATCTAAGTAAATACGGATTTGGACTAATCCACGTCCTACGGGCGACGACATTATTCAGTCTCCGTATACAATCCACGGGCAACCATAAACAAAACAAACACACACGACACGAAGTGAAATTCTGGAGAAGGAGAAAGTGGCTACCGCGACGCGGTAGCGTAATTAACTGTAGGGGCTTGCACCTGCAGGGAAGAGCGTCCCCACAATCAAAAACCCCTCAAGCGAGGGGGAATCTGACGAAGTCTGCTACATCGGCCGCATCCGTCTAAACCTCCGATACACGGTGCCATAATCAACTTGGCATCTTCGGAGAGGTAGACGGATAAAACCATATAGCATCTGCCCCGAATCTCAGGCAAGACGTCCTCACGTCGTCTCCGTCATTCGGAGGGGAACAGGGGTAAGAAAATGTCAATGGAGAAAATGTGGGTGAAAGTTGGGTGCAATGGATTTCTAGCGACAAATGGCAAGTTTTTGTAAAAAAAAAATTTTGTTTTGTGTTTTTTTTTAAAGAGTTTTGCAAAAGATTTTATACGGAACTATGACACACTTTCAAACAATCACAATTTGAACATACACAATCAAGCCTAGAGCTAGGGTCTCCTAAGTCAACTAGACTGCTCCTAACTGATCCAAAGGGTAAGTTGTGAGATATCCCTCAAATCGCCTCTTCACCGCCAATTGTGGCCAGGTAAGCACAAGTGAAGAATGGAGGGATCCGCTCACGAATCACCGTGAGATGGGCCTTTTAAAATTACCTTTCCCACTTGTCTAGCCTAGGCACTACAAAATCAGGTTTAGATAAATGACCGATTGCTCACAACCTTCCTCTGTCCTAATGAGCGCGACAGTCCTTAATTGGCTGAGTCTAAATATTTTATAATTAACTCGAGAGTTGATGCATATGCTTTTGTGATTCTTGGGGTCTTAGGAAGGGTAATGAAATCCCCACCCAATCTGGATTGGTGTTATAGCCCCTTAAAAGTCCGTTTTAAAAATGCAAAGAAGTAAATGTTGGATATATGTATGCCCTAGAGGCCATTATATGTATAGTGGATGCTTAGACATGTATATATATATATATATTACTTTCTTGCTCGACATGATAGTATGCTATCTGGTTTACTTTATCTGACATGTTGATTTGATCATGCTTTTATTCATTCGCACATGTTGATAAAGCCCTCAGGATATTTGCTAGACTACTGTGACTATGATGCAGATCATACTAGTAGGGCACGTGTAGTTTATAAGCATATCGTAGAACTATTCCTAGTCATGGGTGTATCGAGACGGGACATCGATATTCCAGAGTAGACTAGCGTATACCATTCTTGTCCCATATGATGGGCGATGGATGTTCCCATATCCATCTGGTGAGGTGACACCAAAGAATGTATGCGGGTGCTCAGTGGAGACTGGGTACACTGAACGGACTACAGAGAACTCCTATGTGGTATTATATCTATCGTCGGATAGCAGTTCTCAGGTGACACTGGTACAGGTTAGTCTGTAGACCCGAGATCGTCATAGAGTCTTATGCGTCCTCCCACTGTACTTTGATCTCCACCCTACCACGGCTCTACTGAGTCGTGCAAACAGGTGGTCTTTGGGTATAGTCCCGAGGCACATGGAGGCAGTGAGCGATAGGAGGGGTTTTGTCTCTCCCGGTATTGGGGGTTGATATTGTGCTATGCTTGATTGGCTACAACAGGAAGTCTCTGGCCAGGGCTACTGAGATTTACTGATAAGCGTTATCAGTAGTTTCTCGATCTCTTATCAGCTATATACCGGCATGACTTATTGAGTTATTGGGGTCGACGACACCATCCCCAGACTTGATATGCAACATATTTGACGAGGAGACCGGACTGTACTGTAAGTGTTGCCAGATGGCTCGACGGGAGTTTTGACAGCTCTGCTGGTTTTCTTCTGATCGCTCAATACCCGGGTGGCCGTTACGTTTAGCTGACCGCTTGCGGCTTGTGGGTGTTTGATATGATCATCACCCACTGCCGGCGTATTGACGAGTCTTAGAGTCCCACACAGAAGTTTCCTAGCACAGGCAAAAAGATGTGGTGTGCATATGAGATATGCGCGGGGACCCGATTGAATACGACTATGTGATACCGTATGTTAGTCGGGCGTTTTTCTATTGGTCGAGTCGTATGTGATATGACCGGATTGTTAAATCAATTGTTGATTTAACATTTTGACTTTTAGTTTTATTTTAATTCTTTAGTCAAACTCTTTTTATTAAAGAGGAAGAATGCATGCATGTATGCATATGATGATATGCAAGCATGCACATGATGATGTGCATAGTATACATACATACAAAAGTATCATGGTTGATGATACACACTTGAAGGAAATATAAGACTTACATGGTTATATAATATATGGATATATATTTGTATTTGTTTTTAAAACAAAAGAAAAGATAAAGATTAATCCATGGTTATCTTCTACACTCTTCTTGAGTTAACCTCACTTCATCAACTATTTAACCTTGGATTAACTATTTCTTTTGGTTTTTAACCCATTTACTAAATATCTAGATATTATAGCAACCATGGTTGAGAGAGAGATAGAAAATATATATACTATATTTTCTATTTTTCTTTCACAAGCTTTATCATTTTCACAAAAGCTTTTGCCTTCATCTTCTTCTTCCTCCTTACTTTCTAGGTTTTTCTATAGTGAGAGAGAGATAAAAAGAAAGGGTTTTGACAAAAGAAAACTCACCACTTCATCATTCTACTCTAATCTAGCCAATTAGTTTAGATTGTTTAGCTTCATCTTCTTCTTGCATCAAGTGGAGCTACAAGCTTGGAGCTAGTGAACTTCGGGTGGATCATCGTGGACGTAGGAGCTTACTAGCAAGCCTTTCCAACCTCTCAACGATCCTAGGAGTCACTACAAAGAGGACTACAAAGGTTGTATTCCTTTCACTTAGTGTAAATATAGTTCTAGTATGTGATATTTGTGATGTTACCCTAGCTATTCTAGTTAAAGATCCATGCTTAGTTTGCTTAGCACCTCTAGAAATTTTAAAGTGGCATGTGTGATGTTTCCATACTCATAAGTAGGTGCTAGGGAAACCCAACAATGGTATCAGAGCCAAGCTAGAATTCTAGACTTGGTGTTATAACAAATACGAAAACGAAATCGACTACGAAAATTCGATATTATAGAACCCTTGATATGCTCTCTGGAATTTTTTTTAAAAGTCGTCTAAATTTTTTTCAAACAGGTACAGAGTCATATTTGGACTGACATAAGCACACAGGTGAAATACGGGGGGAGGGGGGGTCATCGGATTTGGACCGGCCACCATAGCCATATTTCCGGCCAGGCCGGCCCCCTACACCCAGAACCCCCCCGTATTGCTCCAGTGCTCTTTTGGGTTCATTTTGGGTTTTGTGGTATTGTTTGCTTGGCCCAGTTTTCATGTGATGATTTTTTAGACTTAGGGCTAACTCGTAGTACTTCGAGGTCGTATTTTTTTAACACTAAATTGGTAACCTAGACTATTTATAGCATTTCGAACGAACATCGGACACCCCACTTTCTACCCCGCTGAAATTTCCAAGTGTCGTAATTTTCCTAAGTTAACTTTATATTCAATAGTAGCGCAAGTATCCTATGGACCCTCTAGAAGATCATAATAACCTTAACTCGATTCTATGCCCACGGAACCGCGAACGAACCTTCGGGTTTGCCGTAGTGCCGTGGTGTCATAGGTGAGGCGTTGGTTAACTCCTTCTACGGCTGGATCATAAGACACTGTGGCACGATTTTAGGTATTTGTAACTTTGCTCAAGTGTTGACCTCTTGGGGTAAAACGTGGGTGTTTGTTGATTTGATCGAAACGTTAAACATCGTCTTGAGATTGCAATTGTTGTTTTTCACTTTCTTTTCTACGACCGTAAGCGTAGTATGTGGTGTATCGCCGGCTTCGTTGTTATACATCAACGACAATCGGGATATGCATACTTACTTACGTTGATGATATAAGATATTATGTGTTGCTGAGATATGATGCATGATTGTCGCGATCGAATAGCCGGGGGTTTTATGTGAGATGAGAGTTTTAATTTTCATTCATGTAAAAGTTAAATGTATGTAATATTCTTTTATTTGGGGCACTTTCGGGTTGAGGATGATGTCACCATTATTGTATATTATTTACTTTTCCGCATTAGGATAGACCCAAGGAGGGGAGCACAAGTGATCGGGTTCTAGGGTTCAGTGGGAGGCCATCTCGAGGAGTTGAAACCGGGTCTCCTAAACTCTAGAATTGGCAGGATCACTTGCCGCTCTAGTAGGGGTCTAGGGGTATGGGCTTGGCTATTCATTGCGACCGTGGAATCCGTATTTTCTATTGCTGGCTGAATACAAAATATGGACCTCCTAGATATCCTTTTTATTTTCACGTATGCTTCTGCTGCTGTTGATATTCTGTAATGTGATTACTTGGTATCTGAGACGAATGGATTATTATTATATATAAACGTTGCTTATATTTTACACCTGCGCTAGTCCCGCCCCGCTATGCCATTAGTTAAGTAACCTAACGGTGCATAACGGGACACTGTGGCGAATGCGGATGGTATAAGTATACGTTCTATTTTCGTTTCTTTTCTGTGACGGCTTAGGAACATAAATGATGGGACTACATTAATGAGATTAATGTAAAGTAAAAGAAACCTAAATATGTTGTAGAATCGGATTTGAAACTCACTCGGCCTTTTTATGAAAAATGCAAGTTTTCAAAAGATGCGGAGCTTAAGCCACTCCTTTTCTAAACTTTTTTGATTCTACAACGAGATCAAGTTCAAAGCGTTAAAGGTTTTCATAAAAACCATCCGCAACCCTCCGTCATTTTAGGAAGCAGAGTACTTAGTATTCGTGCTACGTATGTCGACCATAGTCGAGGCATAGTGTACAGTAGCTAAGTGATGTCTTCCTACACCGCATATGATGTGATTAGTTAGGACAGTCACATGATTATGTCGACCATAGCCGAGGGTCATATGGGTGGGCCTAATTAATCATGAAATGACGGGTAGAACTTGACTAGTGCTTTTGATATGTTGACCATAGCCAAGGTCATAAGCAGCTAGGGGTAAAAACCATATCGGAAGTTTCAATAGTTGAAATTTGCAATGAGATTGCATACCATCTATATGATAGTTGGATCTCGATCCCACTGGGAGTAAGAGTTACTCCCAGGAGAGTTTTGCATTTTGCAATTAGCTAATCCAGTAGGTGTCTAGAAAGGTGTCAACGGGGTTTGACCTCTGGAAAAACGAGGTTTATTTTAATTAGGTCTGTGCGAAAGCACGGGGAACCTCCCTCAAAGTACTGACACTGGCCTGGCTGACCGGTTAGCGAAACTGTAGAATGTAATTAATCCTGGCTAGTTTTCTTTTCAGGTTTTGAAAGAAAATTTGATAAAAGCAGTGGGAGACATCGATTAGATAAGATAATAACCAATCTAATTCTTTGCAAGAGAATTTCGCTGAGTGTATTCTTTTCTCTCTCCTAATGGCAGATACCGATGACGGGACTTAAGCTTCTACTAGAGAAAAACAAACTGACTGGGCCGAATTATAAAGAATGGAAGAGGAACTTGAACATTGCACTCGCATATGATATAGTATCATATGTCCTCACTACCAAAGCCCCACCCGTCCCAGGACTTGAATCATTTGTTTCGGATAGGGAGATCCGAAAAACATGGGATATTGATTGCAACACGGTCAGGTGCCCCGCGCTTGCTTCTATGGACAACATCCATCAGAAACAGCACGAGAAGATGGATGTACAATCCATATTTCTTCATACAAAGGAGTTGTATGAAGAGCAATCTCGTACTTTGAGATATGAGGCATCTCGAAAGCTCTTTCAGATGCGAATGGACCCTGGTGCATCAGTAGGAGACCATGTTTTGAAGATGATTGGTCTTATTGAAGAACTTGAGGAACTGGGATGGACTATGGATAATGAGCAATATACGGATGTTGTTCTGCAGTCTCTCTCCCCCGCCTTTGCTCCGTTCATAGTGAATTTCAATATGAATGATTTAGAGAAATCATTGCCTGAACTTCTCAATATGTTGAGAAGGCAGAGAGCACGCCAAAAGGCGAAGGGGAAAGACAAAACCGGGGCCGCGGGAAGTGGAAAAAGGGAATGTTTTTTCTGCCACAAGATGGGATATTGGAAACGGAACTGTGCTTTGTATCTTGCTGATCTCAAGAAGAAGAAGCATGCTGATGCTTCCACTTCAGGTGTGTTTGTAACTGAGAACTGTTTTTCAATTAACTCTGCATCTTGGGTATTAGATACCGGTTCTGGTTCTCATATCTGCAATTGTATGCAGGGGCTGAGAAACAGTAGAGTTTTGAAGACTGGAGACCATATTCTGCGGGTTGGAAATGGTTCCAATGTACATGCTGTATCCGTAGGAGAGTATCATCTTGGGTTGCCTTCGGGTTGTATTTTGGTTTTGAACTCGTGTTATTTTGTACCTAGTATGCTATGTAATATAATATCCGTTTCTTTGTTGGACAATGAAGGATATCATTTTGTATTGCAAAATAATATTATGAACATTAACTTGAATCAAGAGTTGATTGGGTATGGTACATTAAATAACGGTATTTACGTCCTGAACCAACACACAGTTTTCAATATACAACATACTAATAAAAGAAAACTTTCAGATATAAATGAAGCTTTTCTTTGGCATTGTAGACTTGGTTATATTAATGAAACAAGACTAAACAAGCTACATAAAGATGGATATTTAAAACCTTTTGAATATAAATCTTATGCAACTTGCCAGTCCTGTATCAAAAGGTAAAATGACCAAAACTCCGTTTACTGGACACGGGGAAAGAGCTGTGGAACTCTTATGCCTCATACATAGTGATGTATGCGGACCAATGTCTACACATGCACGAAGTGGTTTTTCATACTTCATCACTTCTACTGATGATTTTTCAAGATTCGGACACGTGTTTTTGATAAAGCACAAATCCGAAGCTTTCGAGAAATTCAAGGAGTACAAACTTGAAGTAGAAAAACAAACGGGCTTGAGCATCAAGAAATTTCGATCAGATCGAGGTTGAGAGTACTTAAGTACAAAGTTTTCAGACTTCTTAAAAGAGAATGAGATTCTCTCTTAGCTCACTCCTCCTTACACACCACAGCACAACGGTGTGTCAGAACGGAGGAATCATACCCTATTAGATATGGTACGATCCATGATGTGTGATGCTGAGTTACCGCTTTCCTTTTGGGGACATGCATTGAAGACATCAATGTATCTGTTAAACAGAGTTTCAACCAAGACCGTGTTTACCACTCCATATGAGATATGGAGTGGAAAGAGACAATCTCTTAAAAGAGTTAGGATATGGGGTTGTTCGGCTTATGTTAAAAAGCAGAATTCGGATAAATTCGAGGCACGATCGGTCATGTGTAAATTTGTAGGATATCCAAAACATTCCTATGGATATCTATTCTACCACAAGGAGGAACAAAAGGTGTTTGTTGCTCAGCATGCCACATTTTTGGAAAATGAAGTCTTTACAGAAAGTACTGATGGCAATGCGGTAGAACTAGAAGAGGTTCTAGAGACACAAATTACTCAGGAAGAATTGGTTGAAACTGATGTTACAGTAGAACTTCAAGAACCTCAGCCACTCCGGAGATCTAGTAGAACTTCTCGCCTACCGGAGAGATACTATGGGTTTCTCATTGATGGTGATAGAGAAGATTGCATCATGGATGATGATGACCCTAGTAGTTTTCAGGAAGCTATCACGAGTGGTGACTCTGTGAAGTGGCTGGAAGCCATGAGATCCGAAATGGAGTCCATGTACACCAACAAAATATGGACTTTGGACGTTGCACCTCGTGGGATAAAACCCGTTGGGTGCAAATAGATCTTTAAGAAAAAGATTGGTGTAGATGGACATGTAGAGACCTATAAAGCAAGGCTTGTAGCGAAAGGTTTTCGTCAAAGACCAGGATTGGACTATGATGAAACTTTCTCTCTGGTAGCAATGCTTAAATCCATCAGGTCCTACTTGCTATTGCTGCTCACCATGATTATGAAATCTGGCAGATGGACGTTAAAACTGCATTTCTGAATGGTGATTTAGAAGAATGCGTTTTTATGTATCAGCCAGAGGGCTTCATTGACAGTGGGAGCAGTGGGAAAGTATGTAGATTGCTTAAATCCATTTATGGATTAAAGCAGGCTTCACGGAGCTGGAACATCTGTTTTGATGATACAATCAAAGAGTTTGATTTTATCAAAAATATAGATGAACCATGCATTTATAAGAAGATTGTAGGGAATACTGTCACATTCCTCGTATTATACGTGGATGACATTCTCCTGATAGGAAATGATATTCCTACGCTACAATCGGTCAAACTATTCTTATCACAAAGGTTCTCCATGAAGGACCTGGGTGATGCCTCGTGCATTTTGGGCATAAGGATCTATAGAGATAGATCCAAGAGGTTATTGGGATTGTCCCAATCAAAGTACATTGACACCATCCTAAAAAGATTTAGTATGGAAGATTCTAAGCCTGGTGCCTTGCCCGCTTGCCATGGAATCACTCTCTCCAAAGACTTCTGTCCGAAGACTGATGAAGAGAGAGCTCGCATGAGCATTATACCCTACTCTTCAGCCGTGGGATCTATAATGTATGTGATATTATGTACTCGCCCTGATGTTGCTTATGCACTAGCTGTTGTAAGCAGGTATCAATCCAACCCAGGGGAGAAACATTGGATAGCAGTGAAGAACATTCTTAAGTACTTGCGAAGGACTAAAGAATTGTTCTTGGTGTATGGTAATGGGGATCTCCAAATAGAGGCCTTTACCGATTCCAGCTTCCAAAGTGATAAGGATGACAGCAAATCTATCTCAGGGTTTGTATTTACCCTCAATGGAGGGGCGGTTAGTTGGAAGAGTTCCAAACAGGATACCGTTGCAGACTCAACGATGGAAGCTGGGTATATTGCTGCAAATGATGCTGCCAAGGAAGCCGTCTGGATGAAGAAGTTTATCGTGGCACTAGGAGTAGTTCCAACCATTGTTGATCCAATACCATTGTATTGTGATAATAATGGGGATATGGCGTTAGCCAAAGAACCCAGGTCCCATCAGAAGTCCAGACACATCCTAAGGCGATATCATTTGATCCAGGAGATAGTAGATCGCCACGAGATCGAGATTCGGAGAGTAGATACAAAGAATAACACAGCGGATCCACTCACCAAGGCCCTTCCACAGCCGCAGCATGAGCGACTTTTCGAGATGTTGGGTATGAGATACGCCAATAACTGGCCTTAGTGCAAGTGGGAGATTGTTGGATATATGTATGCCCAGAGGCCATTATATATATAGTGGATGCTTGGACATGTATATATATATATATAGATTACTTTCTTGCCCGACATGATAGTATGCTATCTGGTTTACTTTATCTGACATGTTGATTTGATCATGCTTTTATTCATTCGCACATGTTGATAAAGCCCTCAGGATATTTGCTAGACTACTGTGACTATGATGCAGATCATACTAGTAGGGCACGTGTAGTTTATAAGCATATCCTAGAACTGTTCCTAGTCGTGGGTGTATCGAGACGGGGCATCGATATTCCAGAGTAGACTAGCGTATACCATTCTTGTCCCATATGATGGGCGATGGATGTGTTGGATATAGTGCCCTCAAAGTCAATTATTGGATCGTAGGCACGTGATTGCAATGATTGCGGAGGACCTATACCGGTAGGACAGTCTTACTCGAGATGATAGTATGCTATCTGGTTTGCCTTTATCAGTCGTGTACAGATTCAGGTGACTGTTCACTGTTACACTTTGATAGAGCCCTTAGGATCTTGCTCTACTACCAACAGTATGATGGCGATCATATACGTGAGAGTTGGGTGGTTTATAAGCATATCCTTAATAGTGGTCCCTAGTCGTTGGAGTTTCGAGACAGGGCATCGATACTCCGGAGTAGACTAGTGTATACAGTCGAGACCCCGACGAGGGGCGGTGGCCGGTCTCACAAGCCACTGGTGTTAGTTGGATCACCTAAGATGTATACAGGTGCTCATTGGGTTATGAGTACACCGGACAGGACTCGCCGGGAATCTGCTAGTTGGTATTATACATATCGTCAGATAGCAGTTCCCTGGTGACATGTGTACAGGTTAGTTCATCGACCTAAGGTCATCATTTGTCTCGTATGAGTTCCCACTGTGCTTTGATTTCTACCCTACCACGGCTCAAAGTAGTCGTGCAAACATGTATTTTTTGGGTACAGTCCCGAGCTACATGGAGGCAAGTGAGCGGATCGGCAGGGGATTCGTCTCTCCCGGTATTGGGGGTGAGATCGCGCTGTGTCTAGAAGAGCCATTACACAAAGCCCACGGCCGTGGCAGGAGATTTACTGGTAGGTACTCCAATAGTATCTCAGGGTGTTTTTAGGCTACACTCCGACACGACTTATACCGCTATTAGGGGTCTGATGTTACTAGCCCCCTAGGCCGGATATGCGATACTCATAGACGAACAGACCAGACTGTATATACATTGTCACTGTTAGGCTCAGTAGGGTTTCCGGATGAGTTCGCTCATCGGCATCCCTTGAGGTCGGTACATGGGCAGCCGTTACGCAAAGCTAGTGCCGCTGACGGCTTGTGGTTAAACCCACTGCCAGGGTACTGACGAGTCATTAGAGTCCCCCATAGATAGTTTCCCAAGTTCGGGCGAAACGTTGTAGAGGCCGTATGGTTTTATGGCAGGGTTCGGAAAATGCACGTGCGTTTTCGTACGTGTCATTTTTCGGGCAGATAATACTGGTCGGCTTTGGTTTAAGCCGGATCCGAGTATTATACTATGTAGATATAATATCTTTGTCTCAGATGCATTTGTATTCAGTTGTAATACAAATGCGGGTATGTTTATACTGTTACGGGGTTATCCTGAAATTCGTTTCGGGATCGCTTTTGGAAGTTGCCAGTTTCCAGTTTCCAGTTTTCTATCACCCGTATTTGACATTCGGTTAAATGCGGATTTAACTTTTCTTGGGTGAGTCATGGTTCTAGAAGTTTCTAGATGATGACTAGGATGATGAGGTGGCTTGTGACTCATCTTGGCATTAATTAGTTGATGACTATTAAGGTGATTCATTGTTTCATTAAATGTGTTCATAAAAGGTGTTATGTGACTCATCCTCTTCATTGATCTTATGGTCACTCTCCCCCCTCCTACACTCACCTCTCCCCTCTTCAAATAGGCCGGCCTCTCTCTTGAAAGCAAAAGATGATGGTTGTTGTTCATTTGAAAAGATTATGATAGTTTTGGATTCATGGAAATTAGATAGCCTCATTTCTCATTTCACCCGATTCAAATGGCAACTTCATTAACCGTTCGTCCATGGCTTTGGACGAAGCGAGACAAAGTGTTCTACTCATTCTCTACATCAATATTGGTCATCTCTTTTAGCAAACTTGATGACCGAGTTGCCTCGAGTCAGAGGCGGGAGCCCGTTTAAAGATCCGTTGACGTGGTGCTACCTGGATGAGGAGATCGGAGATCGACGAGATCGGAGCAGCCGCAACGGAGCGTAGGATGATGGTTAAAGAACGAAGGACTCGGATCGTTCGGTATAACCTTTCTACCCTCTTTGTAGTTTGTTAGTTTAGCAATAATGGCAGATCCGGGTTATAGTATACGATAGCGCCAGTTAAAAAGTTTTTGTTCCGCATTTGGTGTCTGTTAGACGGCCGGGACGCTACCGTAGACTTACGGTGGTATCAGATTCTCACCATTAAGCTTTAGTAACTTGTGCTAACGCGTTTAAAATATCGATCGAACGAATTTTCGAAAACCGCAAAATTCCATGTTAAAGTTTCTGTCGATTTTTAAAAGGGTCTAAAAATTATTTTGCATATACCAGAAAATTAAGCAGGATTTTTTAAGGAACCAGAAGAAAAACGACCCATTGAGTCAACCAAACCGCCGCGGAACCGTGGTCAAAGCCTTGCCTTGACCGCGGAACCGCGGCCGTATTGGTGACTTAGTGGACCATGTTTCTTTTGTTGTTTCTACATGATAAATTGTGGTTTCTGGTACTGTTCGTTTGGGCCCAGATTTTGTTACTGTACAGCAGATGTTCGTGGGGCCCACTTTGGGAAATTTAGTCGATCGAAATTTAAACGTGTTAGTTTATAGTACTTACATTATATCTCCGACCGTGAATGTCATTCGAGCGGTAAACCGCGTCTGATTGCTATAGTTCTTTTAGACGGGTTTGCGAACGTGACATTCGCGTTGATGTTCTGTGTTGTGCTGTGATGTTGCGGATTTGTCGTGGTGGATAGCAGTGTGCAATGGTAGTGCAGTTTGGATTTTTTTGTACATTTGATATTGCGGAGCGAGCGTCCAACATGTGGACTGCCGTCTCTGCCTGTTTGTATAATATTCTTTTGGGGCACGACCGGGCTGAGGTCGATGTACCCGTTGTACATATTTTATTTCTGTACTAGGTTTACCCCGCGACGGGGTGCACGGATAGCCGGGTTCTGGAGGGCAACGGGTCCGCATCTCATGGCTTTGAAAGTCAGAGGGGCTTCACTCTAGAATTGGCAGACTATTCGCCGCATTCGTAGGGGATACAGGTTGACCCAAGGAGGGGTGCTTAAGCTACCGGATTCCGTGAAGTGCAGGGTGGTCCATTCACTTTGCTGTAGGGGCTGCCTCGCTTCAGGTTTTGGCGGGTAACTTACCGCACCTGTAGGGGTCTAGGTTTCATTGCGCAGGCTATCCACACGACCAGGGGAACGTCGGGTTTCAGCAGCGGCTCTGTGAAACTCGGGGATCCCAGATTATCTGTATTGTTCTGTGATGCTTATTACTTTTCTGTAATGTTGCATATTATCACGCCTGGAGCGATTATTGTATATTGGTATATATACTATTAGATGTTGTATATGTTTTACACTCGCGCTAGTCCAGTCTCCGCTCTGTCGTTAGTTAAGTAACCTAACGGGTGATGACGGGACCCAGTGACGAATGCGGATGGCATATGCATACATTTTATTTTCGTTCTTTTCTGGTGTGATTAATTGATGGGACTGCGTTGATTCTGATCAATGCAAAGGAAAACAAACCTGTTTGGCAGTTGTTGGAACAATTTTAAAAAGGTGTTATTACAAAGACGTTTCCTTTTGTTTTGCATAGCGGTATTCGGTGTGAATATCCTGCACCTCATTCGACGAGGCAAGGGCCGATATCCCTTCACCGGGAATGACCCCTTGGGCAGAAGTTTGCGTCATGGTAATAACTTCACTATAGTCGATTACATGTTACTTTGCATCGCGGTATTCAGTTGGAATATCCTGCACCTCATTCCACGAGGAAAGAGCCGAGATCCTTTCACCGGGAGTGACTACTTTAGCAAAGGTTTTCGCCACTATATTTTTATAAATAGTTATCAGGTTCCTTCAGCGATATCAAGTTCGTTACGTTAAAGGTTTTTCGCCAAAAACCAGCCGTAGCCCTCCGTCATTTCTTTTGGGTATTCAGTAGTATTCAAGCTATGCATTTTAGCCAAAGTTAAGGCATAGTGTTTGGTAGCTGCTGGGTATTCATTTGTTGCATAGATAGATGAGTTGGTTTGGGACAGTCGTTCTGCCGATTGGCCAAAGTCAGGGGCATGTGCGGGTGGGTTCAAATTGACAAGATAGTGACGGGTAGAACTTGGCATGTGACTTATGACGTTTTGACCAAAGCCAAGGTTATAAGAGCATGGGGCAAGAAAACAATATCGGGAGTTTCTAAAGAAACTGAAACTTGCCAAGTATGCGCATACCATCTGGAGTATGAGTAACGTGGATGCATTCCATCACGTTATCATGCGATGAGAGTTGGATCCCGATTCCCACTGATGAGTTGGTTTACTCTTCGGGTGATCCCGATTGATTCTTCTTTAGGTTTGGAGGAGAATTTGACAGGACAGTGGGAGGTTTCCGGATTAGATAAATTGATGACCATTCTGATCTAGGTAAGAGTGCACGCAGAGTGTTTCTTTTCTCTCTCTCTTTGGCAGCGACCTTTGACCGACCCTAGACTATGACTCAGTGACCAAGTTGACCGAATCTTCTTAAAATACTGGCTTTTGGATTGTCCGAGTTGCATAAGTCATTGCCGCTCCTTCTTTTACCCTTTGCATTTCTCAGAACACCCCGTATTATTACGGACATCCACTTCCATTGGATAGATCCATCGTATGGTTATATACGAACTCGAAGGGACTTCTTCGAGGATGGATCCAGGTTCAGGAGAAAAGGAATTGGTTTATTCAGTTATCTTTTATTATCACCTTCTCTCAGGTTGCGAGGGCTCCTTGGTTTAGGAGAGTACACTTATTACGCTTATTGGATAGTCTTCTTCCAAACCATAGGCAGGTGCCGAAAGGTAGGGAATGAAGAAAACCAATTAGCCTAAGTAGGGTGTGCAGAAGGTAATATGTAAAGACAAAATAAAGGGATTAGAAAGAGGGCAAAGTAAATTGCGACTGCTATCATTCACGACCAAACCGCGTACTTCATCGCCACTCATATTTCACCTTTAATAGAATAAGGTATTATTCAGTTGTTTTTTATCATCACCTTCTCTCAAGTTGCGAGTACTCCTTGGTTTAGGAGGGTACACCTATTATGCTTACTGGATAGTCTTCTTCCAAACCATAGGCTGGTGCCGAACGGTAGGGAAGGAAGAAAACCATTTAGCCTAACGATGGTGTACAGAAGGTAATGACTAAAGACAAATAAAGGGATTTGGAGAAATGGCAAAGAAATATACGGTTATAGTCATGAATTGGATTATGGAAGAGGCATTACTAGGAATACCAGGATACCCCTACGAAACATTTTCATGTTTCAGTGCATTGTTAAAACAAAACTGTTTTCCCGATTAGATACTTACTCCAGAGTATGTACTTACCAGGTTTCATTCTCATATCTGTATGGCTTTACAGATGATGAGTGGGAGCAAGTTATTGGGAATTAGGTGATCATCCTCATTATATCGGAATTCGTTGTAATTGGTGATATTTGAGGAAATCGCCTGGGTACAGTTTTCAACTTACGATGCACAGGTTTTGAGTTATTCAACTCAGCGGACTTGTACAGAGTTTTGTATGTTGTCCAGTGTCCATCAGGACAAAGGGGTTGGTGCTCGTACTATGTTCTATTTACTTTTGACTTCTCTAGTTTTTAGACAAGTGTTTCATAGAAATACAAGGTCTAAGTTTTGAGAAGTTGTGGGTATAAGAATAAAGTAGAGAACCAGGTGTCACAAGTATCGGGATTCTTCAAAGAGATCGAAGATGTAGATTCTTGTGATTGGTATTCAGATGATAGTAATGGTTTTGAGAAACTTATTTCTCTTTCAGGTTACTCATAATTGGATGGATTCCTAAGTTGAGTAATGCCGATTAGCCTCTTTCCATTAAGTTGATATGCACTGGAGACAGTTGCATGATTTGAATCTGGTTCCAATTAAATAAGTGCCAAAGTTTCTATATTGGATATAGAATGGTTCATATCTTAACGGTGTTAAGGTACGGGGAGTTGTCCGGCTTATACTTAAAACCAGACTCTGGATAACTCAGGGCACGTTTCTGTAATGGCTGTTTGTTGGTTGACCCTGGCTATGACGAGGGTTGATTTTCTACCATTTGGAAGATCAATAGTGATATTGTTCTTGACTCGCCACAGTTTTAGTAAAATGGATTTTTTCAGAAAACAGTAGTGGGGGTATGGTAGAACTGGAAGTGATTCCAGAACCGCAAACGATTACGGAAAATTTAATAAGACCTAAAGATTCAATCAGGTTTGACATTCAGAACTGGAAGTGATTTATTGGAGAGGGAGACGAAGTTTTGCGCAAAGAACCCAGCAAGAAAATTTTCAGAGGAGCACAGAGGGTAGAAGAGAGGAAAAGAAACTTACAGAGAATTTTTGGAAAGCTGACGTCAGCAAACTGCCGCGGTTCCGCGGCCAAATACTTGTTAATGCCGCGTTTCCACGGTGGATAAGTTGGTTCAAGCCTCCAAATTTTTTCTGTTGTCTGTTGTGGTTTTCCTCTGTCTGTTAGATCTTCTGTTTGTTGATTTGTTCACTGGGCTTTTTCCAGATCTGAATCTGTCCTTCTTCCTTTTCTGCACAATTCACACAAAAACCCTTCAAAAAATAACAAGATGATATTTTTTTATGTTTTTATATTTTTCATTTTTTATAATTTTTTCAATTTCAATGAACCCGAAATTATAAAAAGAAAATAACTACCGCTATCCCCGGCAACGGCGTCATTTGATTGATAGCTGTTTTGCGTATGCAAGCGTTTTAAAAGATAGATAAAAAATTAAGAATATACTGCAATCAATAACGGTATCGCTTAGTAGCTAGCCGGTTGAGTACGGGTCGGTCCACAGGGAAAACGTGTTCTTTTCTTATTGTTCTAACGAGTTAAGTCCTATTTTTGGTAAGTTTTGATTTTTATAAAAACTAAGATTGAATTTAATTTGATTTAAAACCTTACTAGGGTTAGGATTATGTTAGTTTGGAAAGATGACTCTACTCACCGCTTCCTTTGCCCTAATTAAGAACATAGGTGTTAGGGTAATAGTCAACAAAGGGGATTAGCACGACTAGGAAGAAACGTAGTTTCTTCCTTTTAGTCCTTGTCCGTCCTTCTTAACTCTTAACCCTAACCTCTATGTAAATCAACCACAACCGGTCTAACTAGGGAATCACCACTATCTCGTAGGATAGGGTGCCGTAGTGAGCGGTGTGTGTTTGATTCACATAGAGTCTTAATTTAAAGTATTATACGGGCAAGAAAGGAGTGAGAGATGTCCATCTCTCAAACCTACCCAATCCTAACCCTAACAAGTGAGGAATTACTCACTCATTAGGGAAATTACGATGAGATTCATTTTTATAATTTTCTTTTTAATTAACTAATTAACTTGCAGATAATAAAAGACAGATACTAAAATTGCAGAAATTAAATTCGAATGAAAAATGCAAGATAAAAACTTACTTTTATTGACACCTCTTGACGATTACAATGAAAATAAAATTTAATCTAGAAATTAAAAGAGGCATGCCCCAAAAGAGGCTGTAGGCTTTCCTATTTATAGATAGGAGAAATCCTAGGGTTTACATCTGATCCACATTTGAAATTACAAGACTACCCTAAGAAAGCCGGGTCAAAGAACCGACACCCACCGACACGTGCATCGACACGTGCATTGCACGGTCGCGGATCTCTGGCTCATTTCTTAATGGTTGCTTCATGTTACCTTTTTCTTCTGTTTTCTTCACTTGGTTCTTCAGAATCTTTTCTACTTTCTTTCAGATTTTCAACAGTGCAGAATTTGTGGACTTTTACCGTAAGCTCCGCGTTGAAGTCTTGAATCTTGTGCTGCCTTCGTACTTTTTGCAATTGAACTGTTCATTGATCGTTGTTCGTTCCTTAAACTGGTAGGCATCATACAGATTCATCTACTTGTTGGTCGTAGTCTCACATTTGTAGCGTCTTTTCCTGAATTTCACTGTATTGTTCTGAGAACTTGTAAGTTGCAACTATTTAGCAGACATGGATCAAAAACACCTATTTATTTGCAATATGATTAATAACGGGGAATATAATAATGCAAAATTCTAATATGAACACCACGCTTAGAATCTTCCATACTAAAGCTCTTTAGTATGGTATTTATGTACCTGGATTGGGACAATCCCAATATCCATTTAGATCTATCTCTATGGATCTTTATCCCCAGGATGTAGGAGGCATCACCCAGATCTTTCATGGAGAACTTTTGTGATATGAAGAGTTTGACTGAGTGTAGCATAGGGACATAATTTCCTATCAAGAGTATGTCATCCACGTACAATACGAGGAAGACAACCTTACTCTCTACAAATTTTTTATATATACAGGGTTCATCTATGTTTTTGATGAAGTCAAACTCTTTGACTGTCACATCAAAACAGATGTTCCACCTCCGCAATGGCTGTTTTAATCCATAAATTGATTTAAGCAGCTTGCACACCTTTTCGCTGCTCCCACTGTCTACGAAGCCTTCTGGCTGTGTCATATACACGCTCTCTTCTAAATCACCATTTAGAAAAGCGGTCTTGACGTCCATCTACCAGATTTCATAGTCATGATATGCAGCAATGTCAAGTAGGATCTTGATAGACTTAAGCATAGCCACTGGAGAAAAGGTTTCATCATAGTCGACACCTGTTCGTTGATGAAAACCTTTTGCTACAAGTCTAGCTTTGAAGGTCTCAACCTTTCCATATACACCAAGTTTCTTCTTAAAGATCTACTTTCTCCCGATGGGTTTTACCCCTTAAGGAGTAACTTCCAAAGTCCATTCTTTGTTGGTGTACATGGATTCTATCTCAGATCGCATAGCATCCAGCCATTTCATGGAGTCCCTACTTGTGATGGCATGCTCGAAACTAGTTGGGTCATCATCTTCCATGATGCAATCCCCACTTCCACCGTCTATGAGAAAACCGTAGTATCTCTCAGGTGGATGAGGAACCCTACTAAATCCGTGGAGTGGCTGAGGTTCGTCGGGGACTATTGAATCCTCCAGTTCTACCAAATCTTCAGTTGTAGTTTGTGTATCTGGAACTTCTTTTAGCTCTACCTCATTACTACTAATTTTTTCACAAGAAATTTCTTTTCTAAAAAGGTGGCATATCGAGAAACAAACACTATTTGTTCCTCAATGTGGTAGAAGATATACCTTCGCGAATATTTGGGATATCCAACAAACTTACACAAAACAGACCTTGCCTCGAGCTTGTCTGGATTTTGCTTTTTAACATAGGCCGGACAACTCCATATCTTTACTCGTTTAAGAGATGGTCTTTTTCCATATCATATCTCATATGGAGTGGTAGGCACGGATTTGGTCGGAACCCTATTCAATAGGTATGCAGCTGTCTTAAGTGTAAGCCGATGTCGCGCACCCCGCGGTTCGTAGGGAGGCGAAATTTACAAAAACTATGATTTTGACTATGCAACCCCGGCTATAACTCCTGGATCTTTACTAAACCCATAACTAGCTAATCTATCTAAGAGGTTTAACTACTCGGTGAGATGGTTATACCTCCAAGATCGAGTCCTTCGGGTCTTCTAGTGTTCCTCTCCAAGGCTCCTCGGTGATCAGAGCGGGTTTGCTCCATCGTCCTTCTCTTGTCAAAGATGATCCACCGCGAGAGAATGTGCTCCAAGTTTCAACCTTTAAATGAGGTAACTAAGGTAGATGGTTTGCTAAACCAACTAGTCTGGAAGATGTAAAGAATGTTAATGGATTGTTTGTCTCACTAAACCCTATGGTTCACAACACATGTGAAGGTTAAGGTTTAGTTCTAGAGGAAGAAGGTGATTGAGGAAATCAAGAGAGAGAATAAGGAGAAGAAAATGAACCATTAAGTGAAAACCAAGTGTAGAGAATGGCTAAGTATTAGCCTCACTCATTGAGCCATGGAATATAATGCAATACAATATGTGTGTCATGCCTCAATAGTGATCCCAAACCAATATAATAATACATAAGCTATTCTTCACACCATGCCTCACAAAGTCTCTTCCATTTCCACCTCATTAATCCATTTATGTAAATGGATAAAACCAATAATGAGGTGGCACCTTCTAGAAGCATGCCTTGACAAATTACAAGAATGCCCCTCTCACCGTATATACATACTCGTATTCCAAAAAATACGGATACACTGAGACGATAACAATCTAACAATACAATACTAGGATCCGGCTTAAACCAAAGCCCACTAGTATTGTCTGCCCGATCAGCATCCGTGTACAAGTACACGTACGTGATCAAAGCCCAGTTGTAAAACCATATGACGTCTACATCAATTGCCTGAAGCAGGGAAACCCTCTGTGTGGGACTCTAAAGACTCGACAGTACGCTGGCAGTGGGTTTAACCATAAGTCGTCAGCGGTACTAGCTGCATGTAACGGCTATCCAGGTATCTGTCAATAAGAAGACTGATGAGCAAACTCACCCGGACTCCTACTGAGCCTATCGGTGACAATCTCCGTACAGTCCGGCCTGTTCGTCTGAGATACTCGCATATCCGTCTAGGAGGATGGTAAACGTCAGACCCCTAACAACGTGATAAGTCGTGCCGGAGAAGAGCCTAATACACCATGAGAAACTAATAAAGTACCTTACCAGTATTTCTCGACTGCCCTGGCCAGGGACATTGTGTAATGGCTTTCTAAACACTACGCGATATCAACCCCCAATACCGGGAGAGACGAATCCTATCTGATCGCTACTGTCTCCAAGTGCTTCGGGACTATACCCAACCACTACCTGTTTGCATGACTCCTTTGAGCCATGGTAGGGTAGAAATCTAAGTGCAGTGGGAACATACTCGAGACGAAGTAGCGATGGCAAGTCAACGGACTAAGCTGTACTCATGCCACCTGGGAACTGCTACCTGACGATAGGTATAATACCAACAAGCAGTTCCCGACGAGTCCTGTCCAGTGTAACTCACAACCCAGTGAGCACCTGTATACCTTCTCCAGTACGTTGTACTAATGGCTGTGGGACAGACCATATCCCCTGCTGGGATGAGAAGCGTACACACTAGTCTACTCTGGAGTATCGATGCCCCATCTCGATAATCCAATGACTAGGGACCTGTATAAGGATGTGCTTATAGACTACCCAGCCCCCACGAGTGTGACTGCCATCACAACACTGGTAGTCCAGCAAAGATCCTGAGGGCTCTACCAATATGTATATGCGATATGCTAAAAGAAACACATGCACATATTGAGGTAGAATCAAACCAGGTAGCATACTACCATATCGAGCAAGACTGTTATTATAACTGTGAAATATTCCAAGCATCCAATATGTAATATATAATCTAGTATGATAGAATAATGGCCTCTAGGGCATATATCACTAACATCAAGTTCATGACCCTAAAAGGAAATAGGTAACTCGGCAACACTCATCACAGAGCGCACCATATCTAATAGGGTGCGATTTCTCTGCTCCGATACTCCATTGTGCTGTGGTGTATCCGGAGGAGTAAGCAGAGAGAGAATCCCATTTTCTTTTAGATAATCTCAAAATTCCTTGCTTAAGTATTCACCTCCTCGATCAGATCGAAGGATTTTAATACTTTTACCCGTCTGGTTCTTTACTTCGCACTTATATTTCTTGAATTTCTCAAAAGCTTCAGATTTGTGTTTCAACAGGAACACATGTTCGAATCTTAAGAGATCATCAGTGTAACATTTCAGAAAATATAAAATATTATTTTTAGAATTTAAAATTAAAATAATATATTTCATGAAAACTACCCGATTTGCGAAATTGGGGTTTTCGTAAAATGGTATAAATATATACCAATAATTATGAAATAATTGAAGATTAAAATGATTTATTCATTTAAAAATATATATAAATGATTTGGCATTTTTAAAATCAATTATATGCAATTTAAATAAAAAACCGATTAGTGCACTGCTAATCGTGATTGAGCCAAATCCGTGTTTCTACAGTTTTCCAGGGTTAGTGTACCGTGTCATGTCGCATTTGATTACATGTTATTTCTTATGTTGTTTTGGGGTATTATGTGATTTGGTTTTAAAATTTAAAAGAAAGAAAAAGAGAAAAGGGTAGAAGGGTAAATTATTGAGAGAGAGGGTTAGAATAAGAGAGAGAGAGAGGGGGGGGGGGGAGAGGGCAGCCACCATTATTCACCCCTTTGTTTTTCCTTCATTTTCCTCAACCTCATTTCCTTCCACCTCCATCCCATGAAACCATCTCAAAACCTCCTTCAAACCCTAAACCCCCTTCACAAAAAATGATCACCTCTTCATCCTCTACACAATAGACCAAGCAAAGTGGGATTTTGATGACATAGGGAAGCTAGGGTTTTTCTTGAGTTGCACCTATAAGGTATATTTCTTTCATTTAGTACAGTTTTGAATTCCTAGCATTTTAATTTAGTTTAGAATTCGTTTAGTGGTGGATTTGTGAACTTGGAAATTCCAAGAGAGGGATTAGGGCTTGAGTTGGGTTGTGGTGATGTGTGGTGGCTGTACAAGACCCTAGAGATCAAATTCTGGACCTAGAACAGAGAATACAAACTTAGATTAGTTCCATGTCGGTTTTGTGTCAATTAGGGACTACAGGGAATCTGGGATGACCCGGGAAATTTCTGAGTTAAGCAAACAATACCAGAGACCTAGTAGGACCAATAGGAAGCCACTTTGCAAGTATGGACCCTATCTGAGCATTGGAGGCCGAGCTCGCCGGATTTAGGGGGTGTGTGGCCGGCCACTTTGTGGTGTCTGGTGCTGGGATTTGTACAGTAGCTCACACACTCCATATACTACCCCATAACAATGTTTGTTTATCCCCTGTTGACCTGAGTCAAAATCTGGGAGCACTTTAGTGTGATTTCTGGATATGTTTTCTGTATTTTGCATGCTAGGTTTTGATATTTGGATTTTTATTGTGGTTGTCGGATGTTTGTATATCAACAACAATGGTTGTTTAATTGTTTTGCATGCGTAGGCTATAGGTTCTAACCTATGAGCGCACCGTATGCCGTGTCGGTTTTCCGGATTCGATTTTAATAGCGATTGCGATTGTGTATTATTGTAGGTACCTTCGCGTAGATTCCGAGGCAACGGAGTATGGCATCATCGACTTCGGCAAGTAAGGATCAAGGTGAGTAGATCTATATCTATGGGGGAAGTCGGGTGGATGGCGTATAGCACCCCTGTAAGTTTTGATGGAAACCTATTTATAGAATACGGTTAAGGAAACCTAGACTAGAAAACTATAGGGTATGGTTAGAGAAACCATATTAGAAACTTAGGAAATAGGGTTAAGGAATTAGTAAGGGATAAAATATACCATGACTTAAATTATAGCTTAGGGTTAGGTGACATGATATGATAGATATAGATAAGTAGTTGTAAAGAGAACCAATAGGAGATTATAGTGGCATAACATGAGGTTGATAATATACGACTTTAGATTGATAAGATGACTTGTTTGATATATCAATATACGGATGCGAGTCGAATGTTATGGATGTGACCCGGAGATATAGGTATATAGATATACTTAATGTTGTGAATCTTGTATGGTAAGCCGTACGAGACGTGAGGTCCGTACCCTCCTTGTCATATAAGTTGTTAGGATCCCAAATTGTTTAATGATGCCGTACGATGAGTTATCGTACATGATGAGTTAATTGATGATTGATCCATATCCTTGACTAGAGGAGGCCGATTGATAGATTCACCGACTCGGTCATGTTAGATACGTATACCTTATACCTTTTAGCTGCCAATTTACTTTATGCTACGTTCATGTCATTACCATTGCATTTCATATACCTGTGCTAGTTCACCTACACCATTATCGATGATGCGTATGTCATACTTACACAGATTGGCCGGCTCACATACTTCATCATCGATAATTGCCATGTCACTACACAGGAGAATTGCTGCATCATGATATGACTCCTTGCATAATTTACTTGCTATAGTTACATATACACCTTTATATGATGTTGCATTTGACCTTGGAGGAATTGGGAACCGCAGGATATATTTAAAAACTGGATTCATTTTAAAGAGCGGTTTTCCCTTGTTATGTGCATATTACTGTTCCATGTTGCATGATTTACAGATATTCTTACATTCTGTTATATGTCGCATACATCATGCTTTACGATTTTACGCATTTAGATATGCTGCTTTCATGAGATTTCCGGATTTGAGAACTGTAGTTATTTCAAAGGAAAGTATGTATTATTTAAAAAAACCCGGTTTCTCTTGATATGATATTTCAGTGCGTCCACCATGTGTTTTCTCGGTTCTGAGATTGTCATGTTACACCCGATTCGAGGAGGAGGAGGAACCGTCTGCGGGTGCATGGTGGACCCGGTGAGGTACCCCGGGATAAGATGATCGCAGATGATGGCGTTGAGCCTGGCAGGGGAGCACTACCTACCGGTGATAATATTTGGACTCGGCGGTTTATCTGGAGGATACCGACCGGATTAAAGAGATGGACATGAGGGTCGATCTGAGGATGCGGCGCCTGAGATATAAGGATTTACGTGTCGACACTGGACACGTGTTTCATGATGTTTTCGAGTGTCGGTGTTGGACACTTAGGTTCCATGATTTGTTGTGTCATTGATGGACACACATTCTTTGATATCCTCATATATTTACATGCGTATGTTTTATGATGTTTCGAGTGGACGAGATTCACATGCATATAGGCATTCATTATATTGTTGGATGTTATCCACATGCATACATGCATTTTTATATTGTTGGCACATATTTATACATACGGTCACCCTAGATATCATAGTATTACCTTTATGATATAGTTGACCTAGGAAATTATTATTTTATTCGATTTCTACCTGTTGATGTTTTCTACTCATGAGTTGGCAACTCACCCCCGTTGTGCCACAGTTCTTGCAGGTTGACCGCATGGATCGGTAGCGGCATTGTTGGCACACAGCTGCATTTGGGTGATTTGCTTTAGTAGGTGGGACATTTGTATCGTGCCCACTCTTGTATTTATTATTTCATATTGTATCTAGTCAACTCCATCAATCAAACTAGTATTTGTATAAATAGTAAGACTTAGTGAGACTTGTAGTTACGAGACTTGAGCGATGGGTTATAAGTTCGCTTGTGGGTTTTGATGTCTTGCTTTATTCTTTATCTTTGTGGTGAACTTCACCATTGGGCGTCGTATGCTTATATTTATGCTTTGCGTGGTTGTGAATCCGCCGATGGTGAAGAGCTAGCTCCCGCTTGGGGATGCCTTTTATATTATTATGTATTGTGGTTTGGATCAAAAAATACAAAGGAGGTACTCCCCAAATTTTTAAAAGTCGAAACATGCTTTCAACTAGTAACACCCACTTGCATTTTTATGTTCCATTGTTTATGTATTTAGGAAAACTTTTGATTTCATCATACCTTATTTTCAAAACTTCACCTCTTTTATTTTCTTTAAAAGGTTTAGATTTCTTGGTTTCGGCTTACTTGAATTACGTTGTGCCTTTAGACGTGGCGTGATTTAAGTGCCGGTCATGAGCTAATATTTCGGGTCATGACAAAGTTGGTATCAGAGCGCTAGGTTTAACCTTTGTTCGAATTTAGGTTTGACTATGTGGAGTCTGGGGCATAAATATTTCGGAACCTAGGCTTGACCTTACGGAACTTAGGCTTGGACAGGGGGGTATTAAACCCGAACTTTCGTTACATAGGTTTACCCTAATTGATGGAGTAGGTAGCTTGAGTAGAGTAACGTACCGTACGTATGTTCCGTGCATATTTACGATATGATACTCCACTTAAGAAACCTTGGGAGGTACATATATTGAGATCTTTGATTCTATTTGTTTCCATGATCATACTCTTATTGATTCCTTTTCTCCTTATGATCATGTATCTTTTTTAGGATCTGTTGATTCCTTTCATTCCATTGATATGGTTTCATCGATACGTGCTTGAGGTTCCTGTCACCATGGTTTGAGCGCAGTTTGAGCTGCCGCTAGTATTGCGGTCAGGGCGAGCTCGTCATGGACGAAGACTGACCATCGTGTTTTCTGGTGACACGAGAACGTCTCGATTTTGTATTGGTGTTGTGACTTCTCGTTTGAGGCGAGTGTGCGGTTTTGCACCGTATTGATCGGGCCGTTGATAGAGGCTGCCGGTTATGAGAGGACTATTGATGTACAGCATACCTCAGAGATTGTGATGTCGTCTATCGTGCAGACAGATGACCCAGCTGTTGCTGAGATTGATAGGATGTCGCCTCCATACTTTACGAGCTGAGATCGCTGAAGCTTTCAGGCAGAGATGCGACAGATGATAGCTAGTCTACCTTGAGTTGAGAGACGAAGAGTATTCACATGTCGTCTAGGAGAAATTAAAAAGTTCGAACGAATGTCAGAGACCCATTTTTCCAAGTTTAAGGTATTCGAAGGAACAAGCAAGTAATTATGTGGACCCTCTAGAAGAATGAAACCCTAACTCGACATGATGACCATAGAACCGCTTTTGAACCTTAGGGTTTGCGGCAGTTTAGTGGTGCCATCAGTGAGGCTTGGGTTTGCCCTTCTACGGTTGGTCCATAGGTACTATAGCGTATACCAGGTATTATTAAACTGTGCTCAGGTGTTGAGCTTTCGGGGAATTTTGGGACTTTGACGAATCGATCGAAAAGTTTGACGTCGTCTGAATATCTTGTGATGAGAGATCCACAAGCTGACCGGTTTCAGATAGAGGACCTTACCCAGATGCGTTGTGAGTTGATCGAGAACGGACGAGTATTGAGTATTCCTCCGATGGTATGGGCGAGTTCCCGAGGACGTATTCGGCTAGAGATCTTCTACAGAGTGATGAAGATACCGAGTTCACAATTTGGAGTTCGTGTAAGAGATTCTGGATTGACTGTAGCCGAGACAATTGCAGTACGCAGATAGCATAACGTGACGTCGAAGCAGACGGTAATAAAGACGAGTGGAACAAGAGGTTCATGTGAGATGTCAATGAGCTGTTGTTACCCACCGTTGAGATTAGAGATCTGATATGTATACAGAGGTGTGAGATACGACCAGTTCCTGAGGAGAAGCTGTGCTGAGAACGCAGATGCCCAGAAGATAAGAAAAGATTATGTAAGAGTACCATCCTCCGTATCATTCGGCATAGGGGAGATTGGATGAGACCCTGAGCAGGTTCCTTCCAGGACACTGCTGCGATAAGATTTGCACCCAGGATCATATGTGTGATGTGTATTCATAGGACCAGAGGCCGACGCCAGTGACGTGCTGCTTTATGAGTGGTCATACTAATTGGCCAAGAGATGACCAGAGAAGTGCCAGAGCGGAAATTGTTCACGTTAGTACACCTGACCAGGCCTACGAGCCGCTGGATTGCGAGATTGGTAATCCACAGAGAAAATGAGGACCCAGAGACAGAGGACGCCAGACCGTGAGCAGGAGGCAAGCGGATGTTCTTGCTCCGCCAGTTTGGGCGCACCGACATATTTTTCGACATTGTATGAGGTGTACCTCGATGTCATTTGTTGCAATTTGCGTTTGTGATCCGAGTATCATGCTTATATCACTTGGATTTGAGTTTTGATGATGAGTTTTATGATATTGATTTCGTGCACCATTGCTGCACCTACTGGGTATTTACATTTTCATGCGTAGTTATTGCACTTGATATATGTTTTTATACACCGTTGTGTTGGTTTATGATTTGTGCATGTCTATTGCCCTTGATATTGATTTTGTGCCTTGGCTGCACATGTTTATGATTTCGTGGATTCCATACAGTTGAATTGATTTTGTGCTTGTGGTACGCACTCGATTTGATTTTTGCACTCGGTATAGCTCATATTTGCTTGCAGTGCATTAATACGGATTTTGTGCACATAATTGCACACGTTTTTGATTTTATACACCTTGGTACACTTGGTGTTGTTTTTATATGCATTTGAGTTATTGATAAGTTTTCGTGCACTGGATGCACTGTATTTGTTATTTCGTGCACACCGGATGCATTCGATTGGGATTTTATTCGTGCATATTAGTTGCACTGGATTGAGATTTTCGTGCACAGTAGATGCACCAGATGTTGTTGTCATGCACACACGCTGCAGTTGACAGATGCTTTTGTGCACACCCGTTGCACTTAGTTTGCTTTTGTGCATATTGTGGCACTTGTATTCGGATTTGATTTCCGTGCGTACCAGACGCACGTGATTGTTGGATACGCCTTTTGAGGCTGATTTTGCTCTTGAGCACCTTACTTTCATGATGGGCACTATATTACGTGGTAGTCGAACAAGACCGATCTGAGGACAGTACCTGAGTACTTTGCATGCATAAGAAGTTTAACCAGAGGTTTTCAAAAAGGAGCTATAGTCTCGCTATTTCCTACGTGTCCGTGAGCGACACGGATGTTTACAAAGAAAAACCTTTTGGGATATTTCAAAAAGACGGAACACATAATTTGAGCAAAAACATATATAGGTATATTTACTACTTTACAAATGAGCGTCCGCCTTTCTTGCCGTGAGTTACGCATCATACGACAATTCAGAAAAGATTTTGCATGTGTTTTATTCAGTGTTGAGATTTTTCCAAGGATGCATGCTATATATGTATTATAGTATTTGACTGTGCACATCGGATTTCATTAGTGGATTTCGAGATCTGTATCTCCATTGTAACTCCGATGATATGCGTGCAAATCCGATGATTTGCGTGACGCTTGACGGAGTTCGATTTTGAATTTTATATTCGTTTTCAGTCGCACGCGATGCGCTGTGGCTTTCTATATCTTCCATGATTTCGGAACCCCGTCGACTGAGTTGATTATTGAAATGTTTTAGTATTTTGGGGGTTTAAATTTAAATTTAGGGACCAAATTTCTTTAAAGGGGGAAGATTGTAACATTTCAGAAAATATAAAATATTATTTTTAGAATTTAATAAAAATAATATATCTCACGAAAACTACCCGATTTGCGAAATTGGGGTTTTCGTAAAATGGTATAAATATATACCAATAATTGTGAAATAATTGAAGATTAAAATGATTTACTCATTTAAAAATATATTTAAAGGATTTGGCATTTTTAAAATCAATTATATGCAATTTAAATAAAAACCCGATTAGTGCACTGCTAATCGCGATTGAGCCAAATCCGTGTTTCTACAGTTTTCCATGGTTAGTGCACCGTGTCATGTCGCATTTGATTACATGTTATTTCTTATGTTGTTTTGGGGTATTATGTGATTTGGTTTTAAAATTTAAAAGAAAAGAAAAAGAGAAAAGGGTAGAAGGGTAAATTATTGAGAGAGAGGGTTAGAATAAGAGAGAGAGGGAGAGGGCAGCCACCATTATTCACCTCTTTGTTTTTCCTTCATCTTTCTCAACCTCATCTCCCTCCACCTCCATCCCATGAAACCATCTCAAAACCTCCCTCAAAACCCTAAACCCCTTTCACAAAAAATGATCACCTCTTCATCCTCTACACAATGGACCAAGCAAAGTGGGATTTTTATGACATAGGGAAGCTAGGGTTTTTCTTGAGTTGCACCCATGAGGTATATTTCTTTCATTTAGTATAGTTTTGAATTCCTATCATTTTAGTTTAGTTTAGAATTCGTTTAGTGGTGGATTTGTGAACTTGGAAATTCCAAGAGAGGGATTAGGGCTTCAGTTGGGTCGTGGTGATGTGTAGTGGCTGTACAAGACCCTAGAGATCAAATTCTGGACCTAGAACAGAGAATACAAACTTAGATTAGTTCCATGTCGGTTTTGTGTTCAATTGGGTACTACAGAGAATCTGGGATGACCCGAGAAATTTCTGAGTTAAGCAAACAATACTAGAGACCTAGTGGGACCAATAGGAAGCCACTTTGCAAGTACGAACCCCATCTGAGTATTGGGGGCCGAGCTCGCCAGATTTAGGGGGTGTGTGGCCGGCCACTTTGTGGTGTCTGGTGCTAGGATTTGTACAGTAGCTTACACACTCCATATACTATCCCATAGCACTGTTTGTTTATCCCCTTTTGACCTGAGTCAAAATCTAGGAGCACTTTGGTGTGATTTTTGGATATGTTTTCCGTATTTTGCATGCTAGGTTTTGATATTTGGATTTGTATTGTGGTTGTTGGATATTTGTACATCAACAACAATGGTTGTTTAATTGTTTTGCATGCGTAGGCTATAGGTTCTAACCTATGAGCGCATCGTATGCCGTATCGGTTTTCCGGATTCGATTTTAATAGCGATTGCAATTCTGTATTATTGTAGGTACCTTCGCGTGGATTCTGAGACGACAGAGCATGGCGTCATCGACTCCGGCAAGCAAGGATCAAGGTGAGTAGATCTATATCTACGGGGGAAGTCGGGTGGATGGCGTATAGCACCCCCGCAAGTTTTGATGGAAACCAATTTATAGAATACGGTTAAGGAAACCTAGACTAGAAAACTATAGGGTATGGTTAGAGAAACCATATTAGAAACTTAGGAAATGGGGTTAAGGAATTAGTAGGGGATAAGATATACCATGACTTAAATTATAGCTTAGGGTTAGGTGACATGATATGATAGATATAGATAAGTAGTTGTAAAGAGAACCAATAGGAGCTTATAGTGGCATAACATGAGGTTGATAATATACGACTTTAGATTGATAAGATGACTTGTTTGATATATCGGTATACGGATGCGAGTCGATTGTTATGGATGTGACCCGGAGATATAGGTATATAGATATACATAATGTTATGAATCTTGAATGGTAAGACGTACGAGACGTGAGGTTCGTACCCCTCTTGTCATATAGGTTGTTAGGATCCCAAATTGTTTAATGACGTCGTACGATGAGTTACCGTACGTGATGAATTAATTGATGATTGATCCATATCTTTGACTAGAGGAGGCCGATTGATAGATTCACCGACTCGGTCATGTTAGATACGTATACCTTATACCTTTTAGCTGTCGATTTATTTTATGCTACGTTCATGTCATTACCATTGCATTTCATATACCTGTGCTAGTTCACCTTCACCATTATCGATGATGCGTATGTCACACTTACACAGATTGGCCGGCTCACACACTTCATCATCGATAATTGCCATGTCACTACACAGGAGAATTGCTGCATCATGATATGACTCCTTGCATAATTTACTTGCTATAGTTACATATACACCTTTACACGATGTTGCATTTGACCTTGGAGGAATTGGGAACCGCAGGATATATTTTAAAACCGGATTCATTTTAAAGAGCGGTTTTCCCTTGATATGTGCATATTACTGTTCCATGTTGCATGATTTACGGATATTCTTACATTCTGTTATATGTCGCATACATCATGCTTTACGATTTTACGCATTTAGATATGCTGCTTTCATGAGATTTCCGGATTTGAGAACCGTGGTTATTTCAAAGGAAAGTATGTATTGTTTTAAAAATCCGGTTTCTCTTGATATGATATTTCAGTGCGTCCACCATGTGTTTTCTCGGTTCTGAGATTGGCATGTTACACTCGATTCGAGGAGGAGGAGGAACCGTCTGCGGGTGCATGGTGGACCCGGTGAGGTACCCAGGGGCAAGATGGTCGCAGATGATGGCATTGAGCCTGGCAGGGGAGCACTACCTACCGGTGATAGTATTTGGACTCGGCGGTTTATCCGGAGGATACCGACCGGAGTAGAGAGATGGACATGAGGGCCGATCTGAGGATGCGGCGCCTGAGATATGAGGATTTACATGTCGATGCTAGACACGGGTTTCATGATGTTTTCGAATGTCGGTGTTGGACCCTCAGGTTCCATGATTTGTTGTGTCATTGATGGACACACATTCTTTGATATCCTCATATATTTACATGCATATGTTTTATGATGTTTCGAGTGGACGAGATCCACATGCATATAGGCATTAATTATATTGTTGGATGTTATCCACATGCATACATGCATTTTTATATTATTGGCACATATTTATACATACGGTCACCCTAGATATCATAGTATTATTTTTATGATATAGTTGACCTAGGAAATCGTTATTTTATTCAATTTCTACCTGCTGATGTTTTCTACTCACGAGTTGGCAACTCACCCCCGTTGTGCCACAGTTCTTGCATGTTGACCGCATGGATTGGTAGCGACATCGTTGGCACACAGCTGCATTTGGGTGATTTGCTTTGGTTGGTGGGACGTTTGTATCGTGCCCACTCTTGTATTTATTATTTCATATTGTATCTCGTCAACTCCATCAATCAAACTAGTATTTGTATAAATAGTACGACTTAGTGAGACTTGTAGTTGCGAGACTTGAGCGATAGGTTATAGGTTCGCTTTTGGGTTTTGATGTCTTACTTTATTCTTTATCTTTGTGGTGAACTTCGCCGTTGGGCGTCGTATACTTATATTTATACTTTGCGTGGTCGTGGATCCGCCGATTGGCGAAGAGCTAGCTCCTGGTTGGGGATACCTTTTATATTATTATGTATTGTGGTTTGGATCAAAAAATACAAAGGAGGTGTTGCCCAAATTTTTAAAAGTCGAAACATGATTTCAACTAGTAACACCCACTTGCATTTTTATGTTCCATTGTTTATGTATTTAGGAAAACTTTTGATTTCATCATACCTTATTTTCAAAACTTCAGCTCTTTTATTTTCTTAAAAAGGTTTAGATTTCTGGGTTTCGGCTTACTTGAATTACGTTACGCTTTTAGACGTGGCGTGATTTAAGTGCCAGTCACGAGCTAATATTTCGGGTCGTGATAATCGGTGAATGTAATGAAGTACGATGAACCATTCCTGGCATGTGTAGACATAGGACCGCATACATCACTATGTATCAGTCCCAAGAGTTCTGTAGCTCTTTCTCCGTGTCCTGTAAACGGAGTTTTGGTCATCTTGCCTTTGAAACATGACTGACAAGTTTCATAAGATGTAAATTCGAATGGATTCAAATATCCATCTTTATACAATTTAGCTAGTCTTGTCGCATTGATATGACCAAGTCTACAATACCACAAGAAGGCTTCATTCATTTTTGAACTTTTCCTCTTGTATGTGTTCTATATATTTAGAACTGTATTTTGATTTAGAATGTATATACCATTATACAACGTACCAAACACAATCAACACTTGATTTAGGAAAATGTTCATAACATTTTTCTCTAGTGCAAAGTTATATCCTTCTTTATCTAATAAAGAAACGGATATTATATTGCACATCATTGATGGTACGAAATAACAGTCATTTAAAATCAATGTATTACCATTTGGTAATACAAGGTGATATTCGCCGATAGCTTTGGCAGCAACAATTGCTCCGTTCCCTATTCTGAGAGACATATCACCTTTTCCCATTTCTCTACTTCTCTTTAACCCTTATAACTGATTACAAATGTGGGATTCTGATCCGGTATCCAATACCCAGGACGTAGAGCAGACTGAGAAACGGTTCTTAATAACTAACACACCCGAAGAAGATGCATCCGAATACTCTTTCTTCGTTCGGGTTGCGTGGAAATCCTTGTATTCCCCTATCTCTTGCCCAGCCTTATGACAGTTGTCATAAGATAGGGCGGAACCAACGTTCTCCAGCCTAGTATAATAAGCGAGTTCGGTCAATACATCCATATTATTATCTTGATTAAGGCATGACATAGTCGCTACCTGGAGAGAAAGAGAGAAGTAAACACTTTAGCGTGCGCTCATGCAAGATTAGGCTGGTTATTATCTTATCTAATCAGGATGGCTCCCTCTATTTTTATCAAATCTTCCTTCAAACCCTAAAAGGTAAGATTAGCCGGGATTAATTACACCCTATAAGTTCGCCAATCGGTCACCCAGGCAGGTATTGGTGTTGGATATGTATGCCCTAGAGGCCTTCATTGTATATGATACTAGGGATATATATATGTATAGGACAATCTTGCTTGATATGATAGTATGCTATTTGGTTTGACTTTATCTTAACATGTGATGTGTTTTACTTTGTATTTCATATATATGTTGATAAAGCCCGTAGGATATTTGCCTGACTACCTGCGTTGTGATGGCGATCATACTTGTGGGAGCTGGGTAGTCAAAAGGCACAACCTTAAAAGCGTCCCTAGTTGTACGAGTATCGAGACTGAGCATCGTTACTCCAGAGTAGACTAGTGTATACATATCTAGACCCCGACGAGGGGTGATGGATTGGTCCCGCAACCATTGGTGATGTGCACCTAAGATTGTATACAGGTGCTCACTAGGTGTGAGTACACCGGACAGGACTCGCCGAGAACTGACTAGTTGGTATTATACCTAGCGTCAGATAGCAGTTCTCTGGTGACATGAGTGCAGATAGTCTGTCGACCTGAGGTCGTCATTTGTTTCGTGTGAGTTCCCACTGTGCTTTGATTACTACCTTACCACGGCTCAAAGGAGTCGTGCAAACAGGTTTTAGTTGGGTACAGTCCCAAGACACATGGAGGCAGTGAGCGACTATTGAGGATTCGTCTCTCCCGGTATAGGGAGTCGATATCGCGCAGTGATCAGTTGGTCATTACCATAAGTCCCTGGCCAGGGTTGATTGAGAATTACTAGTGGTCAGACCAGTAGATTCTCGGATGGTCTTGAGCCACACCGATACGACTTGTCTGGTTATTAGGGGTCTGACGTTCTCCACCCCCTAGACCTTACATGCGATACTCTCAGACGAAGAGACCGGACTGCACGAAGATTCTCACGGATAGGCTCGGTTGGGGTTTCGGATGAGTTCGCTCGTCGGCCTCCTTTTCAACATGTACCTGGGTTGCCGATACGTACAGCTAGTGCCACTGACGGACTTGTGGTTAAACCCACCGCCAGCGTACTGTCAAGTCTTTAGATTCCTACACAGAGGGTTTCCCTGGATCAGGTGATACGAAGTAGAGGCCGTATAGTCTTACGGCAGGGTTTCGATCACATGCGTATACTGGCTATACGTATGATATTTGAACGGACAATACTAGTGGGCTTTGGAATAAGCCGAATCCTAGTATTGTATTATTGGATTTTTATCGTCTCAGTGTATCCGTATTTTTTGGGTATGTATATATGGTGAGGGCATTCTTGTGATTTTACAAGAATGAGCTTCTAGAAGAAGACACCTCATTATTGATTTATCCTTTTTTGTAAAAGGATTAATGAGGTGGAAATTAGGAGATATTTGAGGAATGGGTTGCAAGCATGGCTTAATATATTGTTTATTCATTTGTGTTTCCTATTCAAGCATGGCTCCATTTTTAGTGAGTATTTTATTCCATGCTTGAATTATTGGAAAAAGGTTTAGCCATTCTAACACCCAATTCTCAAGTTCATTCTCACATTATCATTCTCTCTCCTAGGTTTCCTCTCCTCCTTCCTCAAGCTCATCCCATCACATGAGTTATGAATCAATGAGCATTGAGATAAATTAATCCATTACATCTTCTCTACTTCTACTTAATAGTCTCTCTTAGCAAGTTGGATCACTAAGTTACCTCATTTGAGGTTGGAGCTTGACCATAGGCCCTCGGTTGGATCTTTCTTCGACACCAAGGAGACCGGAAACCGAGTTCATTTGAAGCTTCGGAGGAGCCAAAGAAAGGAGATCAAGAAGAAGCTTGGACCAAGGAGCAAAGAACCATAAGAAGACCCGAAGGACTTGACACGAAGGTATAACCATTCAACCGAGTAGTTAGAGCCTTCTTGATGTTTAGTTTAGCTAGTTAAGGTTTAATCAAGATCCTAAGTTGATAAAGTCTATGTTGCAAAGCAAACTTGATGTTTGAACAAAAGAAAAAATTGTTTTTCATGTATTCCGCCTCCCCGCTAACCAGCGGGGTGTGCGACATACACTTACAATTGGTACTCCGAAAGAGTCTCTCCGTGCTTTTACATGGAACTAATTAAATGACCTCGTTTCCACAGGGGCATAACCCCGTTAACACCTTTCTTAGACACCTACTGGATTAACTAATTGTAAAGTGGAAACTCTCCCAGGAGTAACACTTACTCGCAGTGGGTATCAGGATCCAACTATCATATAGAAGGTATGCAATCTCATTGCAAATTTCAACACTTGAAATTCCCGATATCTGTTTTTTCCCCTAACGACCTATGACCTTGATGGAGGCTAACAAATCATAGGCCGCTAGTCAAGTTCAACCCGTCATTTCTTGATTGAATTAAACCCACCCGCACGACCTTTGACGGAGGCCAACAAGGTCGTACGACTACCCTAATACAATCGCATCAATATGCGGCAGATAACTACTAATCAGCTATCGCACACTATGCCTTGACTATGGTCAATAAACGCAGCACGAATACTAAATAGTACTTATTTGAAATGACGGAGGACTACGAATGGTTTTGAAGAAAACCTTTAATGTAATGAACTTGATATCGTTGTAGAATCTAGTGATTTGAAAAGAAGTGGTTTAAGCTCCGCTTTTAAAATCGAGTAGCTTTCAAAATAAACCGAGTGGATTGTAGCATATGCTAGTTTTGCTAAAGAGATCATTCTCGGTGAAGGGATCTAGGCTCTTTCCTCATCGAATGAGGTGCTGGATATTCATAATGGAATACCGCTATGCAAAGCAAGAACTGGAGCTACCTTTTTGAAAAATTTGATTCTACAACATCTTTAGGTTTTCTTTTCTTTTCATTAATCTCATTAATGAATTCCCATCATTTATGTTTCCTAAACATTACAGAAGAAACAAAAATAAAACACACATATATTCCATCCGCATTCGCCATAGGGAGCCGGGTCTTCACTGTAAGGTTACTTAACTTACGGCACGGCGGGGTCAGTGTTCCCTGATTAAAAATCAGGAAAAGATTCAGAAGAGGCATCACGTGCTCACACGTGACCAGTGGTCACGTGTTGGCACGTGATGGTTAAGCAGCGGCACAGAGCATATTTGTCCTCTAATTAAAAATCAGGAAAAGATTCAGAAGAGGCATCACGTGCTCACACGTGACCAGTGGTCACGTGAAGGTTAAGCAGCGGCACAGAGCATATTTGTCCTCTAATTAAAAGTCAAGAAGAAGCTTCAGAGGAGGCATCACGTGCTCACACGTGACTAGTGGTCACGTGATGGCACGTGATGGTTAAGCAGCGGCCAGAAAACAGAGCGCAGAAGAAGAGAATCCCGTTCCAGGGGTCACGTGCGCACACGTGACCAGGGGTCACGTGCGCACACGTGACCGGCTTTAAAAGCCTTATTCTTTAACAAAATTAAATTCTGAGAAAAGATCTTTCAAATCTTTCCAAAATGGAAAAGAATTATCTGAAACCGTTGGATTAAAAATCTAAGGGTGATTAAATATCACCAATTTATGGAAAAATCTTGGACATAGAAAGATTTCCCCCTAAATCTAACCGAAATAACAAAATGATATCTTTGAATTTAAAATCCAATGGTGAATAAAATTCACCTAATAATCTAAAGGCCCAGATCAATGATGAAAGTAAATCAAATCTCTCAATGAATAAATCAGATCTCTCAATGAGAGATTCACTAAAACAGATTGATTCTTTTCCTTCTCCTATAAATAGGAGCCAAAGGAGAGAGTTATAAAGAAGGACATACATACAGAGAGAGACATATAGAGCCTTGGAATCTTGAAAATTCAGAAGGAAGAATTTGATTCTCTGCAAAAGAAAAACCTTAGGTAAGAAAAGAGAGGCTTCAAAAGAGAATTTAATTCTCAAAAGAGTTTAACTCTTATAAAAAGAAAAGAACTTAGTTCTTTCTCTGATAGAGGATCTGCAAAGTGCACATCTCCCCATGAATTGAGAATTTAATTCTTATTGGGTTGAGATCCTGCCATGCAGATCTAAAACACAGAGGAGGAACTGAGTTTTGAGAATTTAATTCTCACAGAATTATAGGAATTTAATTCCTTTGAGATAAAATTAGGGTTTAACCCTAGAAATTTAATTCCTTCAGAATGGACAGAACTAGGGTTTAACCCAAGTTGAGAACTTAATTCTATCAAACTCACAGGAATTTAATTCCCTTAAAAAAGAAATTAGGGTTTCACCCTATGCCAGAATTTAATTCTTTACATGTATGGGGAATTTAATTCCTACAGAAAAGAAATTAGGGTTTAATCCTATCTAAGAATATAATTCTTCAGAAAAAATAGGAATTTAATTCCTCTAAAGTTTATTGCTAGGGTTTCACCCTATGAAGAATTTAATTCTTAAAAGATGAACAGATTTTCAAAACATGCAAAGAACCAGAGTCACGTGCTACTACGTGACCCCTGTAAAGATCCACAGAAAAGAAATCCGAGGCAATGCCTCACGTGCCCCACGTGACCCCTGAGGCACATAAAGAAAATGTAAAAGAAAAGAAGCTCTAGGGCACCCTCACGTGTCACCACGTGACCCCTAATGAGCATTCTAATAGACCAGAGCATGAGCCCCCCCCATCACGTGCCCACACGTGATGGCTGTCAGAATAAAAAGTGTTAAACACTTATCTGTATAACAAAATGAGGGGGATCTGGCCCCACCTTTTGGATGCCATCACGTGCCCACACGTGATCTCCTCTCTGCTAATGTTTAGCACCAAACTGATAACTTGGTTTCCAGTGTTTAACACTATTATTTATTAGTGTTTAACACTGATTCGAGAATCACAATTTCTAGTGTTCAACACTAATCTGATAATCTTATCTCCCAGTGTTCAACACTGTTGGTCTTTAGTGTTTAATACTAGTTTTAGCCTAATTGGCTAAGTTTCAGAGGCAAAGCCTCTCCTTCAATGGACCAACAGAGGACCAATATCCCAAACATGATTGGACTTAGCCCAAGATGGCCATAAGTCCTCAATTCAAACTTAACTGGGCTAATGGGCTCATAATATAATTAATTGGTCTTGGTTCCACATTGGGCCAAAGACTATTTAATCTACCTTGGTTCAAGGGCACATCTCTTCACTCCTTTGATACTTGGCGTTGTAATTCCTCAACGTCTTTAAAGAGGTGACGGGTCCCGATGACCACATATTGATACGGACTGTAGGGTCCTTAAACTCATGGACTATGAGGTCCTTAACCTTGACCGGGATGTCTTAAAACTAACGACGGACTGTGGAGTCCTTAAATCCTCGGACTATAAGGTCCTTAACATTGACCGGAATGTCTTAAAACTAACAACGGACTATGACGTCCTTAACCTTGACCGTGATGTCTTAAAACTAATGCCAGACTGTGGAGTCCTTAAATCCACGGACTATGATGTAACCTTGACCGTAACGTCTTAAAACTAACATTGGACCACAATGTCCTTAAACTACCTATTGACCGCAATGCCACTAAACTAAACAACATGGCTCCCCTAATTGCTCCCTTGTTGGATCTAAACGATCCCGTTAAGTTGATCTTAGTCTAAAACTAGACTAACGTATCCTTAACAAACGTTTAAGTCGATCTTAGTCTCAAATGAGGCTAACGTATCCTTAAACACAACCCCCAAACCCAAATCTAAGAAAGATACGGATTTGGACTAGTCCACGCCCTACGGGCGACGACATAACTCAGTCTCCGTATACAATCCACGGGCAACCAAACACAAAACAAACACACACGACACGAAGTGACCATCTGGAGAAGGAGAAAGTTGTTACCGCAATGCGGTAGCGTAATTAACTGCAGGGGCTTGCGCCTGCAGGGAAGAGCGTCCCCACAATCAAAAACCCCTCAAGCGAGGGGGAATCTGACGAAGTCTGCTACATCGGACGCATCCGTTTAAACCTTCGATACATAGTGCCATAAATCAACTTGGTATCTTCGGAGAGGTAGACGGATAGCACCAATTAACATCTGCCCCGAATTTCAGGCAAGACGTCCGTCGCGCCGTCCATTCGGAGGGGAACAGATTCTGGCACGCCTGGTGGGACCTTTTCCTCTTTCTACTCCACACTTCATGTGTCGTGTTTTTCCCGCGATCAAATAATCACGGTGTGTATGTTTTTGGTTGCCTTTAGGGGAGTGGATATTGAAGCCGGCATTTCGTCTCTATGTAGAATGGCATTTGCTCCTACCCTAGCAACTCAGGCTTTGTCATATCCGGCGGAGTCAAGTATGGGTCATTTGCAGCCTCAAATCTCTGCAATCCGGCTCTTCAAGAAATCAACGGGCTTCTTTTTGGGTCGATGCTCCCAGCTCCCACCTTCGGTGCTTCAACGCCGATGGAGGAAGCCCAGAGGATGTCTGTCGTCCACAGGCAGGCTCCCCAAGCAGCAGTCTTGCCGACGGAATCGGTCCTCAAACAACTGGCACATGCCAAAGACCAAGGTCGATACAGGGGGTAGAATATTCAAGCTCTTCAAGAAATCAATGGCTTCAAACTGCACTAACTGCAACGGCAACTCTCGCTCTGTCCCATCTGGAGGAGTAACCTACGGGCCCCAAGCGGCCTCTCTTTTCACTATGCCAGTGGAGCAGGTAACTCAAGCCACCACTGGGCTATTCTTCGGGACCATGCTCCCGCTAACGAGCTTTAGCGCTCCTGTACCATCGCAAGAAACTCCCAAGAAGTCGTTTTCAGCGCTCCTGTGCTTATTTACGCCCTACTTTGTATTATACTATATATAAGCACACACAAAAAAATTGTGATAATAAAAGAGTAGAAAGTGAAAAATTATATTTAAAAGATAGGAATAGTTTAAGAAAAACAAGAAAGTTAGATGTTTTCTTAAATGAAACTAGTAATAAGTAGTTATGAGCTGTTGTCCCAAGGGTTAGTAAGATGAAGGAAATTATTAATCTGAGGATAAATATAAGCCTGAAAAATAGTTCCTATTCTGGAAGCCAAACATTTGAACGTTGATACCCTACTATACGCACTTACACACATCTTGAAACTCGGGATAGTAGAGGATACCTTGAAATGCTCTTGTCTAAAAGCCAAAGTATGAAGAAAATAAAAGTGGAGAATAAAAGATAAAATGGTGAAAAGAAAAATGAACACTGGTTTTGTTATCACCGAGGTAGCAATAAAAAATATAGCGATGGTGCTTTATCACCTAGTGCCTTAACCAACTGGTTTGGGAGCCACTGCTCAGCCTTAGGTGTTGCAAGACGAGGAAAAACACCTAATTAGCAAGCACATGAGTAATCGGTCGGTTAGTACCTCAAGAAGTATTAACGGTCGCATGAAGAATGTGTGAGCAAATTCCATCTAAATATCTATTAAAAAGTACTAAGGTAGATGGACAAGAGTATGATTGCTTGAATTGAATTCTCTGAGTGTAAGGATGTCCAATTCACACACATAGGGGTATATGATCAATGTTTGGAAGAAAGGTAGGAATGAAAATTAAAGGCGATGTTTTATTGAGGGATAATGTGATTTCTAACATTTTTTTCATGACCATTAAGATAGGGCTCATAGCAACTGAAAAGCTGGTATAGTTGAAAACTCTTATTTTCAAGTTCTTTCTTTTATAGTTCTTATCTTTATATAACTTTCACCAACTCTCTTTTATTATAGAATTTTGTGGGTGTAATCCGCTGAAAACTCTCAGAAGACAACGCTCCTCCTACTAGGGATATGCCACTGGCGCCGAGTAAGGAAGGCTGGGGGCAACTCTCCTTCTGGACTGACTCCGCCGACTCCAACGACGGAAATTGATGCTGCTGTTCCAACTGGGAACATCTTTGAACCACTTAGGAAGGTCCGCAAGAACTCTCCGACCGCTGTGCTGAAAAGATCTCCTCCACCTATGGAGAGCGCTACAAAGGCGAAGCCGGAACAGCCCCCTCAACGGTTGTCCTCTAAAATCTACAAGGTTTGGCGTCAAGTCCAAGACTCGGTAATTGATCAAGATTATCCCCGCCGACAGAAAAAGGTGAAAGTTCAGCGGGAAGAGGACCGTCTTATTAAGCCACAAAAGGCGATAGCTACTTGGGTGCCCACTGCAAGGGCCCCCTCAACTTCGACCGCTCACAAGAAAAGAAGGCCGGAGAAAATCCTTGAGTCTGCGACGAATCGCAAGACCACTGAACCTAAACGCCCCAAGTCTGGGGGCATGGTGGTGCACACCGTCTATAAGGCGCACTGGACGAGATCAAGCAGTACCTGCAGAACCCGCCGGTGTTAGCTGCTCCGATCAAGGGAAAGCCCCTCATTCTTTATACAACTGCCCTCGAAGGTTCCTTATGTGCATTATGGGCGCAAGAGAACGATCAAGGGAAAGAAAGAGCACTCTACTACTTAATTCGAGTTCTACTGGGGGCAGAAAGCAACTATTCCCCCATTAAAAAACATTGCTTGGCGTTGATCTTTGCGATAACGAAACTCAGACACTATGCGTTGGTGCATAAAGTCCGTCTTATATCTAAGGTGGACCCCCCTTAAATATTTGATGTCGAAGGCCATATTGATGGGGCGACTCACTTTATTGGGCCCTACTCTTGATGGAGTTCTCGATAACCTATCAGCCTCTCAAGGCAGTGAAAAGCCAGGCCATTGCCGACTTCCTCGCTGAACATCCGAAACCTGCCGATTCTTCTCTGAATTGCGATCTGCCAGACGAACATGCGTTTGACGCGATCGACGGTGGTGATACCCAATGGGAGATTTATTTCGATGGAGCATCCTCCATGAAGAAGCGAAAACAAAGCATCCCTATAATCAAATCGGGGGTGGGTCTCATCTTCGTAACTCCACAAGGAGGGATAATGCTCTTTGCTTTCTCCTTAACAGAGCCGAGGACAAACAATGAAGCCGAATACGAAGTTTTAATAGCAGGCCTCGAGATCGCCATCGACATGGGAATTGAAAACCTCCTCATATATGGGATTCTCAACTGGTCGTCAGTCAAGTAAATGGAGACTACCAGACGTGCAAACCAGAGTTGGTGAAGTACGGCGAAAGGGTGCAGCGACTGTTGACCCAAATCCCCTATTACATTCTGGAAAGCATACCGCGTGCATAAAATAGCAAGGCAGACGTGTTGGCCAAGCTCACCAAGGAGCTAGCCGATGAGAACCTCGATGACGTAAGAATCGTGGTACAAAGCCGTCGAGTACTTGCCCCAGCAGAAGTATCTCCAGAATCATCTGAGGAAAAGGAAGCAACTGAGCAGACGGCCCTGCAAATAAATGACCAAGAGAAGGTTGAAGATTGGAGAGAAGTCTTCATAGACTACTTCAAATCCCGTCGAACGCCTGAAGATGCGTCCTCAAGACATCAGCTAGTGAAACGAGCTCTGTCCTTCGCCTTCGTTGATAATACTCTGTACAAGAGGTCATTTGATTCTCTGTGGTTGAGATTCCTGGGACCTGACGAAGCGAAAAGAGTCGTTCAGGAACTTCACGTCAGACTCTGCGGTTCTCATCAAGCTAGCCCAAAGATGAAGCTGAAGATCAAACGAATGGGTTATTATTGGCCCATAATGATCCAAGACTGCCTCGAGTATGCGAAGCAATGCCACTCGTGCCAAATTCATGGGGACTTCATCCACCAGCACCCAAATCCTCTACATCCAACGGTGGCTAGCTGGCCGTTCGAAATGTGGGGAACTGATATAGTCGGCCCCATCGAACCAGCATCATCCAGGGGACATCGTTTCATCCTGGAGACGACCGATTACTTCTCCAAATGGGCAGAAGCAGTACCGTTAAGGGAAGTGAAGACGGAAAATATTCTCCATTTCTTCAAGACGCACGTCATTTATTGGTTTGGAACTCCGCGACAGATCATCTCCGATAACGGTCCAGCCTACAGAAGCCACAAGATCAGTGGCTTCACACAACAACACAACATAGACTGGAGATATTCCTCAGTTTATAATCCCCGAGCTAACGGTCTAGCTGAGGCTTTCAACAAAACCTTGACAAAGATCGTGAAGAAGACGGTGTCCCGAAACAAAAAGGACTGGCACGAGAGATTGCAAGAAGCTCTCTGGGCGTATCGAATTACGTTCAAGATAGCTACAAACACAACACCGTACACGTTGGTATTCGGTACGGAAGCGGTACTCCCCCTCGAAATAGAGATACCTTCTCTACGGGTGGCAGTCCACTACGAGCTGGCAGACGAAGAAAATGCTCACCTTCGGCTTGAGGAGCTTGATGCCCTTGATGAAACCTGGCTCATAGCGCAACAAAATCTAGAGGCTTATAAAGGAAAGATGATGCGCTCATATGAAAGATTGACCAGGCCGAGGACATTCCGCCAAGGCAAACTCGTGCCAGTGGTCAAAAGACCTATGATCCCCAATCGCGCCAAGCGGGGAAAATTCGCGCCGAACTATGAAGGCCCGTACATAATAGACAAGGTCTACCAGGGTGGAGCGTATCTGCTCATGGATATGCACGGTGAAAGACCTTTCAGGCCAATAAACGGTCGCTTCCTGAAGAAATACTGCGCTTGACGGGTTAAGGCCTAGGTCAATGATAGATGACGACGACCATGTCCGCTCGCTATCTTCCTAAGCCCGAACTCTATAAGTAGTAACCGGCCTTCTTTAACAACGGACCGAAACGTTCTTAAACTAACAACGGACCGAAACGTCTTTAAACTAACGACGGACCGAAACGTCCTTAAACTAACAATGGACCACTATGTCCTAAAACTAGCTGTTGACCGAGATGTCGATAAACTACGGTGGATTGCAACATCTCAAAGCCGATACAAAAAAATATATAAAAAAAGAAAAAATATAATAAAATAAAAAACGGTATGTCCATAAGCGAAATGGGCACGGATGAAAACCCGAAAGGGCTCCATGAGTAAAAACAGCAGCGCTACCGGCGAGTGTTTGTGAAAACCAGAAATGGCGCAACCTCGTTAAAGGACACTTGCAGGGTCCTCACGACCTTGTAAGGAGAAACCACCCGCGTGAGATCCTTACGACTCACAAGGGAGCAACACACTTAGGAGTCCTCACGATTCCTAAGGAGAAATTACACTTGCGAGATCCTCACGACTCGTAAGGAGAACTCTCTTATGGGACCCTCACGGCTCATAAGACTTGAAAGTCTTAAGTTATAGAGACCTGAACCTGTACTTAAGCAACCCCCACAAACTTTGATATTGCCCTACAAGAGGTTCATACTGACCCTTGTATACAATCCACAGGAGCGAATAAACATTTCCCTAACAAAGTCCCACCGGTGACTAGGGATATGCTCACACGGTAAACAACCCTTGTAAGTCCTCTCGACTTATAAGGAGAAAACCCTTTTGTAAGATCTTTACGACTTACAGGGGAACACGAACTTAGGAATCCTCACGATTCCCAAGGAGAAAACATACCTACGAGATCCTCACGATTTGTAGGGAGAAATATCTTTGTGAGACCCTTACGGCTCATGAAGTCAAAAGCCTTGGTCGACAGGACCCTACCCTGTTTACTAAGCCACCTTTGTTCAACATCGACAGAGGCAAATGATGATTCGCTCCTGGCAATATCCCAGTTATAGCGATGCTGATGCCTGAAACGGTATCAAATTCCAAGTCCTTTCATGGCAAATGATGATTCGCTCCTGGCAATATCCCAGTTGTAGCGATGCTGATGCCTGAAACGATATCAAATTCCAAGACCTTTCATGGCAAATGATGATTCGCTCCTGGCAATATTCCAGTTGTAGCGATGCTGATCCTGAGATTGGCACCAGACTCCAAGTTCCACACTCGCGATAAAAAATCAGCGAGTTAAAAGTGCATATGAGATAGCCAAAATGATGGGGCAACTTACAATAAAAAGCAACAAGTAAAAATGTATGCATGAAAAATAGCCGAAAAAAATTGGGCAACTCGCAATAAAAAGCAGCGAGTAAAAAATAAAATAAATAGCCGAAATGATTGGGCACCGCGATAAATAGCCGAAATGATGGGGCAATCGCGACCTTCGCGATATAAAAGCTGAAATGATGGAGCATCGCGGAAGAAGAGATAAAATAAAAATGAAATTTATGCCCTACAGGTGATGTTACATCAATCCCTGTATACAATCCAAGGGTGTAAACAAAGAAGGGATCATACTCCTCCCCCAGGTTTCATCATAAGAAGAAGCCAAATCTCGACGGGCCGCAAGTGACCTAGAGATCGTCTCAACACTCGTCTCGTAACGACGGACACAACATCAAGCAAAGCGGAACAGCGGCAACTCCTAGTTCCATGGCTCGGCGATATACAGATCACCAAGAGTCAAACCCCCACTCCGTAAAATGTGGATATAATCAGCAAAATTCCTGGTCACGAGGAACGCGGATAAAGTCACTCTTTGACCCCGTGAAAAACGTCCAGAGCGGATCCTGGTCCTCGCAGAGCACGACAATGAACCCGTGTGAAGCATCCAGAGCGGAGCCTGGTCCTCGCCGAACACGGCAGTGAACCCGTGGGAAGCATCCAGAGCAAAATTCCTGGTCACGTAGAACGCGGATAACGTCACTCTTTGACCCTGTGGAAAATGTCCAGAGCGGATCCTGGTCCTCGCAGAGCACGGTAATGAACCCGTGAGAAGCATCCAGAGCGGAGCCTGGTCCTCGCCGAACATGGCAGTGAACCCGTAGGAAGCATCCAGAGCAAAATTCCTGGTCACGTGGAACGCGGATAACGTCACTCTTTGACCCCATGGAAAACGTCCAGAGCAGATCCTGGTCCTCGCAGAGCACGGCAGTGAGCCCGTGTGAAGCATCCAGAGCGGAGCCTAGTCCTCACCGAACACTGCAGTGAACCCGTGTGAAGCATCTAGTGCAAAATTCCTGGTCACGTGGAACGCGGATAACGTCACTCTTTGACCCCGTGGAAAATGTCCAGAGCGGAGCCTGGTCCTCGCGGAACATGGCAGTGAACCCGTGGGAAGCATCCAGAGCAAAATTCCTGGTCACGTGGAACGCGGATAACGTCACTCTTTGACCCCATGGAAAACGTCCAGAGCGGAGCCTAGTCCTCGCTGAACACGGCAGTGAACCCATGTGAAGCATCTAGAGCAAAATTCCTGGTTACGTGGAACGCGGATAACGTCACTCTTTGACCCCATGGAAAACGTCCAGAGCGGATCCTGGTCCTCGCAGAGCACGGCAGTGAACCCGTGTGAAGCATCCAGAGCGGAGCCTAGTCCTCGCCGAATACGGCAATGAACCCGTGTGAAGTATCTAGTGCAAAATTCCTGGTCATGTGGAACGCGGATAACGTCACTCTTTGACCCCGCGGAAAACGCCCAGAGCGGAGCCTGGTCTTCGCCAAGCACGGCAGTGAACCCGTGTGAAGCATCCAGAGCAAACACCGGACTGTGGAGTCCTTAAAATCCATGGACTATGATGTCCTTAACCTCGATCGTAATGTCTTAAAACTAACGATCAACCATGATGATTCCAGACTGATTTTACCTTGGTTAAAGGGTACATCTCTTCACTCCTGTGATATTTGGCGTTGTAATTCCTCAACGTCTTCAAAGAGGTGAAGGGTCCCAGTAACCACACGTTTCGTGGACTGTGGAGTCCTTAAATCCATGGACTATGAGGTCCTTAACCTTGACCGTGATGTCTTAAAACTAACATCAGACTATGGAGTCCTTAAATCCACGGACTATGACGTCCTTAACCTTGACCGTGATGTCTTAAAACTAACATCGGACTGTGGAGTCCTTAAATCCACGGACTATGATGTCCTTAACCTTGACCGGGATATCTTAAAACTAACGTCGGACTGTGGAGTCCTTAAACCCACGGACTATGATGTCCTTAACCTTGACCGGGATGTCTTAAAACTAACCTTGGACTGTGGAGTCCTTAAATCCATGGACTATGATGTCCTTAACCTTGACCGTGACGTCTTAAAACTAACATTGGACTGTGGAGTCCTTAAACCCACGGACTATGAGGTCCTTAACCTTGACCGCAATGTCTTTAAACTACGGTACCCCGGAAAACATCCAAAGCAACCCTTGACCCCGTGAAATACGGATAAGGGCAACTGCACCCAGCACTTGCGGGTCCTCACGACCCGTAGGGAGGCAAATTCTCTTGTGAGATCCTTACGACTTTCAAGGGAAAACACGCTTAGGAATCCTCACGATTCTTAAGGAGAAATTACACCTACAGGATCCTCTCGACCTGTAGGGAGAAAAACTCTTTATGAGACCCTCACGGCTCATAAAGTTCAAAAGTCTTAGGAGGCAGATCTTAACCCTGAATCCTAAGCCATCGCTGTCCTGCAGAGAGACCAAGATAAATTGTCCACAGAACACATTCAATAAAAAGAGACACACCATTGAGAAGAAAAATATGTCTTTATTCATAAACTAAAATGAATACAAAGTACAATTTATGGAAGAACAAAAGGAAGATACTCTCATTCAGGAGTGTGTACAAAAAGAAAGGAAAAGATACAAGTTTTTCAAGCCGGCGGGCGATTTAGCAATTTTGCTAGCTCATCCTGCTTTAGCTGGGCCATAGCTTCATGATTCAGGATCGCCAGAAGACGAGCCTCCGCCTGAGCCAGCTGGGCCTGATACGAGGCGAGCCAGCCTTCGAGCTCTTTCTCAGTGACCTTGTGAGCCTCGACCCTTTCACGAGTGAACACGACAGCTTTATCAAGAGCCACCACCTCTCTGATAGACTCTTGAAGTACCCGCCAGAGTTCATACGCTTTATTGGCTTTGGCTGTAAGGCTGGTTTGAAGCTCGCTCAATGCCTTAGAGGCCAACTCCCTTTTCGAGAATTTTCGGCCGAGCCTCTTCTCGCATGATGCCATGTTTGCCGCGCACCGTGCTATCAGCACCCGCAACTCCGCCTTTGCAGCCACGGCCTCCGAGGAAAGGCGGGAACACTCAAGGGCGTGCAAGCAAGCCTTCACCTGCCGACAGAATTCCACCCAGACTCGCACCACCTCTTCGCTATGGTAGGTGGCAAGAAAAGTAAGAGAACCGTTAGTTTCAGCGGCAAATGCTTCAGCTGTGGTTGCGCTGCCAGCACGAAGCTCCTCGATCAAAGACGACAAGGAGACAAGGCTTAATTGGGCCAAGCACTCCGAGGCTCACAAAGCATAAGGGCCGGGCGGCATGGCGATGCGTGAATCCAGTGCTATGGGGGATGGCAGGGCTGTTCAGATTCGAAAAATGTCAGTAAAACTCTTAAGCGAAAGAACAAGTGGGACTATAATGAAATGTCACTTACCTACGGTCATGCAAGTAGGAGCTGAAGGTTCCCCTGGCCCTTCAACGACCTCGACCTCGTCGCCAGCTTCCAAAACTGTAAGAGACATCAATGTCATTTCGCAAAATAGCGACAATGCTATAATAAAAAAATGGCGAACGACGCTAACCTTGCCCAGAGGAAAGGACGATGCGCTGAGGGGAGATCTCCTGTGGAGCTGCCATCTCCAATAGACGCTGAAACGATTGCCGGGTAGACAAATCAGCGATAGAAGCCGCCAGCCCGCGCAATTCTGGGAAAGCAAAAGAGTTTAGACGACAGAAAAATTGCTAATTTAAAATGTTGAAGGTTACCTTCTACACTCCTCCCATTCTGAGTCGGGGGGATGGCGACTTCAACGGCCTCCGCCGTGATCTCCGGATCCAGCAAAGGGAGAGTAGTCCCGGCTTCCTCTCCTCCAGCCTCTGGGCCGCCCGCAGGTTGAATCGTTGGTACAGCAACCCCCAAAGGAGCCTCTTCCAAAGTAACAAGCGCTCCGTGATCAGGAACCACCACTGGAGGCTCTATGGCAAGAGGAACAGCCTCGTTAGCCCCCTCTACATTGAGCAAGGCTGCATCGGGAACGTCAACGGGCTTTAGCTTCAACAAGCCTGTAGGGACCTCCCCCATCGCCGAGGACTCTGCACAATCCATAGAAGAAATCAGAATACATATATAGGAGCATAAACAATCTGGAAAAAAAACCCACAAAGAAGTATAAAAAAAACATACAAATGCGCAGGGAAGCCTTCAATATGGCTTCTTCAAGCCGGTTCTCCTTTTCAAGGAGGCGTGCTCGCCGGGGTTCGAGGGTGGACTCGTGGCCGCCAGTCCATAAGGAATGTGCATCCGCGGCATCCTCCGAAGCAGCCTGCTTCAGGGCTCGTTCTCCCCATTCCTCCAAAGGGCCAATAAACCGCCGCCGGATCCATGAGGGGTCTTCATAGAAGATCACGGCAGGATAGGGTTTCTTCGGAACCCTTGCGTTCTGAGACTCATCTTTAGAACGTCATATGGCCTCAGCCAATTGTGCGGCCTCCTCGGCAACCGAGCCCGGGAAGAGAAGACCAGCGTCCGACTCTTGCACGACCAACGACTCATCTGAAAGTATGGGCTCAGACTCCGTTAAAGAATCAAGTAAGTTGGTGGCCACCCTCCTCCGCCTCTTAGATCCAGAACCGGCCGCCGAAGACGACCATTTCTTCCCCCCCGAAGCCTTAGTGCGGCGTCGGCCCACGTCGCCCTCAACACCCTCATCCCTGTCACCCTCACCCGGTGCCACAACCGAGGATGACACCGCCATTGTCGATGCCGCAGGGGGCGGTGCTGCCTCGGGTGGTGGCGCTGTTACCGGAGCCCGTCTACCCCACGACCGAGTACCCAGGGGCATACCAGCTGTTGGAGTAAGATCCACCCCCGACTCCCCCGGAATAAGCGCGGTGCCGGTATCCCTCAGAGGAAAGCGGACCGGGGCGCACGGTTGCAGCGTAGATCCTGTGGCTAGAACCTGAGTAGGGCACCGTGGCCGAGAAGTACCCTTCTTTCCTCAATAATAATTGGGTTGACCCAATGGAGATACCAACCCGTGAACGACCCCACGCATCGGGGCATGTAATCACCATCGGGGATCATGAACCGGGAACCAGTGTTCAGCCTCACAAAGTGATGGGCGGCATCTCGAACGGCCTCAAGCGAAGGAATTGGCGTGACTGTGAAAGCCCCAAATGGGACACCCTGATCGTAGCCAAACTGCCGGGCAAAGCGATCCGGATTGTACCGCATAAAGAGGGCCGCGCTATCCTGACGGAATACCAGGTAACCCGGTCTGATTGCATATAAGCGCGCGGCCTCCCGGGACTTCAAAGAGGGCGCGTTATCTATCGACCGGTCCCAAAGCGGCTGGGCTGAACCCGCGAAAGAAGATAAGACCCGATCATTAAAAACCAACCCGCCAGCAGTAGCATAAGGAGAAATCAACGCCCGAATAGCCCCGAATTGAGTCGGGTCAGCGGCAGAAGCATCCACCAATCGCATAAGCCTCAGGAAAGTATAAGCGTCATAGAATGCGGGCCTTTGATGCATAGCAAAAGCACCCAAGATGTGCATTTCGATCCAAGACGTAAAGTAGTGAAGCGAGAAATTTACTACATCTACGCCAGGGGTGGAAGTATTAGCTGCAGCGTCCAACCCGTGATAGAGATGCGCCAATGCCAGGATGCCAATGGCCAGCCGCGTTCCCTCAGCTATACGGTGAGCCGGATAGATGACCGAAGCTCTCATAAAGCTGCGATGCATAGGGATGACAAACCAGCTGAGCTAGACACTGATAAACCCAACGAAGAACGTCTCCTCATCCATGCCGGGAGCTGCGATGGATTCGAAAGACATCGGCGACATTATGGGGATGTAGTATTGCGGTAGATCCGATTCATTGGTCGGCAACTTCTTCGAACCAAACCCAAAGGGTCTTTGATATTTGCGAACTTCGGAGCTGTCTTCGACAAGACACCCTCACGAAGGAAACAGGCAATGAAGCTCTTGAAAGTAACGCCCTACTCCTCAGATTCGGTGAACAATCGATCAAATATACCTAGCACCTTAATCAAGCTGGGACGCTTGTGGCGGACAGCGTTCTCAGCAGACAAGCCGTCAAGCGGTGCGGGATCGGGTTCAAAGACGTATTCATCAGAGCGCAGCAACTCCTCATAAAGTGTCCCTCGAATTGGCAGCCCCGAGATCTCATAAAATTCCCCTAAAGAGATCGAAACCTCTCTGTCCCCCAGAAGAAAAGTGTTGGTGGGGAGATTCCATTGATTCAAGAACGCCTTAACCCACCAGACATGCGGGGATTGATAATGAAAGAGCGACGCGTATATTGCCTAGTAAAGCCCGACCTTCTGTAGCCGCGCACGATGGGTAGCAAGGATATAGTGAGCCCAGAAGAGGTAGCCCGTGGGGTGTCGAGGAGTGAGCCCTATCTTATAAATTTGTCCCCATGGGTGGGCCTCACCCTGGCAAATGCGTCGTCCCAGGATCTCTATAGCGGGGATCGGATGGTTCGGGATACCGGTTGTTGAAGGCTCGAGCCGTCCCGTTGGAGTCCAATTTGGCATTTCCACAGCGAAAACCGTCCTCGGAGGGTCCATCGGCAAGAACGGGAAAGTGGGCTCTGTCGGCACTTCACAGAGGAAACTCCGGCGACCCCGGATGATATGACTGTACCAAGTTCCCCATAGAAGTAGGCTGGTGCAGTTCGGGTCATGAGCCCGGATCATCGCCATCGCTTCATCATCAGATGGTGACTGAGGAAAAGCGGCCTCCGAGCGAGTGAAGGGAAAGTGCGGAACAGAAGCCATCACACCTGAGACAAAGCAAAGGAAAACTGTCAAAAGTGAAGCCAGCAACACACACACACACATATATGAACATAGATATACGAAGACAGTTGAAGAAAGCGACAGAGAACTTGTTTGGTAGGACCATTAGTTACAAAACATGTGGATCCCACAAAATCAAGATGGCGGCTGGCTAATGATGAGGCAAGGCAATTACAATGGGACAAAAGAAAGATTCGCATTAAATAAGCAGTGGACTTTAAATGACCCTACACATTCCCCTAAAAGACAAATCTATCTTGGGCTCTGTGATGAATCAAACAGAATCAGGGGAATTAAATTCCCAAAGACCAACAGTGCAAACTGTTTCTGGATTGTGAAGAAGATGACTCAAAGGAAGAAAACCCATGAAGGCCTCTAAGGAAGAACTTGGTTCTTCATAGGAATTAAATTTTTTTTTTTGAAAAAGAAAATTAATTCCCAAAAATTTTTGTTCCAGAGCCAGAGCTCTTCGGGAGGGAATTAAATTCCATGGACATTATCATCTCCCTAAAAGATTAGAGAAACCCTAAGAGATCTACAGTTTGAAAATTAGATGGGTCTCTGTTCTTATTGATGAACTTGAAGAAAAAATGGGTTCATATTAAAAGGGGTGAAACCCTTGTTGTGGATTTAAAATCCAGAGAGTTTTTGGAAAAAATATACATAAGGGTTCCTCAATCGTTCGAAAATCATTACCTGAAGAAAGGGTCTCTCAAACAGAGTTAAACTCTGAAAAGTTTGAAGCAGAGAACTAAGCTCTAAGGAACGAGAATTAAATTCTCAAGGGAAAAGTTCTCAAAGGAAGAAGATGAGCAAAAGTGAAGGCTCTTCTGAAAGGACATGGGCATTTATAGGACGGGATGGAAAACGTTTCATCTACCCTACTCCCAAGATAGATCCGACGGTCACAAAAGTGACAGCGTTGCACTCACGTGCAGACACGTGAGAGTAACGCTGTGGGAGCATTTGTTCCCTAATTAAAAATCAGGAAAAGATTCAGAAGAGGCATCACGTGCTCACACGTGACCAGTGGTCATGTGTTGGCACGTGATGGTTAAGCAGCGGCACAGAGCATATTTGTCCTCTAATTAAAAATCAGGAAAAGATTCAGAAGAGGCATCACGTGCTCACACGTGATGGTTAAGCAGCGGCACAGAGCATATTTGTCCTCTAATTAAAAGTCAAGAAGAAGCTTCAGAGGAGGCATCACGTGCTCACACGTGACCAGTGGTTACGTGATGGCACATGATGGTTAAGCAGCGGCCAGAAAACAGAGCGTAGAAGAAGAGAATCCCGTTCCAGGGGTCACGTGCGCACACGTGACCAGGGGTCACGTGCGCACACGTGACCAACGGTCACGTGGCCACATGTGACCAGCTTTAAAAACCTTATTCTTTAACATAATTAAATTCTGAGGAAAGATCTTTCAAATCTTTCCAAAATGGAAAAGAATTATCTGAAACCGTTGGATTAAAAATCTAAGGGTGATTAAATATCACCAATTTATGGAAAAATCTTGGACATGGAAAGATTTCCCCCTAAATCCAACCGAAATAACAAAAAGATATTTTTGAATTTAAAATCCAATGGTGAATAAAATTCACCTAATAATCTAAAGGCCCAGATCAATGATGAAAGTAAATCAAATCTCTCAATGAATAAATCAGATCTCTCAATGAGAGATTCACTAAAACAGATTGATTCTTTTCCTTCTCCTATAAATAGGAGCCAAAGGAAAGAGTTATAAAGAAGGACATACATACAGAGAGAGATATAGAGCCTTGGAATCTTGAAAATTCAGAAGGAAGAATTTGATTCTCTGCAAAAGAAAAACCTTGGGTAAGAAAAGAGAGGCTTCAAAAGAGAATTTAATTCTCAAAAGAGTTTAACTCTTATAAAAAGAAAAGAACTTAGTTCTTTCTCTGATAGAGGATCTGCAAAGTGCACATCTCCCCATGAATTGAGAATTTAATTCTTATTAGGTTGAGATCCTGCCATGCAGATCTAAAACACAGAGGAGGAACTGAGGTTTGAGAATTTAATTCTCACAGAATTATAGGAATTTAATTCCTTTGAGATAAAATTAGGGTTTAACCCTAGAAATTTAATTCCTTCAGAATGGACAGAACTAGGGTTTAACCCTAGTTGAGAACTTAATTCTCTCAAATTCACAGGAATTTAATTCCCTTAAAAAAGAAATTAGGGTTTCACCCTATGCCAGAATTTAATTCTTTACATGTATGGGGAATTTAATTCCTACAGAAAAGAAATTAGGGTTTAACCCAATCTAAGAATATAATTCTTCAGAAAAAAATAGGAATTTAATTCCTCTAAAGTTTATTGCTAGGGTTTCACCCTATGAAGAATTTAATTCTTAAAAGATGAACAGATCTTCAAAACATGCAAAGAACCAGAGTCACGTGCTACCACGTGACCCCTGTAAAGATCGACAGAAAAGAACTCCGAGGCAATGCCTCGCCTGCCCCACGTGACCCCTGAGGCACATAAGGAAAATGTAAAAGAAAAGAAGCTCTAGGGCGTCCTCACGTGTCACCACGTGACCCCTAATGAGCATTCTAATAGACCAGATCATGAGCCCCCCATCACGTGCCCACACGTGATGCCTGTCAGAATAAAAAGTGTTAAACACTTATCTGTATTACAAAATGAAGGGGATCTGGCCCCACCTTTTGGATGCCATCACGTGCCTACACGTGATCTCCTCTCTGCTAATGTTTAGCACCAAACTGATAACTTGGTTGCCAGTGTTTAACACTGTTATTTATTAGTGTTTAACACTGATTCGAGAATCACAATTTCTAGTGTTCAACACTAATCTGATAATCTTATCTCCCAGTGTTCAACACTGTTGGTCTTTAGTGTTTAACACTAGCTTTAGCCCAATTGGCTAAGTTTCAGAGGCAAAGCCTCTCCTTCAATGGACCAACAGAGGACCAATATCCCAAACATGATTGGACTTAGCCCAAGATGGCCATAAGTCCTCAATTCAAACTTAACTGGGCTAATGGACTCATAATATAATTAATTGGTCTTGGTTCCACATTGGGCCAAAGACTATTTAATCTACCTTGGTTCAAGGGTACATCTCTTCACTCCTTTGATACTTGGCGTTGTAATTCCTCAACGTCTTCAAAGAGGTGACGGGTCCCGATGACCACATATTGATAAGGATTGTGGGGTCCTTAAACTCATGGACTATGAGGTCCTTAACCTTGACCGGGATGTCTTAAAACTAACGACGGACTGTGGAGTCCTTAAATCCTCGGATTATGAGGTCCTTAACCTTGACCAGAATGTCTTAAAACTAACAACGGACTATGACATCCTTAACCTTGACCGTGATGTCTTAAAACTAATGCCGGACTATTGAGTCCTTAAATCCACGGACTATGATGTCCTTAACCTTGACCGCAACGTCTTAAAACTAACATTGGACCGCAATATCCTTAAACTACCTATTGACCGTAATGTCTCTAAACTAAACAACAGGGCTCCCCTAATTGCTCCCTTGTTGGATCTAAACGATTCCGTTAAGTTGATCTTAGTTTAAAACTAGACTAACGTATCCTTAACAAATGTTTAAGTCGATCTTAGTCTCAAATGCAGCTAACGTATCCTTAAACACAACCCCCAAACCCAAATCTAAGAAAGATACGGATTTGGACTAGTCCATGCCCTACGGGCGACGATATAACTCAGTCTCCGTATACAATCCACGGGCAACCAAACACAAAACAAACACACACGACACGAAGTGACCATCTGGAGAAAGAGAAAGTTGTTACCGCAATGCGGTAGCGTAATTAACTGCAGGGGCTTGCGCCTGCAGGGAAGAGCGTCCCTACAATCAAAAACCCCTCAAACGAGGGGGAATCTGACGAAGTCTGCTACATCGGACGCATCTGTTTAAACCTTCGATACATGGTGCCATAAATCAACTTGGCATCTTCGGAGAGGTAGACGAATAGCACCAATTAGCATCTGCCCTAAATTTTAGGCAAGACGTCCGTCGCGCCGTCCATTCGGAGGGGAACAGTCAGGACTAGCGCGGATGCAAAATATCTATAGTGTCTACTAGTATATCATATATATAAGTAGCATTCGTCTCACGCAGTTATATGATTACATCACATCAGAAAATCATCAGAAGCAGATATATATAAATTTAGGATATATTAGGAGGTCTGTGTTTTAGATTAAACCAGTAATGAAAAACACGGATTCTACAGTCGTGATGAATAGCCAAACCCATATCCCTAGACCCCTAAAAGAGCGGCAGGCAACCCTGCCAATTCTAGAGTTAGGCGACCGGTCTCGATTCCTTGAGATGGCCTCCTACTGGAATCTAGAACCCGGTTACTTGTGCTTCCTGCCTTGGGTCTATCCTAATGCGGAAAAGTAAATAATATACATCAATGGAGACAACAACCTCAACCTATAAGTGTCCCAATAAAAGAATATTACATACAAATATTTTTACATGAATGAAAATTGAAAACTCCCATCTCATGTAAACCCCCCCGGCAATTCAATCATGATGATCCAATATAACATATCAGTAGCAACACAATAACATCACATGTCATCAACGTAAGTAAATATACGTATTCCTAATGTCGTTGACGTATAGCAACGAGATCGGAGATACTTTCACATATTACACTTACGGTCGCAGAAAAGAAATGAAAACTACAATAATTAGAATCCGCATTATCCTTAGACATCATAAACCCGGATTATTACATATTCCGGATTTCATGCCTAACCCTATAAACCTTGCATTTAAGTCTCGAATTGAAAACACTTTTCAAAAAACAAGTCGTGCAATTCAACAAGATTCCCGATTAAAAGATCAAATGCTCGTCGGGAACTTTAGTAGATGGCCACACCCCTTGAGGCCGTCAACGAAGTGAACTTGCACGGAACACCATGGCCATGAGCACCTGAGTGGATGCTTTTGGCCATGGGGTTCTCCAATAGTCACTTGGTCGGGGCTATAGGGCATGGTTGTCTAGTAGTGTCTCCCGGCGAGTGTTTGCGTATAATACGTGATTGCGACGGAGTTTTTATCCGAATCGAAATTCCGTGGCAATCCATCAAATGAGACTAAAATGCGAGATTTACAAATTGATAACTAGTTTTCACAAAACTAATCAATGTGGATTCTAAAAATTGTATCACATATCAAAGCTATCTAGACGATGTTAAACATTTCGATCGATATTTCAAACACCAGTAAATCACAGAAACCTCAACAACTTGAGTCTCACCAAAAATATCCAGAATGTCCAAAATGACACAATGGAGCAGCAGAAAAAAAAGAGTTCATAACTCCTCATGTTAGCGGCTGAACCGCGGCCAAAACATGGTTTAGGTGGCGGTTCCGTGGCCAACTTAAGGAGTTAGGTCTTCGTACTTTTTGGGGCTCCATACAATTACCTGCATGATTTTATGAGAATTTTTAATCTGGAAAATTTTAACTTTTGAAAAATTGGACAGAAACTATGAAAAATCGGGTTTTGAAAACTTCGATCGAACACTTTAACGTCGTTTAGACTTCGCCTAAGTCTTTAGCTTGGCTCTGATACCATGAAAGTATGTCTTAGCACCTTTACTAGGTTTCAACAAGCATCAAATATGCAATTTAAAAAAATCTAGAGGTCTAAATATACTAACTTAGAATCGAACTAGTGAATTAGGGTTTTAGTGTAAGCAAACAAGTTCTAAACAAGTCTGGTTGATGGAGCTTAAACTCGATATAACTGAATAAATATACAAGTATAAATGGTGGTCACGAAGCGAGCGTGCCCCACCTACCAAAGCAAATCACCTAGGAGAAGGCAGTGTGCCAGCAAACCGCTACGGAACCTGTGCGGTCAAACCTGCAAGAAAACTGTGGCACAACGGGGATGAGTTTCTAACTCGTGAGTAGAGGACATCACCGAGTAGAAACCGAATGTATGACGATCTCCTAGGTCATACAGAAATATAATAATACAATAACATCGAGTGGTAACAGGGTAATAGTATAAGCATCAGTATAATACCAATATACTCGTGTCCGTGTCATAAAGTGGTACCATGTCATATGTAAAATATATGTGTGAGTATAAATGTATCATTCAGCGTGTGTCCATCAACGACACACCAAATCAAGATAAAACCTGAGTGCCCAGTATCGACACTCGAAAACATCATGAAAACCGTGTCCAGCAGCGACACATAATCCTCATATCTCGGGCGCCGTCTCATCGGATCGGCCCTCATTCCTATATGATCTCACGACTCCGGTCGGTATCCTCCGGATATCCGCCAATCCAATCTATCATCGGTCGGTAGTGCTTCCCTGCCAGGCTCAACGTCTCTCTATACGATCTTCTTTCCCCAGGGTACCATATCGGGTCCACTATGTACCCGTTGATGGTGCATCCTCTCTCCTCGAATCGGGTAAACATATAACTCAGAACCGAGAAAACTCATGGTGGACGCCACACAATCATATCAAGGAAAACAACAATTTTCTTTTAAAATGATCATAAGTTTTCAAAATTCACATGCGGTTTCCCAAATCCAGAAATCTCATGAAAACCGAAATCTCATAAACATGAGCCAATAATGAAATAATGAATACCGGCATAGAGCCAATCTACAGTGCATAACCTGTTGGATATAGTGCCCTCAAGGCAATTATTGTAATTGTAGGCACGTGATTATGATAATTGAGGGAAGACCTATACTGGTAGAACAAACTTACTCGAAATGATAGTATGCTATCTGGTTTGTTTTTATCATTGATGTGTACACGTTTTACTTGTTATTAGGTGTCGCTAATACATAATGATGAAGCCTCTAGGATTCTTGCTTGACTACCAGCACCATGATGGCGATCATATACGTGAGAGCTGAGTGGTCTATAAGCACATCCTTAAATGTCCCTAGTCGTGGGAGTATCGAGACTGGGCATCGATTTTCCAAAGTAGACTAGTGTATACATTTCGAGACCCCGACGAGGGGCGGTGGCCGGGCTCACAAGCCATTGGTGTAATGTCACCTAAGATAGTATACAGGTGCTCATTAGAGGTGAGTACACTGGACGGACTCGCCGAGAACTTCTAGATGGTATTATACATATCGTCAGATGGAAGTTCTCAGGTGGCATGAGTACAGGTTAGTCCTTTGACCTGAAGTCATCATTTATCTCGTGTGAGTTCCCACTGTACTTTGATTACTATCCTACCACGGCTCAAAGGAGTCGTGCAAACGGGTTTTAGTTGGGTACAGTCCCAAGCAACATGGAGCCAGCGGTTGACTGTCAGGGATTCGTCTCTCCTGGTATTAGGAGTCGATGTCACGCTGTGTTCAGTTGGTTATCACTAGAAATTCATGACCACGGTGGGCGAGATTTACTGATAGGTGATCAGTAGTATCTCAGTTGGTGATGAGCTAGACTCAGACATGACTTATCTGGTTAGTAGGGGTCTAACGTTATCCACCCCCTAGATCTGATATGCGATACTCTTTGACAAAAAGACCGGACTGTATGGATATTGTCACATTCAGGCTTAGTAGGGTAAGGGCGCACTTGATTGTCGACCCCCTTTTTGACAAGTACCTGGGCAGCCGTTACGTACAGCTAGTGCCGCTGACGTGCTTGTGGTTAAACCCACTGCTAGCGTACTGTCGAGTCTTTAGATTCCTACACAGAGGGTTTTCCCAGCTCAGGTGACAGATGTAGGAGCCATATGGTGGTACGTGTAGGGGTCCGATTAAATACGTGTACGTGATACACGGACTTTAATCGGATGGTTGATAATACTAGCCGGATTAGGATTAAGCCGGATTATTAAATCAGATTTTGATTTAATAATTTATATATGTATTTTTGATACATATATTTTAGTATTATTATTCACTATTTATTTTCTCTCTTTAGGTGCTATCCGTATTTTTTTACGGATATGCATATATGTAGCGATACATATATCAGGCGATGTATTCCGTATTTATACGGGAATGCTTCTAGAAGAAGAACACCTCATATTTATTTTTCTATTTAGAAAAATAAAAAGGGAAATGAGTTGGAAATGAGGTGTAAAGTGAAGCATGGTGCAAACAATGTACAAAGGTATGACTTTATTTTAAATTGTTAAAATTCATTTGGACGCACTATTGCATCATGGTTGAAAAATATAGCTATTCTTTTCTATGTGTAAGGACTTGATGATTATTTTTCTAGACTTGAGCTTATGCTCCATGTTTCCTTCATGCTTTATGTTTCAACCTCCTTCACCTCCTTCTTCTTGCTCTCCATTTTTTAGCATGGTTCAAGAGAGAAAATTTAGTGAAGTATTCCTACATCACCGACCATCCAAACCTAGCGAGTTTGGATCATCAGTTAGAGCCTCCTCCACGTTCTCTCGGGTGGATCGTCTTCGGCAAAGGGTGGTCGATTCTCAAGCGTGATCCCGGCGGTTACGAGCTTGGAGGAGTCTTCCACCATTGGGTGGACACGCGACATAGGTTGTATTTCTCAAACCTTGCATGTTTTAGATTTCTAGTTTAGGGTGTTTGGATCGAATCCTGGGTTTGCACGTCCGGTGCCCGCAAAAAGTTTTTGTTTTCGCTTCCGCCTCGCCCGCAGCCTCCACGGCGAGGGCTCCGGATCCCAACATGGTTTCAAAGCCACCCAAACACCATAAACAAGTGTTTGACAATGCTTCAAGTTTCAAAACCGAAAACTCCATTTTAAAAACCCAGTTTCTGTTTGAAATATTTTTGGTCTCTAAAATTTTTTTAAACAAGTGCAGAAGCTTATTCTTGACTAGATAGTGACACACAATGAAAACGAGCGGATTTCATCATGATTAGACCGGCGAGAATGAGCTTTTGGCCGGCCTCACCTTTTCACTATTCACCTATGAACCTCACTTTCATGCCGTATCTTAGGTTTTGTAAATTGGCATTTTTGGTGTTGTTTGATTTGTCCCAAATTTCACTTTGTGTCATCTTAGCTTTGGGACAACTCGGGAGTTTTAAAAACTTGAAACTTTTGCATCGTTGGTATCTGTGATGTTGTATATGTGTTGCTGAACGTCGTCCAATTGCTATGGGGTTATATATATATATATATATATATATATATATATATATATATATATATATATATATGGTTATGGTTTGTGCGGGTTTTCGTGATGGATAGCCTTGTGTGCAATGTTAGATGTATAGTTCAGATTCATTTGTATATTGATTTTTGTGGGGCGAGCGTCCGACATGTGGACTGTCGTCACTGCCAGTTTGTATATTCTTTTATTGGGGCACGAACGGGTTGAGGTCGATGTCGCCATTGTATATATATTTTCTTTTCTGTACTAGAATTACCCCGCGGAGGAGTGATCAAATAATCGGGTTCTAGAGGGCAACGGGCCCGCATCTCATGGAGTTGAGACCGGGGGGCCTTACTCTAGAATTGGTGGGCTATTCGCCGCACTTATAGGGGGTATAGGTTGACCCATGGAGGGGTGCTCAAGTAACCGAATTTCTGTAGGGTTCCTATGAACGACAGCAAGGTTTCGGGAGGCATCGTTCATGCCATTTTCAAAAATTTGTCGTTTTAAAGAACCCTAAACTAGAATCGATAACTAGAGAATCATACGAAACATAAAGTAAACTACTTTACTTCTAAGTGATAACGGAAATATAACCTTTGTAGACCGGTCCTTCACTTCAATAGCTCTTTGTAGTAGTCCCTTTGCTGCGATCATGGAACTCCCGGACTCTTGCATCGCTTCTCAAGGTGAAAGGAACGTTCTTGCTTGAAGTCTTCGAGGCCGAAAATGATCTACGTCGAGGAGATACTAACTCAAGCTACTACTTCACTAATGAGAGATTAGTGAAGCAAACACCCTATACTAAAGTGCTAATCTAGTAGAGGATGATGAAGTAGGAAGTGGGCTCACTTTAGTTTTATTTTTCTCACAATATTTTCTCTCTTTAGAAAACCCTAGCAAGATTTTTGCTCAAGGAAGAAGAAGATGAGGAAAAGAAATGAGAATGAGCTAATGAGGTGAGAGAAGGAACCATGGGTGAGTTTGTATCATATACTAACTCTTGCAGAGACATAACCATGGCTAAATTATAATGGTTAGGTTAATAAATATCTTAAGTAAAACAAAATTAGTGGACTAAGTCAATGCATCCACAAGCTTCATGAAGCTTCATGCATGTGAGCTATTATCCACTAATTTGGAATTACTTTAAATACTAAAACCCAATATTATAATTAGTATGGTGTAAGTCTCATACACCCATGTAGTGTGTATCAACAACCATGATACAAAATAAAACACAATTAATATATATCACATATATATTAAGTGTGCACATGTGAGAATAATAAATGCTTAAGTGAGCTAATATTAGTTAATGTAAATTAGTATATCAAATATACAATTATACACTAAATTATCAAATCAACACTTGATTTAATAATCCGGCTATATCACATATAACCGACTAATATTAAATGTACCAACTTATCGAATCAACACTTGATTCGATAACCCGACTAAATCACATATAACCGTCCGATACAAATATCGCGAGAATAGAATACGGTATCACATACTCGCATTATTCTCGGTCCCGCACATATCACATATGTGCTCCTACTTCGTTTTGCCCGAGCCAGTAAAATCTCTATGTAGGACTCTAAAGACTCGTCAATACACCGACAGTAGGTGATGATCATATCAAGCACCCACAAGCCGTCAGCGGTACTAGCTGGACGTAACGGCTACCCGGGTATTGAGCGATCAGAAGATCAACAAGCAATCCTGCTCTAGCTCCTGTAAAGCCTGTCAGTAACACTACCATACAGTCCGGTCTCCTCGTTTGATATGTCGCATATCCAGTCTAGGGGTGGTAAACGTTAGACCCCAATAACCGATAAGTGATGCCGATACAAAGCTCATAACGGGTCGAGAAAATACTTATAACACATACCAGTAAATCTCTAAAACAGCCCTGGCCAGGGACTTCCCTGTTATGGCCAATCGAGCACAACGCAACATCAACCCCCAATACCAGGAGAGACGAAACCCCTCCCATCGCTCATTGCCTCCATGTGACTCGGGACTGTACCCAAAATCCACCGTTTTGCACGTCTTCATGAACGTGGTAAGGTGGAAATCAAAGCACAGTGGGAATCACACAAGATTCTATGACGATCTTGGGTCTACAGACTAACCTGTACTTGTTATGACCCAAAAATTAGCTTGTGACCGACACTCGAATCACGCAACGTCTAAAGGCGTAACGTAATTCAACTAAGCCGAAACCCAGAAATCTAAACCTTTTTAAGAAAATAAAAGAAGTGAAGTTTTGAAATAAAGGTAGGGTGAAATCAATGTTTTCTAAATACATAAGTATTAGAACATGAAAAATGCAAGTGGAATTTACTAGTTGAAAAACATTTTTCTTCTTTTAAAAATTTGGGCAGCACTTCCTTTGTATTTTTTTTATCCAAAACCATAATACATGATAATAATAAAGGCATCCCCAAGCAGGCTCTTCGCCAAACGGCGGATCCACAACCACGCAAAGCATAAATATAAGTATACGACGCCCAACGGCGAAGTTCACCACAAAAGATAACGAAGTAAGCAAGACATCAACACCACAAGTAGCGGAATACACCTCGCTCTAAGTCTCGCAACCACAAGTCTCACTAAATCTTAATACTTATACAAATACTGGTTTAATTGATGGAGTTAACTAGATACAATATGAATAGTAAATACAAGAGTGGGCACGATACAAATGTCCCACCTACCAAAGCAATCACCCGAAAGCAACTGCGTGCCAACTATGTCGCTACTGATCCAAGCGGTCAACCTGCAAGAACTGTGGCACAACGGGGGTGAGTTGCCAACTCATGAGTAGAAAAATATCAACAAGTAGAAATCGAATAAAATAACGACTTCCTAGGTCAACTATATCATAAAGGTAATGCTATGATATCTAGGGTGACCGTATCTGTATATGTGCCAACAATGTAAGTAAATGCCTATCAGCATGTAGATGACATCCAACAATATAATCAAAGCCTGTATGCATGTGGATCTCGTCTACCCATATAATCAATGCATGTATGCATGTGGATCTCGTCCACGTGTCAACCACTGACACAACATCATCATGCATGAAAATATCATAAAGGCATATGCATGAAAGTATGAGGATATATGTAGCATTTTGAAAATCTAGAAATAAATAAAATTAATTAATTAAATAATAAAACGTTAAATTTAAAAGTTATTAAAACCAAATAAGACATTTTTATAAATAGTATGTAAAACAAATTAAATTAAAATTTTAATATGTACCATAAATAAATTATAAGGGTTTTAATGTGAAATTTAGCTTCATTTTAATTAAAATGGTGTTATATAATAATATAAGTTATGAGGGGTTATTATGTAAGCTTAGGAATTTGTGCAAATTGGAAATTGTTAAGGGTGTAAGTAGAAAAGAGGTTAGATAAGATTTAGTTCAGAATTTTATCAAGATAAATCAATTTAGAAATGATAAAACATTGACACCTCTTACTCTCATGCACAACACACACACCACACCTCCTCCTTGCATGAGGATGGCACACCTTGTGGGTTGACACCTCCTCGTACACTTCATCCTTCCCTTTTCTCATATATATCTTATGTTCAGATCAGTAGCTAATTTAAAATCTGAAAAATCTAAAAGAAAGAAAAAGAAAACCAAAACAAAACAAAGAAGAACAAGAGAAATGAGAAGAAAAAGAGCTAAGTCTAGGATTTCCTCACCATCAAGCTAAGGACTAGGAGCTTGTGCATCTTGGAGAGAGTTCTTCCAGCAAATTCCTTGTAGGTAAAATCTTTAATCACTGTAGGAATTTAGTTCAGTAACTAGTTTAACTTAGAAATCAAAAATGTCTATGATATCGTATTTTAGACAAAATTGAGCTCTGTTTGAATCTGCTTTAGTTTAGATAAAAGTTAACTTAACCAAACAGTGCCTTAATATTGTATGTTAGAGCTAGAACAAACCATAGGAGCATGAACCCAGGGGCTCAAATTTTGGCCGGCGAGGTATAGGCAAAGTCCGGCGTCGCCGGATTTGTATGGAGGTGTGGTGATTTGGGTTTTGGGGTAAGTCTCTTTATAGATGTTGGGATATTTTGGTCTTGTTTAATTAAGTTAGTTTAACTGTATATGAAATCTGGGAACTCATATCGGAAAAAGAATCAAAATTTCTAAAATACGACACGGGTAAAACGTAACGCGTTCTGTTTTCTATTGCGAAACAGCGTTGGGTTAAAATTCAGTAAAGTTAAGTGTTAGATCGTTTGCAATAGTCGTACGTAGTGTAAGTAGTACGTACAACTTATGTTTTCATGATTTTACCGTATCGGGATGTAACCGTTTTCTTATACAAGTTAATTCAATATTAGATTTGAGTGCGGGAACTTCGGAGACCGCAAGGAAAGGAAAAGGATTGGCGATTCCTGAGTAGTACGACGTATTCCGGTGAGTAGACTAAATATCTACCGGGGGATTGTGTAAAGATGGCGTGATACGCCTGTATTTTGTTAAGTTGAAAGATTGGCTTTGTATGCGAAGTAAATAATATGCATTCGTATATATACCTATGCATCACTATGTTAATAGATGTTAGAACACTGCACAATTATCGACGAGTTATGCCGCACGTACACATCTTTACATGTTACATTACACCTCGTCGATATTAACATGTCACTTTTACACTAAATAATTATCCTGTTAAATGTGATTTCTATCATACCTTAATTATTAATAACCGTAGTAACTAGCATCAATGACATCATGTTTAGTATCCGAGTATTCTAAATTGGTATAAGAGGGAATTGTATTATTGAGGATTTATGGGTTTTGAGTTTTTTTTCATATTATCATATAAAGTTAGTGATTTTTATTGATGTGAGATGTCTACCATGAGATGCTGTTTTTATGATTTGGTTTTATTCAGGACCAAGTGGGGGAGATATACGGTCGCGGATTTTTACGTTATCCAGACTGAGTGGGGGAGATATACAATTGGATACATGGTGGATCCGGTCGAGACGGAGGGGCAGGATAGCCGCATTTGAGGCGGGGAGCCTAGAGAGGATACTCGATACCAGAGATAGTTATGAAACACGGTGGATATCTAGATGATACCGACCGGTGTTATTGATTACAGGATCGTTCGAGGAATGATGCCCGAAGGAAACGGAAGATTTGTGTCGATGATGGACACGGAAAGATAAACTTTATTTGGAAACAAATGATAATGATTTTAGTTGTTGTTTTATGTGATTAGTAGTACAAATTCATGCTTTTCACATGCTATCATACATCACACTTATTCTTACTGCAGCTAGTTATAGTTCGTCATATTTACATTATCAACCGTTATATATTAGTTTTACTCCCTGAGTTGGCAACTCACCCGCGTTGTACCACAGTTTCTTGCAAGAGTAGAGTGGACGGTTAGCAGCAGTACAGATCCACTTTTCAGCTTTTATCGCATCTTTTGATAGGTGGGTTACATATGTAGTAACCTTCTCTTTTGGTATTTTATTTTGTATCTAGAAAATCTCCATCAGACCTTGTATTATGACTTAGAATGAGAGATGGTTATATGTATATTAATTGACAGTTGAGATCGTTGTTATGTTAGAAGATATTTCTTTTATTTATGTCTGAGATCTTTATTAATGTCATATATAGTTGTGCCCTTATTTCCGCTGTATACTTGTTGATCCTAACTAGGGATTTAACCAAACTTAATACTTTATAATTAATTTATTATAAATTCAATAGGGATTTACTGTTGAGATCTTAATTACTTAAAACTGTGATTTTTACTTAAAAAACTAAATTTTCATAAAATTTCCGCAAAAAGGGTTTTGATCTTGGTTTTTGGCTTACTCGTGTTGTGTAAATATCTTGAGATATTATGCAATCTAAGTGCCGGTCACATCCAAACTTTGGGTCGTGACAAAGTTGGTATCAGAGCATAGGATTAACCTTACGGAATCGAGTAGTGGGTTTAGATAAGTTGATGTGAGTCCGTGAATTAGGATGACCTTTGGTTTGATGGAGTAGGTAATTTAGGATGAGTGCAGTACCGTACGTATGTTCCGCAGCATATTTATGTTACCATACTCAGCCTAACTAACCTTAGGATGTATATCTTGAGTTGTTCTTCCTTTGACTCTCTGTTATTGATTGTTCCTATTCATAAGGCTTATCAACTCTCGTTTCTTGTTCCAGTTGCTATGGCTACGCGAGCTAGACGAGCTGCAGCCAGAGATGCAGCTAGGGCGAGTCCTCCTGTGACGGCGACTGGTACACCGGACGTTCCGGCGGTGCATGAGCATGTTGATCCTCTTCCTCCAGATCGACTGACTAGGATAGAGGAGGGCATGCTAGGATTGCAGCGGGTGGTGGGATAGTTAGCTGAGGCCAATCGAGTACAGAGACGAGATCCGGCACCGACCTTGGCAGAGTCCGTGGTACAGCCCATGCAGACGGTCGCACTGGTAGACACGCGGGTGATGGAGGTATCGCTTCCAGAGTTTATGAGGTTGAGACCTCTGGTATTTACAGGGACCGATCTAGCGGAGGACCCTCAGTCCTTTCTAGATAGGATGGCGAGGATTGGCAAATCATTGCGATGTTCTGATATGAGGTCAGTAGAGTTGACTAGCTTTCGATTGGAAGGACTTGCACAGGAGTGGTGTGAGTCGATGGAGAGAGGGCGAGCTGCTGGTCTTCCTCTGATGTCGTGGACCGAGTTTTCTGAGGTCTTTCTTGCCAGATTTCTTCCACAGAGTGTGAGGGACGCTAGAGCTAGCAGTTTTGAAGCGTTGCGGAAATTTGCGAGTATGTCGGTGGTAGATTATGATTTACGATTCATCCAGTTGTCGTGCTATGCTCTATACTTAGTTCCTACGGAGGAGCTTCGGGTGAAGAGGTTCATAAGGAGTCTGGACACGTAGTTGTTTCTGGCTATAGGCTCTCAGTATTTTGATACGTATGCGCAGTACATGGATGCAGCAATACGAGTAGAGGAGCGTTTGAGCGAAGCAGTGGTTGTTCCGGAACCAAAGAGGAGTAGACCGATTGGGCCGATGACTAGGCAGTTTGGCAGAGGTAGAGGCAGGTACACTCCAGGCCGCAGTTTCGGACGAGATTGGACCCAGAGCCAGATGTTCAGTTCTTACCCCGAAGATCATAGGACCCCATCTATATGTTTTAGTTGCGGACTTCCAGGACATTATGCGAGAGATTGTAGATCCCAGGGAGGGACCGTTGTTCCACAGGCTGCTTTACCGCCTCTACCTTATACGTCGATGGCTTTACTTCCTCCCTCAGTTGGCACTACGCACCAGGCAGTTGCACCACGAGGTCAAGGCTTTGCAGGACACTCTCAGAGAGGTCGAGGAGATAGAGGTAGAGGACGAAAGGATGCGGGCAGGGGCCAGGCACGAGTTTTTTCCCTGACTCCACAGGATGCCCAGGCATCCAATGCAGTTGTGATAGGTACTCTTGTAGTATGTTCGTTAGATGCACATATTTTATTTGATCCCGGTTCTACACATTGTTACGTATCTTCACGCTTTGCACTTTCTCTGGGGAGAGAGTCGTCGCTGTTAAAGTTACCGCTAGTTGTGATTACTCCAGTGGGGGGATTCTTTTATAGCTCGACATGTATTCAGGTCTTGTTCAATACGTATTGATGATAGGGATTCTTTAGTTGATCTGATTCTCCTGGATATGTTAGATTTTGATATACTTCTCGGTATGGATTGGTTAGCCGCTTGTCATGCTTATGTAGATTGTCGGGGGAAAGCGGTTAGATTTTGTTTTCCAGATGAACTGATCTTTGTTGTGCAGGGGGACTGCAATATAACTCCTGCCAACATGATTTCTGCTCTTCGTGCGGGAAAACTCTTGAAGAAGGGTTGTCATGGGTTCTTAGCATTGGTTCAGGACCTAGGAGCCACTGAGATTCCGTTGGACCAGGTTCCGATCGCACGAGAATTTCCGGATGTATTTCCTGCTGAGTTACCAGGATTACCGTCCGATCGCGATATTGAATTTTATATTGACTTGATTCCGGGTGCGGGGCCTATTTCTATACCACCTTATCGGATGGCCCCTACGGAGTTGAAAGAACTCAAAATCCAGTTGCAAGAATTGTTAGATAGAGGACTTGTTCGTCCAAGTGTATCACCGTGGGGAGCTCCTGTCTTATTTGTAAAGAAGGACGGTAGCATGAGATTTTGTATCGACTACCGGCAGCTGAATCGAGTTACTGTGCGAAATAGGTATCCACTACCTCGTATCTGTCACGCCCCGCTTCCCAGTGTACGGCAAAGGGGATGCGACGAGATCCGCTACGTATATACTCAGAAGTACATACGCTAAGCATATCTAAGCAATATAAAATAAATACACAAGAGACAAGAAATAAAAAGAACAGCAACTTTTATTTATTAACATTCTTTGTACAATACATGAAAGGAAATACAACTGAAATAAAAGATGCCTAGACAGTGGCATAACAGGAAATGAAAAGTACAGAGAGGAAAAGTGTACAATGAAACTAAAGTGCAGGGTCTTCAGCAAACTGCTCCAAGTCTTCTTGCGATGGCTCGATCTCTGCCGAGTCCGAAACACCTGACGACATTCAAAGAAGAAAGAAACAGAATGTCGTCAGCGAACAGGTCGCTCGGTAAGTCCCAAAGGTAAGAGGAAAGTAGAAAAAGACAGAATAAGAAGATATATTTTAAAGTTGTATTATCCTGTAGTAATGTCGTATTAACGCTGTTGTTTGTAGCTTGGTACTGAAGGATGTCAGTGTATACGAGGGGAGTCTCTATATGCCAGAGACTAAAGGCACATATAGTACAAGGAACCGTTTATGCCACGGTACAACAGCAACTGGATTCATGTTAGGTGTATTAAATCTGACCACCTCGTGCCACCTTTAACACCTTCCATACCAATCTACCCCTTAAACCCACGATGTCTTGTTTGTATTGTTATCTTGTAAATTGTATTGGTTGTATGATTGATTGACTGACTGACCGAAACCATGATATCAGGAAACGGTTGTAACCGTAGAGTCATGTAAATGGAATACTGAGAATCATGTAAAAGGAATATATATTCTTGGTTCGGTTCAGTCAAGTTGTATAAATTGATAATTGTATTCATGGATTCATGTGTTTATATTGAATTGAAATAATGTAGATTATAGATTGACTTGAATCATATTCAAGTCAGATTAACCAGACTCAAACCCGAGTCAGATAATCAGAAATGTGAATCGAGGTCTTATAATTGCTAGGGTTCTTAGGGTAATTTATAAACTTGAGGGGGTTTTATGTAAAAATACTTTTATATACTTTTCAAAATACACCTTAAGTATTTATTGTTTTTCTTTAGAGTTGTAATGAGGGTGGATTTTATGTTGTGACATTTCTAGTGAAAATATCCTAGTTTTATAAATAATGGTATTTATCTGTAATATTGATTTATTTGAAGTTCATGGTATTTTAGCGTAAAATATATTCTTGTGATTTTTAGAAAAAGGTGGAAAATTTATATTATAATAAAATAGATATTTAAATGATAAATATACATATATTTACACAAAAATATTTTTAATAAATATTTTATATTCTAAAAAAAACCTCATTTTCTTAAGATGCTCATTTTCTTAAGATGTTGTATTTTAAACCTTTCGAGACCGAATGCTCCTTGCGGAGGTCTGAATCTCGCACTACTAGCCCGAGGGTGCGCGATAAACTGCACAATCATGAACGGGTTCCCCAAAAATGGGTTGTAGCGGCGCTTTGCAAAGATTGTAAAATACTAATCCTTTAGAAAACGGTTTTATAAAGTAAAAGGTATTTATTTGCAAAGGTGTAAATTTTCCGTATTTTAGATTTTAGGGTTTCCTAAGTCAACTAGCCTATTTCTAATTGGTCTAAACGACAAGTCGTAAGAAGCCTCAAATCGCCTCTTCACTGCCAATTGTGGCCAGGTAAGTACAAATGAGGAAAGGAGGGATCCGCTCACGAATCACCGTGAGACGGGCCTTTTAAAGTTACCTTTTCTTACTTGCCTAGCCTAGACACTACAAACTCAGGTTTAGATAAACGATCGATGTCCACAACTTATCGTGTTTTCCTAATAAGAGGTATTTATTTAAAAGTGTATCCAAGCTAAAACTTTTAGAAATTGTTTTTATTAAGAATATGGTATTTAAATGAAAGTATTGTTTTATCGTATTCTAAGTTTTTGATAATATCGTTTTAGGTTTTATTTGCGTGTGTGTGGAGGAAGGTCATTACCTCGTGTTCTACTTTAAATGTATAGTAAAGTTAAGGGGTTAAATGTGAAATTGAAATATTGTGGTATTTAAGTGAAAAATACTATAATTTGAGAACGCTATCATTTCATGTGATGAAACTTGTTCAAATTGTTTGTTAAATATTTAATAGTCAACATAAAGATATTTAAGCATGATTGAATTGGTGAGAAGTGAAATTTTATAGAAAACCGAATCGGAAATCGGATTTGTTTCGATTCCGTCGGGTTTTGTAATTTCGTATTTTAGAGAATAAGAAAGAGAGATAGAATGTGACTTACGGGTTTCGATTAGGCAAAGGAGTGTAGGGGGAACTAAAGAAGTTGCCGAGGCGTTGCTTCGTCGCCGGTTGTTCCAAAAAACGTCGCCGGAATACCCACCGGAATTTCATCGGAGCTTCGTCGCGAACTTGTTTTCAAAGTACACACTTCTTGGAAAGTTTTGAGAGAGTGAGCCTAGGATTTTGGGATGAGAGGGTAAAGGGTAGGGGGTGTATTTATAGGGTAGGTTAGGGTAGGGTAGGTGAAAGGTTTTTAATTAAAAAAAATTGTAAAAATTATAGAAAAATCATTAAAATTTAGAGTAATTGGGGTATATTTAAGTTTTGAGAACCGATCCAAATAAATGGTGTATGCAAGGGATTAAGGAATACGAGAAGCCAAAATTTTTGTGTTGACGACTCGGCCGTCCGGCCGAGTCCGGCCGGCGGCGCCGGCCCAAGTCGGCCGGTCGGCCGGTCGACTCGGCCGATCCCGGCGGAGTCGGGGGTCGAGGGTGTGGGGGGTCTCTGGGTTAAGATAATGGTATATTTACTTTTTAAGGTACAGTTCAACTTTTGGGAGTTATGATCTGTGGACTGTTGGGCTTCCATGGAATTTAAAATAAAAACAATATAAAAATAATGTGGGGCAGGGGATTTAAACTCTGGTGGCTTGGTTCAGCAGTGTAAGGTATTACCAATGAGCTACAAGCTCCTTCTTGTAATTATTGTGTGAAAATAAATACTTAAAGTGGTAACAGCAACATTAAATACCCCAAGTATACTTCAAATTTAAATCAATTTTATGTATACAAAAATTAGAGTTGTTACAATCTACCCTCCTTACAAAAATTTCGTCCTCGAAATTTACAAATTTTATTTGAGGACTAGTTTACAAAGAGATGAGGATATCTTGCACGCTTTTCATCTTCCCTTTCCCAAGTTCTCCTGGAGTGTCTTTCCTCCACATTACCCGGACCAATTTAACTTGTTTGTTCCGAAGTGTCTTCACTTTCCTGTCCAAGATCTCCACAGGCTGTTGCTCACAAGACAAATCGGGTTGTATAGTGAGCCCAGAATGATCAAGAACATGGCTGGGGTCACTCACATACTTTCTGAGTTGGGATATGTGGAACACGTTATGCACTCCTTCCAATGAGGGTGGAAGTGCTAAGCGGTATGCCACTTCACCGACTCGTTCGAGTATGTCGAACGGTCCAATATATCTCGGACTCAATTTACCCCGTCTTCCAAATCGGATCACTCCGCGGTTCGGAGATATCTTCAAGAATACATGGTATCCTGGCTGGAACTCCAAGTGCCGTCTCTTTGCGTCAGCCCAGTGTTTCTGTCGATCTTGGGCTATGCGCATTCTTTCCCTGATAGTACGAACCACATCAACGGTCGCTACTATCATCTCTGGTCCAAGAAGTTCCCTATCTCCGATGTCATCCTAACTTAATGGTGATCGACACTTCCATCCATACAATGCTGCAAAAGGTGCCATTCCTATGCTTGCTTGGTAGCTGTTATTGTACGCGAACTCTACAAGATGCAGGCGATCTTCCCACGTTCCTTTGAAGTCTAGCATACATGCTCTGAGCATATCCTCTAAGATCTGAATAGTTCGTTCCGACTGACCATCTGTTTGTGGATGATAAGCCGTGCTGAAATTCAGACTTGTTCCCAAGCTTGCTTGCAGACTCTGCCAAAATTACGATCGGAACCTGGTGTCACGATCGGAGACAATGCAGACATGTACTCCATGAAGTCTCACAATTTCCTGTATGAGTTCATGGGTATCAGAGATAGTACATTATGAAGAGTTTAAATCTTAAATAGATTATTACCTCCATGTACTTCTTTGCTAGTGTCGCAGTTGTTTGGCCAACCCGAAATGGGATGAAGTGAGCCGACTTTGTGAGTCGATCCACAATGACCCATATGGCATCGTTACCCTTTGTGCTGCGAGGAAGAGCAGTCACAAAATCCATCATGATGTATTGCCACTTCCATTCTGGGATTGGTAACGGTTGAAGTAGTCCAGCTGTCCTGTGATGTTCAGCCTTTACTTGCTGACACACCAAGCATTTTGCGATACTTCTGGCTACTTCACGCTTCATTCCATGCCACCAATAATTCTGACGTAGATCTTTGTACATTTTGGTACCTCCAGGATGTACTGAGCAGGGAGAGCTGTGAGTTTCTTTCATTAACTCTTCCCAAACATGACCTTTTGGTACACACAATCTGCTGCCGTATCTCAAAGACCCGTCTTCATGGATGATGAAGTCTGTTCTGAGTCCATTCTCCACTTGTTTTCTGATCCTTTGCAACTTAGCATCACTTGCTTGAGCTGTTTTGATCTGATTGACAAAGGTTGATTGAACTTGTAGATTCATCAAACTTGAAGCATTACTTGGCATGACTACTTCAATCTCCATCTGATACAAGTCTTGCTGAAACTTCCACTGAGCGGTGAGATTCATCGATAATGGTTGGCGACTAAGAGCATCAGGTACTACGTTCACCTTCCCTGGGTGATATTGCAAGTTGATGTCAAAGTCCGCCATGAGTTTTAACCATCTTCTTTGCCGCATATTCAACTCCTTCTGAGTAAACACGTACTACAGACTTTTATGATCTGTGTGGATGTTCACTCATTCACCAAGTAAATAATGGCGCCAAATCTTGAGAGTAAAGATGACGGCTGCCAACTCTAGATCATGCGTCGGATAATTATGCTCATGAGTCTTCAGTTGTCTTGAAGCATAAGCCACAACCTTACCGTGCTGATGTAGAACACATCCTAATCCCTTACCGGATGCATCACAATGCACTTCGAATCCTCCAGATTGATCCGGTATTACGAGAATAGGTGCAGATGTCAATCTTGACTTGAGTTCTACGAAAGCTTGTTCGCATTCTTCTGACCACACAAATTCTTCATCTTTTTGTGTGAGCTTGGTCAGGGGTATTGCTATCTTTGAGAATCCTTCAATGAACCTTCTGTAATATCCAGCTAAACCCAAGAAACTCCGAATGTCCTTCACTGACTTTGGTGTAGGCCATTCGCTAACTGCTGAAACTTTGGCTGGATCCACAGAAATTCCTTCTCCTGATACGATATGTCCAAGAAAACCAACTTGATTTAGCCAAAACTCGCACTTGCTGTACTTGGCATAAAGCTTATGTTGTCGAAGAGTTTCCAGGACAATTCGTAGGTGCTCTGAATGCTCTTTCCGACTCTTAGAATACACCAGGATGTCGTCAATGAAGATGACAACAAACCTGTCTAAGTATTCCCAGAAAACTTGATTCATTAGGTTCATGAATATTGCTGGTGCATTGGTCACTCCAAATGGCATCACTAGAAATTCGTAATGTCCATAGTGAGTTCTGAAAGCTATTTTGTGAATAGCAGCTTCCTTGACCTTCACTTGATGATAACCTGAACGAAGATCCATTTTAGAGAAAACACAAGATGCACTTAGCTGATCGAATAAATCATCGATGCACGGGAGTGGATACTTGTTATTTATAGTGACTTCGTTCAAGGCCCTATAGTCGATGCACATTCTGTATGAACTTTCCTTCTTCTTCACCAGTAGTACAGGTGCTCCCCAACTTGAAGTGCTGGGACGAATCCATTCTTTCGCCAATAATTCGTCCAACTGTGTTCGGACTTCCTTCAAACCTTCCGGACTTAATCTATAAGGTGCTTTGATCACCGGTTGTGCTCCTGGTACTAAATCAATACTAAATTCAAGAGCTCGATCGGGAGGCAAACCTGATATATCGTCAGGAAATACATCTTCGAACTCTCGAACTACCTCTGGTATTAATTCTTCTTCCGCTTGAGCTGCTGCAACTACTGCTTCTCTTGGCTTCGCTTTGTAGGTACTTGGCTCCAGGGTACGGTCTCCGCTCTTGAAATAGAAGACCGGATGGTCTGGAATCTCGAATACTACCCTCCTTTGACGACAGTCGATGGTAGCATAAAAAGTTCCAAGCCAATCCATTCTTAGAACCACATCGAAGTTCGGTATGTCTTGTACTTTGAAGTCAGCATAAAACTCTCGGCTGCAGACGACGACTGGACACAAGCTGTATCCCATAGTTGCCTTTAGAACGCCATTTCCGGAACTGACATTCCAGCTGGATACAAGCAGTGAGACTGGAATCGCATGGGTTCGGACGAACCGTTGCGACATAAAGCGGTGGGATGCTCCAGTATCAAACAATGCAAGTGCAGGTAGTGAGGCTACTAGGATTGTACCTAAGATATATGGGATATGTTTTAGGTATAGGGAAAGTGTGTAGATAACCAAGACTAAAAGATAAGTTTGAGAAGGAAAGTTTACCAGTAATGACTTGGCCAGTGGCCTCAGCTTCTTCCACAGACATCGTGAAAGACCGGCACTTTGGTACATTCTTCCTGGCCTGAGGAGCATTTCTCAGAATGTTCCTTTGAGATTGATGGAACTGAAGAGGAGGTGGTGCAGCTTGTGGTCCTCTGGGTGGTGCAGGTAGTGCAAGTCTTGGAGCAGGGGCTTGGATGGCTGGACGCTGTGGATAACTGTTTGCTGGCCTGGGTTCAGCAATTGGGTTTTGCCTTTGGGGACAAGCCCCAATACCATGAGCAGCTGAGTCGCAGATCAAGCAAAGGTTGTTCGTATGCCGACAATCTCCCGCCAGATGCCCATTTCTCTTGCAGTAGTTACAAAAGGCTGGGCTGGGCCTGTTGATTGGTGATCCAGGACGTCTTGGCACAAAATGTGGTCTGGACGAGGCTCCACTTGCCATCTAGTTGGCATGGCGCTTGACTCCTGCAGACTGAGGTCTGCCCCTTGCTTTTATCACTGCCTCATAACTGCGGGCAGCTTCCAGAGCATCCTCATGAGTCAAAAATTTTCCTATGGCTAGAGCAGCCTGAATCTCCGTGTCCAGTCCTTGTTGAAAGCGTCGGGCTCTGATCTCGTCCGTCGGTATCAAGTGTACCGCGAATCTGTTTAAGGATTGTGTTAGCAGTGTAGTATGTGATATTTAAAAATTGAACTATTGCGACATATCTTACCGGCTTAACATGGTGAATTCAGCGTCGTATTCATCTACTGATTTGTCCCACATCGATCCCTGTTGTAGATGAATGAACTGCTGCTCCATGGAAAACCTGGCAGTCACAGGGAAGTATTTCGCGTCGAACTTCTCGCGAAAAGTCTTCCATTCAATAGGCTGTGCAAGACGGCTTTCTTCCGCCTTCCACCAGTTGCGAGCATTGTCCGTGAGCTGTAGTTTCGCCACACGGACCCAAGCTATGTCTGGCACTTGAGCTGCTGCCAAGATCGTCTTCTATGCTTTGTGCCCATTCTTCAGCTTCAAGAGGGCTTCCTTTTCCGGAGAACTGCTTCGGATGTAAAGCCCTGAATTGCTTTACCCCAGGAGCGTCAGTCTCGGAACGGTTCAGGAGTTGTTGCTGTCCCTCGAGAAGGCTGCGGATTGCCTCAAGTAGCACTGTTTGCTTGGTGGGTGGCGCAGGAACAACAGGTGTGAGGGGTAGTGCTGGAGGTGTGTTGTTGACGTTGGTGCTGGTGTTGTTCGAAGAATCCATAACCCTGAAGAAAAATTTGGGTTAGGACAGATTCAAGTACATGAAATGATAAGATTCAAGGAATATGAAATTGTAAGATTCAAGGAAAATGATTGTAAAGAATGTTTTAGTTGCTGGTTCTTGTGTTTTATATTGCTTAGGGTTCCATACAGCTCTGACCTGCATGGGCCGCCAACAAAACCTGCCACACCCCGCTTCCCAGTGTACGGCAAAGGGGACGCGACGAGATCCGCTATGTATATACTCAGAAGTACATACGCTAAGCGTATCTAAGCAATATAAAATAAATACACAAGAGACAAGAAATAAAAAGAACAGCAACTTTTATTTATTAACATTCTTTGTACAATACATGAAAGGAAATACAACTGAAATAAAAGATGTCTAGACAGTGGCATAACAGGAAATGAAAAGTACAGAGAGGAAAAGTGTACAATGAAACTAAAGTGCAGGGTCTTCAGCAAACTGCTCCAAGTCTTCTTGCGATGGCTCGATCTCTGCCGAGTCCGAAACACCTGACGACATTCAAAGAAGAAAGAAACAGAATGTCGTCAGCGAACAGGTCGCTCGGTAAGTCCCAAAGGTAAGAGGAAAGTAGAAAAAGACAGAATAAGAAGATATATTTTAAAGTTGTATTATCTTGTAGTAATGTCGTATTAACGCTGTTGTTTGTAGCTTGGTACTGAAGGATGTCAGTGTATACGAGGGGAGTCTCTATATGCCAGAGACTAGAGGCACGTATAGTACAAGGAACCGTTTATGCCACGGTACAACAGCAACTGGATTCATGTTAGGTGTATTAAATCTGACCACCTCGTGCCACCTTTAACACCTTCCGTACTAATCTATCTCTTAAACCCCGCGATGTCTTATTTGTATTGTTATCTTGTAAATTGTATTGGTTGTATGATTGATTGACTGACTGACCGAAACCATGATATCAGGAAACGGTTGTAACCGTACAGTCATGTAAATAGAATACTGAGAATCATGTAAAAGGAATATATATCCATGGTTCGGTTCAGTCAAGTTGTATAAATTGATAATTGTATTCATGGATTCATGTGTTCATATTGAATTGAAATATTATAGATTATAGATTGACTCGAATCATATTCAAGTCAGATTAACCAGACTCAAACCCGAGTCAGACAATCAAAAATGTGAATCGAGGTCTTATAATTGCTAGGGTCCTTAGGGTAATTTATAAACTTGAGGGAGTTTTATGTAAAAATAATTTTATATACTTTTCAAAATACATCTCAAGTATTTATTGTTTTTCTTTAGAGTTGTAATGAGGGTGGATTTTATGTTGTGACATTTCTAGTGAAAATATCCTAGTTTTATAAATAATGGTATTTATCCGTAGTATTGATTTATTTGAAGTTCATGGTATTTTAGCGTAAAATATATTCTTGTGATTTTTAGAAAAAGGTGGAAAATTTATATTATAGTAAAATAGATATTTAAATGATAAATATACATATATTTACACAAAAATAATTTTAATAAATATTTTATATTCCAAAAAAAACTCATTTTCTTAAGATGCTCATTTTCTTAAGATGTCGTATTTTAAACCTTTCGAGACCGAATGCTCCTTGCGGAGGTCTGAATCTCGCACTACTAGCCCGAGGGTGCGCGATAAACCGCATAATCCCGAACGGGTTCCCAAAAATGGGTTGTAGCGGCGCTTTGCAAAGATTGTAAAATACTAATTCTTTAGAAAACGGTTTTATAGAGTAAAAGGTATTTATTTGCAAAGGTGTAAATTTTCCGTATTTTAGATTTTAGGGTTTCCTAAGTCAACTAGCCTATTTCTAATTGGTCTAAACGACAAGTCGTAAGAAGCCTTAAATCGCCTCTTCACCGTCAATTGTGGCCAGGTAAGTACAAATGAGGAAAGGAGGGATCCGCTCACGAATCACCGTGAGACGGGCCTTTTAAAGTTACATTTTCTCACTTGCCTAGCCTAGACACCACAAACTCAGGTTTAGATAAACGATCGATGTCCACAACTTATCGTGTTTTCCTAATAAGAGGTATTTATTTAAAAGTGTATCAAAGCTAAAACTTTTAGAAATGGTTTTTATTAAGAATATGGTATTTAAATGAAAGTATTGTTTTATCGTATTCTAAGTTTTTGATGATATCGTTTTAGGTTGAATTTGCGTGTGTGTGGAGGTAGGTCATTACCTCGTATTCTACTTTAAATGTATAGAAAAGTTAAGGGGTTAAATGTGAAATCGAAACATTATGGTATTTAAGTGAAAAATACGATAATTTGAGAACGCTATCATTTCATGTGATGAAACTTGTTCAAATTGTTTGTTAAATGTTTAATAGTCAATATAAAGATGTTTAAGCATGATTGAATTGGTGAGAAGTGAAATTTTATAGAAAACCGAATCGGAAATCGGATTTGTTCCGATTCCGTCGGGTTTAGTAATTTCGTATTTTAGAGAATAAGAAAGAGGGATAGAATGGGACTTATGGGTTTAGATTAGGCAAAGGAGTGTAGGGGGAACTAAAGAAGTTTCCAAGGCGTTGCTTCGTCGCCGGTTGTTCCTAAAAACGTCGCCGGAATACCCGCCGGAATTTCGTCGGAGCTTCGCCGCGAACTTGTTTTCAAAGTACACACTTCTTGGAAAGTTTTGAGAGAGTGAGCCTAGGGTTTTGGGATGAGAGGGTAGAGGGTAGGGGGTGTATTTATAGGGTAGGTTAGGGTAGGGTAGGTGAAAGGTTTTTAATTAAAAAAAATTGTAAAAATTATAGAAAAATCATTAAAATTTGGAGTAATTGGGGTATATTTAAGTTTTGAGAACCGATCCAAATAATGGTGTATGCAGGGGGTTAAGGAATACGAAAAGCCAAAATTTTTGTGCTGACGACTCGGCCGTCCGGCCGAGTCCTGCCGGCGGCACCGGCCTGAGTCGGCCGGTCCGCCGGCCGACTCGGGGGTCGAGGGGGTGGGGGGTCTCCGGGTTAAGACAATGGTATATTTACATTTTAATGTACAGTTCTGTTGGATGTAGTGCCCTCAGAGTCAATTATTGGATCACAGGAACGTGATTGCAATGATTGAGGGAGGACCTATACCGGTATGACAGTCTTACTCAAGATGATAGTATGCTATCTGGTTTATCTTTATCATCGTGTATTGCTTTAGATGACCTTACAGGTCACTATTGCACATTGATAGAGCCTTTAGGATTCTTGCTTGACGGCCAGCAATATGATGGCGATCATATACGTGGGAGCTGGGGTCTATAAGCACATCCTTAAAATGGTCCCTAGTCGTAGGAGTTTTCGAGGCAGGGCATCGATACTCCATTAGTAGACTAGTGTATACAGTCGAGACCTCGACGAGGGGCGGTGGCCGGTCTCACAAGCCATTGGTGTCAGTCGGATCACCTAAGATCTATACAGGTGCTCATTGGGTTATGAGTACACCGGACAGGACTCGCCGGGAACATACTAGTTGGTATTATACCTGACGTCATATAGCAGTTCCCTGGTGACATATGTACAGGTTAGTTCATCGACCTGAGATCGTCATTTGTCTCGTGTGAGTTCCCATTGTGCTTTGATTACTACCCTACCACGGCTCAAAGGAGTCGTGCAAACAGGTTTTGGTTGGGTACAGTCCCGAGCCATATGAAGGCAGTGAGCGGATCGGCAAGGGTTTCGTCTCTCCCGGTATTGGGGGTGAGATCGCGCTGTGTCTAGGAGAGCCATTATACGAAATCCTTGGCCAAGGCAGGAGATTTACTGGTAAGTATTCCAGTAGTATCTCAGGGTGTTCTGCGCTACACTCCGACACAACTTGTACCGCTTTTGGCGGTCTGACTTTTACCAACCCCATAGGCCCGCCATGCGATACTCATAGACGAACGGACCGGACTGTACGGATATTGTCATTGACAGGCTCAGTAGGGTGTCAGGATGAGTTCGCTCATCGACCTCCCTTTTAGTCAATACCTGGTAGGCCGTTACGTACGGCTAATACCTCTGACGTGCTAGTGGTTAAATCCACAGCCAAAGTTTTGACGAGTCTTTAGAGTTCCCCACAGACAGTTTCTCAAGTTTCGGGCGAAACGTTGTAGAGGCCGTATGATATATGGCAGGGTTCGATCTTATACGTGCGGTATTGCACGGATCATGATCGGACGGATCATATTAGTGGGCTTTGGTTTAAGCCGGATCCTAGTATTAGATTTGTTGGATTACTTTAGTCTCATTGCATTCGCATTCAGTCGGAATGCGGATGCAGGTATGTATATACAGGTGAGGGGTATCTTTGTGATCCGTCACGGGTTTACTTTAGAAGTTGCCGTATCTTTTTATTGTTGCAAACATTTGGATTAATGTTTGCATTTGGAAATAATGAGCTAGATTTCATCATGACATGCATTAAATGTGACATGGACACATTAGTGACTCATAGTCTCTTTTTATGTGCTAATGTCACATTATATGATGGTTTTATGTTGATATGATAAGAGGAGAGAGAGGGGGGCTGCCATGAGTGGCGAGCTCTCATATTATTCTTCTCACTCTCTCACTCTTATGATTCCAACACAAGAAAAGAAAAAGAATAGAAAGCCTTCTCTTCTTCTTCTTCTTCTTCTTCCTTTAGCTTACATTCTCCATTAATGGCATCATCTCTAACCTCCATCCATCTCATGGATGCAAGAGACAAAGTAATTACAAACATTCTCTACAACACCTTGGACACGTCGGCTAGCACACTTCGTGCCCGAGTTGCTTCGGATGAAGCGGGAGCCCGTAAAAAGACTCGTAGATGTGGTGCCCTTTCCGACGAGGAGATCGAGACCGGAGTTGCCGCGGGGAGCTTGGGATGGTGGCCAAAGACCGAAAGACACGGATCGATCGGTATAGCATTCGATCATTTCTCTAGTTTGCTAGTAGTAGGTTAATGGTTCGATCCGGGATTTAAGCACACGTCAGCGCCAGTTTAAAAGTTTCGTTTCCGCATTTTGGCCTCGGACAGATGGCCGGGGCGCTACCATAGACTTACAAGGTATCAGAGCCACGCCATTAACCTTTACTAGCTTTCTCTAATGTGTTTAGAACTCGATCGAACGAAATTTCAAAAAAACTGCATTTCCAAATTCTGAGTTTCTGTCGAATTTTTTTTGTGCTTTAAAAATTATTTTGAGTGTTAAAGAAATACGTGCAGGGTTTTCAGAGAACACTGCAGAAAATAGGTACCATGATCTTACTGTAGCGCCGCGGAACCGCGGCCTTACCCCCGTTTTGGCCGCGGATCCGCCCCTGAACAGTAGCTTCATTGTACCATTTTTCCTACAGTGCTCCCTGACTTGGAAATGGGGTTTCTGGTAATTTTTGTTTGGGCCCAGATTTTTTTGAGTACTGGGTATTGTGCTTGGGGCCCACTTCGGGAAATTTTGTCGATCGAAAATTTTAAACATGTTAGTTCACAGTATTTAAATTATATCTGCGACCGTGAATGTCATGTGATCGGTAAATCCTGTCCAATTGCTATAGTTCTTTTACACGGATTTGCGAACGTGATATTCACGTTGATATTCTTTGTTGTGCTGTGATGTTGCGGATTTGTCATGGTGGATAGCCTGGATGCAATGGTAGTACAGTTTGGTTATATTTGTACATTTGATATTGCGGGGCAAGCGTCTGACATGTGGACTGCCGTCACTACCTGTTTGTATATTATTCTTTTGGGGCACGACCGGGCTGAGGTCGATGTACCCGTTGTATATTTCACTTTCTGTACTAAGATTACCCCGCGGTGGGGTGCACGGATACCCGGGTTCTAGAGGGCAACGGGCCCGCATCTTATGGCTTTGAGACGGAGGGGGCTTCACTCTAGAATTGGCGGGCTATTCGCCGCACTCGTAGGGGGTACAGGTTGACCCAAGGAGGGGTGCTCAAGTTACCGGATTCCGTGAAGTGCTGGGTGGTCCATTCATGTTGTTGAAGGGGGCTGCCTCGCTTCAGGTTTTGGCGGGTAACTTGCCACGCCCGTAGAGGTCTAGGATTTCATTGCATAGGCTATCCACACGACCAGGGGAACGTCGGGTTTCAGTAGCGGCTCTATGAAACCTGGGGATCCCAGATTATCTGTATTGTTCTGTGATGCTTATTATATTTCTGTGATGTTGCATTTATCATGCCTTGAGCGATTATTATATATTGATATATATACTAGTAGATGTTGTATATGTTTTACACCCGTGCTAGTCCAGTCCCCGCTCTGTCGTTAGTTAAGTAACCTAACGGGTGATGACGGGACCCAGTGGCGAATGCGGATGGCATATACGTACATCATATTTTCGTTCTTTTGTGGTGTGATTAATTGATGGGACTGCGTTGATACGGATTAATGCAAGCTAAACAAACCTGTTCGACGTTGTTGGAACAATTTTCAAAAAGCTGTTATTGCAAGGACGTTTTCTTTTGTTTTGCACAGTGGTATTCGGGTATGAATATCCTGCACCTCAGTCGACGAGGCAAGGGCCGAGATCCCTTCACCGGGAGTGACCCCTTGGACAGAAGTTTGGGTCAGGGTAATAACTTCACTATAGCCGATTACTTTTTGCTTTGCATCATGGTATTCAGTTGGAATATCCTGCACCTCATTCTACGAGGAAAGAGCCGAGATCCCTTCACCTGGAGTGACCTCTTTAGCGAAGGTTTTCGCCACTATATTTTTATAAAAAGCTATCCAGTTCCTTCAACGATATCAAGTTCATTACGTTAAAGATTTTTCGCCAAAAACCATTCGTAGCCCTCCGTCATTTCAGAAAGGTAGCACTTAGTATTCATGCTATGTATGTTGGCCTTCGTCAAAGCATAGTGTATGGTAGCTATTTGTTACTTTTCTGTTGCATAGATAGATGCGTTGGTTTGGGACAGTCGTACTACTATTTTGGCCTTCGTCAAGGGTATGTACGGGTGGGTTCAAATTAACCTGGATAATAACGGGTAGAACTTGACATGTGACTTATGATATGTTGGCCTTCGTCAAGGTCATAAGAGCATGGGGTAAAAATCACATCGGGAGTTTCTAAACAAACTGAAACTTGCCAGATATGCGCATACCTTATGGAGTGTGATAACGTGAGTGGATTCCATCACGTTATCATATGATGATAGTTGGATCCCGATTCACACTGATGAGTTGGTTTACTCATCGGATGATCCCGACTAATTCTTCTTTCAGGTTTGGAGGAGAATTTGAGGTTACAGTGGGAGGTTTCCTGATTAGATAAATTGGTAACCATTATGATCTAGGTTAGAGTGCACGCAGAGTGTTTCTTTTCTCTCTCTCTTTGGCAGCGACCATGACCCGACCCTAGACTATGACTCAGTGACCAAGTTGACCGAACTTTCTTATAACACCGGCTTTTGGATTGTCAGAGTTGCATATCTCATTGCCACTCCTAATTTTACCCTTTTCTCCAGAACACCCCGTATTACTACGAACGTCCACTTCCATTGGATAAAACCATCGTATGGTTATATACGAACTCGAAGGAACTTGTTCCAGATTCGAGGATGGTTTCCGGTTCTGAAGAAAACGAATAGGACTATTCAGTTGTCTTTTCCTTTTACCTTCTCTCAGGTTGTGAGTGCCCCTTAGATTAGGGGATAGTACACCTGTTACGCTTATTGGATAGTCTTCTTCCAAACCTTAGGCTGGTGCCGAACGGTAGGGAATGAAGAAAGCAGATTAGCCTAAATGTTGTGTACAGAAGGTATTAATAAAAAACAAAGAAAGGGATTAGAAAGAGGGCAAAGTAAATTGCGACTGCTATTCACGACCAAACCAAGTATTTTATCGCCGCTCTTACTTCACCTTTGTATTTCTCCAGAACACTCCGTATCATTACGAAGATCCACAAGTTTATTGGATACTCCATCGTATGGTTATATACGAACTCGAAGGAACTTGTTCCAGTTCGGAGATGGATTCTGGTTCAGGAGAAATAGGAATAAGGTTTATTCAGGTGTCTTTTATCTTTACCTTCTCTCTGGTTGCGAGTGCTCCTAGGATTAGGACTGTACACCCATTATGCTTATTGGATAGTCTTCTTCCAAACTATAGGCTGGTGCCGAACGGTAGGGAAGGAAGAAAACCATTTAGCCTAAAGGGGTGTACAGAAGTAATGACTAAAGACATATAAAGGGATTTGGAGAGATGACAAAGAAATATACGATTACAGTTGTGAATTTGATAATGGAAGAGGCATTACTAGGAATACCCGGATACCCCTTCGAAACATTTACATGTTTCAGTTTCGCTGTGTATTGTTAAAAGAAAACTGATTTCCTAATTAGCCCTTGCCCCAGGGTATGTATTTACCAGGTTTAATTCTCACATCTGTATGGTTTTACAGATGATGAGTGGGAGTAAGTTATTGGAAATTGGGTGATCATCCTCATTATATCGGGATTCGTTGTAATTGGTGATATTTGAGGAAATCGCCAGGGTTGTTTGCCGGACGGCAAATATTTGGTTTTGAATATCCGTTGTTATGCACCAATTTCAAATTGATATATCTGTACGTTTATTTATATAAAGTGAGATATAACCTTTTGAAATTATGTCCATGACATTTACCTATATCAGTGGATGGTTAGGTAAGGAGCATTAAACAGCGGTGTAATTCTTCTTAACCATAAGTACAGTTTTCAACCTACGACACACAGGGAATGAGTTATTAGACTCAGGGGACTTGTACAGAGTATTGTATGTTGTCCAATGTCCATGAGGACAGAGGGGTTGGTACTCGTACTATATTCTGTTTACTTATGACTTCTCTAGTTCTTAGACATGTGTTTCGTAGAAACACAAGGTCATAGTTTTGAGAAGTTATAGGTATAAGAATAAAGTAGAGAACCAGGCGTTGCAAGTATCAGAATTCTTCAAGATGATCGAAGATGTAGATACTTGTGTATGGTATTCAGTTGATAGTAATGGTTTTTGAGAAACTTGTTTCACTTTCAGGTTACTCATATCTGAATGCAGTCCTAAGTTGAGTAACACTGATCGGCTTCCTTCCATTTAGTTGACATGCACTGGAGATAGCTACATGATTTGAATCTGGTTCCAATTAAATCAGTGCCTCTGTTTCTATATTGGATATAAAACGGTTCATATCTTAACGATGTTAAGGTACGGGTTGTTGTCCGGCTTATGCTTAAAACCAGACTCTGGATAACTCAAGGCACGTTTCTGTAATGGCTGTTTGTGGGTTGACCCGGGCTATGACGAGGGTTGACTTTCTACCATCTGGAAGATCAATAGTGATATTGTTCTTGACTCGCCACAGTTTTAGTAAAATGGATTTTTTTCAGAAAACAGTAGTGGGAGTATGGTAGAACTGGAAGTGATTCCAGAACCGCAAACGATTACTGAAAATTTGATAAGAACCTAAAGATTCAATCTGGTTTGACATTCCATTGGCCACTCCGCAGATATGGTAAGTAACCTCAGGCACCCGAGAGGTACTTCAGTAGCCTCAAGGACGGTGACAGGGAGGTTCTTGTTTACCCAAACTTGCCATTGCTGTTGTTCCAGACCGTGAGACCCGGCAGGAGGATGTGTATAGCGTCGTTCTAAACTAGCTTTAAAAGTGTACGTATATATGACTCTGCCAGAGGGTTGTCGTAGTCAGTGGGAGTAGGGGAAGCATAGTGGAAAAGTGGCTTATGTCTATTTATAGACTAAAGCGGATATAGCGGAGACAGATCATCTATTTCTGATGTGACAGTCATAGGTTTGACTTCATCAGAATAGGAGATGGATCTGTTAAGAAGGTAGTAGGGTATGATGTCCTGGTATTTGGATGACATACACAGAGTAGGAAGTGAAGTTCCTATACTACGATCGGTTATGCTTTGGTTGTCACACAGTGGTTTCTCCACAAAGGATTTGAATATTATATCAGATATTCTGGATACTAGATCTATGATTTTAGATCTAGATTTGGGTAGTGTCCCAATATGGGTACTTAGACAGTGTTCTAAAGGTGTTTTAGAATGGACGACTCCTGGCACGGTAGTGTACCTGCAGGTGATGGAGTCGCCCTCTCTAAAGATGTCTTACAGACTAAAGGGGAGAGGGATGTGCATGATTGGCAGATCACTTGCTTAGGCAATTGAGTTGATCATGAGATGTCAAGTACCACACCAGATGTTGTTTTTGCACGAGATGCAATAAGTTGATATTAATCCAATCCTGGAGAAACGTTCGAAAGCAGTTTTAGAATATAAGTGGATGTTCTAGGGATATGATAACGACAGCCACTTTTAGGAGACAGTTATCATTCCAGGCTTCCAAGGTGACCTGGTTGACAGAGTGGCTGTTAGAGTTCTAGTTTTCCCTCTGACGAGGGGCAGTGTTTTGGACAGGTGATCCAAGCGAATACTGAGGGAGGCATGGCGCAGGATACTGATTAAGTTCAGTTGACGATACAGTCTAAGAAGTTTGGATTTGGAGTTCATTTATGAGCTAGGTCCCATCAGATATCCAGACATATTCTAAGACAGGTATTGCTCATTTCGGGAGATGGCTTTCTCCGCGAACTTGAGATAAAGAGAGACATAAAAAGAAACATCAGGGTGGATCCACTCACTGAGGCTAATCCTCGAACGCAATAGTTTCGTAAACGGGTTTTGTGAAACTGATTAGTAGAGGAGTTGGGTGTTCGTTATCACATGGGCTGTGAGTATGCGACATCGCAATAATTAGCCTTGAGTGCAAGTGGGAGATTGTTGGATATAGTGCCCTCAGAGTCAATTATTGGATCACAGGCACGTGATTGCAATGATTGAGGGAGGACCTATACTGGTAGGACAGTCTTACTCAAGATGATAGTATGCAATCTGGTTTATCTTTGTCATCGTGTACTGCTTTAGGTGACCTTACACGTCACTATTGCACATTGATAGAGCCCTTAGGATTCTTGCTTGACGGCCAGCAGTATGATGGCGATCAAATACATGGGAGCTGGGGTCTATAAGCACATCCTTAAAATAGTCCCTAGTCGTGGGAGTTTTCGAGACTGGGCATCAATACTCCATTAGTAGACTAGTGTATACAGTCGAGACCCCGACGAGGGGCGGTGGTCGGTCTCATAAGCCATTGGTGTCAGTTGGATCACCTAAGATGTATACAGGAGCTCATTGGGTTATGAGTACACCGGACAGGACTCGCCGGGAACATTCTAGTTGGTATTATACCTGACGTCAGATAGCAGTTCCCTGGTGACATGTGTACAGGTTAGTTCATCGACCTGAGATCGTCATTTTTCTCGTGTGAGTTCCCACTGTGCTTTGATTACTACCCTACCATGGCTCAAAGGAATCGTGCAAACAGGTTTTAGTTGGGTACAGTCCGGAGCCACATGGAGGTAGTGAGCGGATCGGCAGGGGTTTCGTCTCTCCCGGTATTGGGGGTGAGATCGCGCTGTGTCTAGGAGAGCTATTACACGAAGTCCTTGGCCAAGGCAAGAGATTTACTGGTAGGTATTCCAGTAGTATCTCAGGGTTTCTGGGCTACACTCCGACACGACTTGTACCGCTTTTAGGGGTCTGACTTTTACCAACCCCATAGGCCCGCCATGCGATACTCATAGACGAACGAACCGGACTGTACGGATATTGTCACTGACAGGCTCAGTAGGGTGTCAGGTTGAGTTCGCTCATCGACCTCCCTTTTAGTCAATACCTGGTAGCCCGTTACGTACGGCTAATACCTCTGACGTGCTAGTGGTTAAATCCACAGCCAAAGTATTGACGAGTCTTTAGAGTCCCCCACAGACAGTTTCTCAAGTTTCGGGCGAAACGTTGTAGAGGCCGTATGATATATGGCAGGGTTCGATCTTATACGTGCGGTATTGCACGGATCATGATCGGACGGATCATACTAGTGGGCTTTGGTTTAAGCCGAATCCTAGTATTAGATTTGTTGGATTACTTTAGTCTCATCGCATTCGCATTCAGTCGGAATGCGGATGCAGGTATGTATATACAGGTGAAGGGTATCCTTGTGACCCGTCACGGGTTTACTTTAGATGTTGCCGTATCTTTTTATTGTTGCAAACATTTGGATTAATGTTTGCATTTAGAAATAATGAGCTAGATTTCATCATGACATGCATTAAATGTGACATGGACATATTAGTGACTCATGGTCTCTTTTTATGTGCTAATGTCATATTATATGATGGTTTTATGTTGATATGATAAGAGGAGAGAGAGAGGGGCTGCCATGAGTGGTGAGCTCTCATATTATTCTTCTCACTCTCTGACTCTTATGATTCCAACACAAGAAAAGAAAAAGAATAGAAAGCCTTCTCTTCTTCTTCTTCTTCTTCCTCTAGCTTACATTCTCCATTAATGGCATCATCTCTAACCTCCATCCAACTCATGGATGCAGGAGACAAAGTGATTACAAATATTCTCTACAACACCTTGGACACGTCGGCTAGCACACTTCATGCCCGAGTTGCTTCAGATGAAGCGGGAGCCCGTAAAAAGACTCGTAGATGTGGTGCCCTTTCCGACGAGGAGATCGAGACCGGAGTTGCCGCGGGGAGCTTGGGATGGTGGCCAAAGACAGAAGGACACGGATCGATCGGTATAGTTTTCTATCCCTTCTCTAGTTTTCTAGTAGTAGGTTAATGGTTCGATCCAGGATTTAAGCATACATTAGCGCCAGTTTAAAAGTTTCGTTTCCGCATTTTGGCCTCGGACAGACGGCCGGGGCGCTACCGTAGACTTACAAGTTCAACTTTTGGGAGTTATTGTCTGTGGACTGTTGGGTTTCCATGGAATTTAAAATAAAAACAATACAAAAATAATGTGGGGTAGGGGATTTGAACTCTGGTGGCTTGGTTCAGCAGTGCAAGGTATTACCAATGAGCTACAAGCTCCTTCTTGTAATTATTGTGTGAAAATAAATACTTAAAGTGGTAACAGCAACATTAAATACCCCAAGTATACTTCAAATTTAAATCAATTTTATGTATACAAAAATTGGAGTTGTTACAGTATCGATGACTTGTTCGATCAGCTGCAGGGAGCTGGCTACTTCTCAAAGATTGATTTGCAGTCAGGGTATCACCAGTTGAGGGTTCGAAAAGATGACATTCCAAAGACTGCTTTTCGCACACGATATGGGCACTATGAGTTTCTGGTGATGTCGTTCGGACTCACCAACGCCCCAGCAGCTTTCATGGATATAATGAACCGTATCTTCAGGCCCTTCCTTGATCAGTTTATTATAGTATTCATTGATGATATTCTTGTTTATTCCCGGAGCCAAGAGGAGCACGAGCAGCATTTGCGTATCATGTTGCAGATCTTGAAGGAGCATCAGCTATTCGCTAAATTCTCCAAGTGTGCTTTCTGGCTGGATAGTGTAGATTTCTTGGGTCACGTAGTTACAAGAGATGGGATACGTGTGGACCCAAAGAAGATAGAAGCGGTACAACAATGGCCCAGACCTGTGTCAGTTACAGAGGTTCGAAGTTTCTTGGGTCTGGCCGATTATTACAGACGTTTTGTGCAGGATTTTTCTCGGATCGCTGCACCGTTGACCGGATTGACTAGGAAGGAAGTTCCATTTCTTTGGACAGATGCATGTGAGCTGAGTTTCCAGCAGTTGAAGACTCGCTTGACGATTACACCTGTCTTATCTTTACCTTCCGGGTCAGGTGGTTTCATGGTATATTGTGATGCCTCTCGAGTGGGTTTAGGCTGTGTATTGATGCAACACGACAGGGTTGTAGTTTATGCTTCTTGACAGTTGAAGAGGCACGAGCAGAACTACCCCACTCATGATTTGGAGATGGCTGCTGTGGTATTCGCACTGAAGATTTGGAGGCATTACTTGTACGGTGAGTCGTGCCAAATCTTCACAGATCATAAGAGCTTAAAATATATTTTTCAGCAGAGGGATTTGAATCTTAGGCAGCGTAGACGGATGGAACTCATGAAGGATTACGATTGTGAGATCTTGTATCATCCAGGCAAAGCAAATGTTGTAGCAGATGCTTTGAGTCGGAGGCCTAGAGGTAGCTTATCCCATTTGCGCACCTTGCAGAGACAGTCTTCTACAGACTGGCAGATTTTATGTGATAGTCGTATACAGTTTGAGTTCACCTCGATAGGAGGACAGTTAGCACATGTTCGCACCTGTCCTCAGTTATTAGATCGTATTCGAGAGACACAGCCCGCAGATGCTCGTATGTCAGAGATTATGGATCAGGTTAGACAGGGAAGAGAGTCGGAGTTCGTGATAGATGACTGTGGAGTATTATGTTTTGGGACTCGTCTTTGTGTGCCAGATTCGGATGGACTGAGACGTGAGATCTTAGAGGAGGCCCATAGATTAGCATACAGTATTCATCCTGGTTCCACCAAGATATATCATGACCTGAAGGATGTTTATTGGTGGGAAGGAATGAAGAGAGATATTGCGGAATTTGTTACGAGATGCTTGACTTGTCAGCAAGTCAAGGCCGAGCACCAGAAGCCGGCAGGAGAGCTGCAGCCTTTGCCCATTCCGGAGTGGAAATGGAAACAGATTTCTATGAATTTCGTTGTGGGTCTACCCAGGACTAGCAGAGGTATGATTCCATCTGGGTGATTGTAGATAGATTGATAAAGGCAGCTCATTTTCTTCCGGTGAAGACGACGTATAGGTTTGCACAGTGTGCTCGGATTTATATCGATGAGATTGTACGATTACATGGAGTTCCGACATGCATAGTTTCAGATAGGGGCACCCAGTTTACTAGTAGGCTATGGCAGAAACTTCAAGAAGCTCTTGGTACACGATTGAGTTTTAGTACAGCTTTTCACCTACAGACGGATGGTCAGTCAGAGCGGACCATTCAGACTTTTGAGGATATGCTTCGTGCTTGCAGCCTTGATTTCGGTGGTAGTTGGGATCGTCACCTACCTTTGATAGAATTTTCGTACAACAACAGTTTTCAGGAGACGATCCAGATGGCACCCTTTGAAGCTCTGTATGGGAGGAAATGTTGATCGCCCGTTTGCTGGACGGAACTGAGCGAGAGTAGCATTTTGGGACCGCAGATAGTACAGGAGACTACGAAAAAGATTCAGCTGATACGAGACAGAATGAGAGCGGCCCAGTGCAGACATAAATCATATGCAGATCGACGACGTCGTAGACTCGAGTTTGATGTGGGAGATCATGTGTTCCTTCGTGTATCTCCGATGAATGGTGTGATGCGTTTCGGGAAAAAGGGGAAGCTCAGCCCCAAATATGTCGGACCTTACGAGATTCTGGAAAGGGTAGGTGCTGTAGCTTATCGTCTAGCACTCCCACCGAGTTTTCCCGATGTGCATCCGGTATTTCACGTATCGATACTTCGCAGGTATCTTCACGATCCTTCTCACGCCATCCAGCATCAAACCTTACAGCTTGAGCCGGATTTATCCTACACAGTGCAGCCTGTAGCTATTCTAGACCAGCAGGCAAAGAAACTGAGATCAAGGGTACTTCCATCTGTAAAGGTTCTTTGGCGAGGAACGAATCGCGAGAAAATCACCTGGGAGACCGAGGATGCGATGCGAAAGAAATTTCCACATCTTTTTGAGGTACGTCTAGTTAAGTTTTTAATTCGGGGACCGAATTTTCTTAATGGGGGAATATTGTAGCATTTTGAAAATCTAGAAATAAATAAAATTAATTAATTAAATAATAAAATGTTAAATTAAAAAGTTATTAAAACCAAATAAGACATTTTCATAAATAGTATGTAAAACAAATTAAATTAAAATTTTAATATGTAACATAAATAAATTATAAGGGTTTTAATATGAAATTTAGCTTCATTTTAATTAAAATGGTGTTATATAATAACATAAGTTGTGAGTGGTTGTTATGTAAGCTTAGGAATTTGTGCGAATTGGAAATTGTTAAGGGTGTAAGTAGAAAAGAGGTTAGAAAAGGTTTAGTTAAGAATTTTATCAAGATAAATCAATTTAGAAATGATAAAACATTGACACCTCTTACTCTCATGCACAACACACACACCACACCTCCTCCTTGTATGAGGATGGCACACCTTGTGGGTTGACACCTCCTCCTGCACCTCATCCTTCCTTTTTCTCATATATATCTTATGTTCAGATCAGTAGCTAATTTAAAATCTGAAAAATCTAAAGGAAAGAAAAAGAAAACCAAAACAAAACAAAGAAGAACAAGAGAAAGGAGAAGAAAAAGAGCTAAGTCTAGGATTTCCTCACCATCAAGCTAAGGACTAGGAGCTTGTGCATCTTGGAGGGAGTTCTTCTAGCAAATTCCTTGTAGGTAAAATCTTTAATCACTGTAGGAATTTAGTTCAGTAACTAGTTTAACTTAGAAATCAAAAATGTCTATGATATCGTATTTTAGACAAAATTGAGCTCTGTTTGAATCTGCTTGAGTTTAGATAAAAGTTAATTTAACCAAAAAGTGCCTTAATGTTGTATGTTAGACCTAGAACAAACCATAGGAGCACGAACCCAGGGGCTCAGATTTTGGCCGGCGAGGTATAGGCAAAGTCCGACATCACCGGATTTGTAGGGAAGTATGGTGATTTGGGTTTTGGGGTAGGTCTCTTTATAGATGTTGGGATATTTTGGTCTTGTTAATTAAGTTAGTTTAACTGTATATGAAATCTGGGAACTCATATCGAAAAAAGAATCAAAATTTCTAAAATACGACACGGGTAAAACGTAACGCGTTCTGTTTTCTGTTGCGAAACAGCGTTGGGTTAAAATTCAGTAAAGTTAAGTGTTAGATCGTTTGCAATAGTCATACGTAGTGTAAGTAGTACGTACAACTTGTGTTTTCATGATTTTGCTGTATCGGGATGTAGCCGTTTTCTTATACAAGTTAATTCAATGTTAGATTTGAGTGCGGAAACTTCGGAGGCCGCAAGGAAAGGAAAAGGATTGGCGATTCCTGAGTAGTACGGCGTATTTCGTTGAGTAGACTAAACATCTACCGGGGGATTGTGTAAAGATGGCGTGATACGCACGTATTTTGTTAAGTTGAAAGATTGGCTTTGTATGCGAAGTAAATAATATGCATTCATATATATACCTATACATCACTATGTTAATAGATGTTAGTACACTACACAATTATCGACGAGTTATGCCACACGTATATATCTTTACATGTTACACTACACCTCGTCGATATTAACATGCCACTTTTATACTAAATAATTATCCTGTTAAATGTGATTTCTATAATACCTTAATTATTAATAACAGCAGTAACTAGCATCAATGACATCATGTTTAGTATCCGAGTATTCTAAATTGATATAAGAGACAATTGTATTGTTGAGGATTTATGGGTTTTGAGTTTTTTTTCATATTATCGTATAAAGTTAATGATTTTTATTGATGTGAGATGTCCACCAGGAGATACTGTTTTTATGATTTGGTTTTATTCCGGACCGAGTGGGGGAGATATATGGTCGCGGATTTTTACGTTATCCAGACTGAGTGGGGGAGATATACAGTTGGATACACGGTCGACCCGGTCGAGACCGAGGGGCAGGATAGCCGCATTTGAGGCGGGGGAGCCTAACGAGGATACTCGATACTGGAGATAGTTGTAAAACACGGTGGATATCTAGATGATACCGATCGATGTTATTGATTACAGGATCGTTCGAGGAATGATGTCTGAGCGAAACGGAAGATTTGTATCGATGATGGACACGGAAAGATAAACTTTATTTGGAAACAAATGATAATGATTTTAGTTGTTGTTTTATGTGATTAGTAGTACAAATTCATACTTTTCACATGCTATCATACATCACACTTATACTTACTGCAGCTAGTTATAGTTCGTCATATTTACATTATCAACCGTTATATATTAGTTTTATTCACTGAGTTGGCAACTCATCCCCGTTGTGCCACAGTTCCTTACAGGAGTATAGTGGACGGTTAGCAGCAGTGCAGATCCAATTTTTAGCTTTTATCGCATCTTTTGATAGGTGGGTTACATATGTAGTAACCTTCTCTTTTGGTATTGTATTTTGTATCTAGAAAATCTCCATCAGACCTTGTATTATGACTTAGAATGAGAGAAGGTTATATGTATATTAATTGACAGTTGAGATCGTTGTTATGTTAGAGGATATTTCTTTTATTTATGTCTGAGATCTTTATTAATGTCATATATAGTTGTGCCCTTATTTCCGCTGTATACTTATTGATCCCAACTAGGGATGCAACCAAACTTAACACTTTATAATTAATTTATTATAAATTCAATAGGGATTTACTATTAAGATCTTAATTACTTAAAACTGTGATTTTTACTTAAAAAACTAAATTTTCATAAAATTTCTGCAAAAAGGGTTTTGATCTTGGTTTTTGGCTTACCTGGGTTGTGTAAATATCTTGAGATATTATGCAATCTAAGTGCCGGTCACATCCAAACTTTGGGTCGTGACAATATAAAACAACGTTTGTCCCTCGCGACACATCAAAATCATGAAACCTGGGTGTCCAACATCGACACTCAAAATATCATGAAACCCGTGTCCAGTATCGACACGTAAATCCTCATATCTCGGGATCTGTCAGTCCGGATCGGCACTCGGGCTCCGTCAGTCCGGATCGGCCCATATCCTCTCTCAACTCCGGTCGGTATCCTCCGGATATCCGCCGAGCCCAAATACTATCACCGGTAGGTAGTAGTCCCTCTGCCAGGCTCACCGTCTATAGCACAGCAATCCGTTCTTGCCCCGAGTTACCATACCGGGTCCACCATGTACCCGCAATCGTCCTCATCCATCTCCTCGAATCGGGTATCACTGTCACACGTCTCAGAACCGAGAAAACGTATGGTGGACGCACTAAAATATCATATCAAGAGAAACCGGGTTTTTAAAACAGTATATGCTTTCTTTTGAAATAGCCACGGTTTTCAAATCCAGAAATCTCATGAAAATAACATATTTAAATGCGTAAAAGCGTAAAGCATGATGTATGCGACATATAACAGAATGTAAGCATATCCGTATATCATGCAACATGGAACAGTAATATGTACATATCAAGGGAAAACCGCTCTTCTAAATGAATCCAGTTTTAAAATATATCATGCAGTTCCCAATTCTCCAAAGTCAAATACAACATCGTATAATGGTGCATATGTGTATGTACACAAGTATGGTGTACAATATGTATGTACGCAAGTATGAGTGTACAATATGTATGTACGCAAGTATGGTGTACAATATGTATGCACGCAAGTATGGTATATAATATGTATGTACGCAAGTATGGTGTACAATATATATCTACGCAAGTATGGTGTACAATATGTACGTACGCAAGTATGGTGTACAATATGTAGGTACGCAAGTATGGTGCACAATATGTATGCACGCAAGTATGGTGCACAATATATATGTACGCAAGTATGGGTGTACAATATGTATGTATGCAAGTATGGTGTACAATATGTATGCATGCAAGTATGGTGTACAATATGTATGCACGCAAGTATGGTGTACAATATGTATGTACGCAAGTATGGGTGTACAATATGTAGGTACGCAAGTATGGTATACAATATGTACGTACGCAAGTGTGGTGTACAATATGTATGTACGCAAGCATGGGTGAATATGAGTGTACAATATGTATGTACGCAAACATGGGTGTATACGAGTGTACATATGTATGTACGCAAGTATGTCATGCAAGGAGTCATATCCTGATGCAACAGTCCTACTGTGTAGTGACATGGCAGTTATCGATGATGAAGTGTGTGAGCCGGCAAGCAGGTGTACGCGGAGCATACGCATCATCAATAATAGTGCAGGTGTACTAGCACAGGTATAAGCAATGCAATGAGAATGACATGAATGCAGTATAAGGTAAATCATCAGCTAACAGCTATAAGGTATACGTATATAACATGATGGAGTCGGTGAATCTATCAATCGGTGTCCATCCTCACAATATCACGTACGGTATAATCCATCGTACGGCATCCTCTAGTCAAGAGTATGGATCAATCATCAAGCCCAACTCATCACGTACAGAAAATCAGCGTACGGCGGCAATAAACCATTGGGGATCCTATCCTCCTATATGACAATGAAGGGTACATACCTAACGTCTCGTACGATATATCAATCATGATTCACAACATTATATATATATACACACACACACACCCCTATGTCCCAGGTCATATCCATAACAAACTCATATCAGGGTACCGGTAAAGGTATCAATCATCTCAATCAACTCCCATCCGTATACCAACATATCAACATATCACATGCCAAATCGTATTCTCTTTTCATCGCATCTAAATCTCACATACACACCCGAACCATACAATCAGTTTTTAAAAGACGCGAATCGTAGTTTTGAAAGTCGGGGCTACGGTGTTTTTAAGGAAAAGATATCATTTGCAAATCCGTAACGTCCCTCAAGGTATTTGTTTAAAAGATGCATACGATTCTTCAGTTTGGGAATAGGTATAGTTCGGATGACACATTTACGTCGGTTATCTAGTCTTACAGTACCCTAAACGGCAATATCGTCAACATCATCCTCAAATTCCGTCATCACATATTAGCCGTATCATATCACTTCTAACTGTCCTTTAGTTTCTAATATGGTTCTCTAACTATCTTTAACTCTATTTATACTTTTCTATATAAGGTTCCCTTAACCATATTCTATATATAAATCGGTTTCCATCAAAGTTTGCGGGGGTGCTATACGCCATCCACCTGACTTCCCCCGTAGATATAGATCTACTCACCTTGAGCTTCGCTTGCTGGAGTCGATGACGCCATGCTTATCCTCATCGTCTCGAAGTTCATGTAAGGTACCTGCAACCAATACACAATCGCAAATGCATATTAAAATCAAGGCGGAAAACCAAAACGGCATATGTTTCGCTCATAAGTTAAAACCTATAGCCTTGCATGCAAAACACGACCAATATCCCTAGCCGTTGACGTTCAAACACCACACGACGGATTTAAAATATCAAATACCAAAACTTTAGTTAAAACGAAGTCGCAAAACAATACAGCAACTCAAGAAAACAACTCCAGATTTTATCCTAGGTGAAATTTGCTAATTTTGCACATATGGAGGGTCTAATTCACTGGAGATAAAGCCCTGGACCAAACACGGATCATTTCCACTCTTCCCAGGCCACAATTTGCGGCCAAAACGAGTAAATTTGCAGCCAGAACTTAGAGTGGGGGTCTCAGGTTTTGGGTATAGGTTCTAGGTTGCCTGCACATCTCTCAGTCTTCGCTAAATATTTTTCAGGTCACCCGGGTTATAGCAGATCACCAAAACACATCACAATTCTCACAAATTCCCGATATCGGGGTTTCTAAGTTTGGGGTTTTGGGTTTATGTCTCTGTTTTAGTTCAACTTACCATTACTACGGGGGTTGTAGTCCCTAATTACATCTCAATTGCACCTTTGGAATCAATTCAAACCCTAATCCCCAACTTGAAATTTTCAAAGTTTGCTAAACTACACAATATCGATTCTAAACTTGTATGGATGCTTAAGGAATTGAAATACTATTCTAATGGTGAAGAAATTACCTCGTTTGGCAACTCAAGAAAATTCTTGAGTTGCCCCTGTAGGGTGTTTTTCGTCACCCCATTGAGATGGGAATACGCGCGCGCTTGTCAGACGTACTACAGATTCCCCCTGCCTAGGGTAGGCCGGGGTTTAATGATTGTGGGGATCCGAATCTCCGGCAGCCGCGGACTAAGCTGCCGTTAATTACCCCTCTCCTTTGGGGCGAGGGAAACTCCGATTAACGGGTTAAACTGGTCATGCGAACTCAATGTGCAGTGTACATGTGTTTTGTTTTGAAAGGGGGTTTTGGATATATCGGGAGCCACGCAGAGTTTTTACGGGGGTCCCGCTACCCGGATAGCGGGCTGGGGGTCAAGGGGGCGAGCAGCCCCCTTGCGGGGTGCGGGGCAGCGCCCCGGCCCAAAATTTTTTTGAGGAGGACAGTATTGTGGAGCGTGTGTGTATCTATACATGTGTATGCATATGTTATTTATATATATATAAAAAGGGAAAAGGCATCCAAAGGATGCATGGGGCAGCACCTTGGGCGCTGTGCGCTTAGGTGCTGTGCGCTCAGGCGCGCGCGCCACGTGTCGGCACGTGGGCGCTTTGCGCAATGAGCGCTGTGCGCAGGTGCGCAAGCGCGCGCGCCACGTGTCGGCACGTGGGCACTTTGCGCAAGAGCGCTGCGCGCAGGTGCGCAAGCGCGCGCGCGCCACGTGTCGGCACGTGGACGCTTTGCGCAATGCGCTGCGTGCAGGTGCGTAAGCACGCGCACGCGCCACGTGGACGCTTTGCGCAATGCGCGTTGGAGCGCAAGCGCGCGCGCCACGTGTCGGCACGCGGGCACTTTGTGCACTTGCGCAAGCGCGCAGGTGCGCAGGCGCGCGCGCCACGTGTCGGCACACGGGCGCTTTGCGCACTTGCGCTGCGCGCTGGAGAGCACAAGAGGCTTTTAGCCTAAGAAACAGAAGCTGTGCTTCAGAAATGAAATATTTATTATGTATATATGTATGGAGTTAAACTCCTATGATGTTTTGAAGCTGATAAAGGGGGTTCTTCTTCTTCCTCCTGTTGTTTGGCCGGATCTTGAAGATCAAGAAGTAGGAGATTTTAAAAATCACTCCTTTTTGAGATCTGATGGGAGATCTGAGTTCCCCTTTGTGGGTTTTGTGGTGGAAAACCACTTAGTTTTGGAAAAGAAAGAGTAAAACTCTTGATTTAATTCAAAAGAAATGAGAAGGTTTAGAACCTTGGAGAAGAAGCAGGAGGCACAAAGAACCCTAGGTTTTTTTTTTTGGGGAATGAAAAAGTATCCTTTATTCATCATCATTTTGCCTTATATAGGCTTACATATTTACATATAGCCCCTTGGGCTTTACAAAAATGGCATTTTTGCCTATCTTATGGCTCATGTGCCGTTTCATTTTTGCACATAAGCCATGGGCTTACAAAAATTTGGCTTTATGCCCATTTTGTATACATTCATGTATAAAAAATTACATGAAAATTATTTATTACATGATCTATATTTTAGCATGGAGGAGGCTGGCCGCGGGCTCGACTTGGGCATGGGCCCGCTTGACCTGGGCTTGGACCTACCTAGCTTGGGGGTTGACCTTGACTTTGACTCGGTCAACCGGGGGTGCAAATTTTAACCCCAACAGCCCCAATTCTTCAAAATTCGATTTTTCTTAGTCCAAAGTGTTTGTATTGAGCTTGTGCATACTTTTAATGAAGTGGAGATGATGTTTTGAGGTGTTTTTTGATGATGAAGTGAGGGTGTAGTAGAGGTGGGGGAGTGAGGCAGCCATGGGGAAGGAAAGGGAGGAATAAATGAAGGAAAATGAGGAGAGAATGGAATGGCCAAGTTAAGGAAACCCCTCACCTTTCTCTCTCATGCCCATGCTTCCTATTCTTTATTCATTTCCTTTTTCTCTTTTGTTTTCTTTATCTTTTCCCCTCTTTTCATATTAAAACCCAAACCATGCTTAAAAATGAAGAAAAACCATTTTAGAAAGTGTAAAAAGTGTGAAAAATGACATGGTGTATGTCATGTGCACAAATCAAGCTTAATGCACGATTAGCGATATTTAATCGCGATTAGCATTAAAATGAATATAATTAATTATAAAAAAGTTTATAATTTGCTCAAAACATATACAACACCTCATTTCAGTAATTCCAACAATTTTCCAATTTTTTTCCAATTTATCGGTATTTAATTATACCGCACCATTAAAACATTCATAATATTTATTATTTAATTATAAAAATTCCCAAAAATAATATTTTATTTTTCACATATCACGCGCCCAATATGCGCGAATATCCAAATCAAGTGCATCCATCATCCATGAAAAAATTCTAAATCAAGTGGATCCATCCTGCACGAGTAAAATCTCACTCAAGTGCATCTAATGTGCACAAAAATCCAAAATCAAGTGTCTAATATGTGCAAAATCCAATCCAAGCGCGTCGGGTTCGTAAAAAGCATCTAGTGCGGTAGCATGTACGAAAACGCACAACAAGTGCCAACGCGCACAAAAAAACGCAATCTGATAACGCAAATGCTCAAAGATATAAATCGGGTGCAACCAAGGCACGGAGTATAAAGCCGGTGCAACCAATGCACAAAATATGAATCTGGTGCAACAAATGCACAAAATACAAATCGGGTGCATCCAGTGCACGAAATACAAATCGGGTGCATCCAGTGCACGAAATACAAATCTGGTGCAATAAATGCACGGAAACTCATCAATAACTTAAATGCGTATAAAAGCAACACCGAGTGTACCAAGGTGTATGAAATCATAAACATATGCAACCGCGTGCACAAAACACGAATCAATGCACTGCAAGCATATATGAGCTATACCGAGTGCAAAATCAAATCGAGTGCGTACCACATGCACAAAACCAAATCAACTGTATGAAGTCCACGAAATCATAAACATGTGCAGCCAAGGCACAAAATCAATATCAAGTGCAATAAATATGCACAATCATAAACCAACACAACGGTGTATAAAAACATATCAAGTACAACAACTATGCACAAAAATGTAAATACCCAATAGTTGCAGCCATGGTGCACGAAAACCAATATCGTGAAACTCAATCATCAAAACTCAAATCCAAGCGATATAAGCGTGATACTCGGATCACAAACGCAGATCGCACAAATGATATTGAGGTACACCTCCTACAATGTCGAAAAATATCGGTGCGCCCCAAAACTGGCAGAGCAAGAACATCTGCTTGCCTCCTGCTCACGGTATGGCGTCATCTGTCTCTGGGTCCTCATTTCTCTGTGGATTACCAATCTCGCAATCCTTCGGCTGATCGGCCCGGTCAGGTGTGTTAACGGAAACGATTCCGCTTTAGCACTTCTCTGGGCACCTCTCGGCCAATTACTACGACCACTCGTAAAGCAGCACGTCACTGGCGTCGGCCTCTGGTACTATGAATACACGTCACACATCTGATCTTCGGTGCAACTTTTATTGTAGCAGTGTCCTGGAAGGAACCTGCTCAGGGTCTCTTCCGATCTCGCCTATGCCGAACTGTACGGAGGCTGGTACTCTTGCATAATCTTTTCTCATTTTCTGGACATCTGCGTTCTCAGCACAACATTTCCTCGGGAACTGGCCACATCCCAATGCCTCTGTATGAATATCAGATCACTAATCTCGACGGGGAGTAGCAACAACTCGTCAGCGTCTCTCACGAACCTCTTGTTCCATTCGCCTTTATTATCGTCCGCTTCGACGTCACGTCATGCTATCTGCAAATGTCATCGGCAACAGTCAATCCGAAGTCTCTCATATGGACTCGAAATCATGAACTCGATATCTTCCTCACTCTGTAGAAGATATCTAGCCGAACACATCCTCGGGAACTCATCCCAACCATCGGAGGAATACTCAACACTCGTCCGCTCTCGATAAACTCACAACACATCTGGGTGAGGTCCTCTATCCGAAGCTGGTCAGCTTGCTGATCTCTTATCACATGATATTCGGACGACGTCAAACTCTTCGATCGATTTATCAAAGTCCTATAATTCTCCGAAAGCTCAACACCTGAGCACCGTCTAATAATATTCGGTACATGCCACAGTACCTATGGACCAACCGTAGAAGGGCAAACCCAAGCCTCACTGATGGCACCGCTAAACTGCCGCAAACCCTAAGGTTCAAAAGCGGTTCCATGGTCATCATGTCGAGTTAGGGTTTCATTCTTCTAGAGGGTCCATCGAATTACTGGCGTGTTCCTTCGAATACTTTAAACTTGGAAAAAATGGGTTTCTGACATTCGTTCGACTTTTTAACTTCGCCTAAATGGCAATGCGAATCCCCTTCGTCCACACGCTAAATATGTTAGTTGTATGTATGCCCTAGAGGCCAGTATTGTACAGATTATGTATATTATATTGGATGCTTGGACATATATAGAGATGACTTTCTTGCTCGACATGATAGTATGCTATCTGGTTGCCATTTATCTTAACATGTACACTAGTCTCTTTATACTGTCTTATAGTTACATGTTGGTAAAGCCCTTAGGATTTGTACTTGACTACCTGGACTATGATGCAGATCATACTAGTGGGGACATGGTAGTCCATAAGTACATCCTTCAAGGTCCCTAGTCGTGGGTGTATCGAGACGGGGCATCGATATACCAGAGTAGACTAGCGTATACGCTTCTCGACCCATGTGATGGGCGATGGATGATCCCATATCCATTGGTGTTTGACATCAGAGATGGTATACGGGTGCTCAGTGGAAACTGGGTACACTGGACGGACTCGCCGAGAACTCCCAGATGGTATTATACCTCACGTCAGATGGCAGTTCTCAGGTGACACTTGTACAGGTTAGTCTGTAGACCCGAGATCGTCATGGAGTCTTGTGTGATTCCCACTGTGCTTTGATCTCCACCTTACCACGTCCATGAGGGCGTGCAAAACGGTGGTCTTTGGGCACAGTCCCGAGTCACATGGAGGCAATGAGCGATAGGAGGGGTTTCGTCTCTCCCGGTATTGGGGGTTGATGTTGCGCAGTGCTCGATTGGCCGTAACAGGGAAGTCCCTGGCCAGGGCTGATCAGAGATTTGCTGGTAAGTGTTACCAGTAGTTTCTCGACCCGTTACGAGCCTCATATCAGCACGACTTATCGGGTTATTGGGGTCTGACGTATACCACCCCTAGACTTGATATGCAACGTATCAGACGAAGAGACCGGACTGTATGGTAAGTGTTACTGGTCGGATTCGCAGGAGTGTGAGCGGGCTAGCTCGTCGATCTTCTGATCGCTCAATACCCGGGTGGCCGTTACGTTTAGCAGACCGCTTGCGGCTTGTGGGTGCTTGATATGATCATCATCTGCTATCGGCGTATTGACGAGTCTTTAGAGTCCTACACAGAGGTTTCCTGGCTCAAGCGAAACGAAATAGGAGCGCATATGAGATATGTGCAGGACCGAGAATAATGCGTGTATGTGATACCGCATTTCATTCTCACGATATATGTTTCGAATGGTTATATTCGATATGACCTAGTTATCGAATCATTGATTCGATAAATCGATACATTGGATTCTAGTCGGTTATGTGCGACATGACCGGATCATTGAATCAAATGTTGATTTAATGATTTAATGCATAATTATATATTTGATATATTGCATTACATTAACTAGTATTGGTTCACTTTAAACGGATTTTTCTCACTTGATTTGCACATTGTATATGTGATATACTATTGTGCACTTTTATGTATCATGTTTGATGATACTTGACCATATTGTTAAGTGTATGGAATTAAACCATAGTTAACTTGAGATTAGGGTTTTATTTATGCCTTTATTCATTTAATTGTTTATTCATTTATTTGGATAAAGATTTAGAGGAGAATGGTGGCATTTCTTGTTTTATGTTGAAGCTTCAAGAAGCTTTGACTTTGCTAACCATCCTTATCTTCATGCTTAACCCTAACCCTCTAAAGTGACCATGGTTTATTCTCTACACTTAACCCTAGTTTAGTTATGATAAGTATTTGATTTTCTATTTTCTTTTTATCATAACTTATCATAACTAGCTCATTTTTCTTCTTCTTCTTCAAGTGAGCAACCTTGATGCCATCAATGGCAACTTGTGATCTAGTGAGAAAAATCCAAATCTAAAGTGAACCCACCTCCTATTTCTTCACCCTCTACCTCTTGCCAAGTTGTTTTGGGTGTTTACTTCACAAGTTTCACAAGTTTGTGAAGTCGGAGCTTGAGTTTGTGCAACCTCGACGTAGATCGTCTTTGACACAAAGCCGACGACCTATTCCGCTTGATTTTCCGATGAAGCCGATGATCGAGTCGAGGATTCATGATGGACAGCGAGGGCATGACCACGTGGAGCTAAGGAGGCGGAAATCCGGATCTACAAAGGTTGTAGCATCCCAACTTTAGTTAAATAGTTAACTAGTTTTCCGTTTCGCCTAAACATCTAGTTTAAGATCCGTAGTCTAGGGTTTCTCGGCACCAAAAATTTTAAATTGGCATGTTCGATGCCTTGTGAGACCTCACTAGGGTGCCTAGAAACCTTTCACTGGTATCAGAGCCTAGCTAGAACCTTAGGCGAAGTCCTGACGGAGTTTGAAGTCCGAACGAACCCGAAAACCCATTACAAACATGCTCTTTGTACTTTTTATAAAAACGTGGATTTTTCCAGATTAAAAATTACCAAAAAATTCAGCAGGGAATTTAATGAGTTACTGTGAAACACGTGATGATAAATCCATTATTGAAGCGCGGATCCGCGGCCTCTTCCATTGCACTAGCGGCGCTTCCGCGGCCATCCTGTACATTTACATCACGTGGCTTGCACAGTAATTCATGTTTTGTAGTGCTGAGTCTTCTGGAAATTTTTAATATTTTTTCCAGAGTTGAATTTTTCTGAGTTGTTTTGGGATTTCATGGACTCGATCGGATTATCAAATTTTGTCTGTGTGTTTTTCCGGATAATTTTCAGAATATGTTAAAAAGTTCGACCGGATATAAATACCCAACTTTTCCCCTGTCGGGAAATTTCCAAGTGTTGGATTTTTCCGTAGTTTAACGACGTTCTAAGTAGTGCAAGTAACTCGATGGTCCCTCTAGAAGACAACAAACCTTAACTCGATTATGTGACCGTCTTGAACTGCCCTTTGAACCTTCGGGTTTGGGGCAGTATGGCGTGCCACATGTCAGGCGTTGGCTTGACCCTTCTACGGCTGGACCGTTGGTACTGAGGTATGAAGTGAATGTCTTTGAACCTATTTCATGTGTTGATCGGTGTCGGGAAAACTTGGGTGTTCGAATGTTCGATCGGAAAGTTTGATGTATTCTATTTATCCGGAATTGGATACAATAATTGGAATTCATAAACAGTTATGAGATAACTGGATGAATGTTATAAATCTAGCAGTTTAGTCCCATACGATATTGAAAAGAGTTTTCGATAATGAGACTAAAATGCGGGATTTGTCACGCCCCGCTTCCCAGTGTACGGCGAAGTGGACGTGACGAGGCCCGCTACGTATGTACTCAGAAGTACATACGCTAAGCGTAACTAAGCAATATAAAATAATCACAAGAGACAAATGATATTGAAATAACAGCAACTTTTATTAATATCATTCTTTGTACAATGCATGAAATGAAAATGCAACTGGAATGGAAAAGCAATGCCTAAACAGTGGCATAATAATAAAAGGAAATACTGGAAAGAACAAAGTACAATTATCTAGAGCTCTGGGTCTTCTTGGAACTGCTCCAAATCTTCACTTGTGGGCTCGGTCTCAACTTGGTCCAACGCACCTGACGACATTCAAAGAAGAAAGAAATAGAATGTCGTCAGCGAACAGGTCGCTCGGTAAGTCCCAAAGAAAAGAAGAATGAGAATGGCAGAGTAGCAGTATTTTCTAAAGTATTATGTTGTTGAATATTATGGAATATTGTTTAACGCCGTTGTTTGTAGCTTGGTACAGAAGGATGCCAGTGTATACGAGGGGGATCTCTATATGCTAGAGATCAGGGCAAATGGAGAGTACAAGGAACCGTTATGCCACGGTATAACAGCAACAGTATTCATGTTAGGTGTCTTAATCTGACCACCTCGTGCCACCTTTAACACCTTCCGTACCAATCTACCCCTTTAAACCCCGCGATGTCATATTTGTATTGTTATCTTGTAAACTTGTAATGATTGCTTGATTGACTTTGATTGACTTGATTGACTGATTGACTGATTTACTGATTGACTGACCGAAACCATGATATCAGGAAACGGTTATAACCGTAGAGTCATGTAAATGGAATACTGGAAATCATGTAAAAGGAATATCCATGGTTCGGTTCATTCAAACAGATTGTTAACTGGATCTGGAATTCATGTATTCATGTTGAGTTAGAATATAAAAGAATATAGATTGACTTGAAACATATTCAAGTTTTGTAGCTTGGTACAGAAGGATGCCAGTGTATACGAGAGGAGTCTCTATATGCCAGAGACTAAGGGCACGTATAGTACAAGGAACCGTTTATGCCACGGTACAACAGCAACTGAATATAGGTTAGGTGTCTTAATCTGACCACCTCATTCCACTTTTAACATCTTCCGTACCAATCTACCCCTTTAAACCCCGCGATGTCATATTTGTATTGTTATCTTGTAAACTTGTAATGATTGCTTGATTGACTTGATTGACTGACCGAAACCATGATATCAGGAAACGGTTGTAACCGTAGAGTCATGTAAATGGAATACTGAGAATCATGTAAAAGGAATATATCCATGGTTCGGTTCAGCCAAATTGTATAAATTGATAATTGTATTCATGGATTCATGTGTTCATTTTGAATTGGAATCTTATAGATTATAGGTTGACTTGAATCATATTCAAGTCAAATTAATCAGACTCAAACCCGAGTCAGACAATCAGAATTATGAATCGTGGTCTTATAATTGTTAGGGTCCTTAGGGTAATTTATAAACTTGAGGGGGTTTTATGTAAAAATATTTTTGTATAGTTTTCAAAATATAACTCAAGTATTTAATTATCGTCTTTAAGTACATACAACAATTTAATGATCAAGATAAATATGTATACATGTTCGAATAACATGAAATGAGTCAAGTATATTATTCGAGTAACTACCATAAACAATGCTGTAAAGAAATATTATGTACGACAAATTAATCAAGTTGAACGAATGCGAAATATAAACAGAAATATGGCTCTAAATGTTTTGCATGCGTGAGTTCCAGTTTTACCTAAATATGACTACCGGTTTGAGAGATATATATGTTTTCGTATCGTCGCGCAAAATAGATCAGAATCTATTCGGCACCGTCACATATTTTTTAAAACGCAGTTTGAGTTAATTTGTATCAGGTTTCAGGTTACGAAAATTATTAGAAAATTGTAGGTATTTCGATGTACTTATCGAAAACACCAAGATTCACATGATTTGGATTTCTGAAGCTCTAGTTATGATCATTTTAATATCAGCATTTAAAACAGAAATTCAGATTTCTGGACAGCAACTATATATTCTATTGCAAAGCCTATATCAGGTTGTTTCATGCATTCCTAAGTAATATAATATACATAAAATTATAGTTCTATCAATGGTGCATCTACACATCTAAATTTTGTCACAAACGGACATCGGGTGTTCGAGTTATGTCCAATTTAAAAACAGTGTGCGAATCGGAACAGATTCTGTACAGATCCGTCACTTAATATTGTAACGCAGTTTTCTTTATCTTATATGGGTTTTCAGTAAAACTATAAAACTAAGAAAATATATATCATTTGATGTAGATATCAAAAACACCTGAGTTTGCTCAATTTGGATATCGGTATACCAAGTTATATGTTCTAGAAGTTGACCGATAACTGCAGTTTTCTGTTTTACGATCAGTGAATAAATACGATGTAATTCCTAAACCGTTATGCGGATCGATCTAAAATTTTTACAGCGTGTATAAAATAATATATTCTATCATATGTAAATTTCCTGAAATTTTCAGAGTAAAAAAATTAATTTATAAAAATTATTTTAAAACTAAAGGTATTGATATGTATACTAAAATCGGCAAAAAGATTAACTAGAATTTTCACGCAAGCTTCATCTTTTCTTTTAATAACCAAACCGATTCCATGAGATATCGTAAATATATTGTGGCATGAAATCTATGTTCTCACTACTCATAATAAACATTTATAGTCATGAACAAAGAATTGAAAACACTTTAATTTGAACAATAGGTAATAAGATATTATTAAACCATATATAACCATATGTATCTAGACTTATATATATGTATATGTTTATGTTTATTTTTCTCTTAAGGATTACGATATGGATAAAAACGGGTTCACGAGATATGAAAAGAGAAGAATAAAGAGATGGAGGGAGGGAGAGAGAAGGGACTTACATACACAAGCCGGTATTGTCACCGGGCTTGTCTATCCGCCGATAGCCTCGCGTTACTAGCGAGACCTTCTTGAAGACTTCTTCATGTTTTTCTTCTTGGACTCTAGGTGAAGAGGAAGAAGTGAGAGATAGAAAAATGTGAGGAAGGAAAAGATAGAGGAGGACAATAAAGATGGTGTAATGGTGAATTATGTATAATAATATATGCATTCAACATGAGAATTAAAAGAGAAATGAAAGGTCACCATTCATTTTGGAAATGAAAGGTCTCATTTGTAGGTTATGAGAAAAATAAAAATGATAAAAAATAATTGCAAGAATGGGGATTTGAATATGTGACTTATGGAATAACAATGCAAGGACTTAACCAATGAGCTATAAGCTTGTTCATGCACATATTTAATTAGAATTAAATATATGATGTTGCTTAAAAAGAAAATGGGCTTTTTAGATGGGCTGTAGAGAATAAAAATAATGGATTTGGGTTAAATATTTATGAAAGGAAAAATAAGAATGAGAAGTTAAAAACTTAAATGTAAGAAAAAGAAATTGTACCTAGAAAAAAAAATACATAATAGATTGAGGAATAAAATAATAATAAATTTAATAGAAGAAGGAAAATACCAAGTACAAATAAATACGGTATATTATTGAAGAGGGATAATACAAATGTATAAAGATTTTGGGGTCATTACAGGATTTATAACTGTTAGGCATGTGATGTCTAAAGTAGTTGCGGATTCCAATTGTTGTAGTTTTACACTTTCTTTTCTGTGACCGTAAGTGTAGTATGTTCATATCGCCGGTTTCGTTGCTATACGTCAACGACAATTGGGGTATGCATACTTACTTACGTTGATGACATGTGATGTTATGTGTTGCTGGATATGTTATATTGGATCGTCGTGTTCGAATAGCCGGGGGTTTTTATGTGAGATGAGTGTTTTTCATTTTCATTCATGTAAAAACTTGTATGTAATATTCTTTTATTTGGGGCACTTCCAGGTAGCGGAAGCTGTCACCCTTTGTATATTATTTACTTTTCCGCATTAGGATAGACCCAAGGAGGGGAGCACAAGTAACCGGGTTCTGGGGTCCAGTGGGAGACCAACTCGAGGAGTCGAGTCCGGGTCTCCTAACCCTAGAATTGGCAGAGTTGCTTGCCGCTCTCGTAGGGGTCTAGGGGTGTGGGATTGGCTATTCATCACGACCGTGGAATCCGTGTTTTATACTGGCTCGTATTGAAAACACGGACGTCCTAGTATATCCAATATTTCATATGTTTATTCTGCTGCGATATCTGTGTTGTGATTCTGTGATGGATATAGTATATAGTATATATGATATATTATATAGACGTTACTTATGTTTTTTACCCGCGCTAGCCCTGCCCTGCTCTGTCGTTAGTTACCTAACCTAACGGTGCACGAGGGGACATCGAGGCGAATGCGGATGGCATAAGTGTACGTCATATCTATCTGTGATGTTTAGGTATTTAAATGATGGGACTTCATTAATGTGATTAATGAAAGATAAGAAACCTAAGATGTTGTAGAATCAGATTTTAAAATAAAACAGGTAGCTACAGTTCTTACTTTGCACAGCGGTATATATGATATACCCCGCACCTTATTCGATGAGGAAAGGACCGAGATCCCTTCACCGGGAGTGACTTCTTTAGCAATAACTGGCAGATGCTACACACTCGGTTTGCTTTTGACTGCTTTTGCGTTTTTGCTTTGCACAGCGATATATATGATATATCCCGCACCTCATTCGACGAGGAAAGGACCGAGATCCCTTCACCGGGAGTGACTCCTTTAGCAAAACTAGAAAAGCCTCAAAATCACTCCATTTCAAAACATCATTTGATTCTACAACGATATCAAGTTCATTACGCTCATGGTTTTTAGGAAAAACCTGCGTAGCCCTCCGTCATTTCAGATAAGTACTAGTTAGTATTCGTGCTACGTTTGTTGACTATGTTAAGGCGTAGTGTGCGGTAGCTAATTAGTGCTTATTTGTATAAGCATATGATGCGATTGGATTAGGGTAGTCGTGCGACTTTGTTGACTATGTTAAGGGTCGTGCGGGTGGGTTTAATTCAATCGGGAAATGACGGGTTGAACTTGACTAGCACTTATGATTTGTTGACTATGTTAAGGTCATATAGCTGATAGGGGCAAAAGATTATCGGGAATTTCAAGTGTTGAAATTTGCAATGAGATTGCATACCTTCTATGAGATAGTTGGATCCCGATACCCACTGCGAGTAAGAGTTACTTCTGGGAGAGTTTTATACATTACAATTAGCCGATCAAGTAGGTGTCTAGAAAGGTGTTAACGAGGTTACGCCTCTGGGAAAATGAGATTTACAGTAATTAGGTTCGTGCGAAAGCACGGGGGACCTCCCTCAAAGTACCGACACTGGCCTGGCTGAAAGATTGGCGAACTTGTAGTGTGTAATTAATACCGGCTAGTCTTTCCTTTTAGGGTTTGGAGGAAGATTTGATAAAAAGAAGTGGGAGCCATCCTGATTAGATAAGATAATAACCAATCTGATCTTGCACGAGCTTACGCTAAAGTGTTTTCTTCTCTCTCTCTCCAGGTAGCGACCATTTCATGCCTTAATAAAGATAATAAAATGGATGTATTGACCGAACCTGCATGTTATACTGTGCTGGGGAACGTTGGTTCCGTTCTTTCCTATAAGAGTTATAGGAATGAACAGGATATAGGGGAATACCAGGATTCCCATGCCACCCGAATGAAGAAAGTACATGTTGATGCATTTTCTTCGGGTGTGTTCGTTACTGAGAACTGTTTCTCCATTTGCTCTACGTCCTGGGTATTGGATACCGGGTCAGGATCCCATATATGTAATCAGTTACATGGGCTTAGGAAAGGTAGAGAACTTGGAGAAGGTGATAAAGACATTAGAGTTGGAAATGGTGCAATTGTTGCAGCTAAGACTGTCGGGGAATATCACCTTGTATTACCAAGTGGTAATACATTGGTTCTGAACGAATGCTATTACATGCCGAACCTGATATGCAACATTATATCGGTTTCTTTGCTAAGTAAAGAAGGATATAATTTTGTATTACAGGACAATGTTATGAACATTTTCCATAACCAAAAGTTGGTTGGATCAGGCACGTTATGCAATGGCATTTATGTTCTAAATCAATTAACAGTTCTAAACATAACAAACACACACAAGAGGAAGAGTCCTGAACTCAACGAATCCTTCTTGTGGCATTGTAGACTGGGTCACATCAATGTGACACGACTGGCTAAGTTGCATAAAGATGGATATTTGAAACCTTTCGAATTTTCATCTTATGACACTTGCCAGTCATGTCTCAAAGGCAAGATGACCAAGACTCCGTTTACGGGACACGGAGAAAGAGTTACCGAACTCTTAGGACTGATACATAGTGATGTATGTGGTCCCATGTCTACACATGCCAGGGATGGTTCTTCGTACTTCATTACATTCACTGACGATCTCTCTAGATTCGGATATGTGTTCCTAATGAAACACAAATCAGAAGCTTTTGAGAAATTTAGAGAATATAAACAAGAAGTCGAGAACCAAACCGGAAAAAGTATTAAAATCCTTCGATCTGATCGAGGAGGTGAATACTTGAGCAATGAATTCCTGGACTTCCTAAAAGAGAATGGGATTCTCTCTCAGCTGACTCCTCCATATACACCACAGCACAACGGTGTATCTGAACGGAGGAACCGCACCCTATTAGATATGGTGCGCTCTATGATGAGCACAGCTGAGTTACCTATTTCCTTCTGGGGATATGCGCTGGAGACAGCAGCATACCTATTGAATCAAGTTCCATCTAAATCTGTACCTACCACACCATATGAGATATGGAGTGGGAAGAGACCATATTTTAAACGAGTTAAAATATGGGGTTGTCCGGCTTATGTCAAAAGACAAAATCCAGACAAACTCGAGGCACGGTCAGTTCTTTGCAAGTTTGTGGGATATCCTAAGAATTCCCAAGGATATTTATTCTACCATGCTGAAGAACAAAAAGTGTTTGTTTCTCAATATGCCACCTTTTTAGAAAAGGAATTTCTTGAAAAAGAAATTAGTGGCAAAGTGGTAGAGCTGGAAGAGGTTCCAGATACACAAACAGTAACTGAAGATTTAATGGAACCAGAAGATTCAGTAGCTCCCAATGAACCTCAGCCTCTCCGCCGATCTAGTAGGGTTCCTCGCCAACCTGAGAGATACTACGGTTTTCTCATGGACGGTGGGAGCGAGGATTGCATCATGGAGGATGATGACCCAACTAGCTTCGAGCAGGCCATCACGAGTAGGGACTCAGTGAAATGGCTGGATGCTATGCGGTCCGAGATGGAATCCATGTACACCAACAAAGTATGGACTTTGGAAGTTGCTCCTGAAGGGGTAAAACCCATTGGGAGCAAGTGGATCTTCAAGAAGAAACTTGGTGTAGATGGGAAAGTGGAGACTTTCAAAGCTAGACTTGTAGCAAAGGGTTTTCGTCAAAGACCAGGTGTGGACTATGACGAGACCTTTTCTCCAGTGGCTATGCTTAAATCCATCCGAATCATGCTTGCCATTGCTGCCTTTCATGACTACGAAATCTGGCAAATGGATGTTAAGACCGCCTTTCTAAATGGTGATTTAGAAGAGTGCGTGTACATGACTCAGCCAGAGGGCTTCGTAGACAGTGGGAGCAACGGGAAGGTGTGCAAGCTGCTTAAATCCATTTATGGATTAAAGCAAGCATCGCGGAGTTGGAACATCTGCTTTGACGTCGTTATCAAAGAGTTTGATTTCGTCAAAAATCCAGATGAACCTTGTATCTACAAGAAGGTGGCAGAGAGTAAGGTTGTCTTCCTCGTATTGTACGTGGACGACATACTCTTGATAGGAAATGATATTCCTATGCTGCAATCGGTCAAGCTCTTCTTATCACAAAGATTCTCAATGAAAGATCTTGGTGATGCCTCCTGCATATTGGGAATCAGGATCTATAGAGATAGATCCAAACGGATTTTGGGATTGTCCCAATCCAGGTACATTGACACCATACTAAAGAGGTTTAGTATGGAAGAGTCCAAGCGTGGGAACATGCCCACGATCTCTGGAGTCACTCTCTCCAAAGAGATGTCTCCCAAGACTGATTTGGAGAGAGCTCGCATGCAAGGGATACCCTATGCTTCGGCAGTAGGCTCTATCATGTATGCGATGCTATGTACCAGACCCGATGTAGCATACTCACTAAGTGTAGTGAGCAGGTATCAAGCTGATCCTGGAGAGAGTCACTGGACAGCTGTGAAGAGCATTCTCAAGTACTTACGAAGGACTAGAGATATGTTCTTGGTGTATGGTAACGGAGAACTCCAAGTGGAGTCCTTTACCGATTCGAGCTTCCAGAGTGATAAGGACGACTCTAAGTCGCAATCGGGCTTTGTCTTTACCCTTTACGGAGGGGCGGTTAGCTGGAAGAGTTCCAAGCAGGAAACCGTGGCAGACTCGATGATGGAGGCTGAATACATCGCTGCCAACGATGCTGCTAAAGAAGCTGTTTGGATCAAGAAGTTCATTACTGAACTTGGTGTGGTTCCATCAATTGAGCATCCAATACCTTTGTATTGCGATAACAATGGAGCGGTGGCTTTGGCCAAGGAACCCAGGTCCCATCAGCGGTCCAGGCATATTCTGAGGCGGTATCACCTGATCCGGGAGATAGTTGATCGCCGGGAGATCGAGGTCAGGAGAGTTGACACGAAGAACAACACGGCGGATCCACTCACGAAGGCCATTCCCCAGATACAGTTTGAGAGACTCTTCGGGATGCTCGGTATGAGATACTACAGCAGCTGGCCCTAGTGCAAGTGGGAGATTGTTAGTTGTATGTATGCCCTAGAGGCCAGTATTGTACAGATTATGTATATTATATTGGATGCTTGGACATATATAGAGATGACTTTCTTGCTCGACATGATAGTATGCTATCTGGTTGCCATTTATCTTAACATGTACACTAGTCTCTTTATACTGTCTTATAGTTACATGTTGGTAAAGCCCTTAGGATTTGTACTTGACTACCTGGACTATGATGCAGATCATACTAGTGGGGACATGGTAGTCCATAAGTACATCCTTCAAGGTCCCTAGTCGTGGGTGTATCGAGACGGGGCATCGATATACCAGAGTAGACTAGCGTATACGCTTCTCGACCCATGTGATGGGCGATGGATGATCCCATATCCATTGGTGTTTGACATCAGAGATGGTATACGGGTGCTCAATGGAAACTGGGTACACTGGACGGACTCGCCGAGAACTCCCAGATGGTATTATACCTCACGTCAGATGGCAGTTCTCAGGTGACACTTGTACAGGTTAGTCTGTAGACCCGAGATCGTCATGGAGTCTTGCGTGATTCCCACTGTGCTTTGATCTCCACCTTACCACGTCCATGAGGGCGTGCAAAACGGTGGTCTTTGGGCACAGTCCCGAGTCACATAGAGGCAATGAGCGATAGGAGGGGTTTCGTCTCTCCCGGTATTGGGGGTTGATGTTGCGCAGTGCTCGATTGGCCGTAACAGGGAAGTCCCTGGCCAGGGCTGATCAGAGATTTGCTGGTAAGTGTTACCAGTAGTTTCTCGACCCGTTACGAGCCTCATATCAGCACGACTTATCGGGTTATTGGGGTCTGACGTATACCACCCTTAGACTTGATATACGACGTATCAGACGAAGAGACCGGACTGTATGGTAAGTGTTACTGGTCGGATTCGCAGGAGTGTGAGCGGGCTAGCTCGTCGATCTTCTGATCGCTCAATACCCGGGTGGCCGTTACGTTTAGCAGACCGCTTGCGGCTTGTGGGTACTTGATATGATCATCATCTGCTACCGGCGTATTGACGAGTCTTTAGAGTCCTACACAGAGGTTTCCTGGCTCAAGCGAAACGAAATAGGAGCGCATATGAGATATGTGCAGGACCGAGAATAATGCGTGTATGTGATACCGCATTTCATTCTCGCGATATATGTTTCGAATGGTTATATTCGATATGACCTAGTTATCGAATCATTGATTCGATAAATCGATACATTGGATTCTAGTCGGTTATGTGCGACATGACCGGATCATTGAATCAAATGTTGATTTAATGATTTAATGCATAATTATATATTTGATATATTGCATTACATTAACTAGTATTGGTTCACTTTAAACGGATTTTTCTCACTTGATTTGCACATTGTATATGTGATATACTATTGTGCACTTTTATGTATCATGTTTGATGATACTTGACCATATTGTTAAGTGTATGGAATTAAACCATAGTTAACTTGAGATTAGGGTTTTATTTATGCCTTTATTCATTTAATTGTTTATTCATTTATTTGGATAAAGATTTAGAGGAGAATGGTGGCATTTCTTGTTTTATGTTGAAGCTTCAAGAAGCTTTGACTTTGCTAACCATCCTTATCTTCATGCTTAACCCTAACCCTCTAAAGTGACCATGGTTTATTCTCTACACTTAACCCTAGTTTAGTTATGATAAGTATTTGATTTTCTATTTTCTTTTTATCATAACTTATTATAACTAGCTCATTTTTCTTCTTCTTCTTCAAGTGAGCAACCTTGATGCCATCAATGGCAACTTGTGATCTAGTGAGCAAAATCCAAATCTAAAGTGAACCCACCTCCTATTTCTTCACCCTCTACCTCTTGCCAAGTTGTTTTGGGTGTTTACTTCACAAGTTTCACAAGTTTGTGAAGTCGGAGCTTGAGTTTGTGCAACCTCGACGTAGATCGTCTTTGACACAAAGCCGACGACCTATTCCGCTTGCTTTTCCGATGAAGCCGATGATCGAGTCGAGGATTCATGATGGACAGCGAGGGCATGACCACGTGGAGCTAAGGAGGCGGAAATCCGGATCTACAAAGGTTGTAGCATCCCAACTTTAGTTAAATAGTTAACTAGTTTTCCGTTTCGCCTAAACATCTAGTTTAAGATCCGTAGTCTAGGGTTTCTCGGCACCAAAATTTTTAAATTGGCATGTTCGATGCCTTGTGAGACCTCACTAGGGTGCCTAGGAACCTTTCAAAATAATACCTCAATCCTCCAGGAAAGGCGATACATCAACGGACATCTCGGGATCGGTCGACTCTAGATCTGAGTAAGACTCTCCACACTGGAAATCTTCAACTCAACTAGGCCTGCGTTGGCGCATCAACCTGACGAATCATCCTCGTTTCTCAACTCGGGATAAACTAGCTATCATCTGTCATATCTCTGCCTGAAAGCTCCAGCGATCTCAGCTCGTAAGCTCTGAAAGCGATATCCTATCCATCTCAGCAACAGCTGGGTCATATGTCTGCACGGTAGACAACATCACAATCTCTGAGGTAGGCTGTACATCAACAGTCCTCTCGCAACTGGCAGCTCTAACAATGGCCCGATCATCTGGTGTAAAACTAAACACTCGCCCCAATAAGAGGTCACAACACAAACACTATATCGAGACGTTCCTATGTCACCAGAAAATACAATGGTCAGCCCTCGTACCAGACGAGCTCTCCCTGACCGCAACATTTGCAGCAGCTCAAACTGCGCTTAAACAAGGTAACAGGAACCTCAAGCGTGTCTCGATGAAAACAGATCAAGGGTATGAAAGGAAACAACAGACCCAGAATGGATACATGATCATAAAGAGGAAAAGAATCAATGAGAGTATGATTATGGAAACGAATATAATCAAGGATCCAAATGGATGTAAACCCATGGGTACGAAGAGAATCACAGATCTCAAAATATGTACATCCTAAGGTTTCTTAATTGGAGTATCGTATCGTAAATATGCCGTGGAACATACGTACGGTACGTCACTCTACTCAAGCTATCTACTCCATCAATCATGGTCAGCCTATGAAACGAAAGTTCGGGTCTAATACCCCACATTCAAGTCTAAGTTCCGTAAGGTCAAGCCTAGGTTCCGAAATACATACCCGCCCTAGACTCCGCATAGTCAAACATAGACTCGAACAAATGTTAAACCTAGCGCTCTGATTCCAACTTTGTCACGACCCGAAAATTAGCTCGTGACCGGCACTCGAATCACGTAACGTCTAAAGGCGTAACGTAATTCAAGTAAGCCGAAACCCAGAAATCTAAACCTTTTTAAGAAAATAAAAGAGGTGAAGTTTTGAAATAAAGGTAGGGTGAAATCAATGTTTTCTAAATGCATAAGTAGTAGAACATGAAAAATGCAAGGGGAATTTACTAGTTGAAAAACATTTTTTGTCTTTTAAAAATTTGGGCAGCACTTCTTTTGTATTTTTTGATCCAAAACCACAATACATGTTAATAATAAAAGGCATCCCCAAGAGGGAGCTAGCACTTCGCCAAACGGCGGATCCACAACCACGCAAAGCATAAATATAAGTATACGACGCCCAACGGCGAAGTTCACCACAAAAGATAACAAAGTAAGCAAGACATCAACACCACAAGTAGCAGAATACACCTCGCTCTAAGTATCACAACTGCAAGTCTCACTAAGTCTTAATACTTATACAAATACCGGTTTGATTGATGGAGTTGACTAGATATAATATGAATAGTAAATACAAGAGTGGGCACGATACAAATGTCCCACCTACCAAAGAAATCACCCGAAAGCAACTGCGTGCCCACTATGCCGTTACTGATCCAAGCGGTCAACCTAAAAGAATTGTAGCACAACGGGGATGAGTTGCCAAATCGTGAGTAGAAAAATATCAACAAGTAGAAATCAAATAAAATAACGACTTCTTAGGTCAACTATATCATAAAGGTAATACTATGATATCTAGGGTGACCGTATTTGTATATGTGTCAACAATGTAAGTAAATGCCTATCAGCATGTAGATGACATCCAATAATATAATCAAAGCCTGTATGCATGTGGATCTCGTCCACCCATATAATCAATGTATGTATGCATGTGGATCTCGTCCACGTGTCAACCACTGACACAACATCATCATGCATGAAAATATCATAAAAGCATATGCATGAAAGTATGAGGATATAAAACAACGTGTGTCCCTCGCGACACATCAAAATCATGATACCTGAGTGTCCAGCATCGACACTCGGAACATCCTGAAACCCGTGTCCAGCATCGACACGTAAATCCTCATATCTCGGGTTCCGTCACTCCGGATCGGCCCTCGGCTCCGTCAGTCCGAATCGGTCTATATCCTCTCTCGACTTCGGTCGGTATCCTCCGGATATCCGCCGAGCCCAAATACTATCACCGGTAGGTAGTAGTCCCTCTGCCAGGCTCACTGTCTACTGCACAGCAATCCGTTCTCGCTGTGGGGTACCATACCGGGTCTACCATGTACCCGCAATCGACCTTATCCAGCTCCTCGAATCGGGTGTAGGGATACTAGGCACTGTCACAAGGTTCTACAAGGCACCAACTATGCTCGATTCTAAAAAATTAGACATGCCGAACAACCCTAACCAAGATCGTATACTAGAGATTATGCGAAAACTAATAGCAAGTAAACAACTTTACTTCTAAGGGTTAGGGATTACAACCTTTGTAGATCCGGTCCTTCACTTCTAAAGCTCCGTGTTGACGTCACTTCGCTGCGATCATCGAGATCCCGGACTCTTGTGACGGTTTCCTCGGAGAAATGAACGGGCTAGCTCGTTGACTTCGAGGCCGAAGATGATCTACGTTGAAGAGACTCAAACTCAAGCTCCATCTTCACTAGGTCATGAACTTTGTGAAGAGAACACCCTAAACTAAATGGCAAGTAGTAGAGGATGATGAAATAGGAAGTGGGTTCACTTTGGATTTGGATTTCTCACTCTATTTCTTCACTTGATTAAAATCTAGTAAGCTTTTCTTCTTCTTAAAGAAGAAGAAGAAGAAAGAAAAGAATAAGAAAATGAATTATACACACACTCAAGTTTGCTTGTATCATCAATCATGATACAAACTAATGCATAAACATATATCATATATACAACTTGTGCACATAAAGTGAGAAAGTCAATCTTAAGTGAATAAATACTAGTTAATGTAAAGTAATATATCAAATATATAATTATACATTAAATCATTAAATCAACACTTGATTTAATGATCCGGTCATATCTCATATAACCGACTAATATCTAGTGTATCAATATATCGAATCAACACTCGATTCGGTAACCTGACTATATCTCATATAACTGACCGATGATACAAATCGCGAGAATAAAATACAGTATCACATAATGGTATTATTCTCGGTCCCGCACATATCTCATATGCGCTCCTATTTCGTTTCGCTTGAGCCAGAAAACCTCTGTGCAGGACTCTAAAGACTCGTCAACACGCCGGCAGTAGGTGGTGATCATATCAATCACCCACAAGCAGCAAGCGGTCTGCTAAACGTAACGGCCACCCAGGTATTGAGCGATCAGAAGATCAACGAGCAAGCCTGCTCACACTCCTGCGAATCCAATCAGTAACACTTACCGCACAGTCCGGTCTGTTCGTCTGATATGTCGCATATCTCGCCTAGGGGTGGTAAACGTTAGACCGTTGCAGCTTGATAAGTCATGCCGATGTAAGGTCCATAACAAGTGTGAAACTACTGATAACTCTTACCAGTAAATCACTGCAACCCTGGCCAGGGATTTCCAGTTATGGCCAGTCGAGCATAGCGCAACATCAACCCCCAATACCGGGAGAGACGAATCCCCTCCTATCGCTCATTGCCTCCATGTGAATCGGGACTGTACCCAAAAACCACCTGTTTGCATGACTCAGTAGAGCCGTGGTAGGGTGGAAATCAAAGAACAGTGGGAGACACACAAGACTCTATGACGATCTTAGGTCAACAGACTAAGCTGTACCAGTGTCACTAGAGAACTGCCATCTGACGTGAGGTATAATACCATCTGGGAGTTCTCGGCGAGTCCGTTCAGTGTACCCAGTCTCCACTGAGCACCCGTATACCGTCTCTGATGTCAAACACCAATGGATATGGGATCATCCATCGCCCATCACATGGGTCGAGAAGATATACGCTAGTTTACTCTGGAATATCGATGCCCCGTCTCAATATTCCCACGACTAGGAACATTGAAGGATGTACTCATGGACTACGCAGGCCCCACTAGTATGATCTGCATCATAGTCCTGCAAGTCGAGTACATATCCTAAGGGCTTTATCAACATGTAATAGAGAGAGAGCAAGTATACATGTTAAGATAAAGAGCAACCAGATAGCGTACTATCATGTCGAGCAAGAAAGTCCTACCTATATATGTCCCAGCATCCACTACAATATACATCTCATGTACAGTAATGGCCTCTAGGGCATACATATAACTAACAATCTCCCACTTGCACTAGGGCCATCTGTAGCAGTGGTTGCAATATCTTATACTCAACCATCCCATATAAGTCTCTCTCTGGGAAAAGGCCTTTGTGAGTGGATTCTTCGTGTTGTCCTCTGAGTCTACTCTCCTAACCTCGATCACCCTGGAAATCAACTATCTCCATGATCAGATGATACTGTCTTGGAATATGTCTGGGTCACTGATGGGACCGTGGTTCCTGGGTCAAAACCACACTTCCATTGTCATACAATGGTAGGAACCTAGTTCATCTCATGAACTAATATACACCCAAACTTTCTCTTTGGTAGTATTTTTTATAGCGATGTCAACAGCCTTTATCGTCTAGTATGCCACGGTATCTAGCTTGGAACTCTTCCAACATACCATCCCTCCACTGAGGGTAAATACAATGCCTGTGACTGACATTCAGTCAACCTTACCACCCTGGAAGCTGTCCAGTGATTCTCCCCAGGATCGATTGATACCATCTCACTACACCTAGTGAGAATACTAATATCCATTTAGATCTATCTCATAGATCCAAAACCCAGGATTTAGGAGGTATCACCTTTATCCTATTTGGAGAATCCTTGTGATAAGAGGAGATTGACCGTGCGTAGCATAGGAAACCCTTTTCCTATCAAGAGTATGTTGTCCACGTACAATACGAGGATGACCACCTTACTCTCTACTATCTTTTTGTATGTACAAGGTTCATCTACTATTTTGATGAAGTCAAACTCTTTGACTACTATATCAAAACAGATTTTCCAATTCCGCGATGCCTGCTTTATCCCATAAAACATCTTGCACATGTTTCCGCTGCTCCCACTGTCTAAGAAACCCTCTGGCTGTGTACTTATAGACGCTCTCTTCTAAATCATTATTTAGAAAAGTAGTCATGACACCCAACCACCAGATATCGTAGACATGGTATGTAGCAATGGCAAGTAGGATCCGGATGGACTTAAGCACAGCTACTGGAAAAGGTTCCATCATTATCCACGCCTGGTCGATGACGAGAGCCTTTAACAAGTCTAGCTTTGAAAGTCTCAACCTTTCCATCTACACCAAGTAATCTTCTCAAGATATACTTGCTCCTGATGGGGATTTAACCCTTCAGATATAGCATCCAAAGTCCATACTTTGTTGGTGTACATGGATTCCATCTCTGATCGCTAAGCATCCAGCCATTCTTACAGAGTCCTCACTCTCGATGGCCTGCTCGAAACTAGTTGGGTTATCATCTCATGATGCAATCCTCGCTCCCACTGTCATCGAGAAATTGAAGTATCTCTCAGGCGGATGAGGAACCCTGCTAGATCGGCGGAGAGGCTGAGGTTCGTCGGGGACTATTGAATCCTTTGGTTCTGTCAAATCATCAGCTGTAGTTTGTATAGCTGGAAATCCTTCCAGTTCTACAGAACTGACCTTGCCTCGATCTTGTCCGGATTTTGCTTTTGACATAGGCCGGACAATCCCAAATCTTAACTTGCTTAAGAGATGGGCTCTTACCATACCATATCTCATATGGAGTGGTAGGCACTGATTTGATTCGAACCCAATTCAATAGGTATGCAGCTTCTCAAGTGCATAACCCCCAAAAGGAAACAGGTAACTCAATAATACTCATCATAGAGCACATCATATCTAATATGGTGCGTTTGCTCCACCCCGATACACCGTTGTGCTGTGGTGTATCGGAGGAGTAATGCTGAGAGAGAATCTCATTCTCCTTTAGAATAGTCCAGGATCTCTATGCCTAAGTATTCTCCTCCCTGATCTCATCAAAGGACATAATACTTATACATGTATTGGTTCTCTACTTCTTTCTTATATTCTTTGAAGTTCTCAAAAGCTTTAGACATGTGTTTCAACAGGAACATGCGTCCGATTCTTGAGAGATCATCAGTGAATGTAAGGAAGTATAAAGAATCAGTCCTGGCATTTGTAGACTGGGGACCTGCATACATTACCATGTATCAGTCCCAAGAGTTCACAAACTCTTTCTCTGTTTCCAGTAAACGGAGCTATGGTCTTCTTATCTTTGTGACATGACTGGCAAGTTTCACAAAATATAAATTTAAACTGATTTAAATATGCATTTAAATGTAACTTCAGCTAGTCGGGTCACATTGATATGACCTAGTCTACAATACCTCAAGAAGGAATCGTTCATTTCTGAACTCTTCCTCTTGTGCGTGTTCTGTACGTTAAGAACTGTGGTTTGATTTAGAACGTCTATGCTTTTAGATAACGTGCCTGAACCGATCAACTCTTGATATAGGAAATGTTCAAAACATTATCCAACAATACAAAATTATATCCTTCTTTAATAAAAAGAGGCTGATATGATGTTGTATATCAGGTTCGGTATCTAATAACATTCGTTCAGAATCAATGTATTCTAGTAATACAGGGTGATAACTGCGAACACTTTGGCTGCAACAATTATACTGTTTCCAACTCTTGAAATTTATCACCCGTTCTCAGTTCTCTACCTACCTATAGCCCATGTAACAGATTACATATTTGGGATCCTGATCCGGTATTTCATACCCAGGACGTAAATGATACTGAGAAACAGTTCTTTGTAATAAACACACCCGAAGAAGATGCATCATCATGCACTTTCTTCGTTTGGGCGGCATGGGAATCCAGGTATTCCCCTATTTCCTGCTCGGTCTTATAACAATTATAAGTTGGAGCGGGACCAACGTTCCCCAAGCACAGTATAACAACCGGGTTCAGTCAATACATCCATATTATTATCTTGATTAAGGCGTGACATGGTCGCTACCTGGAGAGAGAGAGAAGAAAACACTCTGTGTGCGCTCTTGCAACATTAGATTGGTTATATATTTTATCTAATCAAGATGGCTCCCACTGTTTTTATCAAATCTTCCTTCAAACCCTAAAAGGAAAGACTAGCCGGGATTAATTACACTCTACAAGTTCGCCAATCTTTCAGCCAGGCCAGTGCCGGTACTTTGAGGGAGGTTCCTCGTGCTTCCGCACAGACCTAATTAAAATAAACCTCATTTTCCCAGGGGCGTAACCCCGTTGACACCTTTCTTGACACCTACTTGATCGGCTAATTGCAAAGTGCAAAACTCTCCCAGGAGTAACAATTACTCGGAGTGGGTATCAGGATCCAACTATCATATAGAAGGTATGCAATCTCATTGCAAATTTCAACACTTGAAACTCCCGATAATGGTGTTTACCCCTAGTACTTATGACCTTAACTATGGTCAACAAATCATAAGTACTAGTCAAGTTTGACCCGTCATTTCGTGATCAATTAGACCCACCCACATGACCCTTAACTAAGGTCAACAAAATCACTTGACTGTCCTAACTAATCGCATCATATGCAGTGTAGGAAGACATCACTTAGCTACCGTACACTGTGCATTAACTAAGGTCAACAAACACAGCATGAATACTAAGTACTCTACTTCCTAAAATAACGGAGGGTTGCGTATGGTTTTTAAGAAAACCTTTAACGCTTTGAACTTGATCTCGTTGTGGAATCAAATGGTTTAAAATGGAGTGTTTTTTAGGCTTTTGCTAGTTTCGCTAAAGAGGTCACTCCCGGTAAAGGGATCTCGGCTCTTTCCTCGTCGAATGAGGTGCAGGATATTCACAATACCATTATGCACAGCAAGAACTAGAAAAGCAGTCAAAAGAAAAACCGAAGGTTGTAGCATCTGCTAGTTATTGCTAAAGAGGTCACTCCCGGTGAAGGGATCTCGGCTCTTTCCTTATCGAATAAGGTGCTGGATGTTCTACAAGGAACACCGCTATGCAAAGCAACAACTAGAGCTACCTAATTTTTGAAATTCGATTCCACAACATCTTTTAGGTTTATTTTCTTTCATTAATCTCATTAATGAATGTCCCATCATTTAAGTCCACCTAAACATCACAGATAAATACAACGTACACTTATGCCATCCGCATTCGCCTCGATGTCCCGTCTGCACCGTTAGGTTAGGTAACTAACGGCAGAGCGGGCCAGGGCTAGCGCGGGTGTAAAACATAAGCAACGTCTATATAATATATCATATATACTATATACAATATACAATAGCTATCTGAACATATCACATGATCACATCACAGATAACGCAGCAGAAAACAACATATGAAATATTGGATATACTAGGACGTCCGTATTTTATTTTGAGCCTGTATAAAACACGGATTCCACGGTCGTGATGAATAGCCAATCCTACACCCCTAGACCCCTACGAGAGCGGCAAGCAACCCTACTAATTCTAGAGTTAGGAGACCCGGACTCGACTCCTCGAGATGGTCTCCCACTGGACCATAGAACCCGGTTACTTGTGCTCCCCGCCTTGGGTCTATCCTAATGTGGAAAAGTAAATAATATACAATGGTGACATCATCCTCAGCCCGGAAGTGCCCCAATAAAAGAATATTACATACAATGAATTTTACATGAATGAAAATGAAAAACTCTCATCTCACATAAAAAAAAACCCCGGCTATTCAAACACGACGTTCCAATATAATATATCCAGCAACACATAACATCACATGTCATCAACGTAAGTAAATATGTGTATCCCAATTTTCGTTGATGTATAGCAACGAAACCGGCGATACACCACATATTACACTTACGGTCGCAGAACAGAAAGTGTAAAACTACAACAGTTGGAATCCGCAACCTCCTTAGACATCGCATGCCTAACCAAATGAATTTCTTAGACATCGCATGCCTAACAATTATAAACCCTGCATTTTAGTCTCATTATCGAAAACACTTTTCAATATCTAGTCGGGCAATTCAACAAGATTCCCGACATCCTGATCGAATGCTCGTCGCAAACTTTAGTAGATGGCCGTACCCCGGATGCCGTCGACGAAGTGCACTAAGGCGGAACACCGCTGCCGCAAGCACCCGAACGGATGCTTTTGGAGACTGGGTTCTCCTACAGTCACTTGGTCGGGGCTATGGGGCGTGGCTGTCTATTAAGTTTACCCGGCGAGTATCCGCGTACTCTACGTGATTGCGACGGACTTTTGATCACATCAAAATCCCATGGCAACCGATCAAATGAGACTAAACTGCTATGTTTATAACATTCAAATTAGTTATCTCATAACTACTTGTGGATTCCAAATATTGTATCACATTCCAGATAAATAGACAATGTTAAACTTTCCGATCGAATAATCAAACACCCAAGTTTTCCCAAATTGTTCTCAACACTTGAAATTAGTTTAAAAACATCCATCACATGCCACAGTACCAATGGTCCAGCCGTAGAAGGGTCAAGCCAACGCCTTATATGTGGCAACGCCGTACTGCCCTAAACCCTAAGGTTCAAAAGGCAGTTCAAGACGGTCACATAATCGAGTTAAGGTTTGTTGTCTTCTAAAGGGTCCATTGCGTAACTTGCACGATTTAGGCGTTCTTAAACTACGGAAAAATCCAACACTTGGAAATTTTCCGGCAGGGGAAAAAGTGAGTTATTGATATCCGTTCGAACTTTTTAACACTTTCTAAATTATCCGGAAAACACAACAAAATTAAATTTTCCGATCGAATCAACGAATACAAAATAAACCCCAGAACACTCAACACTTGAGTCAAATTAAAAATACCCAGAAATTAGCAATTTTGCCTACAGACATTACTGTGCTAAAACGAGTGTATAAATGCTCTGTACTGCCGTGGATCCGCGGCCCAAGAGCGGTAAGGCCGCGGTTCCGCGGCGGTTTGTACGGATTATGCACTCGTTTTTCACTGGAATGTTTATATTTCCTTGCTGAATTTTTTAGGTATTTTTAATACAGAAAAATCACAGTTTTTAAAAAATGTCCAGAAAAGGGTATATTTCGTCAATTCGGAGTTCGTTCGGAGTTTTAACTTCGTATACACGTCGCCTAATACTCTAGCTTGGCTCTGATACCACTGTAGGGTTACTAGGCACTGTCATAAGGTTCTACAAGGCACCAACCATGCCCGATTCTAAAAAATTAGACGTGCCGAACAACCCTAACCAAGATCGTATACTAGAGATTATGCGAAAACTAATTGCAAGTAAACAACTTTACTTCTAAGGGTTAGGGATTATAACCTTTGTAGATCTGGTCCTTCACTTCTAAAGCTCCGTGTTGACGTCCCTTCGCTGCGATCATCGAGATCCCGGACTCTTGTGACGGTTTCCTCGGAGAAATGAATGGGCTAGCTCGTTGACTTTGAGGTCGAAGATGATCTACGTCGAGGAGACTCAAACTCAAGCTCCATCTTCACTAGGTCATGAATTTTGTGAAGAGAACACCCTAAACTAAATGGCAAGTAGTAGAGGATGATGAAATAGGAAGTTGGTTCACTTTGGATTTGGATTTCTCACTCTATTTCTTCACTTGATTAAAATGTAGTAAGCTTTTCTTCTTCTTGAAGAAGAAGAAGAAGAAGAAAGAAAAGAATAAGAAAATGAATTAACTTTTTTTTTTAAAGAATAATCAAGTGAAGTCTATCATAATGCAACCATGGGTGAGTTTACCATTGTAGAGACTAAACCATAGTTTGAGGTAATGGTTTGGTTAATGAAAATCTTATGCAAAACAAAATGAATGGACTTTGTCAAAGATACTTAAAAGCTTCATGAAGTTTCAAGCCAAGACAAAGAAAACCACCATTTTGTTTTACTAAAATAAATAAAAACCTAAACCACTATCTTAAATATGGTGTAAGTCATACACACATCCAAGTTTGCATGTATCATCAATCATGATACAAACTAGTGCACAAACATATATCACATATACAACTTGTGCACATAAAGTGAGAAAGTCAATCTTAAGTGAACAAATACTAGTTAATGTAAAGTAATATATCAAATATATAATTATATATTAAATCATTAAATCAACACTTGATTTAATGATCCGGTCATATCTCATATAACCGACTAATATCTAGTGTATCAATATATCGAATCAACACTCGATTCGGTAACCCGGCTATATCTCATATAACCGACCAATGATACAAATTGCGAGAATAAAATATAGTATCACATACTGGTATTATTCTCGGTCCCGCACATATCTCATATGCGCTCTTATTTCGTTTCGCTTTAGCCAGAAAACCTCTGTGTAGGACTCTAAAGACTCAATACGCCGGCAATAGGTGGTGATCATATCAATCACCCACAAGCCGCAAGCGGTCTGCTAAACGTAACGGCCACCCGGGTATTGAGCGATCAGAAGATCAACGAGCAAGCCTGCTCACACTCCTGCGAATCCAATCAGTAACACTTACCGCACAGTCCGGTCTGTTCGTCTGATATGTCGCATATCTCGCCTAGGGGTGGTAAACGTCAGACCGTAGCAGCTTGATAAGTCATGCCGATGTAAGGTCCATAACAAGTGTGAAACTACTGATAACTCTTACCAGTAAATCACTGCAACCCTGGCCAGGGATTTCCAGTTATGGCCAGTCGAGCATAGCGCAACATCAACCCCCAATACCGGGAGAGACGAATCCCCTCCTATCGCTTATTGCCTCCATGTGAATCGGGACTGTACCCAAAAACCACCTGTTTGTACGACTCAGTAGAGCCGTGGTAGGGTGGAAATCATAGCACAGTGGGAGACACACAAGACTCTATGACGATCTCGGGTCAACAGACTAAGCTGTACCAGTGTCACTAGAGCTGCCATCTGACGTGAGGTATAATACCATCAGGGAGTTCTCGGCGAGTCCGTTCAGTATACCCAGTCTCCACTGAGCACCCGCATACCGTCTCTGATGTCAAACACCAATGGATATGGAATCATCCATCGCCCATCACATGGGTCGAGAAGATATACGCTAGTCTACTCTGGAATATCGATACCCCGTCTCGATATTCCTACGACTAGGAACATTGAAGGATGTACTCATGGACTACGCAGGCCCCACTAGTATGATCTGCATCATAGTCCTGCAAGTCGAGTACACATCCTAAGGGCTTTATCAACATGTAATAGAGAGAGAGCAAGTATACATGTTAAGATAAAGAGCAACCAGATAGCGTACTATCATGTCGAGTAAGAAAGTCCTACCTATATATGTCCCCGCGTCCACTATAATATACATCTCATGTACAGTAATGGCCTCTAGGGCATACATATAACTAACATCGGGTATCACTGTCACACGTCTCAGAACCGAGAAAATGCATGATGGACGCACTGAAATATCATATCAAGAGAAATCGGGTTTTTAAAACAGTACATGTTTTCTTTTGAAATAGCCACGGCTCTCAAATCCAGAATCTCATGAAAACAACATATCTCAATACGTAAAAGCGTAAAGCATGATGTATGCGACATATAACAGAGTGTAAGAATATCCGTATATCATGCAACATGGAACAGTTATAGGCACATATCAAGGGAAAACCACTCTTTTAAATGAATCCAGTTTTAAAATATATAATGCGGTTCCCAATTCTCCAAAGTCAAATACAATATCATATAATGGTGCATATGTGTATGTACGCAAGTATGGTATACAATATGTATGTACGCAAGTATGGGTGTGCAATTTGTATGTACGCAAGTATGGTGTGCATCATGTATGTACGTAAGTATGGTGTACAATATGTATGTACGCAAGTATGGTGTACAATATGTATGCACACAAGTATGGTGTACAATATGTATGCACGCAAGTATGGTGTACAATATGTATGTATGCAAGTATGGTGCACAATATGTACGTACGCAAGTATGGAGTACAATATGTACGTACGCAAGTATGGTGTACAATATGTATGCACGCAAGTATGGTGTACAATATGTATGCACGCAAGTATGGTGTACAATATGTATGCACGCAAGTATGGGTGTACAATATGTATGTATACAAGTATGGTGTACAATATGTAGGTACACAAGCATGGGTGTATATGAGTGTACAATATGTATGTACGCAAGCATGGGTGTATATGAGTGTACGCAAGCATGGGTGTATATTAGTGTACAATATGTATGTACGGAAGTATGTCATGCAAGGAGTCATATCCTGATGCAACAGTCCTACTATGAAGTGACATGGCAGTTATCAATGATGAAGTGTGTGAGCCGGCAAGCAGGTGTACGTGGAGCATACGCATCATCGATAATAGTGCAGGTGTACTAGCACAGGTATAAGCAATGCAATGAGAATGACATGAATGCAGTATAAGGTAAATCATCAGCTAACAGCTATAAGGTATACGTATATAACATGATGGAGTCGGTGAATCTATCGATCGGCGTCCACCCTCACAATATCATGTACGGTATAATCCATCGTACGGCATCCTCTAGTCAAGGGTATGGATCAATCATCAAGCCCAACTCATCACATACGGAAAATCATCGTACGGCGGCAATAAACAATCGGGGATCCTATCCTCCTATATGATAATGAGGGGTACGGACCTAACGTCTCATACGACATATCAATCAAGATTCACAATATTATATATATATATATACCTATGTCCCAGGTCATATCCATAACAAACTCATATCAGGGGACCGGTAAAGATATCAATCATCTCAATCAACTCGCATCCATATACCAACTTATCATCATATCACATGCCAAATCGTATTCTCTTTTCATCGAATCTAAATCTCACATACACACCCGAACCATACAATCAGTTTTTAAAAGATGCGAATCGTCATTATGAAAGTCTGGGCTACGGTGTTTTTAAGGAAAAGATATCATTTGCAAATCCGTAACGCCCCCAAGGTATTTGTTTAAAAGATGCATACGATTCTTCAGTTTGGGAATAGGTATGGTTCGGATGACACATTTACGTCGGCTATCTAGTCTTATAGTACCCTAAACGGCAATATCGTCAACATCATTCTCAAATTCCGCTCATCACATATTAGCCGTATCATATCATTTCTGTAAGTGCACGGCGGCGCCCCGGCCGTCAATCCGACGGCCAAAAGCGGAAGCGGTGATAAACTTAAATTTTGCGGACTTAGCAAACCGGCACCACCGCGCACCAAACACCCGGATCGAACCATTAACAAGTCTAAGCTAACAAGAAGATGGGTTAAAGATATACCGACGATCTAAGTCCTCCGGTCTTCTCGTCATCGTCCCGATCTCCTGCGGAATGTCCCGTCTCCTCCTCGTCGCCGGAAGTGCACCACATCGCCTACTTTGTTTACGGGCTCCCACCTCAATGCCGAGGCAACTCGGGGACGAAGCCGGCTACTCGACGTACCCAAGATTTGCTGTAGAATGTGTAGTAGAGGATTGTGTCTCATTTGGGGTTCATGGAGGTGCCTTTTGGTGGAGGGATGATACAAGGATTATGTGGAGGAACTTGTAGGCTTTTGGAGCATGAAATGAACAAGATTTCCATCCTCAAAAAACTTGGACAGCCCTTCCAAGGGGAAGGCCGGCCATGACATAAAGAGAGGAGAGAATGAGAGTGTCATATGCAAGATAATGAGAGAGCCATCCAATAATACCAAAGGGGGAGAGAGAGAAGACTATCATGCAAAAGGAAATGATCACCAAATCAAAAACCCACACTCAACCACCTACCACCAACCTCATCATCAACAACCATGATGATATACAAAGTCAAGCAATCATGAGTTTATGAAGTCAAATGATGGGACAAGTATCATGACATGATAATATGCAAAGACCCCCTCCACAAATGCTTATTTGCAACAATGCAAATAAGCCCTCCTCCACCAATCTTCGGCCAATGAACGGAACAAAGGAAATTGGCCGAAACGGAAAGCAAACTGGCAACTCCAGAAAACTGGTCCCGTAATAAATTACAGGAAAACCCCGATACTGTGCATACACACCCGCATCTGTATTTCGACCGAAATACAAATGCAATGAGACAAAATCTACACTGTACTATACTAGGATCCGGCTTATAGCAAAACCGGCTAGTAATATCCGTTTGATCCTGATCCGTGCAATACCGCACGTATCTGATCGAACTCTGCCATATAACCATACGGCCTATAGTACAAACTGTCCGATCCTGATCCGTGCAATACCGCACGTATCTGATCGGACCTTGCCATATCTCCATACGGCCTCTACAACCTTTCGCCCGAAAGCTGAGTAACTGAATGTGGGGGACTCTAAAGACTCATCAACACCTTGGTTGTGGATTTAACCACTAGCACGTTAGAGGTATAAGCCAATACATAACGGGCTACCAGGTATTGACTAAAAGGGACGTCTGTGAGCGAACTCAGCCTGACACCCTACTGAGCCTGTCAGTGACAATATCCGTGCAGTCCGGCCCGTTCGTCTATGAGTATCGCATGGCGGGCCTAGGGGGTTGGTAAAAGTCAGACCCCCAAAAGCGGTACAAGTCGTGTCGGAGTGTAGCCCAGAACACCCTGAGATACTACTGGAATACCTACCAGTAAATCTCCTTGCCTTGGCCAAGGACTTTGTGTAATGACTTTCCTAGACACAGCACGACCTCACCCCCAATACCGGGAGAGACGATCCCCTGAAGATACGCTCACTGCCTCCATGTGGCTCGGGACTGTACCCAACTAAAACCTGTTTGCACGACTCCTTTGAGCCGTGGTAGGGTAGTAATCAAAGTACAGTGGGAACTCACACGAGACAAATGACGATCCCCAGGTCGATGAACTAACCTGCACACATGTCACCAGGGAACTGCCATCTGACGTCTGGTATATGACCAACTAGCATGTTCCCGGCGAGTCCTGTCCGGTGTACTCATAACCCAATGAGCACCTGTATACATCTTAGGTGATCCAACTGAGACCAGTGGCTTGTGAGACCGGCCACCGCCCCTCGTCGGGGTCTCGACTGTATACACTAGTCTACTAATGGAGTATCGATGCCCAGTCTCGAAACTCCCACGACTAGGGACCTTTTAAGGATAAGCTTATAGACCCCCAGCTCCCACTTATATGATCGCCCTCATACTGCTGGTGGTCAAGCAAGAATCCTAGGGGCTCTATCAACGTGTAATAGCGACGTGTCAGGTCACCTAAAGCAGTACACGATGATAAAGGTAAACCAGATAGCATACTATCATCTCGAGTAAGACTGTCCTACCGGGATAGGTCCTCCCTCAATCATTACAATCACGTACCTGTGACCTAATAATTGACTCTGAGGGCACTATCTCCAACAATCTCCCACTTGCACTCAAGGCTAATTATTGCGATGTCGCATACTCACAGCCCGTGTGATACCGAACATCCAATTCCTCTACTAGTCAGTCTCACAAAGCTCGTTTGCGGAACTATTGCGTTCGAGGAATAGCCTCAGTGAGTGGATCCGCTTTGTTGTTTCTTTCTATGTCTCTCTATATCTCAAGTTCGCGGAGAAAACCATCTCCCGAAAAGAGCAATACCTGTCTTAGAATGTGCTTGGATGTCTGATGGGACATAGCTCATAAATGAACTCCAAATCCAAACTTCTTAGACTGTATCGTCAACTGAACTTAATCAGTATCCTGCGCCATGCCTCCCTCAGTATTGCCTTGGACCACCTGTCCAAAATACTGCCCCTCGTCAGAAGGAAAAACTATAGCTCTGACAACCTCCTTGTCGTCCATGTCACCTTGGAAGCCTGGAATGATAACTGTCTCCCGAATGAGGCTGTCGTTATCATATTCCTAGAACATGCACTTATGTTCTAAAACTGCTTCCGACTGCTTCTCCAGGATTGGATTAATGTCAACTTATTGCATCTAGTGCAAGAACAACATCTGGTGTGGTACTTGACATCTCATGATTGACTCAATTGCCTGAGCAAGTGATCTGCCAATCATGCACGTCCCTCTCCCCTTTAGTCTGTAAGACACCTTTAGAGAGGGTGACTCCATTACCTGCAGGTACACTACCGTGCCAGGAGTCGTCCATTCTAAATACTCTTAGAATGCTGTCAAAGTACCCTTATTGGGAAACCACCCAAATCTAGATCTAAAACCATAGATCTAGTAATCAGTATGTCTGATATAATACCCAATTCCTATGTGGAGAAACTACTGTGTGACGACCAAAGTATGACCGATCGTAGTATAGGAGTTTCTTTTCCTATTCTGTGTATGTCATCCAAATACCAGGATATCACACCCTACTACCTTCTCAACAGATCCATCCCCTATTCTGATGAAGTCAAACCCATGACTGTCACGTCAGAAATAGATGATCTATCTCCGCTACATCTGCTTTAGTCTATAAATAGACATAAGCTACCTGTCCACCAATGCTTCCGCTGCTCCCACTGATTACGACAACCCTCTGGCAGAGTCATATACACGTGCACTTCTAAAACTAGTTTAGAACGACGCTATACTCATCCTCCCGCCGGGTCTCGCAGCCTGGAACAACAGCAATGGTAATTGTGGGTAAACAAGAACTTCCCTGTCACCGTCCTTGAGGCTACCGGAGCACCTCTCGGGTGCCTGAAGTTACCCACCTTATCTGCGGAGTGGCCAATGGAATGTCAATCCAGATTGAATCTTTAGGTTCCTTATCAAATCTTCAGTAATCGTTTGTGGTTCTGGAATCACTTCCAGTTCTACCATACTCCCACTACTGTTTTCTGAAAAAATCCATTTTTAATAAAACTGTGGCGAGTCTAGAACAATATCGCTATTGTTCATCCAGATGGTAGAAAGTCAACCCTCGTCATAGCCTGGGTCAACCCACAAACAGCCATTACAGAAACGTGCCTTGAGTTGTCCAGTGTCTGGTTTTAAGCATAAACCGGACAACTCCCCGTACCTTAACATCGTTAAGATATGAACTGTTCTATATCCAATATAGAAACAGAGGCACTGATTTAATTGAACCAGATTCAAATCATGCAGCTGTCCCCAGCGCATGTCAACTAAATGGAAGGAGGCCGATCAGTGTTACTCAACTTAGGAATGCTTCCAATTATGAGTAACCTGAAAGAGAAGCAAGATCTCTTTATCATTACTATCAACTGAATACCATACACAAGTATCTATATCTTCGATCTCTTTGAAGAATCCCGATACTTGCTATACCTGGTTCTCTACTCTATTCAAATACCTATAACTCCTCAAAACTTAGACCCTGTGTTTCTACGAAACACATGTCTAAGAACTAGAGAAGTTAAAAGTAAACAGAATATAGTATGAGGACCAACCCCTCTGTCCTAATGGACACTGGACAACATACAATACTCTGTATAAGTCCCTTGAGTCTGATAACTCTTTCACTGTGTGTCGTAGGTTGAAAACTGTACTTATGGTTAAGAAGAATTACACCGCTGTTTAATGCTCCTTACCTAACCATCCACTGATATAGGTAAATGTCGTAGACATAATTTCAGAAAGGTATATCTCACTCTATGAAAATAGACGTACAGATATATCATTTTGAAATTGGTGCGTAACAGCGGATATTCAAAACCAAATATTTGCCGACCGGCAAACAGCCCAGGTGATTTCCTCAAATATCACTGATTACAACGAATCCCGATATAATGAGGATAATCACCCAATTCCCAATAACTTACTCCCACTCATCATCTGTAAAACCATACAGATGTGAGAATCGTACCTGGTAAATACATACCCTGGAGTAAGTATCTAATCGGGAAATCAGTTTTCCTTTAACATTACACAGTGAGACTGAAACATCGAAATGTTTCGATGGGGTATCCCGGTATTCCTAGTAATGCCTCTTCCAGATTCACGACTGTAACCGTATAATTCTTTGCCACCTCTCCAAATCCCTTCATATGTCTTTAGTCTTTACCTTCTGCACACCCCTTTAGGCCAAATGGTTTTCTTCCTTCCCTACCGTTCGGCACCAGCCTATGGTTTGGAAGAAGACTATCCAATAAGCATAATGGGTGTACTGTCCCAATCCTAGGAACACTCGCAATAAGAGAGGGTGAAGATAAAAGACAACCGAATAAAACTTATTCCTATTTCTCCTGAACCAGAATCCATCCCCGAACTGGAACAAGTTCCATTCGAGTTCGTATATAACCATACGATGGAGTATCCAAATAAACTGTGGATCTTCGTAGTGATACGGAGTGTCCTGGAGAAATACAAAGGTGATGTGGGAGTGGTAAAGAAATATTTGGTTTGGTCGTGAAAATCTGTTGCAATTTACTTTGCCCTCTTACTAATCCCTTGGTTTGTCTGAACTTAATACCTTCTGCACACCATCGTTATGCTAATTGGTTTTCTTCATTCCCTACCGGTCGGCACCAGCCTAAGGTTTGGAAGAAGACAATCCAATTTGCGTAATAGGTGTACTACCCCTAAACCAAGGAGTACTCGTAGCCTGAGAGAGGGTAAAAGGAAAAGACAACTGAATAATCCTATCCGTTTTCTCCAGAACCGGAAACCATCCTCGAATAAATTCTTTCGAGTTCGTATCTAACCATACGATGGTTTTGTCCAATGGAAGTGGACGTTCGTAGTAATACGGGATGTCCTGGAGAAAAGGGTAAAAGTAGGAGTGGCAATGAGGTCTGCAACTCTGACAATCCAAAAAGCCGGTGTTTAAGAAGGTTCGGTCAACTTGGTCACTGAGTCATAGTCTTAGGGTCGGGTCAATGGTCGCTGCCAAAGAGAGAGAGAAAAGAAACACTCAGCGTGCACTCTAACCTAGATCAGAATGGTTACCAATTTATCTAATCTGGAATCCTCCCACTGTACCGTCAAATTCTCCTCCAAACCTGAAAGAAGAATTAGTCGGGGTCACCCGAGGAGTAAACTAACTCATCAGTGGGAATCGGGATCCAACTATCATCGCATGATAACGTGACGGAATCCGCTCACGTCATCACACTCCAGAAGGTATGCGCATATCTGGCAAGTTTCAGTTCTTTTGAAACTCCCGATGTGATTTCTGCCCCATGCTCTTATGACCTTGGCGTGAGGTCAAAATATCATAAGTCACATGTCAAGTTCTGCCCATCATTATCCAGGTTAATTTGAATCCACCCGTACATACTCTTGACGTAGGCCAAAATAGTAGTACGACTGTCCCAAACCAACGCATCTATCTATGCAACAGATAAATACCCGGCAGCTACCAAACACTATGCCTTGGCGTGAGGTCAAAATACATAGCTTGAATACTACCGAATATTTAACTGAAATGATGGAGGGCTACGAATGGTTTCTGGCGAAAACCTTTAACGTAATGAACTTGATATCGTTGAAGGAACGGATTGCTTTTTGAAAATATAGTGACGAAAACCGTTGCTAAAGAGGTCACTCCCGGTGAAGGGATCTCGGCTCTTTCCCCGTAGAATGGGGTGCAGGATATTCCAACTGAATACCACGGTGCAAAGCAAAAGTAATCGGCTATAGTGAAGTTAATGCCCTGACGCAAACTTTTTGTCCAAGGGGTCACTCCCGGTGAAGGGATCTCGGCCCTTGCCTCGTCGACTGAGGAGCAGGATATTCTAAATGAATACCGCAATGCAAAACAAAAGTGAACGTCCTTGTAATAACAGCTTTTTGAAAAGTGTTCCAACAACATCAGATTAGGTTTGTTTTAACTTGCATTGATCCGAATCAATGCAGTCCCATCAATTGATCACACCAAAAAGAACGAAAATATACTGATGTACGTATATGCCATCCGCATTCGCCACTGGGTCCCGTCATTACCCGTTAGGTTAGCTTACTAACGACAGAGCGGGGACTGGACTAGCGCGGATGCAAAACATATACAACATCTACTAATATATATACCAATATATTATATTTCGCTCAAGGCGTGAATAAAATGCAACATCACAGAGAATGAACAGCATCACAGAAACAATACAGATATCTGGGATCCCCGGGTTTCACAGAGCCACTGCTGAAACCCGACGTTCCCCTGGTCGTGTGGATAGCCTGTGCAATGAAATCCTAGACCCCTACGGGCGCGGCAAGTTACCCGCCAAAACCTGAAGCGAGGCAGCCCCCTTCAGCGCCGTGAATGGACCACCCAGCACTTCACGGAATCCGGTAACTTGGGCACCCCTCCTGGGTCATCCTGTACACCCTACGAGTGCGGCGAATAGCCCGCCAATCCTAGAGTGAAGCCCCCTCCTTCTCAATGCCATGAGATGCGGGCTTGTTGCCCTCCAGAACCCGGCTATCCCTGCACCCCTCCGCGGGGCAATCCTAGTACAGAAAGTAAAATATACATACAACGGGTACATCGACCGCAACCAGGTCGTGCCCCAAAATAATAATACAATCAGGCAGTGACGGCAGTCCACATGTCGGACGCTCGCCCCGCAATATCAAATGTACATAATACAACAGAACTGTACTAGCATTGCATCCAGGCTATCCCCCACGACCGATCCGCAACATCACAGCAAAAACAAAACATCAACGTGAAAGTCACGTTCGCAAATCCGTCTAACCGGGCTATAGCAGTTGGACCGGATTTACCGATCAAGTGACATTCACGGTCGCAGATATAATGTAAATACTGTGAAAAATGTGTTTAAAATTTTCCGATTGACCAAAAATTAACAAGTGGGCCCCAATCAAAACTGTAGCACTCACAGAAAACTTGGGCCCAATTTTAATATTCCAAAACCCATATTTTAAGCCCACAAGCCCACTGGAAAAAATTGATGAACTGAAGTCTTATTCCTGCGGCGGAAGCGCGGCCAATGAGGGGCTTAGGCCGCCCTTCCGCGGTCGTACGGAATCATCACTTCACCAAAATTTTGCAGTATTCTTAGAACTCTCTGCACATCACTCTGAGACAACCTGAAAAATTTTTGGACTCAAAAAAAATTCGACAGAAACTGATGTGCATGAAAAATGCGGTTTCGGGATTTTGTTCGATCGGAAACGTAAAACACATTACACCAAGCTAGACTATGTTAATGGCGAGTCTCTGATACCACTGTAAGTGCACGGCGGCGCCCCGGCCGTCAATCCGACGGCCAAAAGCGAAAGCGGTGATAAACTTAAATTTTGCGGACTTAGCAAACCGGCACCACCGCGCACCAAACACCCGGATCGAACCATTAACAAGTCTAAGCTAACAAGAAGATGGGTTAGAGATATACCGACGATCCAAGTCCTCCGGTCTTCTCGTCATCGTCCCGATCTCCTGCGGAATGTCCCGTCTCCTCCTCGTCGCCGGAAGTGCACCACATCGCCTACTTTGTTTACGGGCTCCCACCTCAATGCCGAGGCAACTCGGGGACGAAGCCGGCTACTCGACGTACCCAAGATTTGCTGTAGAATGTGTAGTAGAGGATTGTGTCTCATTTGGGGTTCATGGAGGTGCCTTTTGGTGGAGGGATGATACAAGGATTATGTGGAGGAACTTGTAGGCTTTTGGAGCATGAAATGAACAAGATTTCCACCCTCAAAAAACTTGGACAGCCCTTCCAAGGGGAAGGCCGGCCATGACATAAAGAGAGGAGAGAATGAGAGTGTCATATGCAAGATAATGAGAGAGCCATCCAATAATACCAAAGGGGGAGAGAGAGAAGACTATCATGCAAAAGGAAATGATCACCAAATCAAAAACCCACACTCAACCACCTACCACCAACCTCATCATCAACAACCATGATGATATACAAAGTCAAGCAATCATGAGTTTATGAAGTCAAATGATGGGACAAGTATCATGACATGATAATATGCAAAGACCCCCTCCACAAATGCTTATTTGCAACAATGCAAATAAGCCCTCCTCCACCAATCTTCGGCCAATGAACGGAACAAAGGAAATTGGCCGAAACGGAAAGCAAACTGGCAACTCCAGAAAACTGGTCCCGTAATAAATTACAGGAAAACCCCGATACTGTGCATACACACCCGCATCTGTATTTCGACCGAAATACAAATGCAATGAGACAAAATCTACACTGTACTATACTAGGATCCGGCTTATACCAAAACCGGCTAGTAATATCCGTTTGATCCTGATCCGTGCAATACCGCACGTATCTGATCGAACTCTGCCATATAACCATACGGCCTATAGTACAAACTGTCCGATCCTGATCCGTGCAATACCGCACGTATCTGATCGGACCTTGCCATATCTCCATACGGCCTCTACAACCTTTCGCCCGAAAGCTGAGTAACTGAATGTGGGGGACTCTAAAGACTCATCAACACCTTGGTTGTGGATTTAACCCCTAGCACGTTAGAGGTATAAGCCAATACATAACGGGCTACCAGGTATTGACTAAAAGGGACGTCTGTGAGCGAACTCAGCCTGACACCCTACTGAGCCTGTCAGTGACAATATCCGTGCAGTCCGGTCCGTTCGTCTATGAGTATCGCATGGCGGGCCTAGGGGGTTGGTAAAAGTCAGACCCCCAAAAGCGGTACAAGTCATGTCGGAGTGTAGCCCAGAACACCCTGAGATACTACTGGAATACCTACCAGTAAATCTCCTTGCCTTAGCCAAGGACTTTGTGTAATGGCTCTCCTAGACACAGCACGACCTCACCCCCAATACCGGGAGAGACGAACCCCTGAAGATACGCTCACTGCCTCCATGTGGCTCGGGACTGTACCCAACTAAAACCTGTTTGCACGACTCCTTTGAGCCGTGGTAGGGTAGTAATCAAAGTACAGTGGGAACTCACACGAGACAAATGACGATCCCCAGGTCGATGAACTAACCTGCACACATGTCACCAGGGAACTGCCATCTGACGTCTGGTATATGACCAACTAGCATGTTCCCGGCGAGTCCTGTCCGGTGTACTCATAACCCAATGAGCACCTGTATACATCTTAGGTGATCCAACTGACACCAGTGGCTTGTGAGACCGGCCACCGCCCCTCGTCGGGGTCTCGACTGTATACACTAGTCTACTAATGGAGTATCGATGCCCAGTCTCGAAACTCCCACGACTAGGGACCTTTTAAGGATAAGCTTATAGACCTCAGCTCCCACTTATATGATCGCCCTCATACTGCTGGTGGTCAAGCAAGAATCCTAGGGGCTCTATCAACGTGTAATAGCGACGTGTCAGGTCACCTAAAGCAGTACACGATGATAAAGGTAAACCAGATAGCATACTATCATCTCGAGTAAGACTGTCCTACCGGGATAGGTCCTCCCTCAATCATTACAATCACGTACCTGTGACCTAATAATTGACTCTGAGGGCACTATCTCCAACAATTTCTAACTATCCTTTAGTTTCTAATATGGTTCTCTAACCATCTTTAACTCTGTTTATAGTTTTCTATAAAAAGTTCCCTTAACCATATTCTATATATAAATCGGTTTCCATCAAAGTTTGCGTGGGTGCTATACGCCATCCACCCGACTTCCCCCGTAGATATAGATCTACTCATCTTGAGCTTCGCTTGCTGGAGTCGATGACGCCACGCTCATCCTCGTTGTCTCTAAGTTCATGATTAGTCGAAAATATTGTATTTTTAACACGGCAATTTCCCTATCATTTGCACTCATTTAGAAGTGTACGGTATTCATATTTCACATATTAGGAAAACTGTCGCAAAATATCAGATTGCATGTGTTAGACTCTAAAACCGGCATTTCTAAAGAAATTGACTGCATTTCATGGCATCGCATCATCTCTATATTGCGCAACACTTGTTTTAAGATCTGTGCAGGAAAATCCAGAAGAAAGGCCAAGAATTTATATGGTACCGATCAAACATTACGCCAACACAATAATTTCAGTTCTGGTATCAATCCAAAGGGACAAATAAAATTCAACATATCAGATAAAGCCCCAAATAGCAGCCCAAGACCACACCAGAAGTTTAAAGCTCCAAGCCAACTACATGGCCGCGGAACCGCGGCCGAAGCCGGCTTGCGCCGCGGTTCCGCAGCCTTCTTGCCACGTCAGCCCTAAAATTTTGGTGCAAAATGCTTCTCTCAGGGCCTACACTTCAGACAGACATGTCAAATTCCAGAAGACCCCAGAACCTTCTGCCAGATCAGCAAACCCTTGGATCTACACTAAACTAGCCTTGTATTCTAGAAACTTCTCCCTAAACCCTAGCTTAAACCCTAAGCTAAGCCTAACTAACTACTTCTAGAAGTCTTTCAACAAACTTTTGGAGGGAATTTCTATTTCAAACTCAAGGCTTAGGGTTTGGGAGATCTATAAATAAGACCCTAGGCTCACTTGTAAAGAGGATGGATAGATCCCTCCATTAGTTCATTTTAGTAGCCAATCTAGAGCCATTCTATCTCTTTCTTCATCTTCTTCCACAAGTCTAGTGAGAGGACTTGTGTGAAACCCTAACCCTAATTCCAATCAAAAGCCAAGATCACGAGTACCCCATCAAGCAAGAAGCCTTGCAACCTTTTATGAGCCGAGCCGATCTTCAACAGAGCAAGTGGTCCAAGCCGATCCGCGACTCACAGAGCCGAGCAACGCCAAATCGACAATTTAGTTCTTCCTCTTGTAGTTCTTGAGCGACTGTAATCAAATTGTTGATATAAATAAAAGGTGATATTCTTTTATCTTGTTTTCTTTAAATTCTTGCATCATGATATCTTTTCAATTCTTGAATGCTTTCTGTGTGATGATGTTTGAGTAATACTCCGCTCGTCGAGGAGTCGAGACGATCAATAGAATGATGATGTAACATATCTTAAATCAATTCTTGAATCCTACGAGTTTTGTAAACCCTAGCAAGTTCAAGAACCGACAACCCAATTCGTTGCGATGCTTTCTTGATTGATATCGCTCGAAATTGGGGAGTTACGATCATTTCTTGAAATTGCTAGAGGCTAGAATGTGAATGATATCGATGAAAGAACAAGGGTTAAACGATGAAACCCTAGTTTCACGAGAAAGCCCTAACTCTCATCGATCATCATCGATCTAGTATCAATCCTTCGAAGGACAAGAACACGAAATCTTGAGATTACATCACGTCTATAGATCCGATCGATTCCTACGAGCCTCATTTAGATTCTTGATATTTGGTTGGAAATATCATCGAAACCCGATTCTTGATTGTTTATCATTTCTTGATTCTTGATTAGATTAGTGACACCTGAATCAATCGATAAAATCTTGAATCATGTTTTCTTTTCTTTTTGATTAACTTTTCAATTCAAACAAATTAAACATAGAAACGAATCAAACAATCCCTGTGGACGATCCGCACTTGCTAACGAAATCTACACGACGCCGTTATTGATTGCGGTCAAATATAATTCTTTGGTTGTGATTTTTTTATACAATTTTCTAAATACCGATACATGATACTGTTATCAATCAAATGAAACCGTTATCGGGAAACAATTGATTCGATACTTACTTTTACATCCAATCGAGAAATTATCAAAGATCAAATGGCGCCGTTGCCGGGGATCATTTGATAAACACATCAAGAATTCTATATAATCAAATGGCGCCGTTGCCGGGGATTACGCGCTAATTCGTTTCATATTATAGTTTGAATTGAAAGATTTATTCCATTGTTATTTTGAGATCAAAATTCGTGCAAACCCTAAACAATTTGTTGTGTTTCATTGTAAGGAGATCTGGAGCTTGCTGGAAATTGGAAAATTTTTTTGGAATATACCACAGAGCAGAGGGAGTCTACAGAGACTCTCTGAAAAATTTTGGTGAAGAGATCTGCACAGAAGACCGCGGAAGCGTGGTGGGAGCCCCCTATTGCGGCGGAACCGCGGCTAGCTGAAGGGATCTCTGTGCCAAATTTCTTCAGGTGACTTCTTACCTTCTCCTCTCTCCTCTTTTTAGCTCCAACTAATAATTTTCTGCTGGTTTCTTTGCAAATAATCGCAGCTCGCAAAAAGAAAAATTAAATTTGTGCGTGATTTTGTTTCTTGGTTGTTTGCATTCTAATACGGATATTAAGGGGCACGGCCAAATCCAAATTAGGTGGGGATTTCATTACCCTTCCTAGGCCCCGAAAATCGCAAAACTTGCATCCGCATTGACCCTCATTAACTAAAAAAATATCTAGAGATGACTCTAAGGACCGTCGCGCTCAATTAGGACAGAAGAAGGCCGGGGGTAATTCATTGCTTATCCGCGTTTTCTTGTGGTGTCTAAGGTGAGTGTGTCTAAGGCTAGTGGTTTTTAATTAGGCTCACTACTTACGTAGTGGAGTACCTTCCCACTTACCTGGCACTTATCCGGCCACAGGGGGACAAAGAGGCAGTGGAGGATTCTATCCTGCGACGTGTCTTTTGGCAGTTAGGAGCGGTCTAGAGCCGGACCTAGGTGACCACTAGATTCTAGGGTTCTTTGTTGTTGCATTTGTTGTGTCACATCATTTTTTCAAAAATCCGTCCCTTTTTCAAAGCAAACACCGCATTCATTTACCCCTAATTATAAGTCAACGCTGCCACTTGTACTAACCCTTTTTAGTGCAAGATAGGCTGGACACGGGATTCTAGTGCCCGTTTAGTCCGCGTACCCTTTATCGACTCCGAAGTCGATAGTTCTCCATTTACCTTTCCTTTACCCACTACCACATCCACACCGATGGATCCGAATCCATCAAACTTCTTTAACCCTAATCTGCCGCGGTCCGTTGGTGCGCAGAATCCACCCCGCATCTCTCTCCAGGAGAGGTGCTATCCACTTCGAGGTCCTCTTTCGACCTGCTTATCCACACCACCAGCCAACGGGGATAACTTTGAGATTAAGCCCTAGTATATCAATCTTTTACCCAAATTCCACAGACTCAAGACTGAGGACGCTTACGTTTTCATTACCAAATTTGAAAACGTATGCGCAATGATGGGTACGTCACAACTTTTAGTGGATGCTATGCGTCTACGACTTCTTCCATTTACTTTGTTCGATATAGCCGAGAAGTGGCTATATAACACTACCGCACATTCTATTACGAATTGGGAAGAATTCATCGCTGCATTCCTTAAGAAATTTTACCCAATACAAAAGACAGCTCGAATCCGTAGCGAACTGAATCAATTTGCCCAGCTCCCTACTGAACCATTCTCTAAATGCTTTGAACGTTTCAAGGATCTATTGGTTCAATGTCCTCATCACGGCATCCCGAGATGGGAATTGTGCCGAATCATCTATGAGGGCATTAACCCAAACACTAAATAGAGCCTTGAAAACATGTGTCAAGGTACTTTTATGACCAAGGATGATGGGGAAGCTTGGAAGTATTTAGAAGAGTTCGCTGAAAAATCACTGCAGTGGGAGAGTGGAACCCAACCATTGAATAGGGGTGGCATACACCAAATAGATGTGTCCATAGGTGTTCGAGCTGAAATGGCAGCAATGCAAAAGAAGCTCGACGCTATGGAACACAAATTTGCAGCAGCCTCCTTAAACCCAGTGTCGCTCCCCAAAACTGTTTGTGGGTGCTATTCTGATCCGTCTCATTTAACGGAAGAATGTCCATTAAACTCTGCGTTTCAAGGTCACGAGCATTCAAATGCCGCATTTCAAAGACCGAGAAATGATCCATATTCTTCCACGTACAATCAGGGTTGGAGGAATCACCCGAATTTCGCTTGGAACCAAAACCAATCTCAAAACACGGTTCCAAACACGAATCAATTTCAAAGGGCTCTTCCTCCACCACAACAGCAACCCCTTCAACTCACACAGCACCCCTATCAGTCACAAAATTTCCAAAATCAGGTCAACACTCCTACACAGTCTAATCCTATGACCTGTTCTGACGAGTTCTCTCAATTCACTCAAACCATGAAATCACTTTTATCAAATTTCATAGAGGTTTCGACTGAGGTTAGATCTTCCGTCAGTGAGATAAAGAAAAACTCGACGTCCCAAGCTGAGAGTATCAGATCGATGGAAGCTGAAATCGCACGCCTTAAACCCGAAATGAATCGAGAGAAAAAGGGAAACTTCCCTCTCAACCCCTACAGAATCCTGGGCATTACAATGTAAATGCCGTCACAACGTTGAGATCGGGAAGAGTGCTGAATAATCATGTCGGGGAAGGTATTGATGATATTGGAAATCATATCAACACCCCGGCTGAGACCTTTCCACACACACACACTTCTTCTGATCCTTCTTCTTCTACCATACCACCTTCTCGAGAGCCTATTCTCCATTTCCCATTAGGCTCGACACCTGAACCCAACCCTTATAGTTCTCCACAGACGGTCCCCACACCTCTTTTGGGACCTCGTCTACCCCCTCTTTCTTCTCCTATGATGGACCCAGCGCTTATTGCGAAAGCTCCTTACCCGAACCGGTTAAGGGGTAATAGAACGAGTCCTCATATGGAGGAAATTATGGAAATGTTCAAACAGGTTAACATCAATATCCCTCTCTTAAATGCAATTCAACAAGTCCCCGCTTATCCGAAAATTCTTAAGGACTTGTGCACTAGGAAGAGGAAGACCCAAGTGCCGAAGAAGGTCTTTATGGCTAATAATATCAGCACTGCTTTTATTCCCCAGCTACCAAAGAAACGAAAGGACCCAGGATGTCCTACAATATCGATTTCGATTGGGGGTAAAAACATAAATCGTGCTCTTTTAGACCTTGGCGCAAGTGTTAACCTCCTTCCATATTCGGTATATGAGCAACTAGAGATTGGAGAGCTGAAACCTGCTCACTGCACTCTCCAAATGGCAGACTGTTCAATCACCAAACCAAGGGGTGAACTAGAGGATGTGTTGATAAAGGTCGGGGAATTTGTTTTCCCTGTAGAATTCATTGTACTCGACACACATCCTGTAGCAAACCCCCGGGGCCAAATTCCGGTGATTCTGGGTCGTCCTTTCCTTACCACTTCCAACGCTGTTATAAACTGTAGAAATGGTTCAATGAACTTATCATTTGGAAATATGACCATTGAACTAAATATCTATAAAGTTGGAAGTCAGCCATCAGAACCCTCTGCTCATATTTTAGATGTGTGCTCTGTCCATGAGATCGCTCCCGATAGTTGCGGAGCTGAGGAACTTTGCTTTACTGATCTCGATGACATTACCACATCTCTGTTTGATTTCACACAAGATCTTAGTGAGGACACTTTTTCTACACTTGAGTCCTGCACTCCTGACTTTTCTCCACCTGAGTCTGTATCTTTCAAAGGCTCTGAGCTTCTTTGTAAATCCAAAAATCACTCAATGATCCCTCCTTCTATCATTTCTCCGCCCGAATTAGATCTCAAAATTTTACCTTCTCACCTTAAATATGCATATCTAGGTGAGAATGAGTCTTTACCGGTTATCATATCCGCTTCTCTAGCATTAGAGCAAGAGAATGCACTTTTATCGGTATTGAGATCTAACAAAGAGGCGTTTGGTTGGAGTATGGCGGACATCAAAGGGATTAGTCCCTTGATAGTTGAACATCATATACATGTGATGGATGATGCCAGACCAACCCGAGAACCACAGAGACGGTTGAATCCCGTCATGAAGGAAGCGGTCATGAAAGAGATCGTCAAATGCTTAGATAATGGTGTTATATACCCCATCTCCGATAGCCAATGGGTGAGTCCTATACATGTCGTTCCTAAGAAATCCGGCATCACTGTTATAACCAATGAGGCAAATGAGTTGATTCAGACACGCGCCCAAGCTGGGTGGCGTGTATGTATTGATTATAGAAAACTCAATGCTGCCACGAGGAAAGACCACTTTTCTCTACCATTCATTGATCAAATGCTGGAACACTTAGCGGGACGAGAGTATTATTGTTTTATGGATGGATACTCAGGCTATAATCAGGTCCCCATCTCCAAAAAGGATCAAGATAAAACCACTTTTACTTGTCCTTTTGGTACCTTTGCTTACAGTCGCATGCCCTTTGGGTTATGCAATGCTCCCGCTACCTTTCAGCGGTGTATGATAGGGATATTCTCTGATATGGTAGAGAATTTTCTGGAGATCTTTATGGACGATTTCTCGATTTTTGGAGACTCTTTTTCTGATTGCCTATCGAATCTGGACGCTGTTCTTACTCGTTGCAAAGAGAAGAACTTGACTTTGAACTGGGAAAAATGCCATTTTATGGTCCAAGAAGGAATTGTACTTGGACATGTCATTTCACAGAAAGGCATCGAGGTTGACAGAGCTAAGATAGATGTCATTCAAAACCTCCCTCATCCCAAAAGCGTCAAAGATATTCGATCTTTCCTTGGCCATACGGGCTTTTATAGGAGATTCATTAAGGACTTTAGCAAAATTGCTAGACCTTTAACTCTTCTCCTGGCCAAGGATACGACCTTCCATTTTGACTCGGATTGCGAGACAGCTTTCGACTCACTTAAACACTCACTCACTTCATCCCCCGTGCTATCATCGCCAAACTGGGACTACCCCTTTGAGCTGATGTGTGACGCATCTGATTTTGCAGTAGGTACAGTCTTAGGACAGCACATCGAAAAGATGCCACACGTGATATACTATGCAAGTAAGACCTTGAGTGATGCTCAAATCAATTATACAACCACAGAAAAAGAACTTTTAGCGGTTGTATTTGCATTAGAAAAATTCAGGCCTTTCTTAATTGGCTCACCTATAGTTGTGTATACTGACCATTCCGCTTTAAAACATCTTCTGGTGAAGAAAGATGCAAAAGGTCGATTAATACGTTGGATCCTACTGTTACAAGAATTTGATCTTGTTATCAAAGATAAGAAAGGATGTGAAAACGTAGTTGCTGACCATATTTCACGCATCATTTCTTCCCCTGTGACCCTGCCGATCAATGATTCGTTTCCTGACGAACAACTCTTGAGCATATCCAATGAACCATGGTTCAGGGATATTGTGAACTATCATGCCACGGGACTGATACCCAGCGATTGGTCAAAACAGGACAAATACCGTTTTCTATCCTAAGTAAAACACTTTTACTGGGACGAGCCCTATTTGTTTAAATATTGTCCTGATCAGATCATTCGTCGGTGTGTCCCGAATGAAGAGTTCAAGAGTGTTCTTTCTTTTTGTCATGATCAGGCCTGTGGGGGTCACTTCGGTCCTAGAAAAACGGCGGAGAAGGTTTTGCAATGTGGATTTTATTGGCCGACCTTATTCAAGGACGCATTTGTGCATTGCAAAACCTGTACACAATGTCAGTACACGGGTAGAATATCCCAGAGAAATGAAATGCCTCAGCAACCCATTCTGGTTGTTGAAATATTCGATGTTTGGGGCACTGATTTTATGGGTCCTTTTCCCAACTCCTTTGGGAATCTGTACATACTGCTGGCAGTTGATTATGTCTCAAAGTGGGTAGAAGCCATTCCATGTCGCACTAATGACAAGAAAGTTGTCATTAAGTTCTTAAAAGAGAATATCTTCTCGCGATTTGGACACCCACGCGCTATCATTAGCGATAATGGGACACATTTCTGCAACAGGTCTTTCGAGACTCTGATGCGAAAATACTCAATCAACCACCGACTTTCTACACCCTATCATCCCCAAACAAGCGGGCAGGCTGAAATCTCAAACAGACAAATCAAACTTATCCTGGAGAAAACTGTTGCTAAAAATAGAAAAGACTGGTCGACCAAACTGACGGATGCTCTTTGGGCATTCAGAACTGCATATAAGACCGACCTAGGGATGTCTCCATATAGGATAGTGTTTGGGAAAGCATGTCATTTACCCGTCGAGATAGAGAATAAAGCGTTATGGGCTATTAAGGTAATAAATTTTGATCTAAACCTTGCTTGCAACTTTCGGAAGCTGCAAATAAATGAGCTAAGCGAACTCCGCGATGAAGCTTATGATAACGCTGTAATCATAAAGAATAGGACCAAGGTCTTTCGTGATAAAAACATTTTGAGGAAAACATTTTCACCTGGTCAACAAGTCCTTCTTTATGATTCAGGATTACACCTTCACGCGGGTAAGCTCCGATCTCGGTGGAAGGGACCTTTTGTTGTGCGGTCTGTATACCCGCACGGGGCAGTAGAAGTAGAAAATGTTAAAAACGGTACCGTTTTCAAAGTAAATGGACATAGACTAAAGCCGTATTTTTCCACTGACCCCACGGAGGAGCTCTTGTTCTTACAAGAGCCAGTTTATTTGGATTAAAATTCCTCCGTCTCACCTTCATATCTTGTATATCACTGCATCATTTTTTTGAATGAAGGTGAGTGAAAAGAGTAAGTTTGGGGGAAGTTCTTCACTTATATATTTTGCCCCCACTAATAATTCCTCCCAGACTTACATGTTTTGTAGATTTAGCTGTTGGCAACAGTGAGGACACTGTTAAAAACAAGTTTGGGGGAGGTTTGTGCTTATTTTTGCATCATTTGCATATCATCTGCATAAGCACAAAAACATTTCTTTAAAAATCTATAAAAATTGAAAAAATTTCAAAACCGATAAAAATTTAAAAATTTTCAAGTATAAAAATAATTTTAATATTTACACTTTTTTGTATATAAATAAGATAATGAAAGTTTAGATAGCGAACAATTACATCCATGAGATTATAAAATTTTAAGAAAACTAAGAAAATTAGAAGTTTTCTTATGCGAACTAGTAATAAGTTGTTATGAGCCGTTGTCCCAAGGGTTAGTAAGATGAAGGACGTCACTAATCTGAGGATAAAACTAAGTCTGAAAAATAGTTTCTATTTTGGAAGCCAAACGTTTTGAACGTTGATACCTTGCTATTCGCACTTACACACGTCTTGAAGCCTGGGATAGTAGAGGATACCTTGAAATGCTCTTGTCTTAAAGCCAAAAGTATGAAGGAAATAAAAAGAAAAAAAAGTGAATAAAGAAAATATAAAGTGGTGAGAAAAATGGACACTGGTTTTGTTATCACCAAGGGCAATAAAAAAATGTATAGCGAGGGTGTCTCTTCACCTAGTGCCCTAAGGCCAACTGGTCTGGGAGTCACTGTTATGCCTAAGGTGGTACAAGACGAGGAAAATACACCAAATAAGCAAGCACAGGAGTAATCGGTCGGTTAGTACCACAAGAAGTATTAACGGTCGCATGAAAGTGTGTGAGCAATCTCATCTAAATATTCATAAATTAAAAAGTACTGAGGCTGATGGGCAAGAGTATGATAGCTTGAATTGAATTCTCCGGGTGTAGGGATGTCCTTTACACACACGCAGGGTTATATGATCGATATTTGGAATAAAGATAGGAATAAAGAATAAGACGATGTTTTATTGAGAGAGGACGTGATTTCTAACATCTTTTCATGACCATTAAGATAGGGCTCATGACAACCGAAAAGCTAGCTTAGTTGGAAACCCTAATTTTCAAGGCTTTTCTTTTACAATTCTTGTCTTTAAATATAATATTCATGATCTTCCTTTTATTATGGGATTTTATGGGTGCAATCCGCTGAAAACCCTCAGGAGACAACACTCCTCCTACTAGGGACACCTAGAGGTTTAAAGGCTTGTTGCACGTGCTCAGTGCAATCGTGTTACCTACGAAAGTGTGCTAGTTAGTTTTTTTTTCTCTTTCTTTATTTTCCCCTTCTCTTTTTAATAAAACAGTTCGCTCGAGACGATCGAAATTAAGTTTGGGGGAATTTGATTAGTCGAAAATATTGTATTTTTAACACGGTAATTTCCCTATCATTTGCACTCATTTAGAAGTGTACGGTATTCATAATTCACATATTAGGAAAACTGTCGCAAAATATCAGATTGCATGTTTTAGACTCTAAAACCGGCCTTTCTAAGGAAATTGACTGCATTTCATGGCATCGCATCATCTCTATATTGCGCAACACTTGTTTTAAGATCTGTGCAGGAAAATCCAGAAGAAAGGCCAAGAATTTATATGGTACCGATCAAACATTACGCCAACAATCCAAAGGGACAAATAAAATTCAACATATCAGATAAAGCCCCAAATAGCAGCCCAAGACCACACCAGAAGTTTAAAGCTCCAAGCCAACAACATGGCCGCGGAACCGCGGCCGAAGCCGGGTTGCGCCGCGGTTCCACGGCCTTCTTGCCACGTCAGCCCTAAAATTTTGGTGCAAAATGCTTCTCTCAGGGCCTACACTTCAGAAAGACATGTCAAATTCCAGAAGACCCCAGAACCTTCTGCCAGATCAGCAAACCCTTGGATCTACACTAAACTAGCCTTGTATTCTAGAAACCTCTCCCTAAACCCTAGCTTAAACCCTAAGCTAAGCCTAACTAACTACTTCTAGAAGTCTTTCAAAAAACTTTTGGAGGGAATTTCTATTTCAAACTCAAGGCTTAGGGTTTAGGAGATCTATAAATAAGACCCTAGGCTCACTTGTAAAGAGGATGGATAGATCCCTCCATTAGTTCATTTTAGTAGCCAATCTAGAGCCATTCTATCTCTTTCTTCATCTTCTTCCACAAGTCTAGTTAGAGGACTTGTGTGAAACCCTAACCCTAATTCCAATCAAAAGCCAAGATCCCGAGTACCCCATCAAGCAAGAAGCCTTGCAACCTTTTATGAGCCGAGCCGATCTTCAACAGAGCAAGTGGTCCAAGCCGATCCGCGACTCACGGAGCCGAGCAACGCCAAATCGACAATTTAGTTCTTCCTCTTGTAGTTCTTGAGCGACTGTAATCAAATTGTTGATATAAATAAAAGGTGATATTCTTTTATCTTGTTTTCTTTAAATTCTTGCATCATGATATCTTTTCAATTCTTGAATGCTTTCTGTGTGATGATGTTTGAGTAATACTCCGCTCGTCGAGGAGTCGAGACGATCAATAGAATGATGATGTAACATATCTTAAATCGATTCTTGAATCCTACGAGTTTTGTAAACCCTAGCAAGTTCAAGAACCGACAACCCAACTCGTTGCGATGCTTTCTTGATTGATATCGCTCGAAATTGGGGAGTTACGATCATTTCTTGAAATTGCTAGATGCTAGAATGTGAATGATATCGATGAAAGAACAAGGGTTAAACGATGAAACCCTAGTTTCACGAGAAAGCCCTAACTCTCATCGATCATCATCGATCTAGTATCAATCCTTCGAAGGACAAGAACACGAAATCTTGAGATTACATCACGTCTATAGATCCGATCGATTCCTACGAGCCTCATTTAGATTCTTGACATTTGGTTGGAAATATCATCGAAACCCGATTCTTGATTGTTTATCATTTCTTGATTCTTGATTAGATTAGTGACACCTGAATCAATCGATAAAATCTTGAATCATGTTTTCTTTTCTTTTCGATTAGCTTTTCAATTCAACCAAATTAAACATAGAAACAAATCGCACAATCCCTGTGGACGATCCGCACTTGCTAACGAAATCTACACGACACCGTTATTGATTGCGGTCAAATATAATTCTTTGGTTGTGATTTCTTTATACAATTTTCTAAATACCGATACATGATACTGTTATCAATCAAATGAAACCGTTATCGGGAAACAATTGATTCAATACTTACTTTTACATCCAATCGAGAAATTATCAAAGATCAAATGGCGCCGTTGCCGGGGATCATTTGATAAACACATCAAGAATTCTATACAATCAGTTCACGTAGGGTACCTACAACCAATACACAATCGCAAATACATATTAAAATCAAGGCAGAAAACCAAAACGGCACACGTTTCGCTCATAGGTTAAAACCTATAGCCTTACATGCAAAACAAGACCAATATCCCTAGCCGTTGACGTTCAAACGCCACACGACGGATTTAAAATATCAAATACCAAAACTCTAGTTAAAACGAAGTCGCAAAACAATGCAGCAACTCAAGAAAACAACTCCAGATTTTATCCTAAGTGAAATTAGCTAATTTTACACATATGGAGGGTCTAATTCACTGGAGATAAAGCCCTGGACCAAACACGGATCATTTCCACTCTACCCAGGCCTCTATTTGCGGCCAAAATGAGTAAATTTGCGGCCAAAACTTGGAGTGGGGGTCTCAGGTTTTGGGTATAGGTTCCAGGTTGCCAGCACATCTCTCAGTCTTCACTAAATATTTTTCAGGTCACCCGGGTTATAGCAGATCACCAAAACACATCACAATTCTCACAAATTCCCGACATCGGGGTTTCTAAGTTTGGGGTTTGGGGTTTAAGTCTCTGTTTTAGTTCAACTTACCATCACTACAGGGGTTGTAGTCCCTAATTACACCTCAATTGCACCTTTGGAATCAATTCAAACCCTAATTCCTAACTTGGAATTTTCAAAGTTCGCTAAACTACACAATATCGATTCTAAACTTGTATGGATGCTTAAGGAATTGAAATACTATTCTAATGGTGAAGAAATTATCTCGTTTGGCAACTCAATAAAATTCTTGAGTTGCCCCAAGTCTTCAAAATCCGATTTTTCTTGGTCCAAAGTGTTTGTATTGAGCTTATGCATACTTTTAATAAAGTGTAGATGATGTTTTGAGGTGTTTTTTGAAGTAAGGGTGTAGTGGAGGTGGGGGAGTGAGGCAGTCGTGGAGGAGTGAGGGGAGGAAAAAATGAAGGAAAATGAGGAGAGAATGGAATGGCCAAGTCAAGGAAACCCCTCACCTTTCTCTCTCATGCCCATGCTTCCCATTCTTTATTCATTTTCTTTTTCTCTTTTGTTTTCTTTATCTTTTCCCCTCTTTTCATATTAAAACCCAAACCATGCTTAAAATGAAGAAAAGCCATTTTAGAAAGTGTAACAAATGTGAAAAATGACATGGTGCATGTCATGTGCACAAATCAAGCTTAATGCACGATTAGCGATATTTAATCGCGATTAGCATTAAAATGAATGTAATTAATTATAAAAAAGTTTATAATTTGCTCAAAACATATACAACACGTCATTTCAGTAATTCTAACAATTTTCCAATTTTTTCCCAATTTATCGGTATTTAATTATACCGCACCATTAAAACATTCATAATATTCATTATTTAATTATAAAAATTCCCAAAAATAATATTTTATTTTTTTGAAATGTTACAGTACCAGTGTCACCAGAGAACTGCTATCTGACGATAGGCATAATACTAACTAAGAGTTCTCAGCGAGTCCGTCCAGTGTATTTTGTCTCCACTGAGCACCCGTATACCATCTCTGATGTCAAACACCAATAGATATGGGATAATCCATCGCCCATCAAATGGGTCGAGAAGCGTATACGCTAGTCTACTCTAGTATATCGATGCCCCGTCTCGATACACCCACGACTAGAAACATTAAAGGATGAACTTATGGACTACCATGGCCCCACTAATATGATCTGCATCATAATCCTGGTAGTCAAGTACTCATCCTAAGGGCTTTACCAACATGTAACCATAAGACAGTATCAAGAGACAAGTATACATGTTAAGATAAAGAGCAACCAGATAGCATACTATCATGTCGAGTAAGAAAGTCCTCTCTCTATATGTCCAAGCATCCAATATAATATACATCATATGTAAAATAATGGCCTCTAGGGCATACATGAAACTAACAATCTCCTACTTACACTAGGGCCAGCTGCTGTAGTATCTCATACCCAACATCCCGAAGAGTCTCTCGAACTGTATCTGGGGAATGGCCTTCGTGAGTGGATCCGCTGTGTTGTTCTTCGTGTCAACTCTCCTGACCTCGATCTCCCGGCGATCTACTATCTCCCGGATCAGGTGATACCGCCTCAGAATATGCCTGGATCGCTGATGGGACCTGGGTTCCTTGACCAAAGCCACCGCTCCATTGTTATCACAATACAAAGGTATTGGATACTTAATGGATGGAATCACTCCAAGTTCAGTTATGAACTTTTTCATCCAAACAGCCTCTTTGGCAGCATCGTTGGCAGCGATGTATTCAGCCTCCATCGTCGAGTCTGCCACGGTTTCCTGCTTGGAACTCTTCCAGCAAACCGCCCTTTATTGAAGGTAAAGACAAATCCCGAGTGCGACTTAGAGTCGTCCTTATCACTCTGAAAGCTCGAATCAGTAAAGGACTCCACTTGGAGTTCTCCGTTACTATACACCAAGAACATCTCTTTAGTCATTCTCAAGTACTTGAGAATGCTCTTCATAGTTGTCCAGTGACTCTCTCCAAGATCTGCTAGATACCTACTCACTACACTTAGTGAGTATGCTACATCGGGTTTGGTACATAGCTTCGCGTACATGATAGAGCCTACTGCCGAAGCATAGGGTATCCCTTGCATGCGAGCTCTCTCCAAATCAGTCTTGGGAGACATCTCATTGGAGAGAGTGAGTCCTGAGATCGTGGGTAAAAACCCATGCTTGGATTCTTCTATACTAAACCTTTTTAGTATGGTGTCAATATACCTGGATTGGGACAATCCCAGTATCCGCTTAGATCTATCTCTATAGATCTTAATCCCCAAGATGTAGGAGGCATCCCCTAGATCTTTCATTAAGAATCTTTGTGATAAGAAGAGCTTGACCGAGTGAAGAATAGGAATGTCATTTCCTAACAAGAGTATGTCATCCACGTACAATATGAGGAAGACAACCTTACTCTCTGCCACCTTCTTGTATTTACAAGGTTCATCTACATTTTTGACGAAGTCAAACTCTTTGACCACAGCATCAAAACAGATGTTCCAACTCTGCGATGCCTGCTTCAACCCGTAGATGGATTTAAGCAACTTGCACACCTTTCAACTGCTCCCACTTTCTACGAAGCCCTCTGGCTGAGTCATGTACACGCACCTTTCCAAATCACCATTTAGAAAGGCGGTCTTAACATCCATTTGCCATATTTCGTAGTCATGGTATGCAGCAATGGCAAGTAGGATCCGGATGGACTTAAGCATAGCCACTGGAGAAAAGGTTTCGTCATAAACCATACCTGGTCGTTGACGAAAACCCTTTGCAACAAGTCTAGCTTTAAAAGTCTCAACTTTTCCATCTACACCAAGTTTCTTCTTAAAGATCCATTTGCTCCCAATGGGTTTTACCCCTTCAGGAGCAACTTCCAAAGTCTATACTTTGTTGGTGTACATGGATTCCATCTCAGATCGCATTGCATCCAGCCACTTCACTGAGTCCCTACTCGTGATGGCCTGCTCGAAGCTAGTTGGCTCATCATCCTCCATGATGCAATCCTCGCTTCCACCATCAATGAGACACCGTAGTATCTCTCAGGTGGATGAGGAACCCTACTAGATCGGCGGAGAGGCTGAAGTTCGTTGGGAACTACCAAATCCTCTGGTTCCACCAAATCTTCTGTCGTAGTTTGTATAGCTGGAACTTCTTCCAGTTCTACCTCATTACCATTAATTTCTTTCATAAGAAAACCCTTTTCTAAAAAGGTGGCATGTCGAGAAACAAACACCTTTTGTTCCTCGGAATGGTAGAAGATATACCCTCGCGAATGTTTGGGATATTCTACAAATTTACACAAAACTGATCTTGCCTCGAACTTGTCCGGATTTTGTGTTTTTACATAGGTCGGACAACCCCATATCTAAATAAAATTAAGATATGGCATCTTCCCATTCCATATCTCATATGGAGTGGTAGGCACTGATTTGGTGGGAACTCGATTCAATAGATATGCTGTTGTCTCAAGCGCATACCCCCAAAAGGAAATAGGTAACTCAGCAGTGCTCATCATAAAGCGCACCATATCTAATAGGGCGATTCTTCTGTTCCGATACACCGTTGTGCTGTAGTGTATACGGAGGAGTACGCTGAGAGAGAATCCCATTCTTTTTTAGATAGTCCACGAACTCCATGCTTATGTATTCACCTCCTCGATCAGATCGTAGGATTTTAATACTTTTACCCGTTTGGTTCTCGACTTCGTGCTTATATTCCTTGAATTCCTCAAAAGTTTGAGACTTGTGTTTCATCTGGAACACATGTCCGAATCTTGAGAGATCGTCAGTGAATGTAATGAAGTACGAGGAACCATTCCTGGCATGTGTAGACATAGGACCATATACATCACTATGTATCAGTCCTAAGAGCTCACTAGCTCTTTCTCCGTGTCCTGTAAACGGAGTTTTGGTCATCTTTCCTTTGAGATATGCTATTATTTAACGAGCCTGATCCAATCAACTTTTGATTCAGGAAGATGTTCATAACATTATCCTGTACTACAAAATTATATCCCTCTTTACTTAATAAAGAAACTGATATAAGGTTGCATATCAGGGTCGGAATGTAATAGCATTCGTTCAGAATCAATGTATTACCATTTGGTAATACAAGGTCATATTCACCAACTGCTTTAGCTGCAGTATTTACACCATTCCCTACTCTTACGGAATGATCACCCATTCCCAGTTCTCTACCTTTTCTTAGCCCATGTAACATATTACATATGTAGGATCCTGATCCGGTATCTAATACCCAGGACGTAGAGTGAACTGGGAAACAGTTCTCAATAACTAACACATCCGAAGAAAATGCATCATCATGCTTATTCTTCGTTTTGGCGGCATGGGAATCCGGATATGTCCATATTCCCTGTTCAGTCTTATAACAATTATAAGAAAGAATGGAACCAACGTTCCCCAGCACAGTATAACATGCGGGTTCGGTCAATACATCCATATTATTATCTTGATTAAGACGTGACATGGTCGCTATCTGGAGAGAGAGAGAAGAAAACACTTTAGCATATGCTCTTGCAAGATCAGATTGGTTATTATTTTATCTAATCAGGATGGCTCCCACTGTTTTTATCAAATCTTCCTTCAAACTCTAAAAGGAAAGACTAGCCGGGATTAAGTACACTCTACAATTTTGCTAATCTTTCAGCTAGGCCAGTGCCGGTACTTTGAGGGAGGTTCCCCGCGCTTTCGCACAGACCTAATTAAAATAAACCTCGTTTTCCCAGAGGCATAACCCCGTTGACGCTTTTCTAGACACCTACTTGCTCGGCTAATTGTCTTGTGTAAAACTCTCTCAGGAGTAACTCTTACTCGCAGTGGGTATCGGGATCCAACTATCTCATAGAAGGTATGCAATCTCATTGCAAATTTCAACACTTGAAATTCCCGATAATTTTTTACCCCTAGCGTCCTATGACCTTGACGGAGGCCAAACTACCCATAGTCCGCTAGTCAAGTTCAACCCGTCATTTCCTGATTGAATTAGACCCACCCGCACGACCCTTGACGGAGGCCAAACTATGCCCTACGAATCCCTAATCCAATCGCATCGTATGCTGGATATAAGCACTAATTTAGCTACCGTACACTACGCCTTAACGGAGGCCAAACTACCGTAGCACGAATACTAAAATAACACTTATCTGAAATGACGGAGGGCTACGACAGGTTTTTGCGAAAACTTTTTGCGTAATGAACTTGATATCGTTGTAGAATCGAGTGATTTTGAAAATGAGTGTTTTTTAGGCTTTTACTAGTTTTGCTAAAGAGGTCATTCCAGGTGAAGGGATCTCGGCTCTTTCCTTATCGAATAAGGTGCGGGATATATTACATATATCACTACGCAAAGCAAGAAACTTTAAAAGCAATCAAAAGACAAACCGAGTGTTGTAGCATCTGCCAGTTATTGCTAAAGAGGTCACTCTCGGTGAAGGGATCTCGACTCTTTCCTTATCGAATAAGGTGCGGGATATATCGTATATATCACTATGCAAAGCAATAACTGTAGCTACCCTTTTTGAAAATTTGATTCTACAACATCTTTTAGGTTTCTTTTTTTTTCATTAATCATATTAATGAAGTCCCATCATTTAAGCTTCCTAAGCATCACAGAAGAAACGAAAATACAACGTATGCTTATGCTATCCGCATTCGCCACGGTTTCCCGTTATGCACCGTTAGGTTACTTAACTAACGGCATATCGAGAGGAGACTACCGCGGGTGCAAAACATAAGCAACGTCTACTATATATCTCATATATAATATATATCCATTCATCTCAGAATCCACAGTGATCACATCACAGAGCAGCAGAAGAAACATATGAAATATTGGATATACTAGGAGGTCTGTGTTTTATTTTGAGCCTGTATAAAACACGTATTCCACGGTCGTGATGAATAGCCAAACCCACATCCCTAGACCCCTACGAGAGTGGCAAGCAACCCTACCAATTCTAGAGTTAGGAGACCCGGACTCGACTCCTCGAGTTGGTCTCCCACTGGACTCTAGAATCCGGTTACTTATGCTCCCCTCCTTGGGTCTATCCTAATGCGGAAAAGTAAATAATATACAATAATAGTGACATCATCCTCAACCCGGAAGTGCCCCAACAAAAGAATATTACATACATTGAATTTTACATGAATGAAAATAAAAACTCTCATCTCACATAAAACCCCCGGCTATTCAAAATGCGACGATCCAATATAACATATCACACCAACACATAACATCGCATGTCATCAACGAAGTAAATATGCGTATCCCAATTGTCGTTGACATATAGCAACGAAACCGACGATACACCACATATTACACTTACGGTCGCAGAAAAAGCTAGACGATGTTAAACATTCCGATCGAATCAACAAACACCCAAAATTACCCAAAAAGCTCAACACTTGAGCATAATTTAAAATTATTCAGCACATACCACAGTACCAATGAACCAGCCGTAGAAAGGTCAACCAAAGCCTCACATGTGGCACCGCTGAACCACCATAAACCCTAGGATTTGGCAGTTCTGACGGTCATATAATCGAGTTAGGGTTTCATTCTTCTAGAGGGTCCATCGAATAAGTTGCATGATGTTTGAATGCTTTTTAACTACGGAAAAAATCCAACGCTTGGAAAATTTTCCGGCAAGGGTTAAAGCGGGTATTTGATATCCGATTGAACTTTTTAACACCGTCTAAAATAACCCGAAAACAGTTAGAATCACGACTACGAAACACTCCGAGTTGTCTTTATAGTAAATTAACATCACATGAAAATTTAGCAAAAATAAACAACACCTGAAACATCAAAACCCATGCAATAGAACACTGGAAAAATTTGGAGGGGGCCTGGGATTTGGCCGAGATGGGGGGTCTCGCCGGCCAAAAAATGTCAGAATGCCCTCAAATTTCACCAGCGTTCATGTTATCACACATATATGATTCTGCACTTGTTTAAAAATTTTTTAGAGCTCATATAAAAATTGACAGAAACATGGTTTTGATGTGTCAAGTTTCGGAGTTGTTTCAGTTTCGTAATCCTACACAATCCGTCTAATTCTCTAGCTGGGCTCTAATACCACTGTAGGGTTCCTATGAACGACAGCAAGGTTTCGAGAGGCATCGTCCATTCCATTTTGAAAAATTTACCGTTTTAAAGAACCCTAAACTAGAATCGATAACTAGAGAATCATACGAAACATAAAGTAAGCTACTTTACTTCTAAGTGATAATGGAAATACAACCTTTGTAGACCGGTCCTTCACTTCAATAGCTCCTTGTAGTAGTCCCTTCGCTGCGATCATGGAACTCCCGGACTCTTGCATGGCTTCTCAAGGCGAAAGGAACGTTCTTGCTTGAAGTCTTTGAGGCCGAAGATGATCTACGTCGAGGAGATACTAACTCAAGCTACTACTTCACTAATGAGAGATTAATGAAGCAAACACCCAATACTAAAGTGCTAATCTAGTAGAGGATGATGAAGTAGGAAGTGGGCACACTTTAGTTTTATTTTTCTCACAATATTTTTTCTCTTTAGAAAACCCTAGCAAGCTTTTTGCTCAAGGAAGAAGAAGATGAGCAAAAGAAATGAGAATGAACTAATGAGGTGAGAGAAGGAACCATGGGTGAGTTTGTATCATATACTAACTCATGTAGAGACATAACCATGGCTAAATTATAATGGTTAGATTAATAAATATCTTAAGTAAAACAAAATTAGTGGACTAAGTTAATGCATCCACAAACTTCATGAAGCTTCATGCATGTGAGCTATTATCTACTAATTTGGAATTACTTTAAATACTAAAACCCAACATTATAATTAGTATGATGTAAATCTCATACACCCATGTAGTGTGTATCAACAACCATGATATAAAATAAAACACAATTAATATATATCACATATATATTAAGTGTGCACATGTGAGAATAATAAATGCTTAAGTGAGCTAATATTAGTTAATGTAAATTAGTATATCAAATATACAACTATACACTAAATTATCAAATCAACACTTGATTTAATAATCCGGCTATATCACATATAACCGACTAATATTAAATGTATCAACTTATCGAATCAATACTTTATTCGATAACTCGGCTATATCACATATAACCGTCCGATACAAATATCGCGAGATTAGAATACGGTATCACATACTCACATTATTCTCAGTCCCGCACATATCACATATATGCTCCTATTTCGTTTTGCCCGAGCCAGTAAAACCTCTATATAGGACTCTAAAGACTCGTCAATACACCGGCGGTAGGTGATGATCACATCAAGCAGCCATAAGCCGTCAGCGGTACTAGCTGGACGTAACGGCTACCCGGGTATTGAGCGATCAGAAGATCAACAAGCAAGCCCGCTCTAGCTCCTGTAAAACCTGTCAGTAACACTACTGTACAGTCCGGTCTCCTCGTCTGATATCTCTAGTCTAGGGATGGTAAACGTTGACCCTAATAACCGATAAGTCATGACGATACGAGGCTCATAACAGGTCAAGAAACTACTGATAACACTTACCAGTAAATCTCTAAAACAGCCCTGGCCAGGGACTTCCCTGTTATGGCCAATCGAGCACAGCGCAACATCAACCCCCAATACCGGGAGAGACGAAACCCCTCCTATCGCTCATTGCCTCCATGTGACTCTGGACTGTACCCAAAAACCACCGTTTTGCACGTCCTCTTGAACGTGGTAAGGTGAAAATCAAAGCACAGTGGGAATCACACAAGACTCTATGACGATCTCGGGTCTACAGACTAACCTGTACTAGTGTCACCAGAGAACTGCTATCTGACGATAGGTATAATACCAACTAGGAGTTCTCAGCGAGTCCGTCCAGTGTACTCAGTCTCTACCGAGCACCCATATACCATCTCTGATGTCAAACACCAATGGATATGGGATCATCCATCGTCCATCAAATGGGTCGAGAAGCGTATACGCTAGTTTACTCTAGTATATCGATGCCCCGTCTCGATACACCCACGACTAGGAACATTAAAGGATGAACTTATGGACTACCATGGCCCCACTAGTATGATCTGCATCATAATCCTGGTAGTCAAGTACTCATCCTAAGGGCTTTACCAACATGTAACCATAAGACAGTATCAAGAGACAAGTATACATGTTAAGATAAAGAGCAACCAGATAGCATACTATCATGTCGAGCAAGAAAGTCCCCTCTATATATGTCCAAGCATCCAATATAATATACATCATATGTACAATAATGGACTATAGGGCATACATACAACTAACAATTCCGTGAAGTGCTGGGTGGCCCAATCACTTTGTTGATTGGGGTTGCCTCACTTCGGGGATTGGCGGGTAACTTGCCACACTCGTAGGGGTCTATGATCTTCATTGCACTGGCTATCCACACGACCGGTGAACGTCGCGACTCATTTATGGTTCAAATGAAACGTTGGGCTCCTAGATTATTCGCTATACTATATTGTTGTTTTCATGCTTGTGATGATTTTATCTGCCTGTGATGATTATTATCTGCCTGCGATGTTGGTATATATTATATATATTTAGTAGATGCTTCTATATTTTTTGCATCCGTACTAGTCCATCCTCCGCTCTGCCGTTAGTTAAGTAACCTAACGGTGCATGATGGGCCCCCGTGGCGAATGCGGATGGCATATAAAAAGCATGTTATTTCGGTTGTTTCTTTTGTGGCTTGGAAACATAAAATGATGGGAACGCATTTTCTGAATAATGCAAGGAAAAATAAACCTAAATGATGTTGTCAGGACAAATTTTAAAACTACTCGGTTTTCTTCAAAACTTATGGTTGTATTCTTTTGCTTTGCATAGAGGTATTCGGTTAAGAATATCCTGCACCTCATTCTATGAGGGAAGCGCCTTAATCCCTTCATTGGGAGTTCGCTCTTAAGCAAAAGTTTATATTACTAGTTTTAAAATGCGGAGCTTAAACCACTCCATTTCAAAGCCACTCGAGTTCCTTCAACGATATCGAGTTCATTACGTTAAAGGTTTTTCGCTAAAAACCAGCCGTAGCCTTCCTTCATTTCAGATAGGTGGTGCCTAGTATTTGTGCTATGTTTGTTGGCAAGCGTCAAGGCATAGTGTACGGTAGCTGAGTACTACTTATCTGTTGCATGGATATACGATTGATCAGGACAGTCATACTGCTTTGTTGGCACCTTAAGAGCCCGGGAAGTCCTATAACGGCAAGCATTAAGAGCTACTGCAGATGGGTTCGATGCAATCAAGATAATGACGGGTTGAACTTGACTAGGACCCTTGATTTGTTGGCAAGCATCAAGGTCCTTGGGTCCTAGGGCAAAAACCATATCGGGAGTTTCAAACATACAGGAAACTTGCCAGGCATGCGCATACCTTCTGGAGTGTGGTGACTTGAGTGGATTTCGTCAGGTTATCACATGATGATAGTTGGGTCCCGATTCCCACTGATGAGTACGTATTACTCCTCAGGAGATTTTTCACTTAAATGATCCAGACTAGTTCTCCTTTTAGAGTTTGAAAGAGAATTCGAGGAAATAGTGGGAGCAATCCTGATCAGATAAAGTGATAACCAATCTGATCTTGATACAGTGCACGCTGAGTGTTTCTTTTCTCTCTCTCTCTCTGGTACATCGACCCATGACTTACCTTAAAAACTCATGAACCAATTTGACCGAACCTTCTTACACCCTTTGGCTTTGGCTTGTCTTGATTCACGACAAAGTCGCATATATCCCTGCCACTCCTACTTTACCCTTTGCATTTCTTCAGAACACGTCGTATCGCTACGATGATCCATATTGCTTGGAACGGCCATCATATAGTTACATACGAACTCGAAGAAGTTACTTCAATCGAGGATGGCCACAGGTTCTAAAGAAATTGAATAGGATTATTCAGTTGTCTCTTCCCTTTAGCTTCTCTCAGGATGCGAGATCTCCTTGATTAGGAGAGTACACCTGTTACGCTTATTGGATAGTCTTCTTCCAAACCTTAGGCTGGTGCCGAAAGGTAGGGAAGGAAGAAAACCAGATAGTGCAGGAACGGTGTACAGAAAGTAATAAGTAGAAACATATAAAGGGATTGAAGTGAAGGAAAAGGAAATTGCGACTACTGTCATGAATCTGGATAATGGAAAAGGCATTACTAGGAATACCTGACCATCCCCTATGAAACATTTTTATGTTTCAGTTTTTCCATGTATGTGTAATAGAGAACTGTTTTCCCAATCAATTCTGACTCCAGGGTATGTATTTACCAGTTTTGGATTTCACATCTGTACGGTGTTACAGATGATGAGTAGGAGCAGAATATTGGAAAATGGGAAATTTGATCCTCAATATCGGAATTTGTTGTAATTGGTGATATTGGATTAAATCGCCTAGTTTTTGCCTGGCGTTAAATATTTGGTATCGAATAACCGTTGTTATGCACCAAATTTTAAAATGAAATATCTGTACCTTTATTTTTATAAAGTGAGATATACATTTTGAAAATTGTGTTGTAAACATTTACCTTTATCAGTTGAGGATAAGGTAAGGTGCATTGAATAATGGTGTAAGACATTCTTAACCAAGATACAGTTTTAAATTTACAAAACACAGAATTTAAGTTGGTATACTCTTGGGACTTATACATGAAAGTGTATGTTGTCCAGTGTCCTTTGGGGCAAGGGGTTGGTACTCTTACTTCATTCAGGTTTACCTATGAGTTCTATGGTTTTAGACACGCATTCGTAGTAATGCAAGGTCCAAAGATTTTGAGAATTTTGTAGGTATAAGAATAAAGTAGAGAACCATGTGTTGGAAGTATCGGGATTCGTCGAGGTGATCGAAGATGTAGATACTTATACTAGGTAGTTCCTTATTGTAATATTGAGAACTTGATTCTCTCACAAGTTACTCATCGGTGGACGATCTCCATGATAAGTAATGTTGTATTGGTCTTTTCCTATTAGGTAAGATGCACTGGAAACAGCTTCATGACTTTTGAATCTGTTTCCATCTAAATTAGTGTCTTGATTCTATATGGATATAGAATGGTTACATGCCATGACCCGAAATGGCACGTGACTGGCACTTGAATTATATGAAGTATATAGGACCCCATCTAATTCAAGTAAGCCAAAATCCCAGAAATCTAAACCATTTGAAAGAGAAGTGAAGGAAAACTTGTTTAAAAGTTTACATATAAATCCCTTTGAAAGTGGTAGTAAGCATTTTAAAAACATCAAGTCCCTTCCAAAAATTTCATCAGAGTTTCCTTTGTAAATACTGGCCCCAAACGGGTACAAACATGCATAATATAAAGGCATCCCCAAGCGGGAGCTAGCTCTTCGCCAATTGGCGGACATAACCACGCAATGCAATATAATATACAACACCGAAGGGCGAGGATCAAAACTCATCAAGAAAAGCAATATCCTCAAGAAAACCAGAGAAAAACCATAATAATACAGACGCGCGACTCTAAAGTCGAAAGAATATACACTGGCCTTTTAAGTCTATTAAATATACAAGTCTGGTTGATGGAGTTTATTAGATACAACTGAAATAAATAAAGTACAGTGGTGGTCACGATGCAAGTGAACCCACCTACCAAAGCAATCACCCGAAATGAAGTAGTGTACAAGTAAAGCCGTCAAGGAAACCTGTACGGTAAAACCTGCAAGAAACTGTGGCACAACGGGGGTGAGTTGCCAACTCGTGAGTAGAAAATATCACCGAGCAGAAATCGCTTGTATGACTCGATCCTAGGTCATACGATAGTATCCATAATATAGAACCTAAAACATCTAATAATGGCCAGGGTAAACATCTAACAGAAGTGGAATACCAAGTGCTCGTGTCAGTGCCTCAGGTAGCAACATAATACATATATGATGTATGAATGCATGAAAACAGGATGCAACTAAATAAGAAAAGTGTTTTCATATCTCAGTGAGATTTCTGTATAAAAATCGAAGTATCATCAATGAAATCAACAGAGAATCCGTGTCAAGTATCGACACAAAATGTGTATATCCCAATATCTCAATATCTCAGGCTTCGACAATCCGGACCGGCCCATATCATAAAATATCAATATCTCTGTGTCTCAATATCTCGGGCTCCGGCAATCCGGACTGGCCCCGGGCTTCGGCAATCCAGACTGGCCCATATATTCAAATCTCAAGACTACGTCGGTATCCTCTGGATATCAGCCGTGTCATAAATAACAGGTCAATAGTGCTCCCCTGCCAGGCTTAACACCATCATCTACGACCATCTTGTCCCGGGGTACCGCACCGGGTCCACCATGCACCCGCAGACGGTTCATCCTCCTCCTCGAATCGGGTGTATGATACCGCTCAAGAGCCGAGAAAACTCATGGTGGACACCTCTCAAATCATATCACGAGAAAACTGCAATTTCTATCTTTAAAATGATAGTGAGTTTATAAAATCCTTGCGGTTTCTCCAAATCCAGAAATCACATGGAAATCCAAATCCCAATCTTAAGAGTAAATAAACAGTGAATTACCGGCATAAAACCCCATAATATTGCATGACAATGAATATGTATACATGCACGGGTATCTATGTAAAGAATGCGATATCTAAACTAGCACAGTAATGATATATCAGAACTATCAGTTAACAAACGATAGCAATAAAGTAATATTCTCTAAAGTGTACGTGACATGGCAATTACCGATGATGATGTGTGTGAGCCGGCAAGCAAGTGTTCATGGACATACACATCATCGGTAATAGTGCTGGTGTCCTGACAACATAGGTTCATAATAGCAAAAGAAACTACATGTGTAAGCATACAATGCGATAAGAACAACATGAATATACAGAAAAAATGCAATATCCGCAACATATAAGAATATATATTTATATAAACGAGTCATACAGTTTTGGCATTTGAAATAGCACGAATCGTGGTTTTTAGAAAATAAGGGCTACGATATTTTTAAGAAAATGTATGTCCTTTGAAATATCCGTAGTATCCCTCGGCCTGTCTTTAAAATAAACTCACGATTCGTTAGTTTTGAAAATAAGTATGATTCGAGCCCAGTCTAACATCTACGTGATAAACTACAGGACTAAACTAAGAGACTAATCGAAAGGGTAAGGAAATCCACCTAAGTCTGAGTCGTTATATATATCTAGTAGTCGGTGATCCCGCCTCAATAGCGTCACGTACGATAAAGCATATAATACGACATCCTCAAATCAAGAGTACGGATAAGTCATCACATTTATACCTCGTACGGTAAAATCCATCGTACGACATCCCAAATCGGGGTACGGGTTAAATATCACATATAACTCATTATTTATCTGGTATCCTTATTATCATATCCTGAATTAGGGGTACTGATCTAAACTCTAGTACATTCCGATACCATCAACAACATATATATATATATACATATACATATACATATATATATATATATATATATATATTTGTGTGTATAAAAACACATCGCCCGTCGATCCACTATAATATCATGTCGTATACCATATCATGTGCCACATCACTGCTCAATCACTTATCATCCTCCCACGGCATCATGCCTGATTATATCGACTCCTCACCTTATATCACATATTATCCTCATCATCCGTGTGTGTGTGTGTATATATATACATACTCACATACATATATGTATGTATATATATATATATATTTACACACACACACACACCCATAACCGAAAAAGAAAATCAAATGTATGCGTGTGTGTGCGTGTGTGCCAATCCTTACTCTAGGGTTTCGCGACTAAGAACTAAACTAAGTGTCACGAACCGAAAGTACGGAACATGACCGGCACTTAAACTACAAACGTCTCGAGACGTACGTAATCTAAGTAAACTGAAAACCCAGAAATCCAAACCAAGAAAAGTAGTAGAGTGCAGGAAAAACCAACTTAAAGCAAGTAATTTTAATAGCATAAGCCGAATTATGCAGTTTTTAAAACATCAAAAATTTACTGAAAATTTCGGCAGAGTCTCCTTTGTAAATACTGGCCCCCCAAACGGGATACAACATGAATAGTATACGAAATCAAGAAAAAGGCATCCCCAAGCGGGAGCTAGCTCTTCGTCAATCGACGGTCACAACCACACAAGCAATATAATATACAACGCCAACGGCGAGGATCAAAACTCAAAAGGAAACTCAAAACCACCAGAAATATAACGAGCGACTCTAAGGTCGAAAGAATAAACAACACTGGTCTCTATCTCAATAAATACATGTTTGGTTGATGGAACTTCTAGATACAACAGAATAATGATATACAAGATATATAATGGGGGTACGATACAAGTAAACCCACCTACTAGCAAATCACCCGAACGAAACTATGCCGCAAAGCCGTAATTAAACCTGTACGGCAAAACCTGCAAGAAACTGGGGCACAACGGGGGTGAGTTGCCAACTCGTGAATAGAAAAACATCTACGCACAGAAATCGCATAAATAACGCAATCCTAGGTCAATGATCATAATATATCCTCAAAAATGTATATAACATGCAGCCTATAACAATGGCTAGGGTAGTATCTAACCCGAGTGTAAACTCATGTGCCCGTGTCAGTGCCTCAGGTAGCAATATATCATATGAGTGAGGTATAAATGCATGAAAACAGAATACATGTAAATGAAGAAACTGTTTTCATAAATTAGTGAGATTTCTGTATTTTTAAGGTGTGGTATCATAAATGAAATCAGTATCAACAGTGTCTAGCATCGACACAAAACATAAATCTCACTGTCTCGAAATATCAATGTCTCAATCTCAATATCTAGGGCGCCGTCAGTCCAGACCGGCCCCTACCATCCATCTCAAGACCACGACGGTATCCTCCGGATATCCGACGCGTCGGGTAATATCACCGGTCGGTAGTGCTCCCCTGCCGGGCTCAACGTCAACACCACATTCCTCTTGCCCAGGGGTACCGCACCGGGTCCACCATGTACCCGTGACGGTTCCTCCACTCCTCGACACGGATCTCGAAAACCACAGCAAACTCATAGTGGACGACACTTTACATCACTAGAAAACCGCAACATTTTATATTTTAAAAGATCATAAGTTGTAAATTTTGCGGCTTTCCCCGAAATCCAGAAATATCATAAATCTCAAGAAATCATCACAAGTGCATATGTCAATGATAATGAATGCATATGGTATCAATAACCAAGTTTCAATGTTTGATTAATAAACTAGGTATGTAAGGCAGGTACACTAATATCATATCAAACTACTAACTAACAAGCTAAGTCAAGCAAATATATTCTCTAAAGTGTACGTGACATGGCAATTACCGATGAAGATGTGTGTGAGCCGGCAAGTAGGTGTACGTGGTATATACGCATCATCGGTAATGGTGCCGGTGTCCTAACAGCATGATATCAATAATGGAATATGTAGCAAAATAAGTATGCGAGGCAGAGCGAACAGCAATAATGTGCGGGAGCTGAATACTAGACAAAACGATAACTAATCTGTAATAATCTAATATAAGTCCTACAAATGGTGCCTTTTGAAATAACACGAATCATGGGGTTTTGAAAATAGGGACTACGTTGTTTTTCTGAAAAGATACGTCTTTTGAAATATCCGTAGGATCCCTTGGGCTGTCTTTTAAAATACCCACGATTCGTTAGTTTTTGAAATAGGTAAGAATCGAATCTAATCTAACAACTAAACAAAACTAAAGGGCTAAGCTAACAAGCTGAACTACTGGTAAGGAAACCGCCTAACATCTGAGTCGATACATATACATACCTGTATATATATTAGTCGGTGATCCCGCCTCAATAATATCATATCCGATACCATATCTAAAATCAGACATCCCAAGTCAAGAGTGCGGATCAATCATCAAGATATAGCTCGTACGTAAATCCGTCGTACGACATCCCAAATCTGGGTACGGGTCAATATCACATTCATCATACTATTCACCTGGTATCCACTTTATCAAATATCATGATCGCGGTACTGATCTACGTCTAGTACCATACTGATACCGCCTACGTATGCATGGACGTGTGTGAAACACTACGTCAAGGACCCGCTACAACATCATGTCGTATCTCAAATACGAACTCTGCTATATCACCGATCTCACGGCCTCAAATCAAATCTCATCGACTCAGCTCAATCCCAAGTATCATCCTCAAATCCGTATGTGAACACATAGTCCCATACCCATGTGAACACATAACTATAAAGAATCCCATGAGCACATATCAATAGGAATGTATGCAAGTATGTATGTGTGTATGTGTAGTGCAACACTACCCTAGGGTTCGCAACACTAAAGTAATCCAACACACCAATATCCATCCTAAGCATCGTTATTAATCCCAAATAACATATAATAATTGTTAGTGTGTATACGCATCCGTATACACCACCACGGACTGCGGGGGTGCTATACGCCATCCACCCGACTTCTCCCCGTAGATATAAATCTACTCACCTGGTCCTCGCTAGCCGGTGCCGACGTCGCCACGCGCTTGTTTGTCGTCTCGAAGTCCACATGGGGGTACCTACATATCATAACGCACCATATCGTATTAAAACTAAATTCGAAATCGAAACGGCATACGAAAATCAAATCGGCACGCGTATCACGCATAGGTCCAAACCTATCGCCTACGCATGCAAGAATAGTCAAACCAACCCTCGATGTCGATGTACAAACGTCAAACCATCGAGAAAAATCCAATCACACTCATTTGCACATTCACGAACACTAATTTTAATATAAACTAGGTTAAAACTCACAAAAACCCCAATTTTACTTAAAAAGTCATTTTTCCGAAAATCTAGCAAGCACAATTCACCGTTTTTGTACAAAACAGGATGTTTAAATGAATGTAGCGGCCAATATATTTATTAAATATCTTAAATAAGTCATATAAACAATTCCCGGAATTTAATCTCATTAAATTCCAAAAACCCTAATATTCTAGTTTACAAAATACCTAAAATTTAACAATTTCAAAGCAAAAATGCACAAACTACAATCTAGCTTAGATTTGCATGATCTAAAGCATTAAACCACACTTAATAAAGTTAATGAAGTCATGAAAAACCTAAACACATTTTTAATCCCAAGTATTTAACCAATTTCAAAAACCTAGTAAGCAAATTAGCAAATAAACACAATTTTTAAACTAACCATTAGCACAAGCTACTAATCTTGTATTAACATGACAAAAAGCCTAAATATAACACACAACCATACACCAATTTTATAAAACCCTAACTTGCATTCAAATTCATAACTTGAATTCCAAAACTTGCAACTTAAGCCTAATTAACACTTAAGTAGTTTAGCTTTAAGAAATTAGTAACAAATTAAGCAAAAATGTTTTAGAATTATACCCAAAAACATTTGAAGATCCACAAGCATCCATGGCCTCCCAAAATGCTCTCTTTTCACAAAGATCCATGCTATACGGGCTAAGCTAAAATGGGTAGGAGTCGGATTTGGGTTTTGGGATTTTTTTTTGATGGATTTGAGGCAATTTTTGATGAAGTTTGAAGAGAAAAGAGAAGGGAAATGGGGGAGGAGGGGCTGCTGCTGCTGTAGGACGGGGGGTTGGCTGGAATGGGAGTGGGAGAGGAGAGAGAGGGAGGTAGAGAAAGTGGGGGGAGAAGTCAAAGTCAATTCAAGGTCAAAGGTCCACCTCATTTCTCCATTTTCTTTTCTTTTCTTTCATTTCTTTCCTTTGAAATTCAAGTGGGGAAAAAAAATGGGGGCTGCTGAATTCTTCAATAATTTCTAAACCGTTTTGGCAAATGATTTCGTTCCAAAAACCAAATGATAAAATTTTATTTAATGTTTTATGATGCACAAAATTTGTTTCAACTCATTCCAATTTGTAATTTTCCCTAATTAAATGTATTAGTGACGGCTTAAATAATAATAAAATAATTTTTGTTTCAGAAAATTTGAAATTTCACCAGCGGCTCAATAAACACCAAATAATAGCAATTACATAGCTAGAATATGTATATTTAATTTTTATAATAAGATATTTGTATTTTGACTTTTTACAGAAAACCCCCTTATTTTACCGATTTTTCGAAATTTCACCGAAACGATTTTCAAAACGTTACAATCTTCCCCCCCTTAAAGAAATTCGGTCCCCGAATTTAAATTCAAACTCCCCCAAATACTAAAACATCTAAGAAAAACCATCAAGTCGTCGGGGCTCCGAAATTGTAACTACATAAAACAATTCGTAGCGCAGCGCATGCGCTTGAAAAATGAGTATATAACTCAAATCAAAACTCCGTCAAGCATCCCGCAATCATCGGAGTCATGGAGAAGACATCAATGCCAAATCTAAATCAAACCAATATGATATAACTCGAAACTATACATGTAAACATCGAATCTATATCTGTAAGTATCTGAAGGAAATGCATGCCAAATCTCTTTAAGTCGCTGTGCAACGCGTATAACACTGCACAGTGGCGGACGTCTATCATAAGAAAATAACTATATACATATATACCTTTGTTTGAAATGTATGTTCCGCCGTTTTGGAAACAATTTAGAAGGGTCTCCTTGTTTTAAACATTTCGTGTCATATCAGACACGTAGGTAAATACTGAGGCTATAGCTCGCTTTTTGGAAATCCCTTCAATAACTATCAATGCATGCAAAATATATTCAGGTACTGTCCTCTGACTAGTCCTGCTCAGTACGAAAATACATAGCAATATCATAAAAACGTACTGCTCTATACGAAATCAATCCCAAAATATGCACATGAATACTACGTGCGTCTGGTGCGCACGGAAATCAAAATCCATGAATGTGCCATACATACGCACAGAAACAACATCTAAGTGCATCGGGTGTGCACGAAACATCTGTCGTAGGCAACATGTGTGCCTGACAGCAAAATCAGGTGCATCTATCGTGCACGAAATCATGAAATCCAATATCAAGCGCCGAACGTGCGCAAAATCAATCAGGTGCACAAGGTGCACAAAACAAATATCGGGTATCACAATCGAAATCGAAGTCCAGTGCATCTAAGTGCACAAAAGGCGTATTACTGCACTGCAAGCATATATAAACTATACCGAGTGCAGGAACGAAATCGTGTGCATGCATACGCACAAAACCAACTCGACTGTTTAAAATCGTAAAATCACAAACATGTGAAACTGAAGCACGAAAACGATATCAAGTGCAACACTATGCAAAGATCGTAAATCCTCGATCATCAAAATCAAATCATACGAATAAATCACCCAAAACATCGTAATCAATAATGGCGGAATAGTACTGCTCAAGCGCATCCTCTAAGAATCTCGGCCAACTGTCGCGGTCACTAGTGGGACGTCTCGTCGATGATCATGAACTCTGTCCTGCTGGCGTGCGTAACCATGACCACTCCTGGGTCAAGGTCTTCACTATGAATTACCAATCTTTCGGTCCATCGGCTCATCGGCCCTGTCAGGTGTGCTAACGGGGACGATTCCGTTCTGGCACTTCTCTGGTCATCTCTTGGTCAATCATCGCGACCACTCGTAAGACAGCATATTACTAGCATCGGCATCTGGCTCTCTGAATGTACGTGACACATCTGATCCTGGGTGCAAGTATCATTGCAGCAGTGTCCTGGAAGGAATCCTGCTCACGGTCTCTTCCATGTCTCGTCTCTGCCAACTGTCCAGAAGTCATTGTCCTTTCCTATATCTGCATCTTGCTCTGGAATGACTGCATACTCATCGCGACTCCTTCTGGAAGGTAAGTCCAAGTACCATGCCTCGGCATGCGCATCGCCTCTCTGATGTCGGCGGAGTGGAACGTCATCTCATCTAGATCTGGTGCGAACCTCTTACTCCACTTTTCTCTAATGTCGACCGCTTCGGACTCGTCTCGTCGTGGCTGCATGGACTGAGCTCCAACGGCTATCCTCGTATCTGGAGTCTTCCAAGAATGCATCTCACCACCTAGCATCCGATTGAAGTCGAACCATTCGATCGATTCGTCGAAACCTCATAATCCCCCAAGAGCTCAACATCTTGGTACAGTTTAATAGTATCGAGTACATACCACAGCATCGGTGGTCCAGCCGTAGAAGGGTAAACCCAAGCCTCACTAATGGCGCCGTGGAACTGCCGCAAACCCTAAGGTTCAAAGGCTTTCACACGGTCATTATGTCGAGTTAGGGTTTCATTCTTCTAGAGGGACCATAGAATTGCCTGCATGTCCTTCCGACTACTTTAAACTTGGAATAATAGGTTTCTGACATTCGATCGTCTCTGTCGACTCCCAACGTCTCCGCGTGAAGTCGTCTCTAGCTGGAATCAATCTATCTGATGACCTCTCATCGGGTAGGCGAACGAACCACATGTCTCAGTCATTCATCCGTGGGTGACTAGCGACCTTCTATCATTGGCTCAATCCTCTGGTGCTGATCTGTCCGTCCGAGTAATCTCATACAGCGATCCATCAACGCTCGTGGTGCGAAAACACAATCAAAAGACACCTCTCTACAATCGGGTGTCGCCGGAATCACGCCCTGGTCAGTCCTCGTTTGTGACGAGCTCCTGCTGACCGCAACTCTAGCCGTAGCTCTCCCTGCCCGAAATCGTGGCAGCAAAACCAAACTGGTAACGATGAGGCTAGATCAGGAAGGAATATAATACTGAACAAGGAAATGTACATCCTAAGGCTTCTTAAGTGGAGTGGCATGTCGTAAATATGCCGCGGAACATACCAATGGTACGTCACTCTACTTTAGTCACATATTCCATCAACCAAGGGTCATCCTACGCTCCGAAGGTAAAACCTAACGCTCTGATACCAACTTTTTCACGACCCAAAAGTACGGAACATGACCGGCACTTAAACTACGAACGTCTCGAGACGTACGTAATCTAAGTAAACCGAAAACCCAGAAATCCAAACCAAGAAAAGTAGTAGAGTGAAGGAAAAACCAACTTAAAGCAAGTAATTTCAATAGCATGAGCCGAATTATGCGGTTTTTAAAATATCAAAAATTTACTGAAAATTTCGGCAGAGTCTCCTTTGTAAATACTGGCCCCAAACGGGATACAACATGAATAGTATACGAAATCAAGAAAAAGGCATCCCCAAGCGGGAGCTAGCTCTTCGTCAATCGACGGTCACAACCACACAAGCAATATAATATACAACGCCAACGGCGAGGATCAAAACTCAAAAGGAAACTCAAAACCACCAGAAATATAACGAGCGACTCTAAGGTCGAAAGAATAAACAACACTGGTCTCTATCTCAATAAATACATGTTTGGTTGATGGAACTTCTTGATACAACAGAATAATGATATACAAGATATATAATGGGGGTACGATACAAGTAAACCCACCTACTAGCAAATCACCCGAACGAAACTATGCCGCAAAGCCGTAATTAAACCTGTACGGCAAAACCTGCAAGAAACTGGGGCACAACGGGGGTGAGTTGCCAACTCGTGAATAGAAAAACATCTACGTACAGAAATCGCATAAATAACGCAATCCTAGGTCAATGATCATAATATATCCTCAAAAATGTATATAACATGCAGCCTATAACAATGGCTAGGGTAGTATCTAACCCGAGTGTAAACTCATGTGCCCGTGTCAGTGCCTCAGGTAGCAATATATCATATGAGTGAGGTATGAATGCATGAAAACAGAATACATGTAAATGAAGAAACTGTTTTCATAAATTAGTGAGATTTCTGTATTTTTAAAGTGAGGTATCATAAATGAAATCAGTATCAACAGTGTCTAGCATCGACACAAAACATAAATCTCACTGTCTCGAAATATCAATGTCTCAATCTCAATATCTAAGGCGCCGTCAGTCCAGACCGGCCCCTACCATCCATCTCAAGACCACGACGGTATCCTCCGGATATCCGACGCGTCGGGTAATATCACCGGTCGGTAGTGCTCCCCTGCCGGGCTCAACGTCAACACCACATTCCTCTTGCCCCGGGGTACCGCACCGGGCCCACCATGTACCCATGACGGTTCCTCCACTCCTCGACACGGATCTCGAAAACCACAGCAAACTCATGGTGGGCGACACTTTACATCACTAGAAAACCGCAACATTTTATATTTTAAAAGATCATAAGTTGTAAATTTTGCGGCTTTCCCCGAAATCCAGAAATATAATAAATCTCAAGAAATCATCACAAGTGCATATGTCAATTATAATGAATGCATATGGTATCAATAACCAAGTTGCAATGTTTGATTAATAAACTAGGCATGTAAGGCAGGTACACTAATATCATATCAAACTACTAACTAACAAGCTAAGTCAAGCAAATATATTCTCTAAAGTGTACGTGACATGGCAATTACCGATGGAGATGTGTGTGAGCCGGCAAGTAGGTGTACGTGGTACATACGCATCATCGGTAATGGTGCTGGTATCCTAACAGCATGATATCAATAATGGAATATGCAGCAAAATAAGTATGCGAGGCAGAGCGAACAACAATAATGTGCGGGAGCTGAATACTAGACACAACGATAACTAATCTGTAATAATCTAATATAAGTCCTACAAATGGTGCCTTTTGAAATAACACGAATCATGGGGTTTTGAAAATAGGGACTACGGTGTTTTTATGAAAAGATACGTCTTTTGAAATATCCGTAGGATCCCTTGGGCTGTCTTTTAAAATACCCACGATTCGTTAGTTTTTGAAATAGATAAGAATCGAATCTAATCTAACAACTAAACTAAACTAAAGGGCTAAGCTAACAAGCTGAACTACAGGTAAGGAAACCGCCTAACATCTGAGTCGATACATATACATACCTGTATATATATTAGTCGGCGATCCCGCCTCAATAATATCATATCCGATACCATATCTAAAATCAGACATCCCAAGTCAAGAGTGCGGATCAATCATCAAGATATAGCTCGTACGTAAATCCGTCGTACGGCATCCCAAATCTGGGTACGGGTCAATATCACATTCATCATACTATTCACCTGGTATCCTCTTTATCAAATATCATGATCGCGGTACTGATCTACGTCTAGTACCATACTGATACCGCCTACGTATGCATGGACGTGTGTGAAACACTACGTCAAGGACCCGCTACAACGTCATGTCGTATCTCAAATACGAACCCTGCTATATCACCGATCTCACGGCCTCAAATCAAATCTCATCGACTCAGCTCAATCCCAAGTATCATCCTCAAATCCGTATGTGAACACATAGTCCCATACTCATGTGAACCCATAACTATAAAGAATCCCATGAGCACATATCAATAGGAATGTATGCAAGTATGTATGTGTATATGTGTAGTGCAACACTACCCTAGGGTTCGCAACACTAAAGTAATCCAACACACCAATATCCATCCTAAGCATCGTTATTAATCCCAAATAACATATAATAATTGTTGGTATGTATACGCATCCGTATACACCACAACGGACTGCGGGGGTGCTATACGCCATCCACCCGACTTCTCCCCGTAGATATAAATCTACTCACCTGGTCCTCGCGAGCCGGTGCCGACGTCGCCACGCGCTTGCTTGTCGTCTTGAAGTCCACATGGGGGTACCTACATATCATAACGCACCATATCGTATTAAAACTAAATTCGAAATCGAAACGGCATACGAAAATCAAATCGGCACGCGTATCACGCATAGGTCCAAACCTATCGCCTACGCATGCAAGAATAGTCAAACCAACCCTCGATGTCGATGTACAAACGTCAAACCATCGAGAAAAATCCAATCACACTCATTTGCACATTCACGAACACTAATTTTAATATAAACTAGGTTAAAACTCACAAAAACCCCAATTTTACTTAAAAAGTCATTTTTCCGAAAATCTAGCAAGCACAATTCGCCGTTTTTGTACAAAACAGGATGTTTAAATGAATGTAGCGGCCAATATATTTATTAAATATCTTAAATAAGTCATATAAACAATTCCCGGAATTTAATCTCATTAAATTCCAAAAACCCTAATATTCTAGTTTACAAAATACCTAAAATTTAACAATTTCAAAGCAAAAATGCACAAACTACAATCTAACTTAGATTTGCATGATCTAAAACATTAAACCACACTTAATAAAGTTAATGAAGTCATGAAAAACCTAAACACATTTTTAATCCCAAGTATTTACCAATTTCAAAAACCTAGTAAGCAAATTATCAAATTAACACAATTTTTAAACTAACCATTAGCACAAGCTACTAATCTTGTATTAACATGACAAAAAACCTAAATATAACACACAACCATACACCAATTTTATAAAACCCTAACTTGCATTCAAATTCATAACTTGAATTCCAAAACTTGCAACTTAGGCCTAATTAACACTTAAGTAGTTTAGCTTTAAGAAATTAGTAACAAATTAAGCAAAAATGTTTTAGAATTATACCCAAAAACATTTGAAGATCCAAAAGCATCCATGGCCTCCCAAAATGCTCTCTTTTCACAAAGATCCATGCTATACGGGCTAAGCTAAAATGGGTAGGAGTCGGATTTGGATTTTGGGATTTTTTTTGATGGATTTGAGGCAATTTTTGATGAAGTTCGAAGAGAAAAGAGAAGGGAAATGGAGGGGGCTGTTGCTGCTGTAGGAGGGGGGGTCGGCTGGAATGGGAGTGGGAGAGGAGAGAGAGGGAGGTAGAGAAAGTGGGGGGATAAGTCAAAGTCAATTCAAGGTCAAAGGTCCACCTCATTTCTCCATTTTCTTTTCTTTTCTTTCATTTCTTTCCTTTGAAATTCAAGTGGGGAAAATAATGGGGGCTGCTGAATTCTTCAATAATTTCTAAACCGTTTTGGCAAATGATTTCGTTCCAAAAACTACATGATAAAATTTTATTTAATGTTTTATGATGCAAAAAATTTGTTTCAACTCATTCCAATTTGTAATTTTCCCTAATTAAATGTATTAGTGACGACTTAAATAATAATAAAATAATATTTTTTTCAGAAAATTTGAAATTTCACCAGCGGCTCAATAAACACCAAATAATAGCAATTACATAGCTAGAATATGTATATTTAATTTTTATAATAAAATATTTGTATTTTGAGTTTTTACAGAAAACCCCCTTATTTTACCGATTTTTCGAAATTTCACCGAAACGATTTTCAAAACGTTACACTAAGTTACTTTCTCTCTAAGAATTCGTATCTCACATTAACACATATATATAAATATATAAAACGTATTCGCATTCTACCTTACGAAGTGCGGGGGTGCTATACGCCATCCACCCGACTTCCCCCGTAGATATATATCTACTCACCTTGATCCTTGCTTGCCGCAGTCGATGCCGCCACCCTCTTCTTCATCGTCCGAAGTCCACGTGAGGGTACCTACATATCACATATATCGTATCGCATCAAAACGTCCAATTCGAAACCAAAACGACACGCGAATTACACATAGGTTAAAACCTATGGTCTACTCACGCAAATCAACCAAAAAATACCCGATATCGATGTACAAACGTCAAGTGACCGATACAAACACAAATATCAAAAGTTCAAGTCGTTTAAAAGTCATAATTCAAAACAGCAACTCAAGAAAATGGTCCCGGATCTTGATACAAGAAAAATTAGAGAAAGTTGCATATACAAAGGACCTTTAATATACAGCAGACACCTACCCAAGAAACCACGACACCATTTTCATAAATATGGCTGCAAATTGCGGCCAGAAGCCTTATTTTGGCAGCCAAGAAGGGGATTGGGGCTCTCGGGTCTTGGGGTTAGCTTCTAGTTCGCCTGCACGACTCACAGTAATTGCTAAATAATTTTTGGAGTTCCCGGGTTATAGCAGATCTCCAAATATCACCACCATTCCTCACAAAACCCGACATCGGTGATTCTAAGTTCATGTTTTTCATGGCCTAGGCTCTGGTTTTTAACACTAAGGGGTTCTAATCACCAATTACACATCACTTACACCATCACAACTCAAGAATTCCTCAAAACCTCATCTTGGAATTTTCAACCATCGCTAAACTACACTTAACACTTCTAAACTAAAATAGATGCTAAAGGAAATGAAATACTACACTATTGATGAAAGAATTACCTCATTTGGCAACTCAAAAAAATTCTTGAGTTGCCCCAAGTGCTCAAAATCCAAAGTTTCTTGGTTCCCTATGCTTGTAGTGAGCTTGTGCATGATTTTTGTGAAGGGAATGCAAGGTTTTGATATATAATTGATGGTGTTGTGAGGAGTAGAGATGGGGGAGGGAAGAGGGCAGCCATGAAGGTGAAGGAGTAGGAGAAAATGATGAAGATGATGAAGACCATCACAAATGAGCCAAGGTCAAAGACCCCCTCACCCTCTCTCTCCTCTCTCATGCCCATACTTCTTTCTTTAATCTTTTCTTTTCTATTCCTTTTTGTTTTACCTTTTTCTTTTCATTTAAAACCAAAGCACAAATATATGAGAAGAAAACAAGAATGTCATGGTTCATAGAATGATAAAAATGTGTTTTGAAACATGACATGGTGCATGTCACATGCAAAAATCATACTTAATGCATAATTAGTGAACATTAATCAAGTTTAGAAATAAACTTGTATATAATAAACAATACAATAATTCATAAAATGTCTAAATCTCACAAATTCTTTAAAATCAACATTTAATGTAATTTTCCAATATTTTTCCAATCTATTGGTATATAATCAAACCATAACATTAACACTAATTTCCATAATTAGTGAACATTAATCAAGTTTAGAAATAAACTTGTATATAATAAATTATACAATAATTCATAAAATGTCTAAATCTCACATATTCTTTAAAATCAACATTCAATGTAATTTTCCAATATTTTTCCAATCTATTGGTATATAATCAAACCATAACATCAACACTAATTTCCATACATTAAAATATTCATAATATTTATTATTTTAATTATTTAACTTCTCAAAAATAATATCTTATTTTTCTGAAATGTTACATTACATATCTTCAGGTTGTTAAGATATGGAGTTATCCGGTTTCTGTCTAAAAGCAAAATCCGGACAAACTCGAGGCACGCTTCGGTAAAGGCGGTTTGTGGATTATCCCAAGCAATAGCTAGGATTTTGTTTCTACCATTTTTAAGATCAATAGTTATATTGTTCTTGACTCGCCACATTTTTATAAAAGGATCTTTTTGCAAAAGAAATTAGTGGGAGTATGGTAGAATTAGAAGTGATTTCAGAACCACCAACGGTTACCGAAAATTTAGTAGAACCTAAGGATTCAATTGGACTTGACAAACTGTTGACCACTCTACAGATTTTAGTAGGTGACCTTAGACACCCGAGAGACACTTCGGTTTTCTCGTAGACGGTGACAGGAAGGTCGGAATCATGGTGATGATGATCCTACTAGTTATCAGTAGGTCATAGGAAGTGGTAACTTCCAGGTGACCAGATGCTTCATATCCAAGATGGACTCCATGCACTTCAGCAAATTATAGATTTTGGACTTTGCTGGGTGCTCTTGAAGGGATAAAACCCATTAAGAGAAAGAAGATCTTTCGAGATCTGTGCAGGTGGAAATGTGCTAACCTGATAAGGCTAGACTTGTTGTAAAGAGTTTTCATCAAATACCCGTTGTAGATTGTGATGTGACTTTTACTTCAATATCTATGCTGAAGTTCATATGGATATGACTTGACACTGCAATTTCGCCTACTTGTTATCAGCAGGTCATAGGAAGTAGTAATTTCCAGGTTACCAGATATTTCATACTCAAGATGGACTCCACACAATTCAGCAAATCATGGATTTTAGACTTTGCTGGGTGCTCTTTAAGGGGTAAAACCCATTAGGAGTAAGTAGATCTTTCGAGATTTGTGCAGGTGGAAAGATGCTAACCTAATAAGGCTAGACTTGTTGTAAAGAGTTTTCATCAAATACCCATTGTGGATTGTGATGTGACTTTTACATCTGTGTCTATGCTGAAGTCCATATGGATATGTTATGGTGTTGATGCAGTTCATGGCTATGATATCTGGCAGGTGGGTGACTATAATGTCTTTCCAAATGGGATTTTAGAAGTGCACGTGTATATGACTCTGCTAGAGGGTTATCGTAGTCAGTGGGAGCAGCGGAAGGTGTGTGTTGGAATTTCACCCGCGCGCGCAAACGCGTATGTTTTGGAAACGGATATGATTTTAAGGAAATGGATTGCGCACGCGAGATCGTTCTCGTTTTAAAATTTATAATCCGCAAGTGCATGGCGCGTTGTAGCAAGCCGGAAAGTACGGGTCGATCCGCAGGGAATTGTGTATTAGGTCTTGTTGTTTAAGGTTCAAAAAATAACGAATTGGTTGGTTTGTCACTAAAAAATGAAAGAATACAAAAACAAAGAAAAGCAAGCAAAGAAGCTAAGAAAGAAGTGGTTGTGGCTTTGGCTCGGAAGGTCGAATTGCGACGATTCCTTCGACACTCCCTTGATCATGAGTTGTCCGTCCTTACGTCGATCCCGGCATGAAGCATGACTTGTCAAGGCGATTGCGGAGCACAAATCATCAAATTCCAATATTCGCCGCAAAATACGAAACGAGTCCGTTTTGTTCACTTACTGTTTGTATGTCCAAGTTTGGGGTATCAACACTAAACACAAGAGTCAGCAAGCATACCACAACATCAAAAACACAAAGTAGTGAGTGAGAGAAAATGATTTTAGTATTAAGTGTGCTAAGTGTTTGTGATGGTATATGGTATATGAAATAAAGAGATTTGTCAAGTCACTTAATCACAAAATACCACATCCAAACTTAGCAAACTTAACACCAAATTGATTCTAACCTTAGGCTTGTAAGATGAGGTTTGTGGGGAGAATATGGTATGTGACGAGGTTACAAAGTAACCATGGAATCAACATACCATATCAACTCATCCAACTTACAATACTAAGTTTATAATCATATTAAACACATTAAACATTAACAAGAGGAGGAGGAGCCAAAGCCTTTCATCTCACTTCCTTACCATTACCACAACCAAAGAATATTAGTTACACATAATAATGAAAAGAAAAGAAAAGCAAGTAAAGAAAAGAACGCAAATAACAAAGCAATATATTAACACTTGATGTTGAGTTACAGATATTGGTAACTTGTTCAACCTCCATAATGAAGCTCTCAAGAGAAAGCTTCAAGAGGGAAGAAGAAGAAGAGACTAAGTTAAACCCCACTCACTCTCAAGCCTACACCAAAAATAAACTAAAACAAAACTATATATGTATACACCATGTGAGTATATGAGAGAGCCCTTCCCATGCTCACTGATCTGGCTTTTATTGTTAGTTATATGTATGCCCTAGAGGCCATTACTATACATAGGATGTATATTGTAGTGGATGCTGGGACATATATAGGGAGGACTTTCTTGCTCGACATGATAGTATGCTATCTGGTTGATCTTTACCTTAACGTGTATACTGATTGTCTCTCTGTTACATGTTGGTAAAGCCCTTAGGATATGTGCTTGACTACCTGGACTATGATGCGGATCATACTAGTAGGGACATGGTAGTCCATAAGTACATCCTTCAAAGTCCCTAGTCGAGGGTGTATCGAGACGGGGCATCGATATACCAGAGTAGACTAGCGTGTACCTTCTCGACCCATACAGATGGGCGATGGATGATCCCATATCCATTGGTGTTTGACATCAGAGATGATATACGGGTGCTCAGTGGAGACTGGGTACACTGGACGGACTCGCCGAGAACTCTCAGATGGTATTATACCTTACGTCAGATGGCAGTTCTCTGGTGACACTGGTACAGAGTAGTCTGTTGACCCGAGATCGTCATAGAGTCTTGTGTGGTTCCCACTGTGCTTTGATTTCCATCTTACCACGTCCAAGAGGGCGTGCAAAACGGTGGTTTTTGGGTACAGTCCCGAGTCACATGGAGGCAATGAGCGATAGGAGGGGATTCGTCTCTCCCGGTATAGGGAGTTGATGTTGCGCTGTGTTCGATTGGCTATAACAGGAAATCCCTGGCCAGGGTTGCTGAGATTTACTGGTAAGTGTTACCAGTAGTTTCTCGAATTATTATAGACCTCATATCGACACGACTTATCGAGCTATTGGGGTCTGACGTTTACCACCCCTAGGCAAGATATGCGACATATCAGACGATCAGACCGGACTGTACGGTAGTGTTACTGGTTGGATTCACTGGAGTGTGAGCGGGCTTGCTCGTCGATCTTCTGATCGCTCAATACCCGGGTGGCCGTTACGTTTAGCAGACCGCTTGCGGCTTGTGGGTGTTTGATATGATCATCACCTGCTGCCGGCGTATTGACGAGTCTTTAGAGTCCTACACAGAGGTTTCCTGGCTCAAGCGAAACGAAATAGGAGCGCATATGAGATATGTGCGGGACCGAGAATAATGCGTGTATGTGATACCGTATTTCATTCTCGCGATAAATGTGTCGAATGGTTGTATGCGATATAACCTAGTTATCGAATCAAGGATTGATTCGATAAGCCGATACATTGTATACTAGTCGGTTGTGTGCGACATGACCGGATCATTGAATCAAGTGTTGATTTAATGATTTAATGCATAACTATATATTTGATATATTACTTTGCATTAACTAGTATTGGTTCACTTTAAATGGATTTTCTCACTCGGTTTGTGCACATTGTATATGTGATATACTTTTGTACACATGATTGTATCATGTTTGATGATACATGTTTACTTGGTTAAGTGTAAAGAATTAAACCATGGTTAAACATATAATTAGGGTTTTATTTTTCCATTACTTATTTATTCATTTATTTATTTGTTTATACATTTAGGAAAATAAATGGAAAAGAGAAAAGAATGGTGGCTTTTTTTGTTGTTTAGTTGAAGCTTCATGAAGCTTTGACTTTGTCCACCATTCTTATCTCATCCTTAACCCTAACCATTCCTTTAACCTTGGTCAATTCTCTACACATAACCATAGTTAGAATTATGATAAGTATTGTATTTCTATTCTTTTTTTAATTAACTTATCATAACAATATTCATCTTCTTCATTTTTCTTCACATGAAGAAAGCTTGCTACTCCAATGGCAAGTGATGAAAATGAGTGAGAAATCCAATTCTAAAGTGAACCCACTTCCTATTTCTTCATCCTCTACCTCTTGCCAAGTAGTATAGGGTGTTTCCTTCATAAGTTTTCATGGCTTGGTGAAGGTGGAGCTTGATCTAGTGATGCCTCGACGTAGATCATCTTCGGCACGTTGTCGACGACCTAGCCCGGTCTTTTCTCCGATGAAACCACCGTGAGAGTCATGGTTCGATTTGGACAGCGGAGAGGAATTCATTGCGGAGCCGTGGAGGTGGAGCACCGGATCTACAAAGGTTGTATTTCCGTTATCTCATAGTTTAGTTGTAAACTAGTTTGCTTTGTCGCCTAAATATCTAGCCAACGATCTTGTTAGGGTTTCTCGGCACCTCTAATTTTTGAAACGGGCATGGTTGATGCCTTGTGAGACCTTATTAGGATGCCTAGGAACCCTACAGTGGTATCAGAGCCTAGCTATAGCCTTAGGCGAAGTCCAGACGACGTTTGAAATCCGAACGAACCCGAAACCCATTTCCAAAACGGCTCTCTGTACTTTTTTTAAAAACTGGGTTTTTTCCAAATTAAAAATATGCAGAAAACTCAGCAGGGAAATCTAAGAATTACGGCGCAAAAAGTTTTGCATGAACAGTGTAATCGGCGGCGGAACCGCGGCATAAGCCTAGCTTATGCGGCGGTTCCGCGGCAGAATTGTGACGTCAGCCCTAACATTTTGTACTGTAATTCCTATTTAACAGTGCAGAGTTTTCTGGGTATTTTTAAAATTTATTCAAGAGTTGAATTTTCTGGGGTTGTTTTGGGGATTCGTATGTTCGATCGGATTATCAAATTTTGTCTGTGTGGCTTTCCGGATAATTTTAGAATATGTTAAAAAGTTCGACCGGATATAAATACCCAATTTTTCCCCTGTCGGGAAATTTCCAAGTGTTGGATTTTTCGGTAGTTTAACGACGTTCTAAGTAGTGCAAGTAACTCGATGGTCCCTCTAGAAGACAACAAACCTTAACTCGATTATGTGACCGTCTTGAACTGCCCTTTGAACCTTCGGATTTGGGGCAGTACGGCGTGCCACATGTGAGGCGTTGGCTTGACCCTTCTACGGCTGGACCGTTGGTACTGAGGCACGAACTGAATGTTTTTAGACTTATTTCATGTGCTGATCTGTATCGGGAAAACTTGGGTGTTTGACTGTTCGATCGAAAAGTTTAACATTTTCTATTTATCTGGAATGGGATACAATAATTGGAATTCACAAAAGTTATGAGATAACTAAATGAATGTTGTAAATCTAGCAATTTCGTCTCACTTGATCGGTTGCCACGGAATTTTGATGTGATCAAAAGTCCGTCGCAATCACGTAGCGTACGCGGATACTCACCGGGTAAACTTAATAGACAGCCTCACTCCATAGCCCCGACCAAGTGACTGTAGGAGAACCCCGTCGCCGAAAGCATCCGTTCGGGTGCTCGCGGTAGCGGTGTTCCGCCTTGGTGCACTTCGTCGACGGTATCGGGGGTGCAGCCGTCTACTGAAGTTTGCGACGAGCATTCGATCAGGATGTCGGGAATCTTGTTGAATTGCCCGACTTGATATTGAAAAGAGTTTTCGATTTTGAGACTAAAATGCGGGGTTTATAATTATTAGGCATGCGATGTCTAAGTAATTCATTTGGTCAGGCATGCGATGTCTGAGGTGGTTGCGGATTCCAACTATTGTAGTTTTACACTTTCTTTTCTGTGACCGTAAGTGTAATATGTGATATCGCCGGTTTCGTTGCTATATGTCAACGACAATTGGGATGCGCATATTTACTTACGTTGATGACATGTGATGTTATGTGTTGCTGGATATGTTATATTGGATCGTCGTGATTGAATAGCCGGGGTTTTTTATGTGAGATGAGTGTTTTTCATTTTCATTCATGTAAAAACTTGTATGTAATATTCTTTTATTGGGGCACTTCCAGGTTGCGGAAGATGTCACCCTTTGTATATTATTTACTTTTCCGCACTAGGATAGACCCAAGGAGGAGGGCACAAGTAACCGGGTTCTGGAGTCCAGTGGGAGACCAACTCGAGGAGTCGAGTCCGGGTCTCCTAACTCTAGAATTGGTAGGGTTACTTGCCGCTCTCGTAGGGGTCTAGGGGTGTGGGTTTGGCTATTCATCACGACCGTGGAATCCGTGTTTTATACTGGCTCGTATTGAAAACACGGACGTCCTAGTATATCCAATATTTCATATGTTTCTTCTGCTGCGATATCTGTGATGTGATCATGTGATGTTCTATGATAGATACAGTATATAGTATATATGATATATTATATAGATGTTACTTATGTTTTACACCCGCGCTAGCCCTGCCCTGCTCTGCCGTTAGTTACCTAACCTAACGGTGCACGAGGGGACATCGAGGCGAATGCGGATGGCATAAGTGTACATTGTATTTATCTGTGATCTTTAGGTACTTAAATGATGGGACTTCATTAATGTGATTAATGAAATAAAAGAAACCTAAGATGTTGTAGAATCGAATTTCAAAATAAAACAGGTAGCTACAGTTCTTGCTTTGCACAGCGGTATATGTGATATATCCTGCACCTTATTCGATGAGGAAAGGACCGAGATCCCTTCACCGGGAGTGACTCCTTTAGCAATAACTGGCAGATGCTACACTCGGTTTGTCTTTTTGATTGCTTTTAAGAGTTTTGCTTTGCACAGTGATATATGTAATATATCCCGCACCTCATTCGACGAGGAAAGGACCGACGATCCCTTCACCGGGAGTGACTCCTTTAGCAAAACTAGAAAAGCCTCAAAAGCACTCCATTTCAAAATCATTTGATTCTACAACGATATCAAGTTCATTACGCAATAGGTTTTCAGAAAAACCTGTCGTAGCCCTCCGTCATTTCAGATAAGTTGTATATAGTATTCGTGCTACATTTGTTGGCTTTCGACAAGGTGTAGTGTGCGGTAGCTATATGCTGCTTATCTGCTGCATACGATGCGATTGGATTAGGGTAGTCGTACGGCTTTGTTGGCTTTCGTCAAGGGTCGTGCGGGTGGGTTTAATTCAATCAAGAAATGTACGGGTTGAACTTGACTAGCGGGCTATGGTTTGTTGGCTTTCGTCAAGGTCATAGCACGTTAGGGGCAAAATATTATCGGGAATTTCAAGTGTTGAAATTTGCAATGAGATTGCATACCTTCTATGAGATAGTTGGATCCCGATACCCGCTGCGAGTAATTGTTACTCCTGGGAGAGTTTTACACATTACAATTAGCCGATCAAGTAGGTGTCTAGAAAGGTGTCAACGGGGTTACGCCTCTGGGAAAATGAGGTTTACATTAATTAGGTTCGTGCGAAAGCACGGAGGACCTCCCTCAAAGTACCGACACTGGCCTGGCTGAAAGATTGGCGAACTTGTAGTGTGTAATTAATCCCGGCTAGTCTTTCCTTTTAGGGTTTGAAGGAAGATTTGATAAAAAGCAGTGGGAGCCATCCTGATTAGATAAAATTATAACCAATCTATTCTTGCCAGAGCGCACGCTGAGTGTTTTCTTCTCTCTCTCTCCTGGTAGCGACCATATCACGCCTTAATCAAGATAATAAAACGGATATTTGACCGAACCCGCTTGTTATACTGAGCTGGGGAACGTTAGTCCCGCTCCAACTTATAATTGTTATAAGACAGAGCAGGAAATTGGGGATTACCAGAATTCCCGTGCCACCCAAACGAAGAGAGTACATGTTGATGCATCATCTTCGGGTGTGTTCATTATACAGAACTGTTTCTCTGTATCCTCTACGTCCTGGGTATGTGATACCAGATCAGGATCCCAGATATGTAATCTGTTACATAGGGCTACAGAAAGGTAGAGAACTGAGAACGGGTGATAAGTTTCATGAGGCGGAAAACGGGGCAAGAGTTGCAGCCAAGTCTGTTGGTCACTGTCACCCTGTATTCCAAATACATTGGTTCTGAACGAATGTTATTAGATACCGAACCTGACATACAAAATCATATCAGTCTCTTTATTAGTAAAGAAATGATAAAATTTTGTATTGTTGGATAATGTTTTGAACATTTCCTATATCAAAAGTTGATCGGTTCAGGCACGTTATCTAAAAGCATTAATGTTCTAAATCAAACTACAGTTCTTAGTATACGGAACACACACAAGAGGAAGAGTTCAGGATTGAACGATTCCTTCTTGAGGTATTGTAGACTAGGTCATATCAATGCGACCCGACTAGCTGAAGTTACATATAGATGCATATTTAAATCAGTTTGAATTTACATCTTATGAAACTTGCCAGTCATGTCACAAAGATAAAATGACCATAGCCCTGTTTATTGGAAACAGAGAAAGAGTTAGTGAACTCTTGGGATATGATACATGTTGATGTATGTAAGCTCCCCTGTCTACACATGCCAAGATCGGTTCTTTGTACTTCATTACATTCTCTGATGATCTCTTTCGAGTTTCAGACCTATGTTCCTGTTGAAACACAAGTCCGAACCTTTTGAGATATTCACAGAATATAAGTTAGAAGTAGAGAACCAAAATACGGGTATAAGTATTATGTCCTTTGATGAGATCAAGGAGGAGAATACTTGAGCACGGAAATCCTGGACTATTCTAAAGGAGAATGAGATTCTCTCTCAGCATTACTCCTCCGTATACACCATAGCACGATGGTATATCGGGGTGGAGCAATCACACCTTATATGATAAGGTATGCTCTATGATGAGTGCTACTGAGTTACCTATTTCCTTTTGGGAGTTATGCACTTGAGAAGCTGCATACCTATTGAATAGGGTTCAAATCAAATCAGTTGCCTACCACTTCATATTTGATATGATAAGGGAAGAGCCCATCTTTTAAGCTAGTTAAGATTTGGGGTTGTCCGGCCTATGTCTAAAAGCAAAATCTGGACAAGCTCGAGGCAAGGTCTGTTATGTAGAACTGGAAATGTTCCAGTCATACAAATTGCAGCTGATGATTTGATAGAACCAAAAGGATTCAGTAGATTCCAACGAACCTCAGCCTCTCCGCCAATCTAGTAGGGTTCCTCACCCACCTGAGAGATACTTCTGTTTCTCTATGACAGTGGGAGTGAGGAATGCATCATGAGATGATGACCCAACTGGTTTCGAGCTGGCCATCAGGAGTGAGACTCTGTAAGAATGGCTGGATGCTTAGAGATCTGAGATGGAATCCTTATACACCAACAAAGTATGGACTTTGGTTGCTATATCTGAAGGGTTAAATCCCCATCAGGAGCAAGTATATCTTGAGAAGATTACTTGGTGTACATCGAAAAGTTGAGACTTTCAAAGCTAGACTTGTTAAAAGTTTGCATCATTTACCAGGCGTGGATAATGATGAAACCTTTTCAAGTACCTATGCTTAAGTCCATCCGGATCCTACTTACCACGGCTACATACCATGACTACGATATCTGGTGGTTGGGTGTCATGACTGGCTTTTTCTAAATAATGTTTTGGAAGAGAGCGTCTATAAGTACACAGCCAGAGGGCTTCGTAGACAGTGGGAGCAGTGGAAACGTGTGCAAGATGCTTTATAGGATAAAGCAGGCATCGCGGAGTTGGAACATCTATTTTGATGGATTAGTCAAAGAAGTTGACATCATCAAAATGGTAGATGAACCTTGTATAAACAAAAAGGTAGTAGGGAGTATGGTGATGATCCTCGTAGAGTACGTGGATGACATACTCTTGATAGGAAAAGAGTTTCCTATGCTACGCTCGATCAATCTCCGCTTATCACCATAATTCTCCATATATGATCAAAGTGATACCTCCTAAATCCTGGATTTTGGATCTATGAGATAGATCTAAATGGATGTTAGGATACTCACTAGCTGTAGTGAGATGGTATCAATCGACCCTGGGGAGAATCACTGGAATGGTTCCAGGGTGATAAAGACGACTGAATGTCAGTCACAGGCATTGTCTTTACCCTCAGTAAAGGGACGGTATATTGGAAGAGTTCCAAACTAGATACCGTGACATACTAGACGATAAAGGCAGGATACATCGCTACTTAAGATGCTACCAAAGAGGCTGTTTGGGTGTATATAGGTTCATGAGATGAACTACGTTCCAACCATTGTGTGACAATGGAGTTATGGCTTATGCCGAGGAACGCCGGTCCCATCAGTGATCCAGACATATTCTAAGGCAGTGTCACCTGATCATGGAGATGGTTGATCTCCAGGGTGATTGAGGTTTGGAGAGAAGACTCAGAGGACAACACAGCGGATCCACTCACAAAGGCCTGTTCCCAGAGAGAGACTTTTATGGGATGGTTGAGTATGAGATACTACAACCACTGCTATCAGATGGCCCTAGTGCAAGTGGGAGATTTATAGGCACCAAAAAAATTAAACAAGTAATAAAAATCAAGTGATGTGACTGCAAGGGAGGGACAGAGAAGAGATGGGGACAAACGGGGTAAGGGGGCCGGCGAGCTCGGATTCTTTGAGGGTGTAGACGGTCTAAATCCGAGCTATGAGGCTCGTATTGATGTGGTGGTCTCTTGTCAACTCTAATATCATCCTGGTGTTGTTTGTTTTCTTTGTTGAAGCTTGTATTGTACCCAGTAGTTTTGGAGGGAAATCAAACCTTTAACTCACATCACAACTTTTTGCATTTATTACCCATCACACTCACATGTGCTCACTAGTTGCACAATTCATCATTTGTGTGTGCCAAGACAGCCCCACCATGGTCCAAGCCATCAAAGAGTCATGTGCACACTTGTATGTGTTGGACCAAAATTGTGTGCACACATTTATTTTGCAAAAGCTTTTTGGATATCGGTCGGTTTTCTGTTCTGTTTGCAGTGTCGGCTCTCAAATGCTATATCCGTGATATTGAGTCCGTTTCCAGTATTTAATCAAGAACACATGTAATTTATAATTACTGAGCAGACACTGCTTAATAGCACCGATATATAACAAAATAGATAATGAATGAGTGGTATTAAAATGCAGTTTTCTAAGATGAACAAATACCCCCAAACTTATCTTTTGCTTGTCCCGAGCAAAACAAAAAATCATAGCCTCACTTTCGCAGGGAACACGATTGCACTAAACATGTGCAACAAGCCGTTAAACCTCTAGGTGTCCCTAGTAGGAGGGGTGTTGTCTCCTGAGGGTTTTCAATGGATTACACCCACAAAATCCAGTCAAGTTAGCGTCGTGGAGAAACTGTTGATTCTAATCTTAAGGTTAGAGATCAAAGCTAGAAGTTCTATCACCCTAATTTAGAAACGTCACCCTATTTTTCACTCCTCACAATTTGTTCAACATAAGCTTATATACGTCTTTACGTGATTGTGCGGATAGTGTCCATAAATTTTTATGAACTTGATTAGGGTCATCATGTCATAAATACGGACCAGGATAGACTTCTAAAGGATCACACGAGTTTGAAAGGAGTTAAAAATTTCTCAAGTTTCGTTTTCCAGTTAGGTTTCAAGTCAGAATTTATATCGTTTTTAACAGAGAACCTAAGTCTTATTCTTCACTCCTACCTTTCACCTGTTTTTGTTCATACACACCTTTCGTTATCGTGAAAAACGTCTTTAAATATAAACTTCCATATCTCCGTAAAAAAACTCTTTTATTTAGAAAACTCGTCTCCGCCAAGATTATTCTCCCACAAAGAACCGTGAGGATTTTTAACTCGGAGAGAACAGTTGCTTAGCTTGTTTTATTTGGCGATTCGGAACTTAGCGAGTTTTGGGTCAATGACTCCCAAACCAGATGGTTTTAGGGCATTAGGTGTGGAGACACCTCAAGGACTTAATTACCCAAGTTACCAAGGCCACAAAACAAAAGACTCATTTTATTTTAAAATATTCTGAATTTAGTGAAAACGGAGATATAGCCAGCTTTTCTTTTAAATACGAAGACGTTACATGTGGATAAGGTATGTAATTACTCTAACAAGATTTCAGATGGGTTATCTTTTAGACTTATAGCTTCTGTTAAAACCTCAATAATATCATTCATATTCACCTTACTTTTTGAACTATTCTTGATATTACTTAACTCAGAACAAACCTGTTTGATCCTAAAGATATTTATCAATTTTAAAAGTTTACAGCCATGTTAGATTTTCATCAAATTCTCAAAAACATACGACACGTGTAAAATGTTATAAAAGACGCATATCAGTTATGGTTAAACACAAAGGAGGGTTATTTTTCGGGTCGTCAGTCTCACAAAAAAGATTTAGTTATTTCAAACATATCAACCGAACCGTCAGACTTTGAGTCTAAGTTCCCCCGCTAGCTAACATGAAAAAGTTTTTATATTTTTAGGAAATATTTTCAATTTTTAATGTGTTTTTTTAATACAATACAATACAAAAGCAGATATGAAATGCGACTACATGCAAAAGAAAAGAAAAATACATAATGTAAGTACTGAAATGTAGGAAATATGCACATGCAAACTATATGCAGATACAAAATGCAACCAAAACAGCTCCACCCCCAAACTGAATATGACGATGTCCTCATTGTCTCTTGGCCTTGCCCTTGCCTCTGCTGCTCCCGCTTGCTTCTTCTTGGTTTGCTGAGATCTAGCTGAGTTGTTCTTTTATTTTCTTGTTTTGCCCAATTAAAGTTTTGATGCCACGGACCTCCATCATGTGTAATTCATAGGGATCTGTCGGAACGTCCTCTCCCAAGTAAATCTCTGAGGAAGTCTGCGGTGCCGCATGCTCGCTGGGGTCAGTGGGCGACCAAATCTGCTGCTCACTCATGTCGTCCATATAGCCTGGTAAGATTCTCTTTATCTCTACTGGGACGGTGTCATACATCGTGAGGCAGGCCGCGAAATCATCGTCCTCCCTATAGTAGCGACAAATTTGGGTGACGAGAACGGGAAGTAAAGATTTGCGCGCGGCGACACTTTCCTTGATTGTGGCGAAGAGCATGCTCGCCATGCATAATTGATAATATTTGGTCATTAAACAATGAACCATGTGCCCCACAATCGCTGGAAAAGATGAAACTCGAGCTATCCCCCTGACGTTACGGTAAGCCCAGCGGCAAGCCGTATAGACGTTTCTATAAATCTGCTGGGCATTTAGCTCAGCATCTTGTAACTCGCACCTGTCCCCCATAATCGTCCTATACTGGGCCAGCTCTAATGGTTTCTGAAAACCAGGTCGGATCGGGATGTTGGTGACATGGGATATCGTATCAGCTGAAAATACCCTCCGTCTACCCTGAAAGTGAAATCTAATGCGATCCTAGAATATCTCACCATTTCTAAGCGCATCATAGAACTCATCTACCAAATGTTCATAAGCACATAACCCCTCTTCCCCATACAGCAAAAACTCCCACCCTAACTGTCGGATAGCATCATGGAAATAGCTCCCGAACACCTCATGGGTGAATACATCGACAAAATTTCGCACTAATTCGAAAAGAGATATGATATGTGGGTTGGTGAAGTTTGCAGAAAATTTAAACGGTGTAGGAGAGTGGGGAAGAGAAAATCATACAGCTCTGACAAAGGAAAACGGTGATCGGAGGAAGTACAGCCGGCCTCGTCGGAATTTTGCAAGGACTCGCCGGTCGGTTTTGGAGTAGAGGAGCTAGGGTTTTGGAGGAAGGTGAGGGGAAAGCAAAGAAAGGATATGGTGCTGCTTGAGAACTGAGAATAAAGGGGTCGGGCCAGGGATGTTATGACTATATAAATGACATTTTACAAAACCCCCCCAACAAAAAGAAAACCCCATTTTTTTACAATTTTACTCAAACAAAAAGTTAAATCAACGCTGTCCCCAAACATCAGCACTCACCCCCTAACGGGTGAGATCTTATTTTCAAAAAATTAAGAAAAACAAAGATTAATTACAGTATTCACAAGCTAAACGACATTGTTAGTCCAGAAATTAACACCAGCCATAAAAAATTTTATCGATATAATGTAAGGGCTGGTAAAAGAATATGTATGCGGAGATGAAGTTTTGAAGGAGTCAAAGAATTGTTGCCCGAATGAATTGTATGTTCAAAAAGTATGTGTTGAGTTTCGATATCAGGTTTGTTTAAAAACTGGAGTTCATCCTCCAAAAGTTCAGCAAAAGAAAGGTTCGTAGGATGTTCCCAAATTGATCATGATTCAAACTCACCAAGAATATCAAGTTCATCCGCAAATATTTCCTCAAAACTCGGCATGAAAGAATGTTTCTCAAGGCTGTCTTCCTCCCTATAATCCTGCATAATCCTACTCTCGTTGTTACAGCTCACAACTCCTAAAACTAGCTCCCCCTCATCACATTCATATATGGGTAGGTCCATGTCATCTAAAAATATAGGTATCCACACTAACGTTTCTTCCAAAACAATATCAATAGGTGATACAAAAATTTTGGGTTCCTGATCCTTGATTTCTTCTAACAATCTATCCCAACCATACCCATTAAATTCACAAGCTCTCTCTTCTAAAATTTGAGTGCAAGAGTCAATCGGTGCAAGAATCTCATCTTCAAGTAGTGTATCGGTTAAATCATCCTCAATATCACAAGTGACAAGAGGCTCAGTAGGTGTTGTGTTACGCCAGTGCCCTGGCATCAATCCATGGCCAAATGCAGAACAAAAACTTTAAAAAACCGACGCTAACAGACCCGATTCCTGGATCGACCATTAACCCTACACTAGTTATCAATAAAGGAGTTTAGAAAGGTTATACCGAATGATCTGTATCCTTCGATCTTCAACCTCTGTCCCAAGCTCCTCGTGGCATCCTTGATCAAGTTTGATCTCTGGTCTCCCCCATCGAAGACGATCCACCTTAAGAGTATATAATACGGGCTCCGACCTCAAATCCGAGGCAACTCGAGTATCTAGTTTGCTACCCTATGAAAGTCGACCTTAGCACCACCATGAGGTTCTAGAGGTATCAAGCATGCCAAATTTTAATTTTTATTAGGTGCTAAGCTAGACTAACAAGATCTTTACTAGATTATTAGGGTTTGCCTTTTATGATGTGATGAACTAAAGAGAAGAAAAGACCATACAGCCTTTGTAGTTCGAGTCCTTCTCTTCAATAGCTCCGGGTTGTGGTCCACGCGACTCCACTAGGCTCCTCTTCAAGATGAAAGAACCTCCTTCATAATCTTCGCGCCAAAGACGATCCATCCGAAGTCTACAAGCTCAATCTAACCCTTCACTAATCTCATCAGTGAAGGAAACACTCCACATCAAATTGCTAATCTAATGTGTAATGGTGAAGTAGGGGTTTAATTTGCTCACTAGAGTTTTCACAAGTTCAATGATTCACATCACATGTGAGGGTTTGAACTTGGAAGTGAGGTGAAGAAAATTGTAGAGAGCAAGAGGAAGCAAGAGCTCAAGAAAATGGCTAAGGCATGAAGAATGAAAATGATGAGAGTAAACTCAAAATGGCTCTCTCTCTCCTCACTCATTCAAGCATGGAATAAAATTGCAATTCTAAATTGCAACCATGCTTGAATAGTGAGTCAAGACTAATATAAAAATAATAAAACTCATGCCTTGCCCATTCCATAAATATCTCCACGATTTGCACCTCATTTTTCTATTTTCTAAAAATAGAAAAACATGCCATGCTTCATATAATATATATATATATATATATATATATATCAAATATACATTAATATATATATAAAGCAATTAGTGAGCTAATGATATTAGTTAAGATATAATTATATCACATATAATATATATCACATTATTAAATCAACACTTGATCTAATAATCTGGTTATATCATATATAACCGACTAATATCATTAATCTGAATATCACATTATCAAACCAACACTTGATTCGATAATCCGGTTATATCACATATAACCTGACTGACATCAGATAACTTCCAGATTATAATACAGTATCACATACTCATATTTAATCAGGCCCACGCACATATCAACATATGTGCCATACTTCATTTCGCTCGAACCAGGAAACTTCTGTGTGGGACTCTAAAGACTCGTCAATACGCCAGCAGTAGGTGATGATCACATCAATCACCTACAAGCCGTCAGCGGTACTAGCTGGACGTAACGGCTACCCGGGTATTGAGCGATATGAAGATCAACAAGCAAGCTCATCCATACTCTCCATGAAGTCTATCAGTAATATTACCGTACAGTCCGGTCTCTTCGTCTGATATGTCGCATATCATGTCTAGGGGTGGTAAACGTCAGGCCCAGTAACGTGATAAGTCATGCCGATGTCTGGCTTATAACGGTTTGAGAAACTACTGATAACTCTTATCAGTAAATCTCAGCAGCAGCCCTGGTCAGGGACTTCCAGTTATAGCCAATCGAGTATAGCGCAACATCAACCCCCAATACCGGGAGAGACGAAACCACTCCTATCGCTCATTGCCTCCATGTGACTCGGGAGTGTACCCAAAATCCTCCTGTTTGCACAACACCTTTGAGCCATGGTAGGGAGGAAATAAAAGCACAGTGGGAGCTACACAAGACTCTATGACGATCTCGGGTCTACAGACTAACCTGTACCAGTGTCACCAGAGGACTGCTATCTAACGATAGGTATACTACCACATAGAAGTCCTCGGCGAGTCCTGTTCGGTGTAACCATTCTCCAATGAGCACATGTGTACAATCTTTGATGTCACACACCAATAGTTATGGGATCAACCATCGCCCTCTAAAGGACAAGAAACGTACACACTAGTCTACATTGGAATATCGATGCCCTGGTCTCGATATTCCCACGACTAGGAACTGATTAAAGGAAGTACTTGTGGACCACCCTGGCCCTACTAGTATGATCTCATCATAGTCCTGGTAGTCAAGTACATATCCTAAGGGCTTTATCAACATGTAAGAGACAGACAATAACAAGGTAACCTGATAGCATACTATCATGTCGAGCAAGAAAGTCCTCTATATATATGTCCAAGCATCCACTATATCATCAATAATGGCCTCTAGGGAATATATATTATTAACAATCTCCCACTTGCACTAAGGCCAGTTGTTTTAGTATTTCATACCCAACGTCCTAAAAGTCTTTCGAATAGTATCTGGGGGATGGCCTCGGTGAGTGGATCCGCTGTGTCAACTCTCCTGACCTCGATCTTCTAGAGATACAACTATCTCCCTGATCAGGTGATACTGTCTAAGAATATGTCTGGATCGCTGACAGGACCGGAGTTCCTAGGCCAAAGCCACAACTCCATTGTCATCATAATACACAGGTATTGGATGCCCAATGGTAGGAACCTAGTTCATCTCATGAACTCTATTCATCCAGACAACCTCTTTGGCATCATCATTGGTAGCGATGTAATTAGCCTCTATCAACGAGTCTGCTTCGGTATATAGCTTAGAACCCTTCCAACATACCGTTCTTCCACTGAGGGTGAAGACAAAACCCGAGACTGACTTTCAGTCATCCTTATCACTCTGAAAGCTCGAATCGGTAAACAACTCCATCTGGAGTTCACCGTTACCATACACCAAGAACATCTCTTTAGTCCTTCTCAAGCACTTAAGAATGTTCTTCAGCTGTCCAGTGGTTTTCCCGAAGATCTTTTCGATACTTATTCACTACACCTAGTGAGTAAGCTACATCTGGTCTGGTACATAACATCGCATACATGATTGACCCATCTGCCAAAGCATAGGGTATCCCTTGTATGCAAGCCCTTTCCAAATCAGTCTCGAGAGACATCTCTTTGGAGAGAGTGATTCCTGAACAAGCGGGTACATTACCACACTTAGAATCATCCATACTAAAACCCTTTTAGCATGGTGTCTATGTACCTGGATTGGGACAATCCCAAATCATTTTAGATCTATCTCTATAGATCTATAACCCCAGGATGTAGGAGGCGTTAGTTAGATCATTCATGGAGAACATGTGTGATAAGAGGTGCTTGATCGAGTGTAGCATAGGAACACCCTTTTCTATCAAGAGTATCTCATCCGCGTACAATACGAGGAAGACAACCATACTCTCTACAACCTTCTTATTTATACATGGTTCATCTACCTTTTTTATGAAGTCAAACTCTTTGACAGCTTCATTAAAACAGATGTTCCATCCCCGCGATACCTGCTTTAACCTGAAGTTGGATTTAAGCAGCTTGCACATGCTTCCGCTGCTCCCACTGTCTACGAAGCCCTCTCGCAGTGTCATATACACGCTCTCTTCTAAATCACCATTTAGAAAAGCAGTTTAGATGTGCAGTCTGCCAGATATCGTAGTCATGGTATGCAGCAATGGCAAGTAGGATCCTGATGGACTTAAGCTTAGCGACAAGCCTAGCTTTGAAAGTCTCAACTTTTCCATCTACACCAAATTATCTTTCTCAAAGATCCCCTTTCTCCTGATGGGTTTTACCCCTTCAGGAGCAACATGCACAGTCAACACTTTGCTGGTGTAAATGGATTCCATCTCAGATCGCATAGCATCCAGCCATTTCACATAGTCTCTACTTGTGATGGCCTGCTCGAAACTAGTTGGGTCATCATCTCCATGATGCAATCCTCGCTCCCACCTTCTAAGAGAAAACCGTAGTATCTCTTAGGTGGATGAGGAACCCTGCTAGATCTGTGGAGTGGCTTCGGTTCGTCAGGGGCTATTGAATCCTCCGGTTCCAACAAATCGTCGGTTATAGTATGCATTGCTGGAACTTCTTCCAGTTCTACCTCTTTACCACTAATTTGTTTCACAAGAAATTCCTTTTCTAAAAAGGTGGCATGTCGAGAAACAAAACTCCTTTTTTTCCTCGGTGTGGTAGAAGATATTCCCTCGCGAGTGTTTGGGATATCCTACAAACTTGTACAGAGCTGACCTTTCCTCGAGCTTGTCCGGATTTCGCTTTTCAACATAGGCCGGACAACCCCATATCTTAACTCGTTTAAGAGATGGTCTCTTCCTATTCTATATCTCATATGGAGTGGTAGGAAACGAATTTGATCGGAACTCTGTTCAATTGGTATGCATCTTCTCAAGTGCATGTCCCTGAAAGGAAATAGGCAACTCAGTGGTACTCATCATAGAGCGCACCATATCTCATAGGGTGCGATTTCTCCACCCCGATATACCGTTGTGTTGTGGTGTATATGGAGGAGTAAACTGAGAGAGAATCTCATTCTCTTTTAAATAGTCTCGGAATTCCGTGCTCCAGTATTTTTCTCCCTGATCATATAAAAGGACTTGAATACCTATACCCATTTGGTTCTCAAATTCGTACTTATATTCCTTGAAATTCTCAAAAGATTCAATTTTGTGTTTCAACAAGAACACATGTCTGTATCTTGAGAGAACATCGGTGAATGTAATAAAGTACACAGAACCATCCCTGGTATGTGTAGACATAGGACTGCATACATCACTATGTATCTGTCCAAGAGATCAATAGCACTTTCTCCATTTCCAGTAAATGGAGATTTAGTCACCTAGTTCATCACTTAGTGAAGAGATAGCTTGAGTTAGTGTCTCTTCGACGTAGATCATCTTCGGCCTCGAAGACTTCAAGTAAGTTTGTTCATTTCACCTTGTGGAGCCTCACTAGAGTCCGGGAGATCACTACTTGGAGCGAAGGGACTACTACACGGAGCTATTGAAGTGAAGGACCGGTCTACAAAGGTTGTATTCTTGTTCACTTAGATGTAAAGATGTTTACATTCATGTTTCGTTTAATTCTCTAGTTAAGATTCTAGGTTTGGGTTCTTTAGTGCGCCAAATTTTTTTAAATGGCATGGTCGATGCCTCCCGAAACCCAGCGGCGACCTAGGAAACCCAGGAGTGGTATCAAAGCTAAGTTAGAGAATTTGACGATATTTGTAGAATTACGAAACCGAAACAACTCTGAAACACTCGAAATAAAAACCAAGTTTCTGTCGAAATTTTTAATGTGTCTAAAATTTTTTTAAGCACTTGCAGAATATTATATGAGATGTAACATGAACGCCATAGAAATTTGAACCCACCTCACCGGAATTTGGCCAGCGATATGTAGATAAAAATCGAGCTCGCCGGATTTTTAGTGGAATTTTGGCTTCAAATTTTTGTGGTGTTCCGGTCTCTGGGTTTTGGTGTTTCAGGTGTTGCTTATTTTTACTGATATTGCATGTGATGTTATATTTCTGTAAAGGCAATTCGGAGTGTTTCGTAGTCGTAATTCTAACATCGTTTCGGGTTATTTATACGATGTTAAAAAGTTCGAACGGATATCAATAACCAATTTTCTCCCTCGCTAAAAATTTTCCAAGAGTTGGATTTTTCCATTTTTAAAATCTTCAGAAAATCATGCATGTGATTCTGTGGACCCTCTAGAAGAACGAAATCCTAACTCGATTCTGTGACCGTCGGAACTGCCACCAAACCCTAGGGTTTGTGGTAGTTCCGCGGCGCCATAGGTGAGGCAAGGGTTGACCCTTCTATGGTTGGTCCATAGGTGTTGTGGCATGTTCTGGATACTTTTTTAAAATGTGCTCAAGTGTTGAGCTCTTTGGGAAATTTTGGGTGTTTGTTTATTCGATCGAAAAGTTTAATATCGTCTTGCAATCTGTGATTGTCATACAATACTTGGAATCCACAATATTTAGTTTTGTGAAAACTAATTTGAATTTTATAAATCTAGCAATTCAGTCTCATTTGATCGGTTGTCACGGGATTTTGATGTGGATCAAAAACCTGTCACAATCACGTAGTGTACGCGGATACTCGCCGGGTAACCTTACTAGATAGCTACGCCCCATAGCCCCGACCAAGTGACTATAGGAGAACCCCGTTGCTAAAAGCATCCGTTCGGGTGCTCGCGGCCGTGGTGTTCCGCCTAAGTGCACTTCGTCGATGGCATCGGGGGTGCGGCCGTCTACTAAAGTTTCCAACGAGCATTCAATCAGGTTGTCGGGAATCTTGTTGAATTACCCGACTGGTTATTGAAAAGTGTTTTCAATATCGTGACTAAAATGCGGGGTTTATAATTGTTAGGCATGTGATGTCTAAGGAATTCATTTGGTTAGGCATGAAATCCAAAGTATGTGATACATTGGGTTTATGATGTCTAAGGTGGTTGTGGATTCCAATTGTTGTAGTTTTTCACTTTCTTTTCTGCGACCGTAAGTGTAATATATGGTGTATCGTCGGTTTCGTTGCTATATGTCAACGACAATTGGGATACGCATATTTACTTACATTGATGACATGTGATGTTATGTGTTGCTGGGATATGTTATATTGGATCGTCGTGTTTTGAATAGCCGGGGTTTTTTATGTGAGATGAGAGTTTTTCATTTTCATTCATGTAAAAGCTTGTATGTAATATTCTTTTATTGGGGCACTTCCGGGTTGAGGATGACGTCACCATTGATGTATATTATTTACTTTTCCGCATTAGGATTGACCCAAGGAGGAGAGCACAAGTAACCGGGTTCTAGGGTTCAGTGGAAGACCATCTCGAGGAGTCGAGACCGAGTCTCCTAACTCTAGAATTGGTAGGGTTGCTTGCCGCTCTCGTAGGGGTCTAGGGATGTGGGTTTGGCTATTCATCAAGACCTTGGAATCCGCGTTTTTTACTGGCTTAATTTAAAACATTGAATTCCCAGTATATCCAATATTTCATATGTGTTCTTCTGCTGCTGATATTATGTGATGTGATCACTTTATATGTTGAGACGAATTCTTATATTATATATATGATATATAATAAATATTGCTGCTTTCGTTTCTTTTGTGATTTTTAGGAAGCATAATTGATGGGACTTCATTAATGAGATTAATGAAATAAAAGAAACCTAAAAATGTTGTAGAATCTTGTTTTAAAAACCGGTAGCTCTAGTTCTTGCTTTGCATAGCGGTATTCCTTGTAGAATATCCAGCACCTTATTCGATAAGAAAAGAGCCGGGATCCCTTCACCGGGAGTGACCTCTTTAGTGAAACTAGCAGATGCTACAACCCACTCGGTTTTGTCTTTTGATTGCTTTTTTAGTTCATGCTTTGCATAGTGGTATTTATGAAATATCCTGCACCTCATTCACTTAGGAAAGAGCCGAGATCCCTCACCGGGAGTGACCTCTTTAGCAAAACTAGAAAAAGCCTCAAAACACTCATTTTCCAAATCATTCGATTCTACGACAATATCAAGTTCATTACGCAAAAGGTTTTCTTAAAAGCCTGTCGTAGCCCTCCGTCATTTCAGATAAGGACTATTTAGTATTCATGTTGCGTTTGTTGACCTTTTCAAGACGTACTGTGTGGTAGCTGATTAGTGCTTATCTGCAAAGCATATGATGCGATTGGATTAGGTTAGTCGTGCGGCCTTGTTGACCTTGTCAAGGGTCGTGCGGGTGGGTTTAATTAAATCATGAAATCTACGGGTTGAACTTCACTTGCGATTTATGGTTTGTTGACCTTGTCAAGGTCATAGATCGCTTGGGGCAAAATATTATCGGGAATTTCAAGTGTTGAAATTTGCAATGAAATTGCATACTTTCTATGAGATAGTTAGATCCCGATACCCACTGTGAGTAAGAGTTACTCCTGGGAGAGTTTTACACATTACAATTAGCCGATCAAGTAGATATCTAGAAAGGTGTTAACGGGGTTACGCCCCTGGGAAAATGAGGTTTATTTTAATTATGTCGGTGCGAAAGCACGGGGAACCTCCCTCAAAGTACCGACACTGGCCTGGCCGAAAGATTAGCGAACTTGTAGGGTGTAATTAATCCCGACTAGTCTTACCTTTTAGGGTTTGAAAGAAGATTTGATAAAAATGATGGAAGTCATCATGATTAGATAAAATAATAACCAATCTAATCTTGCAAGAGCATACACTGAGTGTTTTCTTCTCTCTCTCCTGGTAGCGACCGTAACATGCCTTAATCAAGATAATAATATAGATGTATTGACCGAACCTACTTATTATACTGAGCTAGGGAACGTTGGTTCCGCTCCAACTTATAATTGTTATAAGTCCGAGCAGGAAATAGTGGAATATCCGGATTCCTACGCGACCCAATCGAGGAAAAAGCATGTTGATGCATATTCTTTGGATGTGTTCGTTACTGAAAACTGTTTCTTAGTATTCTCTATGTCCTAAGGTATGAGATACCGGATTAGGATTCCACATATATAATCTGTTACATGGGCTACAGATAGGTAGAGAACTGGGATTGGGTGATATGTCTCTAAGTGTTAGAGAATGGTGCAATTGTTGCAGCCAAGTCAGTTGGCAAATATCATCTTGTATTACCAAGTGGTAAATACATGTAACGTTTCCAAAATAATAAAATATTATTTTCGGGAATTTTTATAATTTAATATTATTTTAATAAATATTTTAATATTCCGGTATAATTAAATACAAATAAATGGGGGAAATTTTTGGAAAATTAGGGAAAATTCATAAATAGGGTATTTTTATGGAATTATGCCATTTTAAAGTTTTTAAGATTAGTTATATGCTAATTTAGTGCTAATCGCGATTAAAAATCGCTAATTGGATTTTTAGCTTTTTTGTGCAAAAATGTGCACATATCATTTTCCACACTTGTTACACTTGTGTTACATTTCTATTGCCATGATTGTTCATTTGGGTTCACTATTGGAGTGAGAAGAAAAGGAAAAGAAAAGAAAGAGTAAGTATGGTGATGAGAGAGAATGTCTAGGTCAAACCTCTTTTGACCCATGCCCCCCCATCATTTCCTTTCTCATATTCTCTCCCCTCTTCAAGCCGAGCTGCTGCTGCTCCCTCTCCCTCTCTCTCTCCCTCTTCATGAAACCCTAGATCCACAATGAAATCAACCCCAAAACCCCATTCCCACTTCACAAAACTTGCTCCCAAGCTCACTAGCTACACATTGAATCTAGCAAGATTGGATTTGGAGGACTTTGAGCAACTCAAGAATTTTCTTGAGTTGCCAAAGGAGGTAAATTCTGGACCTATTAGAGTAGTGTTTCATTTCCTTGTGCATCTATTCTAGTTTCATATCGATAATGTGTTGTTTGTGGACTTTAGAGATTTCTAGTTAGGGTTTAGGGTAAAAACTGAAATCAAAGATGAAATTGAGGATGGTGGTGACTTTAGAATCCCTGGTGTGATGTTATGTTGGACCAAACCAGAAGCTAGAACACAGAATACGGAATTATGGAATCGATATCGGGGAAAACTGTGAATCTGTGATCGTAATTAGGAATCTGCTATCACCCCGAGACCCCAAAAATAAAACTGAGTTGACAGTGAGATGTGCAGGCACCATGGAACCATCACACCAAACCCTAGCCCCCAACTCATTCCCTCGGCCACCAATTAATTCCTTTTGGCCGCAATTTGCGGCCAGAGCAGGAGGAAACCGTCTCGATTTTGGTGCATGGCCCTATTTCCTCTATTCTTGACCCTGGGTATGTCTAGTTTTGACTGATTCTATCTAGGGTAAAATCTGGGTTGATTTTCCTATTTTGGTGCATGGTTTACGACTTGTTTTAGCATGGATTTTGGTATTTGGTGTTTCGTTCCTGTCGGGTGGCGTTTGGACGTCAACGACAAGTGGATATTGATCGTGTTTGCATGCGAGGTTATAGGTTTTTACCTATAGGCGTAGCGTGTGCCGTTTTGGTTTCCGATGTGATTTTCATGTGCTTTAGCGTTTGTGATATCCTTGTAGGTACCCCACGTGATGTTGAGGCAAAGAAGATGAAGATAGCGACATCGGCATAGGCACACGAGAAGCAAGGTGAGTAGATTATATCTACGGGGAGAAGTCGGGTGGATGGCGTATAGCATCCCCGCAGTCCGTGGTGATGTATACGAATACGTATACACACATATATTTATTATGTGTTGTTTAGGATTATTGATGGTAATAATGGTATTATTGGTGATAAGGATGTATTGGTTTAGTATAGTGCGAAACCCTAGAGTAGTGGTTGCACCCACACATACACGTACACATATACTTGCATGCATTCTTTCATTTATCTGTGCGCATATAGAGGTGTGTATATCTACACATGGGTATGGGACTATGTGTTCATATACGGGATTGAGGATGATACATGGGATTGAGATGAGTCGATAAGGTTTGATTGAGGCCGTGAGATTCGGCGATATGACGGAGTTCGTATTTGAGATGTGATATGATGGTAGTGATACCGGATATGTGATGAGATGAATGGGATATTGACCCGTACCCAGCTATTGGGATGCCGTACGACGATTTACCGTACGAGCTTTATATTGATGTTAGATCCGCACTCATGACTCGAGGATGTTATATGATATACTGTATCGTACGTGATACTATTGAGGCAAGATCATCGACTATATATATATATATGTATATCGACTCAAATTTAGGTGGTTTCCGTACCCCTCCTGATGGACTTGATTGTTGGGTTCGTAGTTCGCATAATAGGCGTTAGACTAGACCCGAGTCATACCTATTTCAAAACTAACGAATCGGGGATATTTTAAAGATAGGCAGAAGGGTTTATACGGATATTTTCAAACGACGCATCTTTTCTTAAAACACCGTAGCCCTTATTTTACCAAAAGCCCTGATTCGTCTTATTTCAAAAGGCAAGGTTGCATGATATATCTATTGAGGCAGGTTCTCTACTGTTGCGTTGATTATTCGATCCCGCATATTCATGCTATTTGCATTGCATCTCTTATATTGTTGATATATTTCAGTCATGCTGCTAGGACACCAGCACCATTATCGATGATGCGTATGTTCCACGTACACTTGTTTGCCGGCTCACACACTTCATCATCGATAATTGCCATGTCACTACACTGTAGTACTGTTGCATTCAGTGTATGTCGCTTACATTTCTTTACATGTCGCATACATCATGCTTTCTGATTATACGCATTGAGATATGTTGTTTCCATGATATTTCTGGTTTTTGGGAACCGTGGGTGTTTCAAAAAGAGAATATGTAATTGTTTTAAAACCCGGTTACCCTTGATATGATATTTCAGTGCGTCCACCATGTGTTTTCTCGGTGCTGAGAGCGATATGTGAAACCCGATTCGAGGAGGCGGATGAGGCCGATTGCGGGTGCATGGTGGACCCGGTATGGTTCCCCAGGGCAAGAAATGTTTTTCGTGGAGTAGACAATGAGCCTGGCAGGGTGGCGAGTACCTACCAGTGATTGGTTGGACCTGACGGTTATCCGGAGGATACTGACCAGAGTCGATAGATGGATATGGGCGTACTGCCGGGGCCGAGGGCCGATACCGCAGACAGAGCCCGTGGGCCGATCCGGACTGACGGAGCCTGATATATGAAGATTTACGTGCCGATGCTAGGCACAGGTTTCATGATGATTTCCATGATTTTGATTATACCCTCATATTTACATACATGATGTTTATTGTCATTGGGTGACGGGTGGACGGGTTCCACGTTTTTACAGACTTGATCACATACAGACTGGATTTACATGATGATACTTCATTTGTATATATAACTGGGTATGAGGGCGCTGTTATATATACCCTTACACCAATATTAGTGGAATGGGAAGCTAATATATTTGTATTGACATCCATTTGATACTTCATCATATTTACTTCATGCAGACATACCTTATACCGATGACATGTTATTACCTGAGTACTTGGCACTACATACATGTTTAGATGTTACATTGCCATCTTATTATGCTTCAGACGTACTCTTGTGGTTTATATACTGATCGTTTGAATTAGGATTATGTCGTGCATTTGGTTTCTGCTTGTAGATATTTTCTATTCACGAGTTGGCAACTCACCCCCGTTGTGCCACAGTTCTTGCAGGTTTTGCCGTACAGATTCCATAGCGGCATTTCTGGCACACTGCTTCCTTATGGGTGACTTGCTTGGGTAGGTGGGTTCTTTTGTATCAGAACCGCCATTGTTCATGTATTATTTATTGTATCTAGAAATTCCATCAACCAAAACTTGTATATTGTTTCAGACTTAGAAAACAGTGTTGTATTATTTCGACCTTAGAGTCGCGCTTGTAGTATTACGGTTTTCTGGCTGTTTTGAGTTCTTTTTGGGTTTTGATCCTCGCCCTTTGGCGTTGTATATTATTATTGCTTACGTGGTTGTGACCGTCGATTGATGAAGAGCTAGCTCCCGCTTGGGGATGCCTTTTATCATTTCATATATATATTATTCTTGTTGTACCCCGTTCGGGGCCAGTTTTTACAAAGGAAACTCTGCCGAAATTTTCAGGAAAGGTTACACATTTTTAAAAATGCATATTCGGCTTAGTTGCTTAAAAACTTTGATTTTCGAAACATGATTTCTTTACTTCTTAAAACCAGTTTTCCTTATTTACTCTTTAAATGGTTTTAGATTTCTGGGCTTTTGGCTTACTTGGATCAGATGGGGTCCTATAGACTTCATATGGTTCAAAGGCCAGTCACGTGCTCTTTCGGGTCGTGACAAAGTTGGTATCAGAGCGCTAGGTTGCCCTTGGTTCGGGTCTAAGTTTGACTATGTGGAGCCTAGGGCGTTATCTATATACGGAACTTAGGCTTGACCTTACGGAACTTAGACCTAGTCGAGGGGGTATTAGACCCGAACTTTCGTCGCGTAGGATGACCCTTGGTTAATAGAATAGGTGACTAAAGTAGAGTGACGTACCGTGGGTATGTTCCGCGGCATACTTACGACACGCCACTCCGCTTAAGAAACCTTAGGTTGTACATTTCCTTGCACCGTATTATATTCCTTCCTATGATCTATCCTCATCGATACTGGTTATGGTTTTGCCGCCACGATTGCACGGGCAGAGTGGAGCTACGGCTCGAGTTGCGTCAGCATGAGCTCGTCGTGGACGAGGACTGACCAGGGCGTGATTCCAGAGACATACGATTGCATATTGAGGAGTCATCTTATTGTGTTTTCGCGACATGAGCGTTGGATTGATCGCTTTTACGAGATTTTCGGATATGCTGATCGGCACCAGAGGATTGAGCCACTGATAGAGGCCAGCCAGGATGTGATGACCGTTGATATTATCGCTTATCCAGGACGATTGAGGCGTGGTTCAGCGCACGGACGAAGGAGCCAGTTGTTACTGCGGAAGATAAGATATTGCCCAGATGATCGGAGCTACTGCAGCATGAGCATATTCTTAGAGATATGATAGTGAGTCGCTAGTCACCGAGGATCAATGACTAGGACATATGGTTCGTTCTCTTACCCCGATGCAAGGTCATCAGATAGATTGATTCCAGCTAGAGGCGACTTCACGCAGATTCGTTGAGAGTCGATTGAGACGATCGAATGTCAGGAACCCATTTTCCAAGTTTAAAGTATTCGGAAAGACATGCAAGCGATTCTATGGACCCTCTAGAAGAATGAAACCCTAACTCGACATAATGACCGTGTGAAAGCCTTTGAACCTTAGGGTTTGCGGCAGTTCCGCGGCGCCATTAGTGAGGCTTGGGTTTGCCCTTCTACGGCTGGACCACCGATGCTGTGGTATGTACTCGATACTATTAAACTGTACCCGAGATGTTGAGCTCTTAGGGGATTGTGAGGTTCTGACGAGTCGATCGGATGGTTTGACATCTTTCGGATATTGTGATAGGACACTGCTTCGGAGACTCCAGATGCGAGCATAGCCGTTGGAGCGCAGTCTGTGTAGCCGAGGAGATGAGTCCGAATCGGTTGATATTGAAGCAGAGTGGAGTAGAGTTCGCATGAGATTTCGACGAGATGACGTTCCACTCCGCTGACATTAGAGATGCGATACGCACGCTGAGGACGTGATCAACTAGATATCTCTTACTGAGTGACGAAGATACCGAGTTCGTGATTTCGAGTCCGTGTTAGAGACTTCGGAGGGACCGTAGCCGAGGACATTGCAGTGCGCAGATAGAGACGCGATGTCGAAATGGTCGATGATACAGACAAGCGGGACAAGAAGTTCGTGCGAGATGCAGATGAGCTGGTGCTACACCCCGTTAAGATTAAAGGTCGGATATGCATACAGAGGCACAGGGATGTGACCAGCTTCCGAGGAGATGTTGTACTAAGGGCGCAGATGTCCAGAAAGCGAGGAAAGATTACGCCAGAGTACCAGCCTCCGTACAGTTTGACTTAGGCGAGATCAGAAGAGACCTTGAGCAGGGATTCCTTCCAGTACACTGCTGCAAGAAGATTTGCACCAGGAGCCGATGTGTGAAGTGCATTTAGAGGACCAGAGGTCGGCGCTAGAGATGTGCTGCTTTACGAGCGGTCGTGAGGATTGACCGAGTGATGACCTGAAAAGTGCCAGAACGGAATCGTTCCTGTCAGCACACCTGACCGGGCTGATGAGCCGATGGATTGCGAGATTGGTAATCTACAGGAAAGATCAGGAACTAGAGGCAGATGACGCCAGCCGCGAGCAAGAGGCAAGTAGATATCTTGCGCCGCTAGCATCGGATGTACCGGTACCTTCTCGACCCTGAAGAAGGTTATACCGATGGCGGTAGTTATGATTTGTGATTTTGTGATGTGACTATCACGTATCCGTCACTTTGGATTTCGGTATTTTGGCGATCTATTTGCATGATTTAGTCTTGATGACTGAGTTCCATGATATTTGATTTTGAGCACCATGGTTGCACTTACTGGGTATTCATATTTTATGCAGAGTTATTATTCTTGAGGTATTGATTATGATTTCATGCCTATTTTATGCCGGTGATTTGATTTACGCTTCCAGCGTAGTTTTCATGTAATTTTAGTGTTTTGATTTGATTTGTGCACGCTGATGCACACGGTTGTGAGATTTTCCATCGCGGTACACTTGATTTTGATTGAGCCACATTATATATCGTCGACTTGACCCTGATATTTATGATTCTTGCACTCCGTGCTTTCGACTGGACTTATGCATGTTCGACGTTTGCTATTGGATTTTGTGATTCCGTGCATGTTGAGTGCGCAGGGTTTAGATTTCATTCGTGCACGATGGATGTACCGATTTGGATTTTCGCGCATGTTGGGCGCATGTTTTGAGATACGATTTTGGTGCACACCCGATGCACTAAATCGAGATTCTTCGTGCATGTCAGATGCACCGGATTTTTGGCTGTCAGGCACACACGTTGCCTATGACAGATGCTTCGTGCACACCCGTTGCACCTAGATGTTGTTTTGTGCACCTGTATGGCACATATATGGATTTTGATTTCCGTGCGCACCAGACGCACAGGGTGATGTTATGTGCATTTTTGGGATTTATTCCTTTTGGAGCAGTACATTTTTATGATATTGGATATTTGTTTTCATACTGAGCAGGACTAGTCAGAGGACAGTACCTAGATATATTTTGCATGCATTCATAGTTCGAAGGGATTTCCAAAGAGCGAGCTATGGTCTCGATATATATATATACCTACGTGTCCGATATGACACGAAACGTTTTAAAAACAAGGAAACCCTTCTAAATTGCTTTCAAAACGGCGGAACGTACGTATTAAACAAAGGATATATATATATGCGTATATAGCTATTTTCTTATGAAAAACGTCCGCCACTGTGCAGTGTTACGTGCATCGCACAGCGACTCAAAAAGATTTGGCATGCATTTACATCAGCTATTCACATGTATAGATTGGATGACTACATGTATAGTTTTGATCTATATCATATTGGTTTTGTATTGGATTTGATGTTTGTGTCTTTACCATGACTCCGATGATTGCGGGATTCTTGATGGAGTGTTGCCTTTGAGTTATCTGCTCGGTACTCATTGCGCTATGATGTTTTATGTATTGCTGATTTCGGAGCCCCAACGACTTGGAATTTGTATCGAAATGTCTTAGTATTTGGGGGTTTTAAATTTAAATTCGGGGACCGAATTTCTTTAAGGGGGTAGATTGTAACGTTTCCAAAATAATAAAATATTATTTTCGGGAATTTTTATAATTTAATATTATTTTAATAAATATTTTAATATTCCGGTATAATTAAATACAAATAAATGGGGAAATTTTTTGGAAAATTAGGGAAAATTCATAAATGGGGTATTTTTATGGAATTATGCCATTTTAAAGTTTTTAAGATTAGTTATATGCTAATTTAGTGCTAATCGCGATTAAAAATCGCTAATTGGATTTTTAGCTTTTTTGTGCAAAAATGTGCACATATCATTTTCCACACTTGTTACACTTGTATTACATTTCTATTGCCATGATTGTTCATTTGGGTTCACTATTGGAGTGAGAAGAAAAGGAAAAGAAAAGAAAGAGTAAGCATGATGATGAGAGAGAATGTCTAGGTCAAACCTATTTTGACCCATGCCCCCCATCATTTCCTTTCTCATTTTCTCTCCCCTCTTCAAGCTGAGCTGCTGCTACTCCCTCTCCCTCTCTCTCTCCCTCTTCATGAAACCCTAGATCCACAATGAAATCAACCCCAAAACCCCATTCCCACTTCACAAAACTTGCTCCCAAGCTCACTAGCTACACATTGAACCTAGCAAGATTGGATTTGGAGGACTTTGAGCAACTCAGGAATTTTCTTGAGTTGCCAAAGGAGGTAAATTCTGAACCTATTAGAGTAGTGTTTCATTTTCTTGTGCATATATTCTAGTTTCATATCGATAATGTGTTGTTTGTGGACATTAGAGATTTCTAGTTAGGGTTTAGGGTAAAAAATGAAATCAAAGATGAAATTGAGGATGGTGGTGACCTTAGAATCCCTGGTGTGATGTTATGTTGGACCAAACCTGAATCTAGAACACAGAATACGGAATTACGGAATCGATATCGGGGAAAACTGTGAATCTGTGATCGTAATTAGGAATCTGCTATCACCCCGAGACCCCAAAAATAAAACTGAGTTGACAGTGAGATGTGCAGGTACCATGGAACCACCACACCAAACCCTAGCCCCCAACTCATTCCCTCGGCCGCCAATTAATTCCTTATGGCCGCAATTTGCGGCCAGAGCAGGAGGAAACCGTCTCGATTTTGGTGCATGGCCCTATTTCCTCTATTCTTGACCCTGGGTATGTCTAGTTTTGACTGATTCCATCTAGGGTAAAATCTGGGTTGATTTTCCTATTTTGGTGCATGGTTTACGACTTGTTTTAGCATGGATTTTGGTATTTGGTGTTTCGTTCCTGTCGGGTGGCGTTTGGACGTCAACGACAAGTGGATATTGATCGTGTTTGCATGCGAGGTTATAGGTTTTTACCTATAGACGTAGCGTGTGCCGTTTTGGTTTCCGATGTGATTTTCATGTGCTTTAGCGTTTGTGATATCCTTGTAGGTACCCCACGTGATGTTGAGGCAAAGAAGATGAAGATAGCGACATCGGCATAGGCACACGAGAAGCAAGGTGAGTAGATTATATCTACGGGGAGAAGTCGGGTGGATGGCGTATAGCACCCCCGCAGTCTGTGGTGATGTATACGAATACGTATACACACATATATTTATTATGTGTTGTTTAGGATTATTGATGGTAATAATGGTATTATTGGTGATAAGGATGTATTGGTTTAGTATAGTGCGAAACCCTAGAGTAGTGGTTGCACCCACACATACACGTACATATATACTTGCATGCATTCTTTCATTTATCTATGCACATATAGAGGTGTGTATATCTACACATGGGTATGGGACTATGTGTTCATATACGGGATTGAGGATGATACATGGGATTGAGATGAGTCGATAAGGTTTGATTGAGGCCGTGAGATTCGGCGATATGACGGAGTTCGTATTTGAGATGTGATATGATGGTAGTGATACCGGATATGAGATGAGATGAATGGGATATTGACCCGTACCCAGCTATTGGGATGCCGTACGACGATTTACCGTACGAGCTTTATATTGATATTAGATCCGCACTCATGACCTGAGGATGTTATATGATATACTGTATCGTACGTGATACTATTGAGGCAAGATCATCGACTATATATATATATATGTATATCGACTCAGATTTAGGTGGTTTCCATACCCCTCCCGATGGACTTGATTGTTGGGTTCATAGTTCGCATAGTAGGCATTAGATTAGACTCGAGTCATACCTATTTCAAAACTAACGAATCGGGGATATTTTAAAGATAGGCAGAAGGGTTTATACGGATATTTTCAAACGACGCATCTTTTCTTAAAACACCGTAGCCCTTATTTTACCAAAAGCCCTGATTCGTCTTATTTCAAAAGGCAAGGTTGCATGATATATCTATTGAGGCAGGTTCTCTACTGTTGCGTTGATTATTCAATTCCGCATATTCATGCTATTTGCATTGCATCGCTTGTATTGTTGATATATTTCAGTCATGCTGCTAGGACACCAGCACCAATATCGATGATGCGTATGTTCCACGTACACTTGTTTGCCGGCTCACACACTTCATCATCGATAATTGCCATGTCACTACACTGTAGTACTGTTGCATTCAGTGTATGTCGCTTACATTTCTTTACATGTCGCATACATCATGCTTTCTGATTATACGCATTGAGATATGTTGTTTCCATGATATTTCTGGTTTTTGGGAACCGTGGGTGTTTCAAAAAGAGAATATGTAATTGTTTTAAAACCCGGTTACCCTTGATATGATATTTCAGTGCGTCCACCATGTGTTTTCTCGGTGCTAAGAGCGATATGTGAAACCCGATTCGAGGAGGCGGATGAGGCCGATTGCGGGTGCATGGTGGACCCGGTATGGTTCCCCGGGGTAAGAAATGTTTTTCGTGGAGTAGACAATGAGCCTGGCAGGGTGGCGAGTACCTACCGGTGATTGGTTGGACCTGGCGGTTATCCGGAGGATACTGACCAGAGTCGATAGATGGATATGGGCGTACTGCCGGGACCGAGGGCCGATACCGCAGACAGAGCCCGTGGGCCGATCCGGACTGACGGAGCTCGATATATGAGGATTTACGTGCCGATGCTAGGCACAGGTTTCATGATGATTTCCATGATTTTGATTATACCCTCATATTTACATACATGATGTTTATTGTCATTGGGTGACGGGTGGACGGGTTCCACGTTTTTACAGACTTGATCACATACAGACTGGATTTACATGATGATACTTCATTTGTATATATAACTGGGTATGAGGGCGCTGTTATATATACCCTTACACCAATATTAGTGGAATTGGACGCTAATATATGTGTATTGACATCCATTTGATACTTCATCATATTTACTTCATGCAGACATACCTTATACTGATGACATGTTATTACCTGAGTACTTGGCACTACATACATGTTTAGATGTTACATTGCCATCTTATTATGCTTCAGACGTACTCTTGTGGTTTATATACTGATCGTTTGACTTAGGATTATGTCGTGCATTCGGTTTCTGCTTGTAGATATTTTCTATTCACGAGTTGGCAACTCACCCCCGTTGTGCCACAGTTCTTGCAGGTTTTGCCGTACAGATTCCATAGCGGCATTTCTGGCACACTGCTTCCTTATGGGTGACTTGCTTGGGTAGGTGGGTTCTTTTGTATCAGAACCGCCATTGTTCATGTATTATTTTTTGTATCTAGAAATTCCATCAACCAAAACTTGTATATTGTTTCAGACTTAGAAAACAGTGTTGTATTATTTCGACCTTAGAGTCACGCTTGTAGTATTACGGTTTTCTTACTGTTTTGAGTTCTTTTTGGGTTTTGATCCTCGCCCTTTGGCGTTGTATATTATTATTGCTTGCGTGGTTGTGACCGTCGATTGACGAAAAGCTAGCTCCCGCTTGGGGATGCCTTTTATCATTTAATATATATATTATTCTTGTTGTACCCCGTTCGGGGCCAGTTTTTACAAAGGAAACTCTGCCGAAATTTTCAGGAAAGGTTACACATTTTTAAAAATGCATATTCGCCTTAGTTGCTTAAGAACTTTGATTTTCGAAACATGATTTCTTTACTTCTTAAAACCAGTTTTCCTTATTTACTCTTTAAATGGTTTTAGATTTCTGGGCTTTTGGCTTACTTGGATCAGATGGGGTCCTATAGACTTCATATGGTTCAAAGGCCAGTCAGGTTTTGGCGGGTAACTTGCCGCGCCCGTAGGGGTCTAGGATTTTATTGCACAGGCTATCCACACGACCAGTGGAACGTCGGGTTTCAGTAGCGGCTCTATGAAACCCGGGGATCCCAGATTATCTGTATTGTTCTGTGTTGCTTATTACATTTCTGTGATGTTGCATTTTATCACGCCTTGAGCGATTATTATATATTGATATATATACTAGTAGATGTTGTATATGTTTTGCATCCGCGCTAGTCCAGTCCTCGCTCTGTCGTTAGTTAAGTAACCTAACGGGTGATGACGGGACCCAGTGGCGAATGCGGATGGCATATACGTACATCGTATTTTCGTTCTTTATTGGTGTGATCAATTGATGGGACTGTGTTGATTCGGATCAATGCAAGCTAAACAAACCTGTTCGATGTTGTTGGAACATTTTTCAAAAAAAGCTGTTATTGCAAGGACGTTCTCTTTTGTTTTGCACAGTGATATTCGGTTATGAATATCCAGCACCTCAGTCGACAAGGCAAGGGCCGAGATCCCTACACCGGGAGTGACCCCTTGGACAGAAGTTTACGTCAGGGTAATAACTTCACTATAGCCGATTGCCTTTTTTCTTTGCATCGTGGTATTCAGTTGGAATATCCTGCACCTCATTCTATGGGGAAAGAGCCGAGATCCTTTCACCGGGAGTGACCTCTTTAGCAAAGGTTTTCGTCAATATATTTTTATAAAAAGCTATCCGGTTCCTTCAACGATATCAAGTTCATTACATTAAAGGTTTTTCGCCAAAAACCATTCGTAGCCCTCCGTCATTTCAGAAAGGTAGCACCTAGTATTCATTCTATGTATGTTGGCCTACGTCAAGGCATAGGGTATGGTAGCTATTTGTTACTTTTCTGTTGCATAGATAGATGCGTTAGTTTGGGACAGTCGTACTACTATTTTGGCCTACGTCAAGGGTATGTACGGATGGGTTCAAATTAACCTGGATAATGACGGGTAGAACTTGACATGTGACTTATGATATGTTGGCCTACGTCAAGGTCTTAAGAGCATGGGGTAAAAATCACATCGGGAGTTTCTAAAGAAACTGAAACTTGCCAGGCATGCGCATACCTTCTGGAGTGTGATAACATGAGTGGATACCGTCACGTTATCATGCGATGATAGTTGGATCCCGATTCCCACTGATGAGTTGGTTTACCTCTCGGGTAAACCTGACTAATTCTTCTTTCAGGTTTGGAGGAGAATTTGAGGTAACAGTGGGAGGTTTCCTAATTGGATAAAGTGATAACCATTCTGATCTAGGTTAGAGTGCACGCTGAGTGTTTCTTTTCTCTCTCTCTTTGGCAGCGACCATGGCCCGACCCTTGACTATAACTCAGTGACCAAGTTGACCGAACCTTCTAAAAACACTGGCTTTTGGTTTGTCAGAGTTGCATACCTCATTGCCACTCTTACTTTTACCCTTTTTCTCCAGGACACCCCGTATTATTACGAACGTCCACTTCCATTGGATAAAACCATCGTATGGTTATATACAAACTTGAAGGAATTTATTCAAGGATAGTTTCCGGTTCTGGAGAAAACGAATAGGACTATTCAGTTGTCTTTTCCTTTTACCTTCTCTCAGGTTGCGAGTACTCCTAGGGTTAGGAGATAGTACACCTATTATGCTAATTGGATAGTCTTCTTCCAAACCATAGGCAGGTTCCGAAATGTGGGGAATGAAGAAAAGCAATTAGCCTAACGATGGTGTACAGAAGGTAATAAGTTAAGACAAATAAAAGGATTAGTAAGAGGGCAAAGTAAATTGCGACTGTTATTCACGACCAAACCAAGTATTTCTTTGCCAATCCTACATCACCTTTGTATTTCTCCAGAACACTCCGTATCACTACGAAGATCCACAGTTTATTGGATACTCCATCGTATGGTTATATACGAACTTGAAGGAACTTGTTCTAGTTCGGGGATGGATTCTGGTTCAGGAGTAATAGGAATAAGGTTTTATTCAGTTGTATTTTATCTTTACCTTATCTCGGGTTGCGAGTGCTCCTAGGATCAGGACAGTACACCCATTATGCTTATTGGATAGTCTTCTTCCAAACCATAGGCTGGTGCCGAACGGTAGGGAAGGAAGAAAACCATTTAGCCTAAGAGGGTGTACAGAAGGTAATGACTAAAGATATATAAAGGGATTTAGAGAGATGACAAAGAAATATACGGTTACAGTTGTGACCTGATAATGGAAGAGGCATTACTAGGAATACCCGGATATCCCTTCGAAACATTTTCATGTTTCAGTTTCACTGTGTATTGTTAAAAGAAAACTGATTTCCCAATTAGTCCTTACTTCAGGGTATATATTTACCAGGTATGATTCTCACATCTGTATGGTTTTACAGATGATGAGTGGGAGTAAGTTATTAGGAATTAGGTGATCATCCTCATTATATCGGAATTCGTTGTAATTGGTGATATTTGAGGAAATCGCCTAGGTTGTTTACCGGACGGCAAATATTTGGTTTTGAATATCCGTTGTTATGCACCAATTTCAAATTGATATATATGTATGTTTATTTTCATAAAGTGAGATATAACTTTTTGAAATTATGTTGATGACATTTACCTATATCAGTTGATGATTAGGTAAGGAGCATTCAATAGCGGTGTAATTCTTCATAACCATGGTACAGTTTTCAACCTACGACACACAGGGATTGAGTTGTTAGACTCAGGGGACTTATACAGAGTATTGTATGTTGTCCAGTGTCCATGAGGACAGAGGGGTTGGTACTCATACTATATTCTGTTTACTTGTGACTTTTTTAGTTCTTAGACATGTGTTTCGTAGAAACACAGGTCCAAGTTTTGAGAAGTTATATGTATAAGAGTAAAGTAGAGAACCAGATGTTGCGAGTATCGGGATTCTTCAAGGTGATCGAAAATGTAGATACTTGTGTATGGTATTCAGTTAATAGTAATGATTAAGAGAACTTGCTTCTCTTTCAGGTTACTCATAATTGGAAGCACTCCTAAGTTGAGTAATGTTGATCGGCCTCTCTCCATTTAGTTGATATGCACTGGAGACAGCTGCATGATTTGAATCTGGTTCCAATTAAATCAGTTCCTCTGTTTCTATATTGGATATAGAATAGTTCATATCTTAACGATGTTAAGGTACGGGGAGTTGTCCGGCTTATGCTTAAAAGCAGACTCTGGATAACTCAAGGCACGTTTCTGTAATAGCTGTTTGTGGGTTGACCCGGGCTATGACGAGGGTTGACTTTCTACTATCTGGAAGATCAATAGTGATATTGTTCTTGACTCGCCACAGTTTTAGTAAAATGGATTTTTTCAGAAAACAGTAGTGGGAGTATGGTAGAACTGGAAGTGATTCCAGAACCGCAAACGATTACTGAAAATTTGATAAGAACCTAAAGATTCGATCTGGTTTGACATTCCATCGGCCACTCCGCAGATAAGGTGGGTAACCTCAGGCACTCGAGAGGTACTTCGGTATGCTCAAAGACGGTGACAGGGAGGTTCTTGCTTACCCAGACTTGACACTACTGTTGTTTCAGGCTATGAGACCCGGCATGAGGATGAGTATAGCATTGTTCTAAATTAGCTTTAGAAGTGTACGTGTATATGACTCTGCCATAGGGTTGTCGTAGTCAGTGGGAGCAGCGGAAGCATAGTGGACAAGTGGCTTATGTCTATTTATATACTAAAGCAGATATAGCGGAGATAGATCATCTATTTCTGATGTGACAGTCATAGGTTTGACTTCATCAGAATAGGGATGGGTCTGTTAAGAAGGTAGTAGGGTGTGATGTCCTGGCATTTGGATAACATACACAGAGTAGGAAGTGAAATTCCTATACTACGATCGGTTATACTTTGGTCGTCACACAGTGGTTTCTCCACATAGGATATGGATATTATATCAGATATTCTGGTTACTAGATCTATGGTTTTAGATCTAGATTTGGGAAGTGTCCCAATCTGGGTACTTAGACATCATTCTAAAGGTGCTTTAGAATGGACGACTCCTGACACGGTAGTATACCTGCAGGTGATGGAGTCACCCTCTCTAAAGGTGTCTTACAGATTAAAGGGGAGAGGTGTTGGAGATAGTGCCCTCAGAGTCAATTATTGGATCACAGGCACGTGATTGCAATGATTGAGGGAGGACCTATCCCGGTAGGACAGTCTTACTCGAGATGATAGTATGCTATCTGGTTTACCTTTATCATCGTGTACTGCTTTAGGTGACCTGACAGGTCGCTATTGCACGTTGATAGAGCCCCTAGGATTCTTGCTTGACTACCGGCAGTATGAGGGCGATCATATACGTGGGAGCTAGTAGTCTATAAGCACATCCTTAAAAGGTCCCTAGTCGTGGGAGTTTCGAGACAGGGCATCGATACTCCAGAGTAGACTAGTGTATACAGTCGAGACCCCGACGAGGGGCGGTGGCCGGTCTCACAAGCCACTGGTGTCAGTTGGTTCACCTAAGATGTATACAGGTGCTCATTGGGTTATGAGTACACCGGACAGGACTCGCCGGGAACATGCTAGTTGGTCTTATACCTCATATCAGATAGCAGTTCCCAGGTGACATGTGTACAGGTTAGTTCATCGACCTGGGGATCGTCATTTGTCTCGTGTGAGTTCCCACTGTACTTTGATTACTACCCTACCACGGCTCAAAGGAGTCGTGCAAACAGGTTTTAGTTGGGTACAGTCCCGAGCCACATGGAGACAGTGAGCGGATCTTCAGGGGTTCGTCTCTCCCGGTATTGGGGGTGAGGTCGCGCTGTGTCTAGGAGAGCCATTACACGAAGTCCTTGGCCAAGGCAGGAGATTTACTGGTAGGTATTCCAGTAGTATCTCAGGGTGTTCTGGGCTTCACTCCGACACGACTTGTACCGCTTTTGGGGGTCTGACTTTTACCCACCCCCTAGGCCCGACATGCGATGCTCATAGACGAACGGACCGGACTGTACGGATATTGTCACTGACAGGCTCAGTAGGGTGTCAGGATGAGTTCGCTCATCGACTTCCCTTTTAGTCAATAGCTGGTGGCCCGTCACGTATTGGCTTATACCTCTGACGTGCTAGTGGTTAAATCCACAACCATAGTATTGACGAGTCTTTAGAGTCCACCACACTTTCAGTTACTCAAGCTTTCGGGCGAAACGCTGTAGAGGCCGTAAGGAGATATGGCAGGGTCCGATCATATACGTGCGGTATTGCACGGATCAGGATCGGACGGTTTGTACTAGAGGCCGTATGGATATATGGCAGGGTTCGATCAGATACGTGCGGTATTGCACGGATCGGGATCGGACGGATTTTACTAGCCGGCTTTAGTTTAAGCCGGATCCTAGTTTAGTACAGTGTAGATTTTGTCTCATTGCATTTGTATCCGGACGGAATACAGATGCGAGTGTGTATGCACAGTATCGGGGTTTTTCCTGTAATTTATTACGGGACCAGTTTTCTGGAGTTGCCAGTTTGCATTCCGTTCCGGCCGGTTTTCCTTTGTTCTTTCCCGGCCGGACTTTTCCAATGGAGGGGGTAATTTGCAGTTTTGCAAATTACACTTTGTGGAGGATTTTCTTGCATATGTATTTATCATGATAGCAACTTTTCTTTTCATGCTTTATTATGATTTGAAGTGAGTTGATAGTTGATGAGAAAGGATTAGAGTTGATGTGAGGTTGTGATGATGAGGTTTAGGATATGGTCACCCTTCATGCTCTCCTACTCTCACCTCCCTCTTGTTTGATATACATTCTTTCCTCCACCATTTATTTAGAGATGATAAGTTTTTCATGGTTGAAAAAAAAGAAGAAGAAGAGAGCTTCATTCTTGAGAGTTTCTTTCTTGATCTCATTTTCATGCTAGAAAAATGCAAGCACCATTTTTCTAATCCTTGTTTCCTCCATCATCCTCAATGGCAACAACATAACCCCAAAGAGACAAGCATCTTCTACACTACATTCTACAGCATATCTTGAGCATGTCGAGTTGCCGGCTTCATGCCCGAGTTGCCTCGGTATTGAGGCGGGAGCCCGTAAAAGACGCAGGCGATGTGGTGCCCTTCCGGCGAGGAGGCGACGATGTGGAGGCAAGACTTTCCGCGGGAGATCGGGACGATGACGAGAAGACTGGAGGACTCGGATCTCTCGGTATACTTCTCTTCCCTTTCTTGTTAGTAGCTTAGATTTGTTAATGGTTACGATCCGGATGTTTAGTGCGCGGTGGTGCCGGTTTGCTAAGTCCGCAAAAATGTTAAAAGTTTATCACCGTTTCCGCATTTGGCCGTCGGATTGACGGCCGGGGCGCCGCCGTGCACTTACAGTGGTATCAGAGCCTCGCCATTAACTTCTTCTAGCTTCGTTTGATGTGTTTTGCATTTCCGATCGACCAAAATTCCAAAAACCGTATTTTTCCTTCACATCAGATTCTGTTGAAATTTTTTGAAGTCTAAAAATTTTTCAGGTGGTCTCAGAATGTTGTGCAGGGAGTTCTAAGAACTCTGGGAAAATTCGACACAGTGATCTCTCACCAAGAGCGCGGAACCGCGGCCTCAGCTCTCTATTAGGCCGCGGATCCGCCGCAGTGTAGAGAGGTCAGTGCGCCATCTTTTTCCAGTGGGCTTCAGGGTAGCAATTAGGGGTTTTGGAATATTAAAATTGGGCCAATTTTTTCTGTGAGTGCTACAGTATTGTTTGGGGGCCCACTTGTTAATTTTTGGTCAATCGGAAAATTTTAAACACATTTTTCACAGTATTTACATTATATCTGCGACCGTGAATGTCACTCGATCGGTAAATCCTGTCTAGCTGCTATAGCCCGGTTAGACGGATTTGCGAACGTGATTTTCACGTTGATGTTCTATGTTTATGCTGTGATGTTGCGGATCGGTCGTGGGGGATAGCCTGGATGCAATGCTAGTACAGTGTTGTTGTATTATGTATATTTGATATTGCGGGGCGAGCGTCCGACATGTGGACTGCCGTCACTGCCTGTTTGTATTATTCTTTTGGGGCACGACCAGGTTGCGGTCGATGTACCCGTTGTATGTATATTTTACTTTCTGTACTAGGATTACCCCGCGGAGGGGTGCACGGATAGCCGGGTTCTAGAAGGCAACAAGCCCGCATCTCATGGCATTGGGACGGAGGGGGCTTCACTCAAGGATTGGCTGGCTATTCGCCGCACTCGTAGGGGGTATAGGATTTCATTGCACAGGCTATCCACACGACCAGGGGAACGTCGGGTTTCAGTAGTGGCTCTGTGAAACCCGGGGATCCCAGATATCTGTATTGTTCTGTGATGCTGTACATTTCTGTGATGTTGCATTTTATTCACGCCTTGAGCGAAATACTATATATTGGTATATATATTAGTAGATGTTGTATATGTTTTTCATCCGCGCTAGTCCAGTCCCCGCTCTGCCGTTAGTTAGCTAACCTAACGGGTGATGACGGGACCCAGTGGCGAATGCGGATGGCATATACGTACGTCAGTATATTTTCGTTCTTTGTGGTGTGATCAATTGATGGGATTGCGTTGATTCGGATCAATGCAAGTTTTAACAAACCTAATCTGATGTTGTTGGAACACTTTTCAAAAAGCTGTTATTGCAAAGGCGTTCTCTTTTGTTTTGCACAGTGATATTCAGTTATGAATATCCAGCTCCTCAGTCGACGAGGCAAGGGCCGAGATCCCTTCACCGGGAGTGACCCCTTGGACAAAAGTTTGCGTCAGGGCAATGACTTCACTATAGCCGATTACTTTTGCTTTGCATCGTGGTATTCATTTGGAATATCCTGCACCCCATTCTACGGGGAAAGAGCCGAGATCCCTTCACCGGGAGTGACCTCTTTAGTAAAGGTTTTCGTCACTATATTTTCTAAAAAGCTATTCGTTCCTTCAATGATATCAAGTTCATTACGTTAAAGGTTTTCGCCAGAAACCATTCGTAGCCCTCCGTCATTTCATATGGATAGTCAATAGTATTCAAGCTGTGTTTGTTGGCCATAGTCAAGGCACAGTGTTTGGTAGCTATTGGGTGTTCATATGTAGCATAGATAGATGCGTTGGTTTGGGACAGTCGTATAGCCTTGTTGGCCCTAGTCAAGGGCTTGTACGGGTGGGTTCAAATTAACCTGGACAATGACGGGTAGAACTTGACATGTGACTTATGATTTGTTGGCCTTAGTCAAGGTCATAAGAGCATGGGGTAAAAATCACATCGGGGTTTTCAAAAGAACTGAAACTTGCCAGATATGCGCATACCTTCTGGAGTGTGGTACCGTGGGCGGATTCCGTCACGTTATCATGCGATGAGAGTTGGATCCCGATTCCCACTGATGAGTTGGTTTACTCCTCGGGTGACCCCGACTAATTCTACTTTCAGGTTTGGAGGAGAATTTGAGGTACAGTGGGAGGTTTCCAGATTAGATAAATTGGTAACCATTCTGATCTAGGTTAGAGTGCACGCTGAGTGTTTCTTTTCTCTCTCTCTGGCTGCGACCATTGACCCGACCCTAAGACTATGACTCAGTGACCAAGTTGACCGAACCTTCTTAACACTGGCTTTTGGATTGTCAGAGTTGCAGACCTCATTGCCACTCCTACTTTTACCCCTTTTCTCCAGGACACCCCGTATTACTGCGAACGTCCACTTCCATTGGACAAAGCCATCGTATGGTTAGATACGAACTCGAAGGAATTCGAGGATGGTTTCCGGTTCTGGAGAAAACGGATAGTATTATTCAGTTGTCTTTTCTTTTTTACCTTCTCCCAGGTTGCGAGTACTCCTTAGTTTAGGAGATAGTACACCTATTACGCAAATTGGATAGTCTTCTTCCAAACTTTAGGCTGGTGCCGAACAGTGTGGAATGAAGAAGACCAATTAGCCTAAACGGTGTGCAGAAGGTATTAAGATTAAGACAAAGCAAGGGATTAGTAAGAGGGCAAAGTAAATTGCGACTGGTATTCACGACCAAACCAAGTATTTCTTCGCCAATCCTAAATCACCTTTGTATTTCTCCAGGACACTCCGTATCACTACGAAGATCCACAGTTTATTTGGATACTCCATCGTATGGTTATATACGAACTCGAAAGGAACTTGTTCCAGTTCGGGGATGGATTCTGGTTCAGGAGAAATAGGAATAAGGTTTATTCAGGTGTCTTTTATCCTCACCTTCTCTCGCATTGAGAATGCTCCTAGGATTAGGACAGTACACCCATTATGCTTATTGGATAGTCTTCTTCCAAACCATAGGCTGGTGCCGAACGGTAGGGAAGGAAGAAAACCATTTGGCCTAAGGGGTGTACAGAAGGTAACGACTAAAGACATATAAAGGGATTTGGAGAGGTGGCAAAGAATTATACGGTTATAGTTGTGAATCTGGATAATGGTAGAGGCATTACTAGGAATACCGGGATACCCCAACGAAACATTTCAATGTTTCAGTTTTACTGTGTACTGTTAAAAGAAAACTGATTTCCCGATTAGACACTTGCTCCAGGGTATGTATTTACCAGGTTTGATTCTCATATCTGTATGGTTTTACAGATGATGAGAGGGAGTAAGTTATTGGGAATTGGGTGATCATCCTCATTATATCGGGATTCGTTGTAATCAGTGATATTTGAGGAGATCACCTGGGCTGTTTGCCGGTCGGCAAATATTTGGTTTTGAATATCCGCTGTTGTGCACCAATTTCAAATTGATATATCTGTATGTCTATTTTCATAGAGTGAGATATACCTTTTGATAATATGTCGATGACATTTACCTATATCAGTGGATGGTTAGGTAAGGAGCATTAAACAGCGGTGTAATTCTTCTTAACCATAAGTACAGTATTCAACCTACGACACACAGTGAAAGAGTTGTTAGACTCGGCGGACTTATACAGAGTATTGTATGTTGTCCAGTGTCCATTAGGACAGAGGGGTTGGTCCTCATACTATATTCTGTTTACTTTTAACTTCTCTAGTTCTTAGACATGTATTTCGTAGAAACACAGGGTCTAAGTTTTGAGGAGTTATAGGTATTTGAATAGAGTAGAGAACCAAGTGTAGCAAGTATCGGGATTCTTCAAAGTGATCGAAGATGTAGATACTTGTGTATGGTATTCAGTTGATGGTAAAGATAAAGAGAAATTGCTTCTCTTTTCAGGTTACTCATAATTGGAAGCATTCCTAAGTTGAGTAACGCTGATCGGCCTCCATCCTTTTAGTTGACATGCACTGGAGATAGCTGCATGATTTGAATCTGGTTCAATTAATTCAGTGCCTCTGGTTCTATATTGGATATAGAACAGTTCATATCTTAACGTTGTTAAGGTACGGGGAGTTGTCCGGCTTATGATTAAAACCAGACACTGGACAGCTCAAGGCATGTTTCTGTAATGGCTGTTTGTGGGTTGACCCAGGCTATGACGAGGGTTGATTTTCTACCATCTGGCAGATCAATAGAAATATTGTTCTGGACTCGCCACAGTTTTATTAAAAATGGATTTTTTCAAAAACAGAAGTGGGAGTATGGTAGAACTGGAAGTGATTCCAGAACCGCAAACGATTACTGAAGATTTGATAAGGAACCTAAAGATTCAATCTGATTTGACATTCCATTGGCCACCCCGCAGATAAGGTGGGTAACTTCAGGCACCCGAGAGGTACTCCGGTAGCCTCAAGGACGGTGACAGGGAAGTTCTTGTTTACCCACACTTGCCATTGTTGTTGTTCCAGGCTGCGAGACCCGGCAGGAGGATGAGTATAGCGTCGTTCTAAACTAGCTTTAGAAGTGCACGTCTATATGACTCTGCCAGAGGGTTGTCGTAGTCAGTGGGAGCAGCGGAAGCATTGGTGGATATCAGGCTCATGTCTATTTATAGACTAAAGCAGATGTAGCGGAGATAGATCATCTATTTCTGATGTGACAGTCATAGGTTTGACTTCATCAGAATAGGGGATGGATCTGTTGAGAAGGTAGTAGGGTGTGATATCCTGGTATTTGGATGACATACACAGAGTAGGAAGTGATATTCCTATACTACGATCGGTTATACTTTGGTCGTCACACGGTGGTTTCTCCACAAAGGACTTGGTCATTATATCTGACATACTGGTTACTAGATCTATGGTTTTAGATCTAGATTTGGGTGGTTTCCCAATGAGGGTACTCTGACAGCATTCTAAGAGTATTTAGAATGGACGACTCCTGGCACGGTAGTGTACCTGCAGGGTATGGAGTCACCCTCTCTAAAGGTGTCTTATAGATTAAAGTAGAGAGGGATGTGCATGATTGGCAGATCACTTGCTTAGGCAATTGAGTCAATCATGAGATGTCAAGTACCACACCAGATGTTGTTCTTGCACTAGATGCAATAAGTTGACATTGACCCAATCCTGGAGAAACAGTCGGAAGCAGTTTTAGAACATAAGTGGATGTTCTAGGGATATGATAACGACGGCCTCATTCGGGGGACAGTTATCATTCCAGACTTCCAAGGTGACCTGGACGACAAGGAGGTTGTCAGAGTTATAGTTTTCCTTCTGACGAGGGGCTGTATTTTGGACAGGTGGTCTAAGGCAATACTGAGGGAGGCATGGCGCAGGATACTGATTAAGTTCAGTTGACGATACAGTCTAAGAAGTTTGGATTTGGAGTTCATTTATGAGCTCGGTCCCATCAGACATCCAGACACTCTAAGACAGGTATTGCTCATTTCGGGAGATGGTTTTCTCCGCGAACTTGAGATATAGAGAGACATAGAAAGAAACATCTAGGCGGATCCACTCACTGAGGCTATTCCCCGAACGCAATAGTTTCGCAAACAGGCTTTGTGCGACTGACTAGTAGAGGAGTTGGGTGTTCGGTATCACACGGGCTGTGAGTATGCGACATCGCAATAATTAGCCTTGAGTGCAAGTGGGAGATTGTTGGAGATAGTGCCCTCAGAGTCAATTATTGGATCAGAGGCACGTGATTGCAATGATTGAGGGAGGACCTATCCCGGTAGGACAGTCTTACTCGAGATGATAGTATGCTATCTGGTTTATCTTTATCATCGTGTACTGCTTTAGGTGACCTGACAGGTCGCTATTGCACGTTGATAGAGCCCCTAGGATTCTTGCTTGACTACCGGCAGTATGAGGGCGATCATATACGTGGGAGCTAGTAGTCTATAAGCACATCCTTAAAAGGTCCCTAGTCGTGGGAGTTTCGAGACAGGGCATCGATACTCCAGAGTAGACTAGTGTATACAGTCGAGACCCCGACGAGGGGCGGTGGCCGGTCTCACAAGCCACTGGTGTCAGTTGGTTCACCTAAGATGTATACAGGTGCTCATTGGGTTATGAGTACACCGGACAGGACTCGCCCGGAAAATGCTAGTTGGTCTTATACCTCATGTCAGATAGCAGTTCCCAGGTGACATGTGTACAGGTTAGTTCATCGACCTGGGGATCGTCATTTGTCTCGTGTGAGTTCCCACTGTACTTTGATTACTACCCTACCACGGCTCAAAGGAGTCGTGCAAACAGGTTTTAGTTGGGTACAGTCCCGAGCCACATGGAGACAGTGAGCGGATTTTCAGGGGTTCGTCTCTCCCGGTATTGGGGGTGAGGTCGCGCTGTGTCTAGGAGAGCCATTACACGAAGTCCTTGGCCAAGGCAGGAGATTTACTGGTAGGTATTCCAGTAGTATCTCAGGGTGTTCTGGGCTTCACTCCGACACGACTTGTACCGTTTTTGGGGGTCTGACTTTTACCCACCCCCTAGGCCCGACATGCGATGCTCATAGACGAACGGACCGGACTGTACGGATATTGTCACTGACAGGCTCAGTAGGGTGTCAGGATGAGTTCGCTCATCGACTTCCCTTTTAGTCAATAGCTGGTGGCCCGTCACGTATTGGCTTATACCTCTGACGTGCTAGTGGTTAAATCCATAACCATAGTATTGACGAGTCTTTAGAGTCCACCACACTTTCAGTTACTCAAGCTTTCGGGCGAAACGCTGTAGAGGCCGTATGGAGATATGGCAGGGTCCGATCAGATACGTGCGGTATTGCACGGATCAGGATCAGACGGTTTGTACTAGAGGCCGTATGGATATATGGCAGGGTTCGATCAGATACGTGCGGTATTGCACGGATCGGGATCGGACGGATTTTACTAGCCGGCTTTAGTTTAAGCCGGATCCTAGTTTAGTACAGTGTAGATTTTGTCTCATTGCATTTGTATCCGGACGGAATACAGAAGCGAGTGTGTATGCACAGTATCGGGGTTTTTCCTGTAATTTATTACGGGACCAGTTTTCTGGAGTTGCCAGTTTGCATTCCGTTCCGGCCGGTTTTCCTTTGTTCTTTCCCGGCCGGACTTTTCCAATGGAGGGGGTAATTTGCAGTTTTGCAAATTACACTTTGTGGAGGATTTTCTTGCATATGTATTTATCATGATAGCATCTTTTCTTTTCATGCTTTATTATGATTTGAAGTGAGTTGATAGTTGATGAGAAAGGATTAGAGTTGATGTGAGGTTGTGATGATGAGGTTTAGGATATGGTCACCCTTCATGCTCTCCTACACTCACATCCCTCTTGTTTGATATACATTCTTTCCTCCACCATTTATTTAGAGATGATAAGTTTTTCATGGTTGAAAAAAAAGAAGAAGAAGAGAGCTTCATTCTTGAGAGTTTCTTTCTTGATCTCATTTTCATGCTAGAAAAATGCAAGCACCATTTTTCTAATCCTTGTTTCCTCCATCATCCTCAATGGCAACAACATAACCCCAAAGAGACAAGCATCTTCTACACTACATTCTACAGCATATCTTGAGCATGTCGAGTTGCCGGCTTCATGCCCGAGTTGCCTCGGTATTGAGGCGGGAGCCCGTAAAAGACACAGGCGATGTGGTGCCCTTCCGGCGAGGAGGCGACAATGTGGAGGCAAGACTTTCCGCGGGAGATCGGGACGATGACGAGAAGACCGGAGGACTCGGATCTCTCGGTATACTTCTCTTCCCTTTCTTGTTAGTAGCTTAGATTTGTTAATGGTTACGATCCGGATGTTTAGTGCGCGATGGTGCCGGTTTGCTAAGTCCGCAAAAATGTTAAAAGTTTATCACCGTTTCCGCATTTGGCCGTCGGATTGACGGCCGGGGCGCCGCCGTGCACTTACAAGAGGGATGTGCATGATTGGCAGATCACTTGCTTAGGCAATTGAATTGATCATGAGATGTCAAGTACCACACCAGATGTTGTTTTTGCACGAGATGCAATAAATTGATATTGATCCAATCCTGGAGAAACATTCGGAAGCAGTTTTAGAACATAAGTGGATGTTCTAGGGATATGATAATGGCAGCCTCTTTCGGGAGACGGTTATCATTCCAGGCTTTTAAGGTGACTTGGATGACAGAGTGACTGTCAGAGTTATAGTTTTTCCTCTGACGAGGGGCAGTAGTTTGGACAGGAGGTCTAAGCGGATACTGAGGGAGGCATGGCGCAGGATACTGATTAAGTTCAGTTGATGATACAGTCTAACAAGTTTGGATTTGGAGTGCATTTATGAACTATGTCCCATCAGATATCCAAACATATTCTAAGACAGGTATTGCTCATTTCGGGAGATGGCTTTCTCTGCGAACTTGAGATAAAGAAAGGCATAGAAAGAAACATCAGGGCGGATCCACTAGCTGAGGCTATTTCTCGAACGCAATAGTTTCGTAAAAGAGCTTTGTGAAACTGATTAGTAGAGGAGTTGGATGTTCGGTATCACACGGGCTTTGAGTATGCGACATCGCAATAATTAGCCTTGAGTGCAAGTGGGAGATTGTTGGATATAGTGCCCTCAGAGTCAATTATTGGATCACAGGCACGTGATTGCAATGATTGAGGGAGGACCTATACCGGTAGGACAGTCTTACTCGAAAAGTTTGCATACTATCTGGCTTGTCTTTATCATCGTGTACATGCTTTAGGTGACATTGTAGTTCACTATTACACGTTGATAGAGAATAGTATGCTACCATGGTTTATCTTTATCATCGTGTACTACTTTAGGTGACCTTACAGGTCACTATTGCACGTTGATAGAGCTCATAGGATTCTTGCTTGACTACCAGCAGTATGATGGCGATCATATATGTGAGAATTGGGTAGTCTATAAGCACATCCTTAAAATGGTCCCTAGTCGTGGGAGTTTCGAGACTGGGCATCGATACTCCGGAGTAGACTAGTGTATACAGTCGAGACCCCGACGAGGGGCGGTGGCCGGTCTCACAAGCCATTGGTGTGAGTTGGTTCACCTAAGATGTATACAGGTGCTCATTGGGTTATGAGTACACCGGACAGGACTCGCCGGGAACATGCTAGTTGGTATTATACCCGACGTTAGATAGCAGTTCCCTGGTGACATGTGTACAGGTTAGTTCATCGACCTGAGATCGTCATTTGTCTTGTGTGAGTTCCTACTGTGCTTTGATTACTACCCTACCACGGCTCAAAGGAGTCGTGCAAACAGGTTTTAATTGGGTACAGTCCCGAGCCACATGGAGGCGGTGAGCGGATCAGCAGGGGTTTCGTCTCTCCCGGTATTGGTGGTGAGATCACGCTGTGTCTAGGAGAGCCATTACACAAAGCCCTCGGTCGAGGCAGGAGATTTACTGGTAGGTATTCCAGTAGTATCTCAGGGTGTTCTGCGCTACACTCCGACACGACTTGTACCGCTTTTGGGGATCTGACTTTTACCAACCCCCTAGGCCCGCCATGCGATGCTCATAGACGAACGGACTGGACTGTACGGATATTGTCGCTGACAGGCTCAGTAGGGTGTCAGGATGAGTTCGCTCATCGACCTCCCTTTTGGTCAATACCTGGTAGCCCGTTACGTACAGCTAGTACCTCTGACGTGCTAGTGGTTAAATCCACAGCCAATGTATTGACGAGTCTTTAGAGTCCCCCACAGACTGTTTCTCAAGTTTCGGGCGAAACGTTGTAGAGGCCGTATGATATATGGCAGGGTCCGATCATATACGTGCGGTATTGCACGGATCATGATCGGACAGATCATACTAGTGGGCTTTGGTTTAAGCCGGATCCTAGTATTAGATTTGTTTGATTACTTTAGTCTCATTGCATTCGCATTCAGTCGGAATGCGGGTGCATGTATGTATATACAGGTGAGGGGTATCCTTGTGATCCGTCACGAGTTTACTTTAGATGTTGCCGTATCTTTTTGTTAGACCAAATATTTGGATTAATGTTTGGATGGTGGAAATAATGAGCTAGAATTTCATCATAACATGCATTAATGTGACATGGACATATATATATGACTCATGGTCTCTTTTTTGTAAAAATGTGTCACATTATTGATTGTTTTGTGTTGATATGATGAGAGGGGAGAGAGAGGGGCTTCCATATATGTGTTTGGTCTTGTATTTATCTCACTCTCTCACACTCTCATTTTTATGACAACAAAAGAAAAGAAAAGATGAGAAAGCCTTATCTTCTTCTTCTTCTTCTTCCTTTAGCTCATTATCTTCCTCCAATGGCAACACCTTCAACCTCCATCCAAGCCATGGATGCAAAGAGACAAAGTGATCACAAATATTCTCTACATCATCTTGGACACGTCGGCTAGCACACTTCGTGTCCGAGTTGCTTCGGATGAAGCGGAAGCCCGTAAAAAGAATCGATGACGTGGTGCCCTTTCCGACGAGGAGATCGAGACTGGAGTTGCTGCGAGGAGCATGGGATGGTGGCCAAAGACCAAAGGACACGGATCGATCGGTATAGCTTTCCAACCCTTTCTCTAGTTAGCTAGTTGTAGGTTAATGGTTCGATACGGGATTTAAACATACGATAGCGCCGGTTTTAAAGTTAAGTAAATAGTTTTTCGTTTCCGCATTTTGGCCTTGGAAAGACGGCCGGGGCGCTACCGTAGACTTACAGAAAGTGCATGCTTGCTCCCATACCTCCTCTCACTCTCTCTTTTATTTTTTCCATATCATTTTCTTCTCTCATTTCTTCCCCACCCTTTCTCCCAACTGAAACCCTCTTGCTCCTCACCCCAACAAATTAAAAACCCTCACAAATTCTCACTACCCCTCACAAAAATCACCACACCCTTCCTTGAACTTGAGCCAAAGCCTATGGAGACTACTTGGAGCTAGGAAAGTTGGATTTTTGAGCAAGTTTTGGAAGGAAGTTCTCTTTCTACTGTAAATTAGCTAGTTTTTATATGGTGTTGTCTTGTAGTTTCTGTTTGAACCATAATGTTTCAGACTTTGCGCTTAATATCGTATTTTTTGTTAAGTTTGGGTGTCCCGATTGAATCTGCTATCACTTAGGGTGTTGGTTTGAAAAGTTGCCGTTATAAAGAAGTGTATGTGATACCTAGAACCCACCATGAGAACCTGAGCCCCATCCCCAACACTTAGGTCGCAATTTTATTCGTTCTGGCTGCAAATTGCGGCCAGACTTGGGAGCTAGGAGTCGTGTCTGTGTCGGGGGGTCTCTGGGATTATTTCTAGGCTCTTGGAACCTGCAACTTTCACCAATTCCTTGTGTAGAAAAATCTGGGACCTTTTAGCTATAATTCGAGTCTTTCGGCTTTTTACGTTGCGGATTATCCATTACGTGTTTTAGTGTTTGGTTCGTTGTATAGCCGTAGGGTTGGGCTAGGGGTTTCTGCACGCGTTTAGCCGCTGAGGGAAACACTCAGGAGTGCTTGAGAGTTGGGTCTTTGTAGCTATTGTTTGCGTGTGTTATCGATAGATTTCTAATAAGCACTTGTTATGTTGTTGTGGTATGATTGTAGGATCGCAGGCGGGGACATCGGACGCCACACAGAAGGGGAAGCAGGTTGTCGGATATACTTAGATCGAGATCACTGTAAGTAGATTTAACATCTACGGGGAAATCGCCTGTATGGCGTTATGTGTCAGGGCTTGATAGGATGTTGTAGCCGCATGTTATATTCATATATATATATATATATATATATATATTGGCTGTGCATGTGTACCATTTTTGCATACCCATCTCTTGTTGCATCCGGACATAGTAGTTATGAGACACTGCACTGTTACTAACGGTTCATGCTGCACGAGCACTAATCGTATGCTACACACACACCATTAGTAATTGCCATGACACTCACACTATAGAATTGTTATGAGCCATACATCATTTAGTTTACCTCATCATTAATGATTAGACATGATTGCTCCTTTGTATGCATACATTTTGTGTATCTACATACTTGCATTTCCACACATGTTTATGCATATATCCCTGCGTACACCCATACTTGTTATAGCTGCATCCTTAGATGACGTAGATTTGATTTGGAGATTTGGGAACCGCATGACGTATTTTTAAAACTGTATTTATTTAAAAGAGCGGTTTTCCCTTGATACGCACATGTTACAGCTTTATGTTGCATACGTCACATTGTATGGATTTACGCATTTAGTTGGGTTTCATGTGATTTCTGGATTTGAGAATCGTGGTATTATTTTAAGAAAGTATGCACTGTTTTGAAAACCCGGTTTCTCTTGATATGAGATTTCAGTACGTCCACCATACGTTTTCTCGGTTCTGAGACGTGTGACGTGTGGAACCCGATTCGAGGAGCTAGATGAGGCCGATTGCAGGTACATGGTGGACCCGGTATGGTACCCCAAGGCGAGAACGGATTGTTGTGCTGTAGACGATGAGCCTGGCAGAGGGACTAGTACCTACCGGTGATTGGTTGGACCTGGCGGTTATCCGGAGGATACTGACCAGAATCGAGAGATGGATATGGGCCAACCCATACTGCCGGGGCCGAGGGCCGATTCCGCAGACGAAGCCCGTGGGCCGATACGGACTGACGGAGCCCAATACATGAGGATTTGCGTGTCGATGCTGGACATGAGTATTTCATGATATTTTCGAGTGGCGATATTGGGCACTCATGTTTCCATGAGATTTACAGGATATGATGGCCGATTAGGTTGACGGCGCCTGAGTTATTGGGATTCGGGGTGTATTTGGTAGACACCGGGTTTTTCCACGATGATGATTCGTGTAGATGATATTTTATCCCATGCTCAGCATTCATTTATATGTATTGTATCGTGTAGTTGTAGTACCTAATAGAGTACCTCACATGATTATTGCATACCTAGATTACTATATTGATGTTATCAGATTGCACATGTTAACGTATCGCAGTACATGCATACCTACGATTACCTGTATATGTTATTTACTATTCACGAGTTGGCAACTCACCCCCGTTGTGCCACAGTGTTTGCAGGTTGACCCTCAGAGTAGTCACGGCAGGGCTACCTCATTGTATCTTTTTGTTGCGGATCTCGCTACAGTTTGGCGTGTGGGCCATTTTGCTTATAGGTGGGTTGCGGGTATCAATTTATATTTCATTGTACATTCTATTGTATGTAGTACTCTCCATCTACCATATCATGTATTGACTTAGAGACCAGTTGTGAGGATGATGTTGTATACTATTTTGTACTCTGGATGTCGAGCTCATGTGAGCCGACTTTATTTATGCAGTTTTTATCGTTTATGCTGTTTTTCACTTATATTGTTCATTTCTTCGCTACGGTGTCGTATACTATTCTCGTGGTGATTGTTTCCGCCGTTGGGCGTGTTTGCTCCTATTTAGGGATGCTTTATCTATATTATATGTCATCTTACTTATATCATGTCATGTACCCGTTTTCGGGGCTAGTTTTTACAAAAGAGGTGCTGCCGAAATTTTTAAGAAAATAATTTAAACTTTAAAGATTTTTACTCGAGGTTTCCAAATGTTTTAAATCAATGTTTTCATCACTCACTACTTTTAATGGTTTTGATTTCTGGGTTTTCGGCTTACTTAATTGTGTTACGCATGTAGACGTTACGTGGTTAAGTGCCGGTCACGGGCCGAATTTTGGGTCGTGACAGTACTTCATTACATTCATCGACGATCTCTCAAGATTCGGACATGTGTTCCTGTTGAAACACGAGTCTGAAACTTTTGAGAAATTCAAGGAATATAAGCTTGAAGTTAAGAACCAGACGGGTAGAACTATTAATTCCTTCGATGAGATCGAGGAGGAGAATACTTGCACATGGAGTTCCTGGAGTTTCTAAAAGGATAATGGGATTCTCTCTCATATTACTCCTTCATGTACACCACAGCACAACGGTGTATCGGGGCGGAGGTATCACACCCTATGAGATATGGTGCGCTCTATGATGAGTACTGTTGAGTTACCTGTTTTCTTTTGGTGTTATGCACTTGAGTAGTTGTATACCTATTGAATGGGGTTCCATCCAAATCAATGCCTACCACTCCATTTAAGATATGGAATGGGAAGAGACCATGTCTTAAACAAGTTAAGATAAGGGGTTGTCCGGCCTATGTTGAAAAGCAAAATCCGGACAAGCTCGAGGCAATGTCAGTTCTGTAAGTTTGTTGGATATCCCAAACGTTCGCGAGGGAATATCTTCTACCACACTGAGGAGCAAAAGGTGTTTTGTTTCTCAGCATGCCACCTTTTTAGAGAAGGAATTTCTTATGAAGAAATTAGTGGTCATGAGGTAGAAGTGGAACGAGTTCCAGCTGGACAAACTAACAGCTGGTGATTTAGTAAAACCAACGGATTCAATAGTCTCCAACAAACCTCAGCCTCTCCGCGAATCTGGTAGGGTTCCTCATCCACATGAGAGATATTATGGTTTCCTCGGTGACGGTGGGAGCAAGGATTGCATCATGGTAGATGATGACCCAACTAGGTTCAGGCAGGCCATCACGAGTGGGGACTCTGTGAAAAGGCTGGATGCTATGCGATCAAAGATGGAATCCATGTACACCAACAAAGTATGACTTTGAATGTTGCACCTGAAGGGGTAAAACCCATTGGGAGCAAATGGATCTTGAGAAGATTCTTGGTGTAGATGGAAAAGTTGAGACTTTCAAATCTAGAGTTGTAGTAAAAGGCTATCGTCAATAACCAGGTGTGATTTATGATGAAACATTTTCTCTAGTGGTTATACTTAAGTCCATCAGGATTAAAGCACGCATCACGGAGTTGGAACATCTGTTTCGATGTGGCAGTCAAAGAGTTTGACTTCATCGAAAAGGTAGATGAATCTTGTATATACAAGAAGGTTGTAGAGAGTAAGGTTGTCTTCCACGTATTGTACGTAAATGACATACTCTTGATAGGAAATGGTTTCATATGCTACACTCGGTTAAGCTCCTCTTATCACGAGAATTCTCCAAGGAAGATCTGGATGATACCTACTACATCTTATGGATTATGATCTACGGTGATAGATCTAACTGGATGTTGGGAGTGTCCTAAATCCAGGTACATTAATACCGTACTAAAGGGGTTTAGTATGGAAGATTCTAAGCGTGGTGGTTCACCCACTTACTCAAGAATCACTCTCTCCAAAAAGATGTCTTCCAAGACTAATTTGGAGAAAGCTCGTGTGCAAAGGATACCCTATGCTTCGGCAGTAGGCTCTATCATGTATGCGATGTCATGTACCAGACCATATGTAGCTGACTCACTAGGTGTAGTGATCAGGAATCAATCGGATCTTGGGAGAATCACTGGATAGCTACGAAGGACATTCTTAAGTACTTGAGAAGCACTGAAGAAATGTTCTTGGTGTTTGGTAATGATGCACTCCAGTGGGAGTCCTTTACAAATTCGTGCTCCCAGAGTGATAAGGTCGACTGAAAGTCAGTCACGGGCTTTGTCTTTACCCTCAGTGGAGGGCCGGTATGTTTGAAGAGTTCCAAGCTATATACCGTGGCAAACTAGACGATAAAGGCTGAATACATCGCTACCAACGATGCTACCAAAGTGGATGTCTGGATAATTCTTGTTCATGATATGAACATGTGTTCAGTCGAAAATATCACACTTTTGATATAACATTTTCCTTACATTTCTTAAATATCTAAAAGTGTTTATTATAAATATGACACATATTTGGGTTTATCTGTAAAACTACTATTTATCATATGTTTATATGTTATAATTAACATTATGAAGGAAGATGTATGCATATAATATTTATATAATATTTTGATAATTTAAATATGCATATCATATCAAATATCCTTAATCAATATTCTTAAAATATAATACCATATCAAATTGATTAGGATAATATCTCAAAAATACCAAATATTACTAACATTATTCATTGAGATATTGTGTAAGGTTTAGTTCACGTCAGGAGATCGAGATGTTGAGATGTCAGGAATCAAAAATCTGTCGATAAAGTTAAATAAAATCGAAGAATTAATACTGGTAGAGACTCAGAAAAGATATGAAGATTCCAGACATTAAATAAATTTTCATGTGTCACAACAAAGCAGCTCCAGAATTCTGAAGCCAAGATCTCACCAACAAACCGCGGATCCGCGGCCAAATCATACAATATGCGGCGGATCCGCGGCCGATTCACTGAGTTAGGATTTGGGATTTTTAGTTGTGATTTGCAACAACAAACCCTAATTCTGGGGATCTTTAGTTTCTGATTTTGGGGCTATATAAAGGACCGATGGCTAAACTTAGAAATCATCAATCTTTTACACGAAGCAAATCACCGTCAAAGAACAAGTGATCCACAACAGGTCCGCAATTCGACGTGATAAGGCGACTTGAGATTCGACGGAGCATATACTTCCTACGAGGCAGAGATCGAGAGCAATTTCTTCTTCCTCTTGTAATCTAAACTCGAAGGTTTTGAAATTGTGAAATTGATTAATAAAGGTAGATCATTGGATTAATTATCTAGCATTTAATTTATGCATTATGATCTCTTTTTCTATCTGTTCTTCCTTTATCTCCATCATGCGTGATTAATTCTCCGTTTGATTGGATTCGTAGGATTAGGGTAGAACAATGGATGAGAAAATATTTTAACTTATTTTAAGTCTTATGAAGTTTATAAATTTTAGTAAAAGAATCGTTAACATCCAAATCGGACGCACTACAAATTTATTGCTAGTCTCGACCGCGATTTGAGATTAGATTAACAATTGTTTTGTTAAGGGCTAGACATGAATAGAGATCAATGAAAGGACAAGGGTCAATAGTGTGGAAACCCTAGTTTCTTCCAAGAACCCTAATTCTCATTCATCACTATCAATCTAGTTTTAAATCTATCAATAGATAAAATGAGTAATCTTTATTAGTCATCCATGACTACTAAATCCTAACGAACCCTACAAGCCCTCTTCTTATAAAATCTACATCCGTATTTAAACTAGATCTGTATTTTACATCCGTGTTTGACGTAGATCTAGAAACTATTCTTTACTATTCTTTATTCTTCTACTATTCCTCTTTTTCAACATGTCTAAAGTAAGATTGAAAGATTCCACATATCCCTGAGAACGACCCGTACTCATCTCGATCTAACTACACGCGACACCGTTATTGATTGTGGTTACTACACACACTTTACAGATCAATCAAATGGTTCCTACCATTGAGCGTCCAATAATTGTTATTGTGACAATAATGGAGTTGTGGATTTGGCCTAGGAACGCCGGTCCCATCAGCGATCCAGACATATTCTGAGGACAATATCACCTGATCAGGGAGATGGTTGATCTCCAAGGGATCTAGGTAAGGGGAGTTGACGCGAAGGATAACACGGCGCATCTACTCATAGAGGCCTTTCACTTTTATGGGATGTTGAGTATGATATACTACAACAAATGGCCTTAGTGCAAGTGGGATATTGTTAGTTATATGTATGCCCTAGAGGCCATTATTATACATGTGATGTATATTATAGTGGATGCTTGGACATATATAGGGAGGACTTTCTTGCTCGACATGATAGTATGCTATCTGGTTGCTCTTTATCTTAACATGTACACTTATTGTCTCTCTATTATATGTTGATAAAGCCCTTAGGATAAGTACTTGACTACCAGGATTATGATGCAGATCATACTAGTGGGGCAGAGATAGTCGGTAAGTACATCCTTCAAATGTTCCTAGTCGTGGGAGTATCGAGACGGGGCATCGATATTCCAGAGTAAACTAGTGTATACGCTTCTCGAACTATGTGATGGGCGATGGATGATCCCACATCCATTGGTGTTTGACATCAGAGAAGGTATACGGGTGCTCAGGGGAGACTAGGTATAGTGGACGGACTCGTCGAGAAATCCTAGATGGTATTATACCTATCGTCAGATAGCAGTTCTCTGGTGACACTGGTACAGGTTAGTCTGTCAACCCGAGATCGTCATAGAGTCTTGTGTAGTTCCTACTGTGCTTTGATTTCCACCTTACCACATTCAAGAGATCATGCAAAATGGTGGTTTTTGGGTACAGTCCCGAGTCACATGGAGGCAATGAGTGATAGGAGGGGATTTCGTCTCTCCCGATATGGGGGGTTGATGTTACGCTATGCTTGATTGGCCATAACAGGAAATCCCTGGCCATGGCTGCTGAGATCTACTGGTAAGTGTTATCAGTAGTTTTTCGAACCGTTATGAGCCTCACATCGGAATGACTTATCAGGCTATTGGAGTCTAACGATTACCACCCCCAGGCTGTGATATGCAACATATCAGACGAAGAGACCGGACTGTACGGTAGTGTTACTGATTGGATTCGCAGGAGTATGAGCATGCTTGCTTGTTTATCTTCTGATTGCTCAATATCCGGGTGGCCGTTACATTTAGCAGACCGCTTGCGGCTTGTGGGTGACTGATATGATCACTACCTACTGCCGGCGTATTGACGAGTCTTTAGAGTTCTACACAGAGGTTTCCTGCCTCAAGCGAAACGAAGTAGGAGCACATATGTGATATGTGTGGGACCGAGATTAATGCGCGTATGTGATACCACATTCTATTCTCATGAAATGTGATATCGGTCGGTTATATGTGATATAACCGGGTTATAGGATCAAGTGTTGATTCGATAAGTTGATACATTTGATATTAGTCGGTTGTATGTGATATAGCAGGATTATTAAATCAAGTGTTGATTTAATAATTTAATTTATAATTATATATTTGATATATTATCTTACAGTAACTAATATTAGCTCACTTAAGATTTCTTTTTCTCACTAGTGTACACTTAGTATATATGTGATATATATTAATGTACATCTTTTGTATTATGCTTGATGCCACATGCTACATGGGTGTATGAGACTCACACCATGCTTATAATAATGTAAGGTTTTGTTTATTTAAAGAAAATTAAATTAGTTGGAAATTGTCACATGGTTGAAACTTATAGAAGCTTGTGAAACTATTGACCAAGTCCACTAATTTTGTTTTACTTGATGATATTTTATTAACCCAACCATTATTGTTTAGCCATGGTTTAGTCTTTACAAGAGTTAGTATGAGATATTATCTCACCCATAGTTTCTATTCTCACCACTTGATTCAATTCTTCACTTGCTTCATTCCATTGTTGCTTTCTTCATCTCCTTCCTCAAGCTTTCTAGCTTCATAAGAGGTGAAGAAAAATAGTGAGAAAATAATTTCTAAGGTGAGCAAAATTCCTACTTCATCAACCTCTTCTCTACTAGCCATTTAGATTGGGTTGTTTCTTCACTAGTTCATCACTTAGTTAAGAGATAGCTTGAGTTAGTATCTTTTCGACGTAGATCATCTTCGGTCTCGAAGACTTCAAGCAAGCTTGTTCATTTCACCTTGTGGAGCCTCATTAGAGTCCGGGAGATCACTACTTGGAGCGAAGAGACTACTACAAGGAGCTATTGAAGTGAAGGACCGGTCTACAAAGGTTGTATTCCTTGTTCACTTGGATGTAAAGATTTTTACATTCATGTTTCGTCTAATTCTCTAGTTAAGATTCTAGGTTTGGGTTCTTTCGTGCGCCAAATTTTTTTAAATGGCATGGTCGATACCTCCCGAAACCCACCAGCGACCTAGGGAACCCAGCACCCTCAATACCGGGAGAGACGAATCCCCTGACGATCCACTCACTGCCTCCATATGGCTCGGAACTGTACCCAACTAAAACCTATTTGCACGACTCTTTTGAGCCATGGTAGGGTAGTAATCAAAGCACAGTGGGAACTCACACGAGACAAATGACAATCTCAGGTCGATAGACTAACCTGTACACATGTCACCAGGGAACTCCTATCTGACAAAAGGATAATACAATCTAGCATGTTCCCGGCGAGTCCGTCCGGTGTACTCATAACCCAATGAGCACCTGTATACATCTTAGGCGAACAAACTAACACCAATGGCTTGTGAAACCGGCCACCGCCCCTCGTCGGGGTCTCAATCAGTATACACTAGTCTACTCTGGAGTATCGATGCCCAGTCTCGAAACTCCCACGACTAGGGACATTTAAGGATGTGCTTATAGTCCCCCAGCTCCCACGTATATGATCGCCATTATACTGCTGGTAGTCAAGCAAGAATCCTATAGCCTCTATCAACATGTAATAGTGATCTGTAAAGCCACCTAAAGCAAGTACATGATGATAAAGATAAACCAGATAGCATACTATCATCTCGAGTAAGACTGTTCTACCAGTATATATCACGACCCGAAATGGTACGTGACTGGCACTTGAATCATATGAAGTCTATAGGACCCCATCTAATTCAAGTAAGCCAAGAAATCCCAGAAATCTAAACCATTTAAAGAAAGAAGTGAAGAAAACATGTTTTAAAATAAGGGGTTTTAATAACATAAGCCGAAATATGCATTTTTAAAATCTCAAGTCTTTTCTGAAAATTTCGGCAGAGTTTCCTTTATAAATACTGGCCCCAAACGGTGTACAACATGAATGATATATGCACAATGATAAAAGGCATCCCCAAGCGGGAGCTATCTCTTCGTCATTTGATGGTCACAACCATGCAAGCAATATAATATACAACGCCGAAGGGCAAGGATCAAAACTCAAAAGGAAACTCAAACATCAAGAAAGCCATAATAATACAACGCGCGACTCTAAGGTCGAAAGAATATAAAATTGGTTTTCTAAGTCTGAAACAATATACAAGTCTGGTTGATGGAGTTTCTAGATACAACTGAAATAAATAGAGTACAATGGTGGTCACGATACAAGTGAACCCACCTACCAAGCAATCACCCGAAAAAGGACAGTGTGCCATCAAAGCCGCAACGAACCTGTACGGCAAAACCTGCAAGAAACTGTGGCACAACTGGGGTGAGTTGCCAACTCGTGAGTAGAAAACATCACGGAGCAGAAATCGTATGTATGACCCAATCCTAGGTCAATACGATCAGTAATATATATCCTCAATATGATAAAGTCTGAAGCATGATAAGGTGGCAAGGGTAAACATCTACACATAAGTGTAATACCAAGTGCTCGTGTCAGTGCCTCAGGTAGCAACAAATCATAAATATGAGGTGTGATCAATATAATCATCATGAAATCAGTTTCAACTATGTCATGAAGTCTATAAGTATGTGGATATCATCCAACTATGAAATCAATGCCTGTATGTTTGTGGATCTCGTCCATGTGTCAACCAATGACACAACAATATCATGCATGTAAAAGTCATAGAAGCATATGCATGAAAGTATGAGGATATAAATCAACGTGTGTCCCTCGCAACACATCAAAATCATG